>OZ010789.1:590189496-590866580 GCA_963932465.1 Maratus speciosus | reverse complement strand
ATATATATATATATATATATATATATATATATATATATATAGAGAGAGAGAGAGAGAGAGAGAGAGAGAGAGAGTATTGTAAAAGCACGAGTTACTGAGACTTCAGATTATTATGGTATGATTTTGTTTAAGCAACTTGAGCCGATAAAGAATAATGAAAAGCAATATCTCCATTTGATTTATCGTGTTCAAACGTGCTTACCGCTCACTATGATTTGGTATGTACCTCATTTGAGAAATTTTAAATGAAATGTTTATTTCTGAACCACTCTCTCTCATACGCAGTGAAATTAATGAGGGCAATACTCGCCTTGAACAATAACCTGATGCATATTTTTTTTGGCATGTGAGGTGTAGCTTAAGCTATTATGTGCATGTTATGATATTTTCGTGTTGCTACATAAATACTAATATAGCTTCCATCATTAAGGATCAATCGTGAATTTGGTATATAAAACCTGGCATTTATTCCATTAGACATTCGAATTTTAGCAACAATTAAGTCAAAATTTTTATAATAAAAAAGAAAAGTGCCCAGCTAAACTGATGGCATTGAGCTCACAGACTATTCACACTAATTGTATATTATACTCTTATTTTAAAGGATAATGCCCCTCAAAAAAATAAGTGAAGGGGAATTAGCCCCCGTTTCCCCCTTTATACTTAACCAGTGAACCTCCAAATCTAATCAGGGAAGCTCCTTATCATAATAAACCGGTATACCAAACTTGGAGCAAATCGAATAATCTTGCAAAAAAAAAAAAACATTTATCTAAATTAAGGGGGTGGACTAACCCCCCTTTATCCTTAACCAATTAATCGCCAAAACGAATCAGGGAAGCTCCTTAACATAATAAACAGGTATACCAACTTCGGAGCAAATCGAATCATTCTGCATGAAAAACCCATTTATCTAAATTAAGAGGGGCGGGCTAACCTCCCTTTTCCCCCTTTACCCTTAACCAATGAACCCCAAAACTAATCAGGGAAGTTCCTTAACATAATAAACCGGTATACCAAATTCGGAGCAAATCGAATGATTCTGCATGAAAAACCCATTTATCTGAATTAAGGGGGTGGACTAACCCCCCTTTTCCCCTTTTATCCTTAACCAATGAACCTCCAAAACTAATCAGGGAAGTTCCTTAACATAATAAACCGGTATAATAAATTCGGAGCAAATTGAATGATTCTGCATGAAAAACCCATTTATCTGAATTAAGGGGGATGGACTAACCCCGTTTTTCCCCCTTTACCCTTAACCAATGAACCCCAAAACTAATCAGGGAAGTTCCTTAACATAATAAACCGCTATACCAAATTCGGAGCAAATCGAATCATTCTGCATGAAAAACACATTTATCTGAATTAAGGGGGGTGGACTAACCCGGTTTTCCCCCCTTTATCCTTAACCAATGAACTCCCAAAACTAATCAGGGAAGTTCCTTAACATAATAAACCGGTATACCAAATTGGGACCAAATTGAATGATTCTGCATGAAAAACCCATTTTTCTGAATTAAGGGGGGTGACTAACCACGTTTTTCCCCCTTTATCCTTAACCAATAAACCCCCAAAACTAATCAGGGAAGTTCCTTAACATAATAAACCGCTATACCAAATTCGGAGCAAATCGAATCATTCTGCATGAAAAACACATTTATCTGAATTAAGGGGGGTGCACTAACCCCGTTTCCCCCCCCCCTTTATCCTTAACCAATGAACTCCCAAAACTAATCAGGGAAGTTCCTTAACATAATAAACCAGTATACCAAATTCGGAGCAAATTGAATGATTCTGCATGAAAAACCCATTTATCTGAATTAAGGGGGTTGGACTAACCCCGTTTTTCCCCCTTTACCCTTAACCAATGAACCCCCAAAACTAATCAGGGAAGTTCCTTAACATAATAAACAGCTATACCAAATTCGGAGCAAATCGAATCATTCTGCATGAAAAACACATTTATCTGAATTAAGGAGGGTGGACTAACCCCGTTTTTCCCCTTTATCCTTAACCAATGAACTCCCAAAACTAATCAGGGATGTTCCTTAACATAATAAACCGGTATATCAAATTCGGAGCAAATCGAATCATTCTGCATGAAAAACGAATTTATCTGAATTAAGGGGGTGGGGTGTGGACTAACCCCGTTTTCCCCCCTTTATCCTTAACCAATGAACTCCAAAATCTAATCAGGGAAGCGCCTTATCACGGTGAACCTAGGAAAAAATTTTGAAGCAAATCGGATGTTTCTATCAAGAGTTATCGCGTTACGTACATACGTACGTACGTACATACATACATACATACATACATACATACATACATACAGAACGGGCGGGCACATTAGCTCTCAGGCTTTGATAGCCTGTGAGCTAAAAAGTCATACTCATAATATGAACTGAAAGCTGATTAAGTTAATTTATCAGATTATGATTTTAATGTGATTTATATTTTAAATATATATGACTAATAGGGATTATATCAATGTATTAATGTCATAGTGACTTCATTACAACTTGTTTTCTAGGTTAGGCATTGGTATATATTTAGTTATGGTTTGTTCACATATTCGTTAGATTTTCACTAATGTGCTACTAGGGTCAAGCTTTTTTTCTATATGAATGTTTAATCTATTTTCGATTATTATGAATTAACTAAAAAAATATATAAATAAAAGTAATAGTTTCTTTGTAAATATTTTATATTGCTGATTATTTTTACAAAAGCCCCATGGTATCATAAAAGAGTATTGGAGCCACATTTTTTTAAATATAAAAAATAAAAGCGATTAAAGTATTTTAATTTCAATTTATAAACTAAGTTTTTCAACATTGCTTTGTTATTTGATTCATACATAAAGGTAACTTTTGAGGTGAAAATGCTACTATGAGATGAAAAAAAAAAAAAAAATCTACACTGTAGTCATCTATCTCGAAACATTCAGTATAAAAGACTTCAAAACTTACCAAGTGATTTGCTATCTTGGTCTTTCTCTTCTGTAGATAAATGCCTCGAACGAAGTTTGTCTATTTTATATGTGTCTTCTATCGTAAAAACTGAATGACCCTGTTACAATGATTAATAGAAAATGAATACTTAATATTATTATAATTGAATATTTAATTAAAAAATTATATGATCACACTTAAAAAATATTTTTTCAAAACTGAATATAGGTATTTTCTTAAATATATACAGGGTGTCCATAATTAAACGGCCCTAACTTAAAGTTGTCTAAATGCGAAACTGTTGGTTAGAAAGTTGTGAAATTTTGTGTCGGACATAAAGAAGAAATGGGAAGTTGTTTGAGTGGAAAAACAATTTAGTTCACAATTTCGCCACCAGAGGGCGTTTTAAAAATAAATTACACATTTAGCCACTGCCCGCTGAATACTAGGCCTGAACTCTGAGAAAAAAGTGGTGGCTGTTGTAGACAGATTTTTTTTTTTCAGCGGTTGTACGGTCCGTTCAATTAGAACACCAATAATTTTTAAAAGTTTTTACGATTTATTTTTTTCAGAGGGGCGGTCTGTATATTTCACTTATTTAGTCTGAGAAAAATAAAGCGTAAAAACTTTTAAAAATGTGTAATTCCCTAAAAAAATCCCCTGGTGGCGAAATTTTGAACTACAATTTTTTTTTCGCAGAAACAAATTCCCATTTCTTTATTATTTCCGTCACAAAATTTCACAATTTTCTGACCAATAGTTTCGTCTATAGACAACTGTAAATCAGGGTCGTTTAATTATGGCCATCCTGTATATACATTAACGAATGTTAGGAAGATATAGACAAATTTATAACAATCATTTTTATTATGTATTGCATGTCTTTTTAACAATTGTCTATAGCTATTTATTAATCCTTTATTTACTGAATAATGAATTCATGAATTTTTTAACTTCTAAAGCCCTTTTGAGAATTGTTTAAACTACTTTAGAAGATTTATATAATCATTTAATAAATTTTAGAAGGATTTCCGAAGTATTGAAGGATTTAAAAGTGTGAATTAAATTTGAATTAATTGGCATTTTGTGCAATATTGATAACCCCACTCAAATCTTTTATTTTAAATATTTTTCTTAGCATTTTGTAGAATTAGGAAATGTACAAATACAATGTTCTTACAATATAAATATAGATATATTTCAGAATTGAAAAATTCACCGCCTCCCAACGCTTTTGGAAAAAGATAAAGTAATATTTCTATAACTCATTCAAAACTATATTACAACTATTCGACGCATTAAATGGGCTTTATAACAAGTTATTTTAATGGTACTTATAAGCAACATCCGTAAATAAAGGGTTAAATCGTATGCTTTCAGTTACACTTCCAATTGTATACTTTGTTAAAATTTCCTCGAAAAATTAAAAGAAAAAACGTTTAATTAAATTATTAAATTAAAAAACGTCAGAGAAGTTACCCTTGAATAAACTACGAAATTCATATTATGCACTCATAGTCCAGGCAATAGAGACCGTATAGGGGCTCTACCTAGCACAATTCATGGTAGTTCTGGTAAAAGGCTTACTATATGTTTTTTGGGTCGCTGAATCCGAATTTTTAACTTCCCACCAAAATTTCCCCGGCAACTCCCCCAAATTTTGGTAAAATGCCCCCCAAAAAAGGTTTTTATTAAAAAAAACAATTTTTTTTATTGTTTTAGGAAAATGTATCTAGAAATTCAGAAAGTAGACAAAATTTGCAACAAATTAGATGTATGACATTATGACTTAGGATGAAGGGGAAGGGGAGATCTGCCTCTGAACATGCGCGCGGTGCTGCGTGAACTAAGCTGAGCAATTCCACTTAACCACTCACACGTTTACATTCACCCTCCCATCTCCCCTCCGAACTTTCTCTATAAGGTATACTTTAAGTTTTTTGAGTCGCTGAATCCGAATTTTTAATTTCCCCCCCAAATTCCCCCCCCCCCAAATAGTTGTATTTAACTGAAATTTCTTATTGTTTTAGGGGAAAAGCTTTACGAAATTCAGAAACTAGAGAAAATCTGCAACAAATATGTTATATGACATTATGACGTAGTATGAACGGGGTGGGGAATGGTTGCCTCTGAACATGCGCTGCGGTGCTACGTGCACTAAGTCATGAAGTCCAGGCAATAGGATATTTTACCGGGAAAATTTAATACTAGTTCTGGATTTCGACTCACTTTATGTTTTTTGGATCGCTGAATCCGAATTTGTAACTTCCCACCAAAATTTCACCCGGCAACTCCCCATAAAAATTGATTTTTTGAAAAAATTTGGTTTTTGAGAAAAGCGCGCGTGGAATGTTCCGAGGCAGCCCCCTCTCTCTCCGTTTATCCTACGTCATAATGTCATTTATCCTATTTATTGCAAATTTTGTCTAGTTTCTGAATTTCGTAATTCCCCTAAAACAATAAGAAATTTAAGTTAATAACAACTATTTGGGGGGGTATTCGGGGGGAAATTTTTGGGGGTAAGTTAAAATTTCGGATTCAGGGACCCCAAAAACTTAAAGTAAACCTTATAAGGAAAGTTCGGAGGGGAGATGGGAGGGCGAATGTAAACGTGTGAGTGGTTAAGTGGAATAGAGCAACTTAGTCCACGCAGCACCGCGCGCATGTTCCGAGGCAGATCCCTCCCTTCCCCTTTCGTCCTAAGTCATAATGTCATATATCTAGTTTGTTGCAAATTTTGTCTACTTTCTGAATTTCTAGATGCTGTTTCCCTAAAATAATAAAAAAAATGACATTTTAATAAAAAAACATTTTTGGGGGGGCTTTTTACCAAAATTTGGGGGGTTGCCGTGGGAAATTTTGGTGGGAAGTTAGAAATTCGGATTCAGCGACCCAAAAAACACACAGTAAGCTGATTTCCAGAAATACCATTAATTTTGCTAGGTTAAATTCCCTATTGCCTGGACTATATCTGGGTCAATCCATTTCAAGTGGTACAGCACTGGTTGCTCGACCATTTTTAAAAAATCTGAAATTTTTTGTGGAACAACCCTAACATGATGGAAGTTCAAAATGACTATTATTTTAATTTTATTATGTTTTGTTTGTGTATGGCGGCCATTTTTGTTTCATCATCTGCAGCAATTTTCTCACATGAAGGGTTTACGAAATTGTAAATAATTCATCGTTTACTTCTCCAATTCAAGTGCGAATTGTTGCAATTTGTACAGAATACATTTGGCGAAAATTTGGTAATAGAGTAGTTTCCGAAACTAACTGCTTATTGGTGAAATTTAAGCATAAAGTTTCAATTTTTTTCAAAAATTTGTCAGTTTACAAGACGAAATTTTTCTAGCAAGGAAAACTGTCAACATGACATAATTTTTTTTTACAAATAGGCCAAAAGTACTTGTACTCACACGCCAAGTTCCAGACCTGGGACTTCGTTTCTCTTCGCTAAAAAAATTCCCAAATTATTCAAAAATGTCAAAAATCCCACTTTTTAGGCTTAGATATCTCTGGTGGGGCACGAGATAAAAATCTGAAGTTCTGGTTTCTGAGAGTATTGTATGGTAGTGCTATGCACAAGAAATTGCAGGATGGAGGTTTGACTACAAGCTGAGATATGGCAAGGGCAACATGTCAAAAGAATACTGCCAAACTATTGTTTTACTGTAGTCACAGTTAAGTGTTTATCTAAGAGTGTCATTTAAATTTATTTTTTGATTATCTTTTAATAATAGTAACAGAAAATAAAGCCTTTTGCAAAGCTTAGCAATTAATTTGAAAAATAATTATGCCTAAGGTCTACATTTTGTATGGTTTCAGTATTTTTTTTTTTTTTTTTTTTTTTTTTGTAATTTTAGTAACCAAAAGAAACCTCAGCACTTTTATATAAGGGTCAATCCATTTCAAGTGGTCCAGCACTGGTTGCTCGACCATTTTTTAAAAATCTGAAATTTTTTGTACAACAACCCTAACATGATGGAACTTCAAAATGACTATTATTTTAATTTTATTAATTTTTGTTTGTGCATGGTGGCCATCTTTGTTTCATCGTCTGCAGCAATTTTCTCACAAGAAGGGTTTACGGAATTGTAAATAATTCATCGTTTATTAATCCAATTTAACTGCGGATTAAAGCAATTTGTACAGAATACATTGGGCTAAAAATCTGGTAATGGAGTAGTTTCCGAAACTAACTGCTTATTGGTAAATTTTAAGCATAAATTTTCAGTTTTTTTCCAAAATTTGTCCGTTTACAAGAGGAAATTTTTCTAGCAAGGAATACTGTCAACATGACATAATTTTTTTTACAAATAGGCCGAAAGTACTTGTACTCACACGCCGAGTTCCAGATCTGGGGCTTGCTTTCTCTTCGCTAAAAAAATCCCAAATTTTTCAAAGATGTCAAAAATCGCACTTTCCAGGCTTTGATATCTCTGGTGGGGCACAAGATAAAAATTTGATTTTTTTTTATAAGAGTATTGTATGGTAGTGTTATGCACAAGAAATTTCAGGATGGAGATTTGACTACAAGCTGAGATACGGCAAGGGCAACATGTCAAAACAATACTGCCAAACTATTGTTTTGTTCTAGTCACAGCTAAGTATTTATCTCAGAGTATAATTTAAATTTATTTTTTACATTATCTTTAAATAATAGTAGCAGAAAATAAAGCCTTTTGCAATTAATTTAAAAAATAATTATGCCTAAGGCCTACATTTTGTATGGTTTCAGTAATTTTTGTTGTAATTTTAGTAACTAAAAGAAACTTCAGCATTTTTACATAAATTTATATGTATATATACAAGACCTGAGACAAAAACAGAATAGGGAAAGAGAAAAGCTGTTAATGTTGGCATACTTGTTGAGACATGATCAAACGTGTCAAAACACATTCCTGCTTGTTGGTTTAAAAACCACAATTTTAATGCTGCTTGCCAGTCCCTGAATCTTGTTCCTACCATAAGTATGTTCCTGTAAATAAAACATTATGCGATGTTACCATGCATCAGCCTCAAGTAATTTTCAGAAAGTAAAGATATCCAAAGCCTTTTCAAAATTTATACTGCGGAAAAATCATATTTTTGCATAAGAAGTAAGCTAGGAATAATTAATGAATTGAAACCTGCGCATAGTGATTTCAAAGTATATTTCTATGAGCCAGCAGGGCCAAGATCGTCAATCAAGTTATCAAGAGATGACAAGACTTGGTTCGTACAAATAAAATTTTGAGAAAGATCAAATTGTGGTTTTTGAACCAACAAGCAAGAATGTGTTTTGCCACGTTTGATCATGTCTCAACAAGTATGACAACGTTAACAGCATTCCTTTTCCCCTATGTTGTTTTTGTCTCAGGTCTTGTATAAAAATATTTTTTTTTCTTTATGTAAAAGTTCTGAGGGTTCTTTTAGTTACTAAAATTACTTACAACAAAAATTACTGAAACCATACAAAATGTATGGCCTTAGGTATAATTATTTTTTAATTAATTTCTAAGCTTTGCGAAGGGCTTTATTTTCTGTTACTATTATTTAAAGATAATCTAGAAAATAAATTTTAAATTATACTCTGAGATAAATACTTAGCTGTGACTAGAACAAAACAATAGTTTGGCAGTATTGTTTTGACATGTTGTCCTTGCCATATCTCAGCTTGTAGTCAAATCTCCATCCTGAAATTTCTTGTACATAACACTACCATACAATACACTTATAAAAAAAAATTCAGATTTTCATCTCGTGCCCCACCAGAGATATCAAAGCCTAAAATGTGCGATTTTTGACATTTTTGAAAAATTTAGGATTTTTTTTAGCGAAGAGAAACAAAGTCCCAGGTCTGGAACTTGGTGTGTGAGTACAAGTACTTTTGGCCTATTCGTAAAACAAATTATGTCATGTTTACAGTTTTCCTTGCTAAAAAAATTTCCTTTTGTAAACGGACAAATTTTTAGAAAAAACTGAAACTTTATGCTTAAATTTCACCAATAAGAATTTATTTCCGGAAACTACTCTATTGCCACATTTTTAGCCCAATGTATTCTGTACAAATTGCTTCAATCCGCACTTGAATTGGATAAATAAACGATGAATTATTTACAATTCCGTAAACCCTTCTTCTGAGAAAATTGCTGCAGACGATGAAACAAAGATGGCCGCCATGCACAAATAAAAATTAATAAAATTAAAATAATAGTCATTTTAAACTTCCATCATGTTAGGGTTGCTGTACAAAAAATTTCAGATTTTTTAAAAATGGTCGAGCAACGAATTAATGATTTTCTGGACCACTTGAAATGGATTGACCCCTCTTATAATTTATATTTAAAAAAAAAATTAAACTGCTATAACCAGTAAATGACCAAAATCTCTCTTTTTGGTAGAGCAAATGTTAACGAGTTTGGACACGTTGAGTGATGTGAATTTTCAGTAGATTTTTGCAATAAAAATCAGAAAAATATTTTTCGCACTGGAAAATGCTAAGAATTCTTATGATTCAAAGTGTTATAACTCGGTATCTTTTCGTCGAAACAGATATATATATATTATATTTTTTGAGTATGCTGAAGATTTGTATAAATATATACTTTAGAGACCACAGGCCATATAAAAATTCAATTTCATAACGTTAAAAGTCTATATTGATTTAAATGACTTTTAATTAATTTATTTAATAATTTTAAATAACTATTTAATATAATGCGGCATTTAATGAATTGAATTTATATTTCTAAAAGTAACAATTTAAGAAGTAATTCTTGGATAAGGATAATATGTCATTATTTCTATGAAAACGTAACGTAAAATGAACGTGACATTTACATTTTTATTTTCACTATGTGGTAAGAATACTTACCTTAAGCTCATGAAGTGGTAAATGTGGTTTTTCAGAACATAATAAAATTGATTTAACATCTGCAGATAACAAAAGTTTATTACAAACTTCATCTGCACTTAAATTGCTAACATCGATTTGGCGAGCTTGTTGAGATCCTAAAATTAAAGAAAAAAACCCTAATTATGCATAATTCTTTTAAGAAATAAAATTATGTACGAAATCAATGAAACTCTTTTGTAATATAAGTGACTAAAATTTACTAAAAGCTAAGATAAAAAAAATATTATCATTCATATATTCATACATCATACATTTAAAATTTTATTTTTGTACTGTATTAAATTTCCTGCTTCCGAAAATATATCATGAATACTGTTTGAAATTTAGAACATTTAATTTTATTTACAGTTTTATAATCATTCATCAAAAAATAAAAATAAAATAAAGATATTTTTTCCCTGCTATAGACATAACTATAAAAAATCGTGAAAAAAAAATACATTTAAACTAAACTATTTTAAATTGTTATGTAAAAAATTATGATGATTTAACTTTGGCTTTTATCAGTCAAGAGGAGACGTTTCTTTATCATGGTTTTTGAAATGAGCATTTCAGTTCTATTTTAGTTTAGATTGTAATTAAATGCACCAAGCGTACATATGAGGTTATTAATATATTACCAATTATGGTCAATTTCGGATCAATATAACATGCAGGATCACAATTCTAAAATAAAGTCCTCATTGAGTAAACTTATATGTCATAAGTAATTAAAAAAGGAACAGATAAAAATACAAAAAATAAATAATCTGTTACATGCCTAATATCTGATACCTTATATCCGAGTAGGGGTCGTTCAAGTATTACTTAAGCAGTAATGGGGGGGAGGGGTGTGTCCAGTGTCTGCTTATTTTTACTGACAAGGGGGAGGGGGTTCACGAGAATTCTTACGTAAGCATTAGACAACGAAGCAACTATAGTTTAACAACAAAAAGCAAAAGAGCATGATTTGGATTAACGTTCTGCCGATGTTGAACGACTTGATAAGAAAGATATGGAGTAAGCAAGAACAGTAAATGAGGAACATTTCAGTCCACCACGACATTGAAAACTTAATAATAGACAATGCAGAAACATGGATTCAAAGATCTTGGACACCAGACTAGAAATGTGAACGCCAAACACATAATATTCCTATGATTCTTGATAAAATATTTAGTTATGTGCCTAAAATAAGTTAGGGCCTGTTGTATTTCTTAAATTTTTTTTGTTTGTTTTTGTTCAATGCGATAAATAATAGCATATTAAAAGCAATTTCGTATTCTATGAATTGCTTAATGCAATAAGTAACAACCGATTTTGTTTTCCTTCGATACCACAACCCCTATATGTCTTTTTATGTAAATTTGCTGGATTAATAACGTAATTTATCGCTAACTGCAATTTTTTATGGCAATCAGTGTTGATGTTAGAATGTCATAAAATCTTAAGTAAGCAAAGGGGGGGGGGTCTAGCATTTGCTTATTATTCCTTACAAGGGGGGGGGGGGTTACAAAATGACTAAAAAAATGCTTACGTAATACTTGAACGGGCCCGTATCACATCTTCCGAACCATAATCTTTATTTTATTTAAAACTACAAAGTTATAACATTATGTACTAAAATAGTGGTAAGTGAAAGTAGAGACAGTACAAATCTTTAACGTTGTTTTTTAAAAAAATGTATCTCTCAACGCATCTGGGTTTTTTATAAGCTTATTCTTTTATATTTTATAATATACATAAAATATTTTTTTCACTGTTAGAATTTTAAAATTTCAAATTGTTCTTTATTTATTTCAAACCATTGCTTATACACATTTTTTATTTGAAAAATCTCATCAGCTCATATTAAAGTTCCAATATAGACTACAGAAAATATCCATCGTAACTTTTACCTCATGTGTCATACATTTAGTTTTAAAGTATGTGCGTACCCTCAAATCGCTGTTTTTGCGAAAATTTTCGATTTTATTTTCTTATTTTAAAATAAAATTCAAACATTTAGGAATCCAAAAAGGCTTTACTTTTGGTTCAGCGGTAATTAGAAGCAGAGTTATAGCCCAAAATATAAAACGGAAATGAACTTTGTGAAACCAGAATTGACCGTTTAATGAGCCACAGAAAGGTAAACAATACATTTTAATACATAAATACATAATATATAATGTATACACAAATATATAAACACCTACAAATTTGGTGGATTTTAAGGTTGTAAACTTTATACATAATTTTCTGTACTATATCAAAATCTTAATTTACGTTTTCTGGAAAACTGCGTTTTTCATTGTGTACGTTGACGTAAAACATTATTAAAAAATAAATAAATAATAAGATATTGAAATAAAATTTTGTCACAAGGTTCTGCTCATTTATTGGTTTTTATGAAGCAAAATACAGCTTGTAAGTTTGTATATATATTAATTTTAGAACTATTTTTATTGAAAAATACACATTTTTATAACAAAAAATCATGCTTTGTATACAAAATTTGTTATATGTTAGTAAATTGAAGAAGTATTGCAAATCTTTTTCTTCAAAGCACAGGTAAGTGATCTGCTAGTATATTGTTGAAAAAAAGTGAAACATATTGAATAAATTTGGTTACAGATGGCTTGCATAAACGCAATTCTTTACTAAAATTTGACTAAATGTTGCCTACATTTGAAATTTTAATTAAAATTTCATTAAAAAATTATTTAAATTCATAGTTTTATTCGCTGTGTTAACTAAAAGCACATGTGTCTGATAAAAAATTCATATTTTTTAAAAAGTGCCCCGAAGGTAGGCACATGCCTTAAACACTGGTTCTGCTCATTTTACCAATTTGTGAAAATATTTTATTAACGAATACTTAAACTTGTACATTAATTATTGCACTCCCTTTCCGCAACTAATCTGTATATTGTGATGATTTATAGGGTGATTTAAAACTATACCATAATCATTGAAACTATAAACATTGCTATAATCATTGACATCAGGATGTGTGTAAAATATGTTACATACTTTCGGGAGTCGTCCTATTTGATCTCTTCCTAATACAGCAAATGAAGATGATACAGCAGGAAAGAACCAACATTACAGCACCCGCTACAACAATAATCCACCATATTTTGAGCCCTCCAATTCGAGGAGGAAAATCATTAGAGGCTACAGCCGTCGATACAGCATTTGGCGTTATTCCTATTATGCAAATAAACATAATGTATTGATATAATTACATGTACCAGCATTTGACATTCATGTGTTATTTTGACATTTATATGTTAATAATGCTAATATTACTTATAAACACAGTTGTTAATTCTTTTCTCATTATTTCAACAAAATAGATTAAATTACCATGTTAATTTATCAATGGTCACGCAGTTGTTTGATATAAATGTTACGAAATTACGTCTTTAATTAGAGTTTCCAAATTGAAATTTATCCCATATTATCTACGCAATGGAATATACATAAAGTAAAGATTTAGCGAATGGCCTTCTTTAATAAATGCTTTATTTATGGAAATACAATAATATATTTTGATCTTTAGCTGAAACTAACGAAATTAAAGGATTCATAAATTATTAAAATTCATAGAATAATTTTATTCATAAAAAATAATACATTTTAGATACATTTTGCTTTGATTCAAAATATTTCTTATACCATTTCTATTTATGTTGATATGTTTTGGCTTTCCAATATTATCCGTTTAAAACTTTCTGCATTTTTTACCGTGTTTATTACATTTTATTCTCTATCCATACATATCATCTTCCATACTAAAGGAAAGTTCATTGAAACAATAAACAGTGCAACACTTTTTCTTCCGAAATAGTTCATTAATATACAGTTAATTAACAATGCATAAATTTGAGGTTTACTTCATATGTTACATGCGGCCCTTGGGGAGGGGGGGGGGACGCACAACATCCAGCTAATTGTGTCAAACCCATCGTGTTACTGGTACCAAATGATAATAAATAATGTGTACCGATTAATGCTATACTAACATTTTGTTTAGGGGACCCCCGAATATAGAAATTGTAATAAATGTAAAAAAGTTAACACAAACAAGTAAATTTGACACGATATTTGGGATATTTGATTACTTTGCCTTCAAATAAGTTTTAGTACAATACGTTTTTTAGTAAAGATGTTTAGAAATCATGCAGTTTCAAGAATTTGAGTGCCTAATTTTTTAATTTCTTTTTAACTGTTACAAAAGACTAAAAAAAAATCTGTAAATTCCGTTGCTTTTTTCCGTTGTTTAATTTTGTTTTTTCGTATAAACACAAATATCACATGTTTGATTTGCATGTTTTCTTCAAAAATACAGAAAATGTACCTATCTAATGTAAAAATTAATGGAAATATTCAAATATAAAGAAGTATTTTTATAAAAGCACATAGGCGTTTCAAAAACTGTGCTGCGTGTTATATTTTCGTATGATAATGAAAATTTCCTTTCCCCTCAGAACGCGAAACATTTGCGAAAAGGTGAAAATATCTTAAAATTTACCAGTTAAAACCAAGAAGTTTCTTTAAATACACCGGTCTAACAAAGTTAAAGTACAACCAATCTTTTGTGTGTATTTTTTTTTTTTAAAGGAACATACAATCATGAAATGAAGAAGGATTGTGCTTTAACCCGTAATTTATCAAATTTTCCTTAATTTTAACATCAAACATGATTTACAAATAAAAAATTACATTTTTTGCGAAAGTCCACTATTTGATAAAAAAATCAGTAAACAAATGTTAATAAGGAATGGTTCGGACATACGTGTAATGGATTGGTGCATCAATATTATACACTGTCAGTTGTTGGATCTCTGGAATGAGAAGCTATTCCCATACATGAAGAAACACGTATTCCAGCTCATTTCACGACTTCGTAGAAGGGTTTACGGCAACTACCCGTCTGCCGAGTTTATTCAAAGATGCTTTATCGGATAAAGGTCGAAGACTGAGATTGCCCTTCCATTCGGTCAAAAAGAAAACCTGGTTCTCAAGATATTCATAACGACCCTAGCTTAGTGCGATCGGAAATGACATTATCGTCCATTAAAAAAAATCATTACCATCAGAAATAGCATATGGTGTGATATATGGGGCAAGGTTTTCATCCAAATATCTCACAGTAGTGAGAGTTACTCCATGCACACATGGATGTTCTTGTGACCACCAGAAATATTCCATCCCAAATCATGTTTAAACTTCCTCTAAAACTGTGTTTTTAAACAATGTTACATTAGCAGTATCTGATTAGATCAGCATACAAACAAAATTACTCTTTAAACCGGATCTCGTCTGTGAAGAGTACAGAAGCTTATTGTTGCCTGGTCCAGGTAACGTGCTCTCTTACCCAACAAAAGCGGTCACTTCTGCATTGTCGATTAATAGGAAGACACACACGGATCATCTTGCATAGAATCCTTAATTGTAAAGACATCTGTTCATCGGAGTAGCAGATATTGTCATCACTGTTGTTTTATGATGGTCTGAAATGAGGTGAGCCGCAGTTGTATTACTTCTCCTTCGGACCAAAAGAGCTAGAAAGCGACCTTGTGAAGTAGTTTCAGTCCGTGAGCCATCTGAAACAAGTGTTGTTGATACGGAATTTTCGGATTCAAATTGACACCCAAATTTTTAAACCACACTATGAGACACATTAAGACAGCAACATTAAGATAATCGAGCAGCATCAGATTGTAATAATACATTTGCATTCATCCGATCACCCCATCTTAAAGAATACAGTAAATGACTTCTCTTAGATATAGACAATATCTTAATATAAAAAAATGAAGATCGACAAGCATAAAAAAAAATTACATAAATTATTAAAGTAAAATATTCAATAATTTTCCTCGGTTAACATATAAGTGTACAATTCTTTAAAAAATTAGAGATGGGTATAAATGATTCATAAAGTTTTATTTAAATAACTTCAGATTATTCATATACACCATATTTCTGGCATTTATTTTTATTCTTTAAATAATCAGTGTAAAAATATTAGTTTTACCTTAACTTTTGGATGCCAGTGTAATAGAAATATCTCTCCCCTCGTAGGATTTGCCGTAACTTAATGCCTTTAGTTTTTATGTTTATTGGTTAAATTCATTTTGATAGTACACATTGTAATATGCGCTATGTCTTAGAACATAAATAAATTTTACAACATGCTTATAACTATTTAAAAGGTAACACAAATATATATAAAAGTATTATTTAATACACCCAAGAGATCTTTTGAACACATACGCGTTCATTTTCAAAGGGAAAAGATGACTGACTGAATAGGAAACAAATTTAAAAACAAAAATAAAATACTACGGATGCGCAAGCTGAGTACAGTCCATTTCTCTGCAGAGGGGTGAAAGGATCATTTCATATTTTCAGGAGTTCTTGAGATATTTAGGATATTTAAAATTTCAATGGATTCACAGATTTTCGAAGTGTAATAGTTAGATGTTGAAATGATCATTTTAGCTTTTTCGAAGCGTATCGTAATATTTTCTTTTTGATGAAATATGGATAAAGCTGTACTTGGTTAGTAAAACTTGATATCAGAAAAGTACTCTTTTAATCATTCCTTAAATTTTCGAGATGTCATACCAATATAAAATAAACTCTCATGCTGTTCTGTGCTGAATGAGGTGAGATTATCCTATTCAGCACAACTCCGCTTGCGCATGTGTAGTTTTGGTTTTAGGTAGATTTCATTACAAAAAGCTACCTATTGCAGCAGTTCGGAGGAAAGCGATTTCAAAAAATTTTGGTATATTTTCATCGATCATGACCCCCAGACCCCGAAACCACCCTCCGTTCAAAATTGACACACACACACACACGCACACCAACACACACACACACACACACATATATATATATATCCATATATATCTATATATCTGACATTTGTCACACTGTAACTCTCATATTTATGAACCGATTTGGATGTAATTCGGTGTGTACATAGTACATACCAATGTCTGGACCGAGTTCGTTGGCCAGCTTCATCCGCCATTTTGTTTCAAATGGCGGCCATTTAATTTAAAAAAATATATTAAAATTTGAAATGCGTTACCAAAAAATGGAAAACGGAAAAATATTTTTTTCTTATGTATTTGACCTTTATACAAAGATTCCGGAGTAGTTTTTGTTTCGTCTATATCTTAAAAATAGCTGAGTTATAGCATTTTGAATTTCTAGCGTGGCTGATATTTTGAAACGTCCTGAATTTTGTCACGCGATAAAAGGCGTATTTATGAACCGATTTGGATGTAACTTCGTTTATACATAGTACATACCAATGTCTCGACCGAGTTCGTTGGCCAGCTTCATCCGCCATCTTGTTTAAAAATGGCGGCCATTTAAATTTTAAAGAAAAAATTAAATTTGAAATGTGGTACCAAAAAATTGAAAATCGAAAAAAAAATTTTTTCTTATGTGATTGACCTTGACAAAGAGATTCGTGAGCAGTTTTTGTTTCGTCTATATCTTAAAAAATGGCTGAGTTATAGCATTTTGAATTTCTAGCGTAATCGATTTCGATGTACCTTGTTGTGTATATAGTACATACAAATATCTCGAGCGAGTTCGTTGTCCAGCTTCATCCGCCATCTTGTTTCAAAATGGCGGCCATTTAAAGAATTTAAAAAAATTTTCAATTTAAAATGAGATACCAAAAAATTGGAAAATGAAAAAGATTTTTTTCGTATGTGTTTGACCTTAATGCAATGTTTCCGGAACAGCTTTTGTTTCGTCTATATCTGAAAAAATGGCTGTGTTATAGCATTTTGAATTTCTATTGTGGCTGACATTTTAAAACGACCAGATTGTTGTCATGCGATAACAGGCGTATTTATGAACCGATTTGGATGTAACTTGGTCTGTACATAGTACATACCAATGTGTCGACCGAGTTCGTTGGCCAGCATCATTCGCCATCTTGTTTCAAAAGGGTTACCATTTTAAAAAATATATATATGTAAAATGAGGTATTAAAGAATTGGAAAATGAAAAAGATTTTTTTTTATGTGTTTGGCCTTGGTACAATGATTCCGGAGCAGTTTTCGTTTCTGAAAATTTATTCTTTTGTTTATATCTTAAAAAAATGGTTGAATTATAGCACTTGCATGGTAGATAAGGCGTCCATAATCATAATAGACATATTAAACCAGATGTCAAAATAATGATAGGAATATTTTTAAATTCACATTCATTCATCTGGAAAAACGCCAAGATAAGCCCAATATATTTTTCTTAATAATAATAAAAAAAAAAAAAAAAAAAAAAAAAAAAATTAAATAGCACGATTTATTTCCTGCTCCATTATCCATTTTAATGGAGAACGTGTTACTAGTGTATGGAAACTCGCATTACTTTCTGATTTGAAATAAACTAGAAAGTGGATGTTATCAATTTTGTATTTCACTCTTAAAATGTTTTTTTATTTAAAAAAAAAAAAAATTAGTTTTTCACTTTCTTTTTATTTATTCTCAAACTTTTATTTTTTTATTTAGTGTTTAACTTTTTCTACTTATTTATCTTAAGATCAATATTTCCATAATAAATGTTTTTAATTTTGCTACAATATAAAAGCTTTTTCTTTTTCAGTGTGATAAAAATAATTTAATTTATAGCCATGAATTAATTTTTAAATGATTGATCCGAATTAATCTAAAAGAGCTGAGTTCCTCTTATTCTGCCTAACATTTTTGCGTGTGTACAATTGATTTTAACTTTATTTGTTAGCACGTTTAATTCTTTTGTTTGTTTGTTTCAAAAGATGACTTACTTTTATTGAATTTTTTAAAAGTCTGATATCTCATAAATATTCCCAGGGATCTGTTTTCCGAATCATCAGTTCAGAGAAAACTCTACTACACAGAAAGGCCATACATCGTGTAATATTACGGAAAGAAATTTAAAACGATGAATTTTCCAATAAGTCTATATTATAAGGGGAAAATAGTACGACAGTAAATATGACACCATATTGACGATTGCACCACCGGACCGATAATTTTTATTTTACGGCAATTTCTAAATATCTCACATTTCAAATTTTACTCAACCAAATATGAAGAATTTTTTTTTTTTATTCAATTTGTTTGAAAACTATAATACAATTATTTATGATTTTTTAAATAAATTTCACACATTCTTCTTTTTATTATTGTTTCAAATCTACCTCTATAGTGTGCATGCTGATTGTTAAACATTAACCTGATTGCAAGTAATACAATATCTGTTTACGCTTCTTTCCAGCTAATATTCCATAGTTGAATTAAAACCTTATAATAAATAATTAATTAATATATACAAATTTAAAAGACATGTAATCCATATACGCACTAAAACCATTGAGATTACTAAAATAAAAAAAGGCTAAGCAGCGATCTTAGGCTTTTTTTAGTGTCTATTAACTCCTGGTATGCTTTTAATACGAAGTATCCATTTATTAAATTTCAAAACATTGTTTGACTATTATATTGAATACTTTGCATATTAAAGTTTTGGTGTTCTTAATGGACAATCAAAAAACATTTTTAAATGTAAAAAATCTTAAAAAAAAAAAAAAAAGTTTTTTACAACCCAGTAACCAGTATTGCCCCGTTTCAATACCTGATATCTATAATTAAAAAATGTGATTTCTCTTTCACATTATGAATAAAGGATTTTTTCCATACATTATCTGGCATAAAGTTGTTAAAATAATATTTTATAAAACAGGAAAAGTTTTTGTTTCCTTTCAACAAAGGATAATTGTCTATAAGAATTGAGATTTATAAACATAACGTTATTATAAAATTACTAATTACTTAAAACAATATCAAAAATGAAATACTTATTTTCTGAAAATTAGGCTAAAATTAAATAATTTAATAAAAATATAAATTGAAGAGTTGAGTGGATGAATATGTTATGCTACATTTTCTTTAAAAAAATTATCTTTTGGATGAAAGCGTTATGAGGTATCCTATCACATGGTGCAGCTAAAATACTCAGATTCTATTTAGTCTTGAGGATTTAAGATATTATTCATTAATATTTAATATTTTAATATTTAATCATGTCAATAATATTAATAATTTTTAATATTTGAAAATTAAATATGAACAAGTTTTTCTGAGAGAGTTTAGTACCATACATGTTAATATTTTAAACACATGGTATCAAACAGAAAATAAATCATTAAAATTGACGGCAAAAACTTTCACTTCAAATTTCTTCAAATGTAATTTTTGTTACTTAACATGTTCTTCCACTTAGCTCATCAATTGTATTTGATTTTTCAGTAAAACAAAATATGGATTTTGTCTATTTTAAGTATCCCGGAAAGCCTGTATCGGGCCCTATTATTATTAGAAATATATATGTTTAAATATTTGTTTTATGAAAAATCTTTTATATTTTTAAACTTCTCTAAAACATAAAATATATTTATTTGTTAGTAAAAAGAATACCCATACCCTTTTTTATTAAAATTTTTATTAAAAATTATTTTTATTAAAAATATTTTTATTAAGAATATAATTTCAGAAAATACAAATAAATCACATAAAAGTGTAAACATTTTCTATAACGAATATGAAAAAGTGTATTTTTGATCACTCTAAGACGTCTTTGCATTCTTTTCTATTTTTTACTTGTCTAGAAATGTTTGTTCTAATATCACTTTCAAATAAACCATCTTAAATCAATGCTAACTCTACACTTCAAGCTGTTTACCGGTGTTCATATACCCACCATTTTTCTCGTATACAATAATCCAATATTTTGTAAAGATCAAAGTGATTTGGCTTGGAGTCATGATTAATTTCAATTATTTTACATTTAAATAAGTATAATTTACTAAAATTTTATTTGATTCTGAAATAAACTTTACCTTTTTTAACTCAATAATTTTCATAAAGATTTTCATGAATTTTTAGCTAAATCTTTTTATTACTATTACTATTAACTAAAATTTATATTGTTTTTCTATCCAATGTTAAAAAATATAAATTTAATCTCATGAAATATATATTTATAACAAATATAATTAATTTTAAATATATACGCATACTAATAATTACTAAAACTGTTTAGAGTTACTTGCCTTTATCATTTAATATAATATCCGCTGTATCTGTCCCAAGGACGTTCCTTGCTGTGCATGTGTAGATCCCATAATCATTAAAATCAACATTTCTGACAATGAGAATTGATGACCACTGGACCTCCCCTTGAGAAGTCATAGTAATACTGTATTTATCACCATGCATTCGCAGCGAAGTGCTATTGAAAGACCACGTGATTGTGACGTTAGGTGTGCCGTCAACTATGCACTTCATCCGCCCCATATCTTTGTCCAGTTCTCCTCCACTGTGTATTATTAAAGGTTTGTCTGCAAGTAAACAATTAATGACATAATGTGAGTTGAAGCGTTAACTTCTGTATGACAGCAATTGTAATCTTTGAGTGATAAAGTGAGATTTTCGGAAATGTACTATTTTACTATAATTTTCAAAACCTATCAATTTTGTTGTTTAATATATCTAATTGTGATACAAATAATTCGTTTGTAAAGATTATACATACTTTTATTAATTTACTATGCAAGGCATTTATTAGAATACTGTTATAAGATATGAAAATATCCGACATGCAATTTTTCTAAACTAGTTGATCCGCCCAGCGTTGCTCGGGAAGACTGGCATTAAAATATAGGTACTACTTGATTATCCCGTCGACCAATTTCGTCAAATTATATGAATCACCAAACTCCTCGCCAAATTATACAAATTGACATATTTTTTATTTTAAAAAACGAATGAACAAATAAATTAATATAACATTAATAAAAATACATATAAACTTCGAAATAAAAATCACTTGATGACTTAACAAACATGTTTTACGTGTTTAATGTCAAGTGAATGTGACATTAACGATCAGCCACTATTAGTATTTGATCTTATGGTTTGGCGATAGAATTTTGGTAGACGGGATAATTAAGTATTACCGAAAAATATAACAGTGGAGTGGACTTCATAAAAAAAGACTGAAAAATATTATTCTAAAGATTTATAAAAAAATAAAAAATAAATAAATAAATAAATAAAGAGTGTTGTTCTTACGGTTGAACCTAAATGGCATATCGGTATAAATCGAGGTTTGATATATGACAAATTAAGATTTGTGAAATGCTAATGTGATTCATTTTATAAAACGGTCGCCGAGATCTTTTACGGGCATTTCTAATGTGATTTTGAAGTACCATAATTGCAGCGAAAGAACGAAACGTAAATAAACCCGATTTACCTAGGCCTAAATCCTGCCAAAGGACTTTTACACAATAACCAATGAGATGCGTTTCATTCGGTCGATACCATTAAACAATTAATAAATATTCGCGATTTCTGTGCCACGTACGATAGCGATATATATATATATATAGACAATAATATTTTTCAGTTTATATATATACCATTATTTTTTCTTTTGTGGCAAAATGATATGGCTTGAGTTGCTCAGTGGTTACGAAAATAAAAATAAACATCTAGGAAAATAAAAATAGCTATCTGAGAAAAGTAAAAAATAACGTGCATAACATGGAAGAGTACGTCAAAATTTGACTGATGGCATTTCATAGTCCGTGCAGTTTTAGAATATTTTTATTTATTTGTTTTGAAAATGACCCGGTTAAAGTCGAAACATGAAGCTGTTCAAGCAACCTATTTTTACCGTTTTTAAAGTTTTAATTTATGCCTCCTAGCAATAAAAATCATTTATTATTTCTCAGTTTTTTCTTAAATCAGTTTTAAAATTATAAGGAAATGTAAATTCTTGTCGAAAAAAGATGTTTTTTATATTTGAAATATGTAGCACTGCGGAACTATTTGTGATAATATTTATAATATGTTATGTATTCACAAACCTATTTTGATTTTTAATGTAACAATTCCTTTGTATTTTTATTTATTTAAAAAACTTAAATCCTTGTCATAGATTAATAAACGATTTTGAATAATTCTGAAAGTGCAATAGCTACAAAATCAGAAGAAAAAACCTAAACTGTTTATTGCTTTATACAATATTATATCACTAACTCGAAACATATTTTTATTTAACGAATTTAAAAAAAAAATGATAGCATTTAATAGTCCGTGCAGTTTTAGAATATTTTTATTTATTTGCTTTGAAACAATGACCCGGGTAAAGTCGAAACATGAAGCTGTTCAATCAACCTATTTTTACTGTTTTTAAAGTTTTAATTTATGCCTCCTAGCAATAAAATATAATTTATTATTTCTCAGTTTTTCTTAAATCAGTGTTAAAATTATAAGGAAATGTAAATTCTTATAGAAAAAAAAAAATGTTTTTTTTATTACTATTTTTTTTATTTTATTTTTTATTTTATTTATTTATTTATTTGAAATATACAGCACTGTGGAACTATTTGTGATAATATTTATAATATGTTATGTATTCTCAAAGCTATTTTGATTTTTAATATAAAAATTCCTTTGTATTTTTATTTATTTTAAAAGCTTAAATCCTTGTCATCGATTGATAAACGATTTTGAATAATTCTAAAAATTCAATAGCTACAAAATCATAAGAAAAAACCTAAACTGTTTATTGCTTTATACAATCTTATATCACTAACTTGAAACATATTTTTATTTAACGAATTAAAAAAAAAATGATGAAATGTACAAAAAACCTACACCTGAACACTGTGTTAGCTTGTAAAATCTTCCAACTGAAAACAGGGGAAAAAAAAAAGAAATATCTATTCTGTTAAATTACAATTCTAATATTTAGCATAAATTTTAAATATTCTTGAAAAAGGCCTTGTAGCAATGGAATGAATTCTTTATAACAGTTTTTTTCTTCTCTACCGTATTTTAAATGAAAAATGTTTGTGTATTATTATTTTTTACTTCAAATTACTTTTTTTTAGAAAAATAAGAAATTATATTAATATGAATATAGTATAAGAAATAACATTCTACGATAATTGCATCTTAAAGAGTTACCCTTATATTAAGTTAACTATACAGATTAATGCTTGAAATAAACTAAATAAACTAACCATGGTTACGAAATTTCATTGTTACTTGAAAATCTAGAAACAACAGATCATTTAATCAACACAGAGAAGAATCATTTATAAAAGTAAAAAATATCAAGCATAACTTAAAATGTATAATTAGTCAGCAATCTAAAAAAAATGGATATAATATTTTTTCATCCTTGAGAGTAATGTTAAAACTAGAAAACAAAAATTCTGCTTTTTCAGAACTTAGTGTCGTCTCCGATGAAAAAAAAAATGTATATATAAATAGTACAAAACATATTACAATTTTAAGACTTACAACACGGGCTTTTATTTTATGTAAAATAACGTCATTCACATCCGCTTAAGAATAACACATACGATCCACTCTTAAACATCTGCAGAAAAGTATGCATAGGACGTCACTATCGCGAAATAATACACAAATGCAGCAAAAAGATGCCGTCATTAAAGGAACTGAAAAAAAAAACCGACTGTCTAATGATTCATAGGCCTTCATTTGTTTGTAACATTAATATAGACACTTAAAATTAAATATTGTTTATAATAGCTCCATGTTTTAACAGAAATCATACGTTTATAATTTTTTCAAAATACCACGTATTTTAATCACATTTTCTTTCGGCTGTTATGAAAGAAATGGCAACAAAAATATATAATTAATATTTTACAACTATTTTTCTTTTACTTTCTACAGAAATGGAGTATTTCCTTTGCCAATATTAAGCAAATAGCTCCAAAAACTACAAAATTTAATATTTCAAAAATAAATGGAGATGCAGTTTCCAAACAAATTGCATTTAAAAGTACTTTTTTCCCCAATACGACGGTATAAAATCTAAAAATATGTGATGCTTAGAAGTTTAAAAATGTTCTATTGAGTATTTAATCTTACTGCTTTGTTTTACGACTGGCTTCTGTAGGTAACTTTCTTTTTTGGAGGTGTCACAAAATAAGCTGGGAGAAAGAAATAGCATACCGTACAGGGGGGATAAAAAATTCTATATTCTTTTCATTTATTAATCCTTAACCAAAACTGATCACTTGAAATATTAAGTTTTATAGAACTTACTCATTTTATCATGAACTTACTCATAGGCAGTCATTTAAAAATATTTCCCGCCCTATTCACCTTTGAACAATCTCATTTTCAATCATTAAAAAGAAGTGTCAAAGAATTGTAAATGGACAACATATGTTGAGAGCATTCTTGCAGCGTGAGTGATTGACTAATGAAATAGTCAGGGATTAAAAGTCAAGAAAATTTTACGTCAAACGGAAAATTATCCAATAATAATAGGGTAGAGCAGCATCAATTTAGAAATAAGCGACATCTCGCTCACATGAATGCTAAAATTGGTGAATACACAATTGACGTTTGTTCGCTCGCGATTTCCATTAATTAACCCTCCGAGCGTCTTGATGGCTTTCCTGTATTTTCATAAAAATGCTTATAAAAATAATCTTAATGTAAATTTTCTTTCCCTGTTTGTTTCTAAAATACACTTCATGCCCCTTTATTAGATATTACATTTTAAAATGCAATTGTGTTCAATTTTTTTTTCTACAGCAGATTTAATTTGTTTTGGGGAAACGGAAAGATATGTCCAAACCGCTCATAGGGTTTTAGTCAAGAAATGCTGCTATAATCCACAGTTTTTATTAAATAATGTTTTATTATCAATTTTTTTTAGTTCAGATTATTCTTTTCTTTTCTTTCTTTTTTTCTAACTATAATTGAATAAAGTGCTGTAATCAGTTTTCCTTTACGACTCTTGGTTTTCAAAGGATTTACACGTTTTAGTTGTACGCTTTTATAAAAGATATGTCTGACAGAGTGTATGATTGTATCATCTGAAAGTGTACAACGTTATGCGTAGAATTAAAACAAACGTGTTACATATGTTTTTGGCTATGGCCAGAATACCCCAGATGAAATTGGGCTTATTTCACTTTAATGGGATACTCTGATACCAATTTTTGTGCATTTACCGTATTTTATCATCAGAAGGTGTAAGAAGTTATGCATAGAATTGAAGTAAATTTCCTATATATGTTTTTGACGTTTGTCGTCAAATTCAGGTTGAAATTGTGCATGTTCCCACGAAATGGTTGATGAGACATTGATGTTTGTGCGATTTTTCTTTTGTATCATCGGAAAATGCATGGAGTTAAAGCCAAACTTCGTATGTATGTATGTTTTTGACTATGGAAGTCATATCCCAGTTGAAAACGGTAATATTCCTTATAAAAAGTCGCTGTGATAGCGTTTTATGTGCAATTTCCTGGATTTTTGGAAGTTTCAGAGGATTTTTGAAGTTTCATTATGATTATTTTTCAACGAACTTTTACATTTAGATGAGACTGTAATATGTCAATGTTTGTATAAAAATCAGCCTGTATGTAGCGCTGTGATACAGAATTTTGATAGACATTTGGAACCGACGAGTTACCTACTGAAAAAAGGTTTTACTCAATCCCCCAACTGTCTAATTTATGTTTAATTTGCATATTTTTGAAAAGCAATTTTTTTTTTTTTTTTTTTTTTTTTTACGTTTTTTGATACACGTTTATTAGATCATCAACACCCAATCAATCTGATTCCCATCAAATCCGATCAATCTCCACTTTTGGTTTTTCACGTTTATTAGACTTCAGTACAATTTTTTCTTTCTCTCCTCGGTCTTGAAACATTTTTTCACGAAAAACTTGAAGTGTAATAAAAAATAACTAACATATCTGTTAACTACTTATTTTTTGTTCTTAAAATGCAGAATTTAAAAAATTATATATATGCTTTTTCAAGTTTCTAAAATTCAGAAATACAAAAATATGCTTGTTGATGTATTGTTGAAGAATTAACATGTGTTTCATAATCGACAGCACCACTTTCCGAAACAATGTCGTAACAAATTTTTTATTTAATAAAATTCAAAGATATAATTTGAATTATGCGCAATTAAAATTTTATTTAAACCGAGCAGAAGATTGCAGTGATAAATCCTTTGAAATGATTAAGTTATTTTCCGGTACGCTTTATATTTTAAAGATTTTGCTTGAAATTTGTAACATTAAATTTTATAAAAAGGCTTTAATATGTAATTTCTTGGACTTCATCTACTTCCAGATACATATTTTTATTAATAACAAATAAAAATATTCTAAATTACATTAAAAATATTGCTTATTACTATATATTCTTCTTTTATTCTGTAGTTATTAGCTGAATTATTTCCATTTCTATATAAGGGGGGGGGGGGGGGAACGTACATCAACAACGAAACGGACTTATCAAAACAATCATTGTAAAATAAATTTAATTAAACTTCAATTGTTAAAAATGTGTACATTCTTTTTAGACATAAGAGAAAATCGTTTGAGATGAAATGGAAAATATATATCTAATCAAAAACAACTCGTTGTAAATGATCCCGCCAAGCCACAAACCTAAAACATCATTCATAAATAGAAGTGATATCACATAAAAAGAAGCGATATAGAAGTGCCTACTACCAGTGCCGTGTAAAAATCTATCACTACTCATAATGTTTCCAAAGGACTCGGAGTGAGGTACAGTATGTGAAAACTGCTTGGCGACCTGCAGGCTTTTATAATGTTTGTTTTTCCTGCACTTACATATGACTACTAGTTTAACAATTTTTTTCTTTAATTACTGATCCCATTAAACTGTGAAAAGTTGAAGCTTTTGGTGTTTACATACTCATTCTTATTTAACATCATAGGATCGATTTGTTGATTTTATTTACCATTATTTGAACAAGAAAGACCACTTTTACGCGGAGGATTTTCTAAGTAAAAATTTAATAAACATTTTGAGTTTCTGAAATAATAATAAAAAATAATGATCATATGAATATTAAATAGACGTTAACTAAACTAAGATATATTCCAGTAAACCCTGCGTTAACGGAATTGCACATGACAGGCAAAAAATCTGTTCTAGTAAGGCTTTGTTACAATAGTATTATATAATATTCCTTATGTCGGAAACATGACATTTTACGTTTAAGAAATAATTCTGTCATAAACAGGATTCCATTTTACCAGTTTTCCCTTTAATTTTGAAACAGTGTATTATTAAACATATTTATGTAATTAAACATTATGCTTAAAATATTGAAAAGTATAATTATAAAAATCGATGATTACCACAATTACATACTATTTTCTGCTTGCCTTACAAATTTTTCTGATTTAATACAGATCTTCATCCTACAAATATTTTTAAGACTTATATAATGAGAATTTAAAATTAATTTTTTCGACTTTCACAATTTTTCGAAATTGATGTAGGTACTGCATATATTAAATATACGCCTGCAGTTCGCCAAGCAGTTTTCACATACTGTACCTCACTCCGAGTCCTTTGGAAACATTATGAGTAGTGATAGATTTTTACACGGCACTCGTAGTAGGCACTTCTATATCGCTTCTTTTTATGTGATATCACTTCTTTTTATGAATGACGTTTTAGGTTTGTGGCTTGGCGGGATCATTTACAACGAGTTGTTTTTGATTAGATATCACTTCTTTTTGTAAGGTATTTCTTGCATTATACCATTTTAATTCAGAAAAGAAAAGATAAACGAAAGATGATAGAAGTATAAAAACAATTTAATAGTGATGCTATAAACTTTTCAAAAGTGTAATATATCTAGTAAGACATAATGTTGGACTTTTTTAAAAATAATTCAGAACCATTTTATCGATCCTTACAAATCTCAGAAGAAATCATTTATTTTTTAGAAATGATAAAATCTGTCGAACTAATCGGGAAATATTTTTTGCTGTTGTTTAGTAAGCTATATGGTGATTCATTAATTAACTCAGCAAGGATTGTATCCTAATAACTTTTCAAAAACTGCCTTTACATTCTCAAAATTCACATCATTTTACACAAAATATGTAAAGACTTAAAAACAGACTGAATAATGATCATTTGTTTTATCACCGGGTATGCTTTAAGTAATTTTTAAATAAAATTAGTTTTATTATTTCAGGAAATCCAACGTCCCTCCGAAAAGCGCGACAGAAATTCAGATTATCTGATTAAGCTTTTATTTATTTTTTTTTTTTTATATTTTCATAAGCTCTAACACACGTTGGCTTTTCTGAATTTTCAATGCATGTACTTTCTAAATTCCTAATTGTTTTTTACGTGATTAACAAGACATACTAAGTCGTATGCTTTCCATGTATTTTCTCATGTATTTCGGATAATTCATCCGATAAATTACATTCATTTCAATAAAAGTTCAGGGTTCGATATTTCATCATTATGAAATGACTTTCCCTAATTTCTGTCATATTTGTAAATTTTTAAGTAGCTCTATAATCTGATTAAAAATTAACCAAAAGCTATTGGCATATTGATAGCATTCTTTAATTACCAAGTCCAATATAAGAGTCGATTAGTTTAATACATCCCCTTATTAATCTTTTTAAAAGAAAAGTAAAACGAAAAATTTCAATAAAACTGCCAAAAATTTATTTGATATAAAAGGATTGTAAAAAAAAAAAGAAAAACAATTGTGTAATAAAAAACCAGACTGACTCTATTACCTTTGTAAAATGGTTTAAATTGAATAAATTGCAAAGTTTGGAATGTTGAAAAAAATATTTGAGTATATGTGCGTTTTAATATAAAAGCAATGCAGAAGATAACATTTACCCGCTTATTTCAATATGATAGACACTAGACAGTATTCCTAAAGTTCTGTCGAATTCTTTTCATGACTATAAGTAGTCTGTGATTCACTAAAGTGTTTACATTATCTTTGTGAGCACGTTCTGTGGTTCCTCCGTAGTTGGTGTTTACCTAGAATATTTCCATAATCGAGGTCCACTGGCACGTTTCTATAATCTAGTTTCTCCTCAGATATCAGCAGGGCATTCCGCGATGATTATTGTGCGCAGTACTTTCGTCAAAAATCATCCCGATATCGTGTAAAATAAAATATAATTTAATTGTTATCTAAATTTTGTGTGTAAAAATACCCATAGTATTGGAATTTTAAAAGGGTGTGTGCTAAAATCTAGAAGCATCTTTAATAAAGTGGATAACAGAAACATCTTTAATAAAGTAGAAACCTGGATAGTTGAGCTTTTAGATGAACAAATTGAATTCATATTAAACTTTCAAGTAACATGATAAAATTTTCTAGAGATTGAAATAGTACACATTCATTAAAATACATTCCACTCAGTAAGTATCCATTGGTTGTAATGTAATCAAGATAGTAGAAATTCATTAAAATACACGCCACACAATAAATATCCATCGTTGTAATGTAACCAAGATAGTAGAAAGTCATTAAAATACATGCCACACAGTAAATATCCATCGGTTGTAATGTAATAAAGATCTTTTAAGTGACCATGTAAACGAACCGTAAATGCTTCAAAGCCGCCTTAGAATAGAGAGCTCAACTGGGTCGAATGCAATAACATCTACCCTATTAAAATACTTTCGCGTATCTATCAATGTAACCTCAAAAACTGGGAAACCACAGGGCGCAGGGCTACGAAATTTGGCACACGGATTGCTTGTGAGCTCATGAACGATTGGGGCCAAAAATTTAAAAAAATTAAATCGATTTGTTTTATGTTTTTGACGAATTTTTTCCTTTTTTATGTTCAACACGTAATCGCGCGAGTTCTAAACCGTTTTAAATGTTTACTGCAATGTTAGATATAAGGTCATTGCGCCTAAATAGGATAACCCTAAATGCGATAATGTTCTTTTACTTAAAACCTTAATGCAAGAATTATAAATAAATACTGTATAAAGAGACATCAGACCTCAATGAACAGAACCCATTTTTCTGCATTTAAAACTTTTTTTAAAGAAATCTTTAATCAAATAGACATCATTCATTTTATTGCGGTCCGGTGTTTCGCAAATGCGACAAAAATTCCCGAAATTGGCTCACGGATTTTCTTTTTTAACTTTAAATCTCAAATAACCTTATGAACTTTAAGAACCACTTTGCCGGTTTCGGTTACATGGCTAGTTAAACTTAAGAAAAGACGACCAGTTTTCGAATTACAATTTAAAATAGTCTGCGCATTTTGGAGACTTTGTTTTCTGCAGGTACTTAATAGCGACATAAAGATTGCTGTAAATGCGTAGACACATTTAGGAGATTAACGAGGTAAGTTTATATGGTATTTTTCATACATTGTGTTAAAATGATGTTTAAAGCAAATATTATGTATAACCCGTTCCGGACCGGCATCTTTTACACGAATTTTATTCGTTTGGTACCATTTTTTTTAAATTATTTGGCTTAACTTTATAAATCACGAAAATGTCGTAATTAAATAAAATCAATTTTACTTTTATTTTTTACTGGTATCAAACTCAAGCGTTTTAAACACTTTTCGAGGGTGCATATAAGCACCCATGGTCGCGAATGTGTTAATTAATCTGTGCTGAGTCAGCATAATCCTCCATTAATTTTTTTTTAAACCAGGCACTTAAATATATATTTTAAGATGACCGAAATAGAAAAATACGCTTATTTTAAAGTTTTAATTAAAAAAAAAAGGTATACAAAACGCGGTGTATGTTCCATTAACGTAATATAGACACATGATTTTGGAATTTTCAAAAACTTTATATGATGGAAATTCTGGAAAAATCTTGTGTAAATTGAAAACTCTTAAATAATGTTTATTTTAATCCGGTTAAGTAAGTTAATTTTATCAGCATTATACGATTCGGTAGCTTAAATGCTGTATCTGATTAAAACATGATGCAATTGAGTTATGCCCTGGTTTAGGAGTCCAAAATTTTTGTCAGCACTTTTTTGTTAAATCTGATATCTTAATTCTGTTTTCTCTTTTTATTCATTACAATCAACATTTTCTACTTTTAAATTAGAAAACGATAAAAAAAAAAAAAAAAAAAAAAAAAAACTGATTATCTAAATGAGTATTTGTTTCCATATACGTATTTTTAGGTACAGAAAATGTTCATTTTTTTTAAGTGCAAGGAAAATGAAGAGGAATGTATGTGTGTGTGTGTGGGGGGGGGGCGACAGTCTGCCAGGCACATTGCTTCTCTTTGGCTTAATCAGACTTATTAGAAATATTGTTCGATTTTATCTATTTATGAAGCTGATATATTTATCATGTGACATTTTTGAATAAATAAAGTTATATGTAATAAATATTCTGGTTAACAATATTACACATATCTTGGAAATATCCTTTTAACCCGTAAACTCCACACTAATGCGAATTCGCACCGACCGAAATGTCGGTGCTATTTAAAACGAGCTTTAATTAATTCATATTTTTCATTAACAAAATAAGACTTTTTATAAAATCCAATATCTCATTTCGTTTTTTATTAAATTTTGTATATGAACCATGTTGTTTTATTCATTATCACTAGATTGGGAGCAAAACTATGCGGAGTTGAAGTTACGGAAACCAAAATTGTACTACTGTAGAAATTATGGGTTAATATTCACGTGCGAATTTTAAACGAAGTTTTTCGCGACAATCATTTAATTGTAGTTATAGCCATAGCTCTGCAGGAAAGAGGGATGTGAATTATATATATTAGGAACAAAGCATTATATGCAACATTCAAATAACAACACGGAGCTTTTGCATATTAGCAGTGTAAAATTGGCAAACAGAACGGTGCTGCGCCGCCCGCGATAAACAATTCAAACTTGATGGATCTGTTGCAAAGTATGAATATTGAAATGTGATATGTTTAATTATAATTTATTTAAGATTATGCATCAAAGTTAATGTTTTTTGATTTAAATTAGTATTAAATAAAATTTATTTAGTAGTTCAATAATAAGTTATTTATCTTTCAATTTTATGTATTTCAACTGTTTATTAACTCTTAACTGCTGTTAGCGATCTCGCAGACCACTAGATTTTTCAATTTTCACAGTTAAACTTGTAATTTCCAGTTAAGCTATGAATACCGGAGCAATTTTCTTTCATTCTGAGCTCTAGAACTATTGCTAGATATTCTGAATATTTGAAGTTTAATTATAATATTCCTGGAAACAGTACTTGTGAGTTAACCCTCCGTCTACCAGACGTGTCCAATGGGCCCGATGGGTACATTCGAAATATTTATTCTAACCAGAAATTTCTTTAAAATAAACTAAATATCTAAACCAGACAATAATCAGTTAAGTAAATAAGTTCAATAGTTTTAAATAAGAATTCTGATGTGTAATATTTTTATAAAACTTGAGTAAAATTTTCGGTAGTTCTAGGGTTAATAGAGCCTTTCATTCATCTTTTACTTAAACGGACTCGGTGAACACACGCAGTAGTTATGCGACAATTCCTGTCACAGCAGTTAATGGTTAAGTAATTCAAAAAAATAATTGCAATTAACCCTCATCTGCTGTTAGTGCTGCTTTTTTTTTATTTTTCACAGTTTAACTCCTAATTTCCAGTTTAACTATCAATACAGTAAAATTTTGCTTCATTTGCAGTCCAAGTACAATTGTTTGAAAAGCAAGATTTTATTAGAAATATTACTCTACAAACAGTTTAGTGCAAAAACAGTATTTTATGATTAATTGCGACTTTTATTCATCTTTCAATCGAATGGTTTCGCAAAGCTTTCTGAATTGTTATGTGGCAATTTTCTGCAACAGCAGTTAAGGGATAAATGAACTTTTTCAGATAAATTCTCATGTGTAAATTGCATTATTACATTTAGGACTATGGACATCTCATTCAGGTTTTAGCTGCCGTAAATGCGACAAAAATTACCTAAATGCGACCGACAATCGTATATTGTGGTGACTACAGATAATTATTAAATTTATACAAAACAAGTTAGTTTTGAACTATAGCTACAGTATTCAGTAATTTGCTGCTTAATAAAATGTATGTTTATATAATAAAATTCCAAATACAGTAAAACCTCCCTAAAGAGATCACGTTCTCTTAATGGAGGCCATGTTTAAATATAGATTTTAACTGTTGAAAAAAGGTAACATCTAATGTTACTAACATTTATTTTTCACAGTAGCAGGGCTCCCAAATGGTCCGCCAATAAAATTCCAATAAATTTTAACAGAAAATTTTAGGGTAGGTTTGAGCTAGAAATAACTTTCAAATGTGATTTCGGGGCGGTTTGTAAGAAAAATCTAAAAAGAAAATTTTTCTAAAAAAATATTGGTATTCAGTTGGCGGACCATTTGGGGAAAATATGCAAATTTAAGTATAAGAATAAATGTTAATTAGATAAATTAACTACTGCAGAGTTTAAAAAATGAATACATTTTCTTTGATTTTACCGTTTTATCGTTTATAACTTTTATTACCAAGTCCTTTCAAAGTTTCGTAAATAAATGTTTTTTTTTTTTTTTTTTTTTTTTTTTTTTTTTTTTTTTTTTTACGGGAACAAATAATGACGATTTCATTAATTTATTTATTTCTTTGAGAGTTTCCTGACAGAATAGGACAGGGGAGTTTATTGACCGTCATTCTGAATTTGTCATCAGAGTTAAATTCATTGCCTAAAAAGGCACAAAGGTGTTTAAACACTTAAATGTTATTGGAATAAAAAAAATTATAAACTTAATTTAGAAGTTTGATGAATAATGCGCTCTCCGGAATTATTTTTCTAATAAAACCTTCTTCAAGCGACCAGGAAAAAACGGAAATTGTTTTATTTTCTTCAAAGAAATGGGTCGCACATGGAGGGAGTTCTACTGGGATGGTCTCTGAATGGAGGTAAAATTCGTATTGAGCCTATGGGGATAAATTTCGTTCCATGAAAAAGTGCTCGTTCAGGGAGGTGGTCGCTTAATGGAGGTGGTCACACAGAGAGGTTTCACTGTATACCCTAAATGCGACAAAACTATGGGGAATAGCGTGTCATTTAGGCACAATGACCTTACATATTACGTACGCCACGCCGAGCTCACATGGAAATATAAGTAGTGATATTATTACATACGCCACGCTGAAATATAGGAGCAAATTATTTTAAACTGGTATAAATCAAAAACTAATTAATATTTTTACACGAAACTTTCAAAGGTTTGAACTACTCATAAAAGCAGTTCAAATACCGTAAAGCGCGTAAAGATCTGATAATTATACATTGCTGTAGCCCTGTCAACAGATTTGGTCGGAACAAGAATTTAAAAAGTGCAAAAAACAGCACTTTTAAAATCGCATTTACTAAAAACCTATTCGCTGGGTTCAACTTTACTTTCGTTTTCTGAGTCACGTGGCACGCCCTATTCCATTGGAACAAGAATTTTGTTTCTATCGTAAATAGTTCTCGAGCTATCTGTCATTTTGACTTTTTTCATTTATCCTGTTATAATCCATGTGTTCTGCATTAACCCTAAGATCTTTAAAGACATTTGCTGTGTGAAGCTATTTGTGTATTTTAAAACAATTAATTTCTTTAAAATTTGAAATAAAGAAAAAACAATGATTTTCGAAATCACTCTAAAAGAAAATAAAAATTCATTGTGTAAATTTTATTCAAGAGTACCATACCAAAAAAAAAAAAAAAAAAAGTTAAAATCCTATTACATAAATTTATATATGTGTGTATCTTTCAAGAAATATGACAATGCATTTTATTCAATCTTTTCATGTTTTTATTTTATATAAAAACTGAATAAATAAATAAAATAAATAAATAAACGTAGATTCATAATTTATCAAAATGTATCTATTTTTATAGGTACAAATATCAGAAATGGCTACAAAACTGAAAGAAATCTAGATAACTTTTTGCACTTACACAAAACATTGAGCAGGATTGACATTACAGATGGCCCTCCTATCCCGTTATCAGCCCAGCATTCTACAGGACCTCGAAGATCTCTGGAGACATTGGCTATGTGAAGTATCGATTTCGTATTCTCGGGGCTCTGGTTGCTACTCCGTACTATCCCTCCGTTGATCCTCCATTTTATCATTTCTTTGAGTGCGGGCTGAGCGGTGACTCTGCATTCTAATGTAGCTTCAGATCCTTCAAATACCGGGCCTGATGGAGAAGAGATTACGACAGACTGAACAGTGGCACCATCTGTGAATGGCGGAAAAGATAAGGTAGAATAAACAATGCAGACACATATATTGTTATGCATCGGATATTTACTTTGGTTTTCTGATTTTTTATTCGATACGATACGGAATAGAAATGATTCGAAAGACAAACCGATAAACCGATCAGAAATGTAAAAATTGGAAACGGAAACTTCGTATTTGTTTTTTTTTTTCTTCTTTTCTTTAGATATTAGTTGGATTGGTTAAACTACTACTGTTTATCAAGTTATATAAATAAATATAAAATAAACAATGCCTGTACATATATTTTATGAAATAGATATTTACTTTGTCTTCCGGTTTTTATTTGATACGAAACATAATAAAATGATTTTAGAGAGAAATAGATAAGAAATGGAAAAATGGAAAACAACAATTCGTATCCGAATTCATTTTTTCTCTATTATTTAGACATTAGGATCGATATCTAAAACAATTTGCTAAGAATTATATATAAATAAATACAGAATAAATTATATGTGCAAAGAAATCTGTATGAATCCTGTTCTTTATTTCTTTTTATTTCTTCTTTTGTGTATTATTATTATTTTTAATATCATACATAATTAAAAGCAATTGAGATACTAAACGATGAAAAACCGTAAGTAAGGCGCGGGAAATTGTTTTTGGTATTTTATTTTTACTTTTACTTAGATATTTTAAGAGATTTTATTAACCTTTAAACCACGGCTGTGCAACTTTTATGATAATCTATATATAGATTGTGGCACAGAAATCGTGAATATATGTTAATTGTTTAATGACAACGCTCGAATGAAGTACATCTCATTGGTTATTGAAGAGCATTTAATGCATCTCCATAACTATACCGGGGGTTACCGTAGGTCGGATCCGGTTCTGTCGCCAAATGCCGCCAAGTTTATCGTCTACTTGGCGATATATCACCAAATTTGGCGACCAAAATTTGTTGTCAAAAAGACGCCATTTTGGCGATATCGCTAATATTTCTCCAAATTCCCATAACCTTCCATTGTAAAATAATAGGGTTTACTTGCTTACAGAAAATCAACAAATTGAGATATTTTAATGCAACAAAAACTAATATTGTCTTAAGAGATTATATTAATTATATTTAAGGGAGTCCAAGTAAATTAAATTATAAATAAAAGTAACATGATACAATGCATAGCATGCTTTCCAAAGCATAAATTTTAAGGAAGACCAAAGTGGTCGCCAAGGGCGGCTAGTAGCTCTTAAATACAGCACGAAAAGTGTCTGAATGTCAATTCCATTATTCGTCCACTTCCTTTAAGAATAAAACCGGTTTTTCGTATTTCCAATGAATGATTATGCGCCTTTATAAATATTTTCATATCACGGAGGCTCTTGCAAATTGATGAATTAAAGAAATATTTGAAATTTTTAAAATGCATCTTTTGTAATTTTGTAACACATATGTCTTAATTTCAGTAATTGTTTTGTATCATATAGAGAAAGTAATAAATTGAAAACTGAAAAAATATGAAGACATTCAGTATTTATGTTACGAAATGCCACAAGAATCGGTTGAAGATGTATATTGATATATATATATATATTGATAAAGATAAACTTTAAAATGACGTAAAATAAAATATGCAAGAAGATCAAAATCGAAAAAGATGAACATTGTAAAAATTATTTTTTGGCAAAAAAAATTACGAAAAGTGTAGAAGATGAAATTGGTACATTTTTTGAAACTATTAGAGTATTTTTCACAGTAGTAGAATATAGTTGTTTTAAATCAAGCTGACTGCTGGTGTATAATATTTTTGTTTCAAGAAGAAATTTTTTTTTCAAGCCACGTTGTTTAATAATTAAAAAAATAGAGAACAGCAAGTGTATCCGCACTGATGGGTGCATTTGTAAAACATGTAAATAAACATGTTTGTAAAAACGCTTTGCAAAATATCCCAGTAAAAAGAAAGCATAAAAAGATAAACTCGCTTTTATTTCACATATCAGTTTTAATACAGATAAAACAATTATCATTCCATTCAAAAACATGTCTTTATGCAGAATACAAATCCAATTTTTGAAATACCAACCGTCTACATACCATATTGCTCATGAATTCTGTTTTTTTTTTTTGTTTTTTTTTTTGTTTTTATTTGTTTTTTGTTTTTTTAATCGTAAAACCCACTTTTGACAAATTTTTTTAGTTACTTTAATAAAATTAGCATCGACCAGATGTTACTAGGAGTCTATTCATTAATTTATAAATATTAATAATATTAAATTAAAATACTAAAAATATCAAGAGTTAGAGAAAGTCACAAGAAATCGGTAATGAAAGGATACTGTAATGAATTATCGTATGAAAAAAAATAGCAATAATAATTAAAAAGATCAAAAACTTTCCCACTATCTTCTCGTGTGATTCATAAATCTGTAAACAAAATCTTAATCATGCTTAATTTAGATGAGAAGAAAATAGAATAAAAGAAAGATTAAAATTTTAATGTACACATCACACAAAAATCCTCACTTTTAACGTGACCAAGCCTTAGATTTATAATAGTGCTAAACTGTATTTTTAACATAATTATATTAGCTAAATATTTAAACTTCTATCTTTAAATGTGTTTAGCTAGATTATATTTTTAGTCTCTTTCGTCCAAGGGTGCTTATATTAGACTCAAGCGTAACCGTATATTGCGACAAATGAGCGTCAGGCCGTGCTTCGAACATTCGTTGGGGACCAATGGACGACTGCGTCATTTAAGTAACCTTAGGAAAACTACACTTTATATGTCTCAAAATAATGACAATACTATGTTATCAATAGACATGGCATAATGTTGATGCTAATTCGGATGTCCTGAAATCAGATCACACTCTCTTACTCTGTTCGGCAAATTAAAATAAAGTATTGTAAATAATTATCGTGTAGCCTTTTTACATACACACACACACACACATATATATATATATATATATATATATATATATATATATATATATATATATATATATATATATATATATATATATTTAGAAAGATGATAAGAGAATAGGTCTCTTAGACTGTCTAAATGTAAAATTTCTTTACATAAAAAAATAATGGTTGAAAAGAACAGTAAACTTACATACCTATGTTTTTGATAGGGCTCGATCTATTTATGTAAAACAACGTAGGTCAAAATATGTAATACCAGCTGTGTTAACCCTCACAATCGAAGTTTATCGTTATTCTGATTGCTTGATTGTTGTCTTTTTTTTAAAATACTAATAGTCGACCTGTTTATTTAAAGATACTATTTAAGAAAAAAAAAAAAAAAAAAAAAAAAAAAAAACGTATAGCGATCCAAAATCTTTATTAAAAATATTGTGCTCATCAATGAACACTGATAATTATATATATATATATATATATTTCATCTATTAATAATTTTCGTAGTTAAAAATATGTTTTTGAAATTAATTTTTTTTTTTAATGTCCTTGGGCCTATTAATTTCACCTCATTTTAAAATTAACATTTCAATGAGAGTTTTTGAGGACTATATAAATAGAAAATTGTCACAGTGATTTACCATTATCATCCTCAAACAATGATATCTTTAAATTCTGCGAAGATTTAAGAAAAAGTTCATAAACTATGCCTTTTTCCGGACTACTGCTTTGATCCCAGAAACACAAATATTGTGTCAACAATGGGCTTTACCGTTTGAGGAAAACAAAGTTGTTTCAATTTTGAACGATTCCTATTTTAAGAATTGTATTCTTATTATGAAAGAACATTTTATTTTGTGTCTAATGACACCTCTCTTGTGAATTTATCATGTGGAGGATTCAAATATAGGCGGATATATATATATTTTTTTTCACTCTGACTGTGCATGCATTACAATTGAAAACTGTAATATACAGTCTGAAATCTAATATCAAATCTTTATAATGCTTATTATTTGTGTTATTCAACATTTCATCTACATAATTTATACCAATTTTAAACGCATGTTCAAAAAATAAAATAAATGGAAATAAAGCGTTATTTTATTCGGTTGAGCAAAAAGTTCTGGAAAAATTTTAATCTAATAGTTACCAGTATTTGTATCATATATAGGAGTACTAGTAGTATATTTATAGGAGTTCAGGAACTTTGGCTCTAAAATGCCTATTGAACAGTATGATTTGCATGTGTTGACCCGACATTATTAGAGAAAAGGCCTACGATTATGAAAGCCGTCGATGAGATTAATGAGGATGAAGGTGCTGGTAACGGCGACAAACTTAGCCAGCAAATCCAGAATCTGGCAGAACGGTGACAGAAAATCGTAAACTATGATGGTCTCTACTTTAAAGAATAGTTCTTGTTGCTTTTGTTGTTAATTTTCGCATAACAACGCACATTTCACAAATTTCCCAGAACTTTTTGTTCAACCTAGTAAAGAAAACTCTATACATTATTATCATAAATATACACAACTTTTATCTGCATTACAAACATTTTTACATTAATGAAAAAACAAGGTTATGAAACAAACATTATTAAATTTACAGGTGATTATAAAATATTTTTTCATATTTGCCGGCATCTGTAGCCGAAACTGAAGAAACAAACTGGGATCACATTTTATATTTAGACTTTTGTAAAATGACGACGTTTGTGAAAAACAAAATACCGAATCTTTGTAGTGCATTGATGCAGAAAGGTTAGACGTATACAAAGCTCAATTTGTTATTAATTGAAGTAGAGTACTTTCTTGAATGTTTTCAATGAATTTAGTATATTATCATAGTATACATAATGTTTGTTGTTGTTTTATGTACATTTTATCTTCAATATTATCTTTTTTTTATAAAGTAAACTCCCGACTATCCGGCTCCCAGTTAACCGCCGCACTTTCGAAAAATCTCGCTAATAAAATTAGGAATTAATTTTCTCAGAAGTTGAACACGGGTTTTTGCTAAGATCTACTGTACTCCTCGTGTCATTATTATTGCTGTCACAAAAGAAATCGAAAGGAAAAAAAAAAAGACTTTTAAAGATCAAAGACTTTTTACAAAAACTAAAAGCTGAAAGTTTTCAATCTATTATCTCAGATCTCACTTTTCACATTTGTGTAATTTATCAATGTACTGTAAAATCATTTAAAAACATTTTTTTACTTAATTAGGGTTGCATATTACGTTAAGAGTTTTCTATACTCTCTCATAACATGCAAGTTTACGGTGACGTCATTGTGACGTCACTGTAAGTCACTGTGGTCTCGTCACATCTGTGACCAAAATGCCACCACTCAGTGATGTCACGTTGTGACTGAGATGTGAACTTACTAGAAAAAATTTAAAAAATTACAAAAATTCTTCAAAACATGTTATTTACTGTAAAATTATATTTTTCTATCAATGAATAAAAAATTGTGACGTCATTGTTATGACATTGCATGTAACGTACGTCATGTCACATACGTGACAAAAGAAACCACCATATTGTAAGTCACAAGTGACAAAAATATGAACTTTAAAATCTTTGAAAATGAAGAGAAATATTTTAAACAGTATTTTAAACAGACCCGAGTTACAGCGGCATAAGAAATGAAAATATATTATTGGATAGCAAATGGTAAATTCTGTCACGAAACGGGGGGAGGGGGGGGGGGGGGCATAATATATAAAGTGCACGATACAAGCATTAATAAACTAAATTTCCATGCTATATTTTATCAATTTGATATCTAAGACAGTGAAAGTATACTTTTTTCAGGATTTCAATTTTATTTAGCATTGCAATTTAATATAATGATTCACTGATTGTTATTATTATAAAAATGTTTCTCGAAAAATGGTACGTGCTGGAGCAATTTGGATAACATATTTAGAATTAGGAGTATTAAATGTGCGCACTTAGTATATTTAGTTAAGTATGCAGCTTTTACAGTTAAGTATGCAACTTTTAATGAACACGTAGAAAGAGGCTTCAGATTTTAGTCACATATGCATTTATTGCTCTGTAATTTGCATTCATATTTTTTCCTGATAGTGTTTAACTATTTTAAGTAGCTATTTTTTTTTTTTTTAATTCTACTTCTTTCAGACTTTTTAAATAAAATTAACAATTTCCGTAAATAAAAGAAATATACAAAATTTATGCAAAACCCATGACATAATAAATTATTCGTATTTCAAATTTATTTTTTAGAGATATGACTTTAAAAAAAAGTAATTTTACAAATTGTTTTATTTTACAGAAAATTAATATGAAAAGAATGACAGATTGACAAAGATTTTTTAAAAATCCTTTATAACCCTTTATTATTTATTAAGAACATATTTTATATTTATTACGCGTGAAACAAACTTTTCTTTAAAAAAAAAAGGGGGTGGGGGTGGGGGTTCATTATTACCATTAAATTGATTTTTACACATTTTAAAAATTTAAACACTGTTTTATCTAATAAACTCTAATTAATTATTATTATTATTATTATTATTATTATTATTTACAAAAAATAAACTTTACAATCCATTGTAACTTATATTGTTTGGAACTGATAAAAAGAAAAGGTAAAATACATTCGAAAATTCTTCAAATAGAAAATTTTAATTAAAGACAGTCTCATAAAATTATTGCGTAATTAAGTTTGAAATATTTTGTACACAAAAACAAATAAGCGGCAAAAAAAAATACCATCGGCTGAAAATCGTCTGCGCACAGAGTAAATAAAAGAAGACGCGGGAGGTCAGTTCACTATTTAAAACATCACCAAGTCTACAATTTTTTTTATAAAATAAGATAAAGACGCCCGCCATTTTAGGATATTATAAATACACGAATATTATTAATGGAGCGTATATGTAAGTCTTATTTAATTTAAATGTTTTTTCCTGTTTTGTATATTATGATCAAGACTTAAATAGTTTTATGTTATATTAGTAAGACATTGATCTGTAATTGTTTTAATCTGCCATCGCTTGGGGAAAAAACAGCTGCGCAGAGACGGATTCCTGCCTACATTCATAGTGGAATTAATTTAAAGATTAATTTGCAGTTACTTGAGATTGAAAATGTGTTGAGGCAATGATTTGGAATTTTTTTCGGCTTCCTACTGTTTCCTGATTACTAACACTTGCAGTAGTTATAGACATTATTATTTTGGAGTTAAATATGATTTTGGATTGTTATGATATTACGAAACTATTTCAGATTAAAAATTAGCATTATACTGGGAAAGCATGTTTTTACGTATTACAGCAGTGAAACTTTTGAAAGATTTTTCTTTTAGTAATAATAATATTTAAAATTATTATTTAAAATCTGAAATCTTCATACCAATATATTCAGATTTAACATTTGCTAAAATTATAAAAATAACAGGAATTTATTATAACTTATGGAAAGATTATTGAGATATTGTTAAATCTAATAATGCATTTAATTCATCTATTGTAGTTTATTGTTGTTTAATAGTACAATTATAAATACTAATTTTTATTTTTAGTGTTTTTGAAATTGGTATATTTATTTATTTTTTAATTATATGTAAGCATTTTTTTCTGTTTGTGATTTTAATCTAACATTTAATTATAGATATTCTGAATCGGTTACTAAATTTTCATCTATTATAAAATTATTTTCTAAGTTTATGATACACGTAATTATTGGCACTAAAAAGTAAAATATAATATTTAAGCATTGAAATAAAGTGTTTTTCATATCTAATAGGAAGTTTATAGATTAAACTGCTTCAGTATATATTTTGTTAAGTTCATATTTACTTACATAATATAGGACTGAATATTTTTTAAATAGATTAACAGTGTTTAACTACGACTTACCTGTCCGTTTTTCCGTCTAGCCGTCTGTCCGCGCTCTAACTCTCGTACATATACTCGGATTGCCCTGAAATTTTTAGATATTGACGTTTACCACAGCACGTTCCTTATTTCTAATGAAGTTTGTAGCATGTTTAGTTCATTTACATAAACAGTCAAAAGTATTTCGTTATATTACGGCCTATGGGGAAAAATCGTTTCAAATGATTTTTAGTGATTTTACACGCTTTTAAACGGAACAAAATTGCTATGCATTTATGAAGCGCACTAAAATATGCATTCTGTTGCATATGCGATGCAAATAATAGCTATCGTTCATTTACAGGGCTAAAAAAAGGAATTCCAATACATAATGATATAGGGGGGAGGGAATAAGTTTGCGGCGTACTTTAATTATATTAATCTATTTCATATATAATGAAATTGATATACGTCGCTGAAGTTTACATACTATAAATTATTTCATGTATAATACGAAGTGTATATAGCATTTACAGGGGCACACAAAATATTTCAGTACTATATTGTATCCGAATTACTGTTCATTAGCGATGATTGCTGGAAATGCATTTTTAATTATGATATGCGCTTTTATGATTCACTATATTTATGCATAGTATATGGTGTATATAAATGCCATAATTCATATACAATGCTACACAAAAGTATTCGTAAGGATTACTGGGTATGGGCGCAGATTGCTTAAAGGGGATTTTTAAATGAGTTATTCTTTTTTACGCTTAACTGCATTTAATTTACTAAGAATTGTTTGTAGAATATAGATCAAATGATATACAGGGTCACGTAAAGAATTGGATACACGACCGTCTATAAATTACAATTTCTGGAAATGTGATTTCAGCAGTTTTAAGAGTGTCTTAGTTTGAGTTAATTTTTAACTAAATATTGGCATGTAATGAGGGTTCTAGGCAAACTACAGGGTTCTACAAAAGTATTCGAGTATGTTTCCATATATTAGTATAAATTGCTGAAAGAGAATTTCAACCTCTTAGTTGTTTTCTTTCTGAACTAAAATTTTTACCATTATATAGTATATATATCAATCTGTAGATCTAATACAGGGCTATTCAAAAGAATTGAAAAACATATTTGGCTATAGACAGTGACTGCTGAAATCAGTTTTTCAAATGTTTTATGCATTTTCTAAAATGATTACTTAGTTATCTTAATTACGTTATTTCCCTAAATTACGATGTCTTGATAAAGCATTCAGGAAATGTTGGAAAGTGTTTTATAATCTATGCTTAACGCACGATTATTCTTACTTGTTTTCTCTATTTCCCAGATCAGGCTTTTCTATAAAACATACCCAATCTATTTAGCTCATATTCACAAAATACAATATACACGGGAATAAAAATTTAAATAAATATGGCTTATCATGCCGTTCTATAAATACAAGTTGTATTAATGTCCGTTAGACTCCATGTTCGTATTTAATAAAGCAATGACAAATCTCAACACCTTAAAAAACTTACACATTCTAAATATCAAGCTTGAGATCAAGCTTAGAACTTAATAAAAAAAGATGTCAGTTGATAAGCATTGTTTTTTAAGTGGAAAAATTAAAAATGTTTTAGAATAATAGGACTCCAAAATAGCGATATTTTCCTAAAAAGTACGGTAAAAAGATAAGATTTTATGTTTCAAACAAAATTTTATTTTAAAATTCATCGCAGTATTAATACTTAAAAATTTTTCCTGAGAGAAACATTCGCCTTATATAAAATATTTCAAATAAAAATCAAATTTCAAATCAATTGCTTAAAAGGCGCAAAGGCTAACATAGTGAACAAGATTCAACACCGGGGCCCGATCTTGGGCCATCATTTGCATTGCATACAATATTTCAAATGAAAATCAAATGTCAAATTAAAATTGCCTGCCAGAATGAAATATTTTCACTATGTTGGCCTTTCTGCCTTTAAAGGAATAAATTTGATTTTAATTTAAAATCATCACAATGTTTATGGCACGTTCGCCACAAATGACACATATTTCACAAATTGGTCGCAATGTGACTTCAAAGCATTGTCGCTTTCGTCAAAGGTTCGTCACAAAGTCAATGCCAAAATAATCACAAATGACACACTCTTCACAAATTTGTCACACAGTGACTGCACAGAATGGTCACAATGTAACATCACAAACGACCTCTAAAACGGCCATAACGACTTCACATTCTAGTCACTATGACGTCACACCGACGGTCACAACATCACAGTGTGACTTCACAACGACGTCGCCTTGACGTCACCATGCCTTACGGGCTGTATGTACTGTGTGGCTGTATGTATTGATACTTTGAAGGGTATACGACTATATGATTTGTGCAATTAAGTTTTTTATGTATAAATATTTCTATTCTTGAATCTCCTTTTTCCGTAATAAACATTTAAAGCACATAGCACAGTACACAACTAGCATTTATACAGTACTGAACCGTATTAAAATGCCTGATAATAAGGAAAATTGCGGGCTTTTGCTTAAATAAATTTGTCTTTTGAAAGGTAAGAGGTTGTGTTATGATATAGGTATTTATGGAACTCCAGCCTATCCGTGTTTTTTCTTTACCCAACCAGCCTTTCACCTCATTATTTTTAATAATCGGGAATCTAACGTATAATATATCAAGTGAAATTTCTCTTATCTTAAAAATTTAGATAATAAATTTTATTTATGCAATTCTTTTCTCACGTATAGATGTCTGTAAGTTAAAAATACTATTGAAACACAATTTTAAAAAGTGTGAATAAGACACTTGTAAGTTTTATTTTTGTATATTAAAACAAAGCTCAAAATCAAACTAAAATCACCCATCATATGTTAAATGTTACAAAATTAAAAACATGTCTTCTTAAATGAAATCATTATTTGAAATGACAGAGAGTTTCATTTTAAAACAAAGGGAAATCTTACACAGAACATTTAGCGTAATAGCGACTTTTGATTGCCCTTCATCATTTTCTGCAACGCAGTGATAAACACCAGAATCCTCCCTCGTAGCATTTCTGATATGAAGAATCGACGCTATAGCCATAATGCGTTGCTTGCTATCTGCTGTCTCCAAGGGACTGCCATCTTTGCTCCACAGGTATATGATGTTCTCTGGATAAGCTTCGGCGGTCATATTGATCGTTGTTGAACTTTTCTCTGCCACTTCTACTGTGCGAGGTGTGTAAAGAAACACTGGGGAATCTGAAAAAAATATATATATGGTTAGATTTTTGTTTTAAGATTATCGTTGTTTTCTTTTTTAATTTACTCATTTAAGAAATCGTTAATTGTAATCTAAATAACGCAATAAAATATAGGTTCGTATCTAGTAAATGTACTACAAATAAATTAACGAGGTGTGTAAAGAAACACTGCGGAATCTTAAAAAATATATATTGTTAGATTTTTGCTTTAAGATTATTGTAGTTTTTCTTTTTAAATTTACTCGTTTAAGAAATCGTTAATTGTAATCTAACTAAATAAATAAAATATGCGTTCGTAACTAGTAAAAATATTACAAATAAATTTTCGTATGTGAGAGAATATATAATTTGGAAATGGTCTATTTTTTCCTAAATGCTGCAATAGAACATGCCATATGAAATTTAAATGGAACAGAATAATAATAACAGCACAATTTGAATGAAAAAATGTGTTATGAAAAACTTCATTCGGAGTTAGTCAATTTATTATGTGAAGCAATTAAAACTTTCTCAAAAACAAAAGCATTTTTCAATACAGATTCAAATACATTTCGTTTGAATAAAATTTAAAGCATATTTCACTAAAAAGGGATTATTCTTGCTAGTATTATGAATAATTTTAAAATGTATTCTACCTTCACGGGAAAAAATTAAAAAAACATTAAAATGTAACTTCTATCATTCACTAATTTACGAGACAAGTATACAAGGTGCAGATCATTTAATAAAGTTTAATATACTCCCATCCATTCTTGTTCGCCATACGCTATTCAAACATTACGATTTTTGAGACCAATTTATTATGGAAAATTACATTTCAGTCAATGAAAAAATGTTTTCATGGCAAACCAGACAAAACGTTTCTAACGTACGTCTGCTTTTTTTAAGTATTTATTATGCATCTCCACATTTAAAACGCTGGCCTGAATATGCGCAATGAACATTTTAGGTTTGTATTCTGTCACTAAGCCGAGTGAATTTGGTTATTTCTGATAAATGTTAAACGAAGTGGAGATGACTTAATCCCCTATGGCGCCATAAAAAAGTAATTATGTTTACCTAAAGATAGCTTAGGTTCGAACATCGATCCTGGCGTAATATGTTACTCTGATCTTGCTAGCATCCTGATAACTTATATGAATAATTTAAATTGTAGATAAAGGTATGGACTTTGCTTTATTAGTCATTATTATTAAATGAATTTTACAGTCCCGAACTTTTTTAATTAAAAAATATTTACATATTTAAAAAACTCATCTGAATTGGCGCAATGAACATTTTAGGATTGTATTCTGTCACTAAACAGTCACTAATAACTGTCTGGCACTAATTTGGTTTTATTTCTGATAAAGGTTGAACGAAGTGGAGATGACTTAATCGCCTATGGCGGTATAAAACGTAATTCTGATTATCTAAAGGAAACGTAGATTCGAACATCAAATCTGGCGTAAGATGTTACTTTGATATTGTTAGTATCCTTATAACTTAGCTGAACAATTTAAATTGTAGATAAAGTTATGGATATTGTTTTATTCTTAATTATTAAATGAAATTTACTATCCAGATTTTTTTTTATTAATAATTTTCTACATAAAATTTTAAGCTAAAATCTTTGGTTGGTAATTATCGATTAAATAAAGTGAAATGATCTACGATTTTTGGAAAATTTTAAATACAAGTGATCTATAAAGCATATATATATTATGATAAATAAATAGTTAATTCCTTAAATTAAAAGAAAGAAAGAAAAAAAAATATTTCTATAAAAACTGTTGCGCTATGCATTGTTATTGTGATGCAGTTAAATAATATTATTTGAGGGCGTGAAAAAATTCCTTTATTCGTAAGTTCAAAAATTTATTTATTAGTTTTATTTTTTTTAACTTTTACTAACAAATATGCCGTACAAAATTCCGACGTTTTAATGATGATACGAACCCTTTATCAGTTTAACCATTAAATTTGTTGAAGTTTCACTTTGAAGTTTTCCCTATAACTATTTAGTAATTTTCATACAACAAGAAGTATCTTCAAAATACTTACGTCGTATTCTTAAAGTAAAAGTATCACTAACAGGATTTTTGAACTCGTCGTTCTTTGCAAGGCACATGAATTCAGATTTATCGTCCTTAGGGGTAGCTATTAAGGATATACGACTTCTAGTGGATATTCCTCCGTAAGTAGAACTAATAGTCTCTTCTCTAAGATCATGAACAAAATAACCATTCCGTTTCCAGCTTAATCGGGACATTGGATTGCTGCTTGCAGATGTACAAGTGAGAGTAACCTGTTAAAATATTGTAAGATTACACAGAGATATTAATATTTTAGATGAAAATTCTACAATTATTTAAAGAAAAAGTATTTAAATTCGACAAATAGATATCACAATAGATATTTTTATTTGGCAATATATTCCTGATTTAAATTTTATATATATAAAAAAAGATTCTTATTATTTTTAACTCGATCATAGATATTGGTAAATAGATCATATTTGATAAAGATGTACATTTTTTTGGACTGGGTGAAAAATGTTCCAAACTGACAGTCGACACCAAGATCTTTTGTTTAATTTGCCACCATTCGGCATTTTCAGGTGCCTGAACTGACAATCGTCCGACTATTGTTTGATGCGGTTAAATAAAAGCGTCTGTTTCCAACATGGTTTCATTACATACGGTTTATTATTTGGCTTTCTCAGTGTCATAAAAGAATATTTTGTCAAATTTTGTCTGCATTAATTGTGTCGGCTAATGGCAAGTCCAGGTTGTGCAATACGCAGACCATCGACGACTGAAGACAAATGTCGTATCATAATATTAAAATATTTATTTGCTTAAAAGAAGTTATAAAAACACATTAAAAGTAAATTAAAAACACTTTATTTACATGTTTCAACTCATTTTCTGAGTCGTCGTCAGATTGTATAATAGAAAATTACAAATGCATAATGAAAAATGGAAAAAATCATCGAAAATAAACAAGTAATAATGTAACGCCTTTCTATATTTTCGCGATTGCTCATGTTCCCTCTATGTCGCGATGCCGTAATTTATCCAACCATTCAACCCATAAATTCGGGATACGAAAAGATAATGTATCGTTACAAACTCCTGAACCTCTTAAATAAATTTCAATGGACTCTCTTATGAATAATTGTAAATAAAAATTAGACCTGTAGGTGATTTTACTCTCGTTAAAACGTACGTACCAGTAGTAAGTCAAAATAATTATTGTCATTATTTTGACTTACTACGCGCACATGTTTACATTTGACAAATATCGTGTTCGATTCTCGGAGTGGATACTTTTATTTTGGTGGAAAAATCTCTAAAGCAATTTTGAATTTTTCTAAATTTAATATCCATAATATTTTTAATCCAGTGATACATACTAAAATTTTTGTTTTATACATTTGTTTCTCTACTAAAGAATCAAAAACTTGTAACTAAAGTGAACTCCTGAGAGCCACTTGCACCTGCATTTTTTCAATCATATGTAAATATATTATGATTTACAAATGTAGAATAATTAGTAGTACGCAATTAATAATTTTAAGAAATGTTAACACTTTATTAATGAATACTTGGTGCACAAAGCCATTACCGAATAGTGCAGTTTTCTGAATGTGAGATGAAATTCTATGGACCAAACATACGTGCAAACACCTCGAAAAATACGAATGATTATCATTACAGCAAAAGTCGCAGAGAAAAACAAAAATAATAATTCGAGCAGAAATTATATCTTTTTTCCAGTACGATTAAGAACATTCTTAGAGACATCCTTTTAATGCAAAAATTTTATCGCACTTGAAAATTTTTAATGGAACACATAATTTTTACAGAATATATGACTTTTGCGATACACTTTATTTTCTCATACCAATATATAAGTAGTTCTGTGAAATATTTCAAGGGTTATAACGATATTATATTTTGAAATCCGAATGTTATATTCATCTTTTTATCGTTGAAAAATAAACTGCAATGCGGGTAGTTTTTAAACGTGACGCAAAACGACTCTACGGAATGAACTGTGATTTTAGATTCGTATATTTGAAGCTTCTATAAATGGATTTCTTTTCTTTTCTTTTTCTTTTTTCATTTTTTTTAATCATATAATTTGCATTTTTTCGGGAATCCGTTTCAAAATATTATTGTATTTTGAAATTTAATTTCGAAAGAAATATAAGCAGAAATTTATAATTTATTTGACAGAACTTGTTTTTTAGAAGCTTTAAATATGCGAATTCAAAATTAGAGTTCATTATATCCAGCAGATTTTACTTATGCTTAAAAATGTCTACATTGAAATATTTTATTTTAATAATTAAGAATGAATTTAACTTGAAAGTAAAAACAAATAAGTTTGATAATTTCTTACTATTTTACTGAATGACTTCTCGTTAACTACCCAAAGGTAAAATATTAAAAAAATATGTACTGACAATAATAGGTGTTCACATGGAGAAATTCCAAATTCCGTTGTATAAAGATTGGCCCCTGCCCATTTGAATGGCGATTTTCGTTTTTGTCTGCTACATTTAGAATAGGAGTAGTAATCATATTTCGTTTTTTTTTTTCCTGGCGGGGGTTGGTAATGTAAAAATTCTACTTTTTTACTAGTATTATGCAGCTTGTGGCAGGTATTTGAGAACGCATGTTATAGGTGTAATATCACTCTGAATATTATAATTACAAATATCTTTCTGTTACATGTAAATAAATCACAACCTAGTCTAATTGGGAAAATAAAGAGGCTTTCTATCATTGGCTCATTGGCTGAAGAACACTTCGATTTAGAGATTACGACATTCATGAAGCTTGACTGGTCATTCGTTTTTGATGTAAGGAAAGAACTAACTGATGGCTGCCAAGTTTCATGTGACAAACGTTTAATGCAGAAAACGACATTATCAGCAATATGAAATCATCAAGATGCCAGAATTCGCCAGTCAAGTCGATGAAAATGCAACGAAATCGATGCTGGCAGTCGCTAGGAAGATGCAAGTTGATGAGGGTACAATCTGATGTTTGATTCACTCGGACCTTCGTCAGATGTCGTACGTGTCAAAAGAGTACTGTTCTTGTCCGAGAAAACAAGGGTCCGAGAAAACTACGTGACTAGAGAAAAGCGCTTCCTTAACAATCTGAAACATCAAGAGGAGACAGGAATGCTCTTGTTACTTTCCAATGAGGAAAAAGAAATGCCTAGGTCAAGAAAGTGAACCGAAAAATATCGGTGATGGTGTAAAATCAGCGAAGAAGTTCTGAAAGACATGCGGGGAAATTTTCCAGCGTCACAGATTATTCTGGGGGTTCTGGCAAGGGCTAATGATCTAAAGCCTCACATTTCTTACTTCGAGGTTCCAGAGTCAACGCAGTTACTTATACAGAGGTGTTAAAGCACTAAATTGCTTCTGTAACACGTGGGAGGCCGAATATTTTTTAAAAAGATTCTGAACTATCCCATATAGCTTATACAAGCCAAAAATGGACGGTTAAAGCATTCATGACGAAGTCCCCATCAACTTGTTGGCCCCCCTTTTACCCAGATAGTAACCGAATGGCGTATAACGTATATGGCGTAGCTGATAGGGCCACCATTATGCATCCACCTGACAATGTTGCGGCTTTCAAGGCAGTCGTTTTGTATGCAGCGGAAAATGGTGCCAACACTCAACTGATCATTACCTCCAGTTAGTTTTGACAACATGTTGAGGTGTTTTTACGGTAGGCAATGGTTTTATGAACTGATATCATCCAGTTTGTAATGTGGTTACCTGTACAGAACGATAAAAAAAATGTTGTATTTTTAGTGTATATTCCTGCTTTAAAGCAGGCTTTGATTTGTTCTCAATTACCTGCCCTACCCTGTATAATTAAAAAATATATAAAAATATCGCATTCAGATTAGTTAGTACTATTACGTTGAAATATTGATTTGAAATATCTTTTTCTTCTGACACTTTCTCCTTTTTTATATTCACAGAGTATATGCGTATAGCATAAATAAAGATAGATACATGGACAAGATACATTAGGATGACAGGAATCCTTTTCTTAATATATCAAATATTGTTACTAATGGTAAAATTACAGAAAACAAAAAAGACACAGACGTCATATCGCATCAGATTGGCACGATTTTCTTTTTTTCCTGACGCCAATTTGGCGAAAATATCAACAGCATAAACAACAATATCAGGGTTATCATATCAAGCAAAATATCAACACTTTGGTGCCAGTTAAGTACCCGTCACGTCTATGACATTGGCGTCAGAAAAATATCGCGCCAATAAGGTGCCTATATGACATTTGTGCTATAAAGAAATGCTAAGTAAAATCAGAATAAGATTACCTCGGCTGTAGCACAATCTAAAGTGACAACTAGAATAAACTGCAAATAAGGTAAGATGAAATATTTCTAAATATAGTTTTAGTACATTTTTCTAAATGGCAAAAATTTCTTTATATTGAAAATTTTAATTTTTGAATGAAAAAAATATGGCACGAATACTTCTAATACATTAAAATGTGTGGGAGTCAGTCATTAATGTTTTAATGCAGTATACGCCTAATTTATTCGTTAAACATATACATGTTTCGGAGCATTTACATAATATTGTAATTTTTTTTTTTTTTTTTTTTTTTTTTTTTTTTTTTTATAATATGCAATATTAAAATATATATACTTACATTATCACCTTCCCGTGGATCAGGTGGATTCAATATTATGCTCACATTAGCCGGTGGAACTGAAAGAAAAATGACTTTTATATTAAACTAGAAAAAAAAAACGGAACAGTCAAATTATTTAGGACAGAAATGTCGAAAATGGGCTTTTTGGTGTGATATACATGTATCACGTTATACATAAACATGGCCTACATAAAACGCAACCAACTTATGGAATAATAATAAGAAAAAAACACTTACATTTTTGTTTCGTCTTCTTACCACAACAAGACACGAATATGTTTAGTACAATATTCAAAAACTAACATTAGTCTATGACGAAAAATTATGTTCCCTTTTTAGTGCAGCACTTCATAGTTATTGATGCTTTAGCTTTCTACTTAGTCTAGACTTCAAAATCTGTATCTAATAGTTAATTTAAAATTCAATATGTGTGTATATAATTGTGTCGTAATAAAATATATCACAAATTCTAAATATTTATGAAAAGTGTTCTATGGTTGCTCTTACTTTTATTTGATGGAAAACTAATCTGAAATTTCTTGACTTTTTATTTAATTTCTTCACAACTAGTTTCTTCAATGAAAGAGATTTTTTCTTCTTTTTTTAAGGTGTAAAGTTGTTCGGACCTTGTGCGCATGCCGAACGAGCTCCGTAGCTTTGCGGTCATGTGACCCAGTTCAGTTGTTGCTTAGCTGCCATTGCGGCACGTTGTGTATTCGAGCGGGTCTTATCCCCAAGTATATAGTTGTTGCTTAGCTGCCATTGCGGCACGTTGTGTATTCGAGCGGGTCTTATCCCCAAGTATATAGTTGTTGCTTAGCTGCCATTGCGGCACGTTGTGTATTCGAGCGGGTCTTATCCCCAAGTATATAGTTGTTCTTTAGCTGCCATTTCGGCACATTGTGTATTCGAGCGGGTCTTATCCCCAATTATTCTGTTGCTTATAGCGGGAGTATTCCCCAAAAGATGTTTTATGAACGTCACTTGTTCTAACAGCGGGTTATTACCCCAAAGTCACCTCATCATTCTACATGTTTTTCAGTGTTTGTGATTGTTTGTAACATTTGTGTGCTGTGTGTTATAAAAAATGTGAAAAAAGAAACCTATTCGTCTTCATTCCTAAAGTTACGCACAGTATTCACATACATTCTAGTGGTCCGTCGAGCCGGAGCGAAATAGCTGCTATGGAAAAATTAAATAGAACAAAAGGTGCTCTAAAAGGCGCTATAACGAAATTAGAAAATTTCGTAAAAGATAATACAGACGAAATTAATTACTCGAGTACCGAGCTCGAAATAAAGATTCGAAAATTACCTGAGCTGCAAGCAAAAGTATCGGAAATACGGGATAAATATTATGATATCCCTGATATTAAGGACTTACCAGAAATCGAAAACGAGTTAGATGAACTCGAAGATCGTCTCGAGAAACTTGAGGTAAGTCTCAACATATTTCTTAAAAATCTTAAAGTTTCTGAAATAAATGTGCATGCTGATAGTATTGAATCTATAAGTTCGAATAATATTAAAGTTAAGTTACCTGAAATCCCACTACCAACATTCAATGGTAAATATGAAGAGTGGTCAATCTTTAAAGTACAATTTACAAATTTAATCATAAATAATGCTCAGTTAAATGACGCTCAGAAGCTGTTTTATTTGCGAGCATCGCTAAAAAATGAAGCAAAACAACTAGAGAGTCTAGACGATTCCTTTGAATCATTGTTTACAGCACTTACTGAAAGATTCGAAAATCAACGTTTGCTCATTGACACTCATTTATCGGCCATAATTAATTATGAAAAAATACATTACGAGTCTTCTAAAGAATTGAGATCCTTTATTGATTGTGTAAATAAAAATTTGAGGGCCTTAAAAGTATTACAATATGAACAAAACAATCTGTCTGATGCTGTCCTTATCAATATTATATTGCAAAAGGTAGATAAGGAATCTCGAAAATTATTTGAATATTCGATTAAAAAATCAGAATACCCGCAATTTAATGAATTAATGTCATTTTTGGAAAACCGCAGTTCTACGTTAGAAAGAGTAAATAGATACTCTGCTTCAAAACCCTTAAACAAAAACATTCCTCTTTCGAACAAACAAAAAAATTTCATGCTAAATTCGAATGATAAATCGAATGGAAAAACTTGTATTCTGTGTAAATTGGCCTTTCATAATTTGAACAAATGTTCTCAGTTTCGAAAAATGAATGTTTCTGAACGATACGATTTTGTGAAGAAAAATAAGCTGTGTATTAATTGTTTGAATAATTCTCATTGCGTAAATTCTTGCATTTCAAAATATAACTGTAATACCTGTGGATTGCGACACAGCTCATGGCTTCATCGAGAAAAAGAAAATAAATCCAAAAATGAATTGGCTTCCCCCCAAATTTCCTCCCCTCTTGCAGGTGCGGTAAATAGAGAAACGAAGAACATTTCGGTAAATAACGAATCATTAAAGACCTTGAATAATATAAGTAAAGAAAGAAAATCAATTTTATTGAGTACATGCTTTGTTTTTATAGAAGATAATTTCGGAAATAAACGAAGGTTTAGAGTCATTTTGGATAATGCTAGCAATGTCAATATTTTAACTAAGGATTGCGCTGACATGCTGAAATTTAAAAAAGGGATAATTAATGTATCCGTTACAGGATTAAACGGTTATACTTATAATGTAAAACATAAAATTTCGAGTGTAATTACAAACGAAGATGGCTCTTTCAGGGAGAATATAGATTTCTTAATTGTTCCCAAAATCACGGATGTAATTCCATCAAAGCAATTAAATGTATCGGACATTAATTTACCGAATATTGTGGAATTGGCAGACCCCACATTTTTCAAACCGGGAAAAGTTCACGCATTGCTTGGCGCTGAATTATTTTATAGAATTTTAAAGCATAATTCAGTTAAGATAAATGATAAACTTTTTCTGCAAGACACTGTTTTTGGATGGATCCCAACTGGGGCGCTAGAGGAGAACACGCAAACAAACAATATTACTATGTGCAATTTCGTTAGAGATTTCGATGAAATAAATGATAATTTAAAACAATTTTGGGAGCTTGAGTCTATAGGCATTAAACATGGAGATCCGAAAATATCGGAAACTGATCAAGCACAACAAATATTCGATAAAACTGTCAAATTTGTAGGCGATCGTTATGAAGTTCAGTTACCCTGGAAGAGAGACTGGAAGGATTTAAATGATAATTTTAATGTTGCGAAACAGCGTTTGGAAGGTCTAAAAAGAAAATTTTATCGAAACCCAGAGCTTTTTCGACAATATTCTGAAATAATCACGGAATATTTAAAGCAAGGAATTATAGAGCAGGTGCAAGAAAATGAACCTGTTTTAGACAGGGCAGTTTATTATTTGCCCCATCATGCGGTCTGTAAAGAAGATAAACTTACTACAAAGGTCCGAATCGTCTTCGATGCCAGCTCTCATGATAACAATGATTTGTCCCTTAATGATTGTTTATGGCCCGGCACCAACTTAAATCCACTTCTATTTGATATTTTAATCCACTTCAGATTATACGAAATTGCCTTTTCTTCTGATATCGAGAAGGCGTTCCTTCAGATCTCACTAGCTGAAAGGGATCGGGATTCTGTCCGTTTTCTGTGGTATGATGATGGTTTAAAATCTTTCAAGGTCTTCAGATTCAAACGTGTTATTTTTGGAGTCAATGCCTCTCCATTCCTCCTATCTGCTACAATAAAGGAGCACATCAAGCGGTTTATGAACCTACACCCAAGAACTGTTCACCTACTCGATAAATATATTTATGTGGACGATTTTATATCTGGCGAAGATACGCTGCGAGAAGCTCTTGATGTTTCCCTGAATGCTAACAAAATAATGTCTGAAGCAGGAATGATTCTTCGAAAATGGATAACAAATGATGAAGCGTTACTGCAGTGCTGGCAAAAGGAAGGTTTAAATATTCAAGCAGAACATGCTGCAATAAGCCTAGGAAGCAATCTAAGCAAGGTATTAGAAATGTCCTGGAAAACAGAAGAAGATTGTCTGACATTCGAAGTCAAAAGTTTAATAGAATTCTTGTCATCGCAAAAAAGCTCAAAACGTCTACTATTGCAAGCAGTTGGTAAAATCTTCGATCCGTTAGGCATGCTGACGCCATTCACCATTAGAATAAAATGCCTGTTCCAAGAACTATGGCTAAAGAAGACAGCATGGGATGAACAGTTACCAACTAATGTGCACGAAAAATGGTTAAAGTGGCTCGAAGAACTTCCAAATTTAGCAGAATTAAAAATTCCGAGGAAAATTCTTGGTTGCTTGAATCAAGTAATAGCTGTAGAAATACACGCCTTTTCTGATGCTAGTAAAATAGCGTATGGATCTGCAATTTATCTGAGAATAAAAAGAGAGAGTGGTGTGGAAGTCAATCTCGTGACTTCAAAGAGTCGTGTTGCACCGATAAAGGAGATAACTCTGCCTCGGCTAGAACTTCTCGGAGCCTTACTAAGTGCAAGACTGACCAATAAAGTAAAACCCATCCTAGATCAAAAAATCACATCGAAGGTGTACTATTGGACAGATTCCAAAATAACCTTATTCTGGATCAAAGGATCATCAAAGCGATGGAAGCAGTTTGTGGCAAACCGTGTCATAGAGATTAATGCACTTTCAGATTCGAACTCTTGGTATCACTGCTCTAGCAAGGACAATCCTGCCGATCTCTTGACCAGAGGTGCGAGTGTTAATTCTCTTGTAGAGAATCCAATGTGGTTTAGGGGACCAAAATTCCTAGCAGCTGATGACTTAGTGACTGAGCAAAAAACTATTTCTGTGCCAGAAACAGATTACATTCCAGAGACTAAATCAAAATATAAAAATAACTGTAATGATTTCAATTCTAATATTTCTCTTTCTCTTTTCAGGAATCCTGAAGAAGTAGATTTTTTTCTCAACATAAGTGGTAAATACTATAGTATTCTTCGCATACTGGCATATGTTTATAGGTTTTTTCACAATTGCAAATGTAAGTTAGCAGACCGGCACAGAGGCAGCCTCACAACCCCAGAAATAAAAAATTCTGAAGTTTCTCTAATTAGATTAGTACAAAATGCAGAATTTCAGGAAGAGATTAAGGGTTTAAAACGGGAATCAAGGGTTCCCCCTTCCAGTAAAATTAAATGTTTATCCCCCTTTTTGGATCAAGATAATATCTTAAGAGTTGGCGGTAGGTTGGAAAATTCAGATTTAAACTTTGATAAGAAGCATCAAATCATTTTGCCGAAAGGCCATAAGCTCACAAAACTCATATTTGAGCATTTTCACAGGAAGTATTTTCATATTGGTCCCCAAACTTTAATCCATTACGTACGAATGCGGTTTTGGCCCGTAAGTGGAAAAAATTTAGCGCGAAAAGTAGTGCATGATTGCGTTGTCTGTTTTAGGAACAACCCGGTTACTGCTAAACAAATCATGGGTGACCTCCCATCGGAAAGAGTAACTCCAAATTTTACGTTTAACCATACAGGAGCCGATTTTTGCGGCCCTTTTGAGATTAAATATAAAAATCAAAGAAAAGGGATTTTTCATAAGGTTTATGTCGCGATTTTCGTTTGCTTAGTAACAAAGGCTATTCATTTAGAAATAGTAACGGATCTAACTTCTGATGCGTTTATCGCCGCACTTAAACGCTTTGTTTCAAGGCGAGGGAAATGCGCTTCTATTATGACAGACAATGATACGAATTTTAGGGGTGCTAAATCAGAATTGCACAAACTTCATGAGTTAGTTCGTAGACCGGATGAAAAATTAGCTAATTACCTTACTTCAGAAGCTATTGAATGGAAGTTCATTCCTCCTAGATCGCCCAATTTCGGTGGTTTATGGGAGGCTGGTGTAAAATCTTTCAAGTATTATCTTAAACGAACATTAAAAGGTGCTAGATTGACTATGGAAGAATTCCAAACAGTCACCACCCAAATCGAAGGGGTACTAAATTCGCGTCCCTTAACTCCGTTATCGACCGATATAAATGATTTTAATGCATTGACACCAGGCCATTTCCTAATTGGTCGGCCTGTCGATGCCATTCCAGAACCTCAATTGATTGATATCACAGAATCGAGATTATCTAGGTGGCAGAGAATCACTAAATTCGTCCAATTAATTTGGAGAAATTGGCAATTAAATTGCTTGAGTCATCTCCAAAATCGTTCAAAATGGCAGGTAAAGGGGGAAAACATCAAACCAGGGGCGATGGTAGTCATAAAGGAGGACAATTTACCTCCCTGTAAGTGGATGCTAGGACGAATCTTAGAGGTTATACCAGGAAAGGACGGTAATGTTAGGGTTGCAAAGGTAAAAACAGCCTCGAATATCTTTCTTAGATCCATATCTAGATTGTGTGTCTTGCCCATTAATGAAACCTAATGTACATACTTATTTCTCATTGTTTATGTATTTTAAGGTGCATCTAAGATTTACATGTTATTTTACATTCAACTTTTCTTAAGAACAATATAGAACTATTTTTAGAAAATAGCTTAAATTTTGTATCAAAGAATTTAATTTTATTGTATTGTATAGTCCTTATTGTTGCTACTTATCATTATTGTATTTGTATTGTAATATTATTTTGTGGTATTGGTATTTTATTTAGTTCTTGTATTTATAGTGTATTTTTAATATTTTGAATGTGCTACGCACATTGCAACGCGGGGCGGCATGTTCGGACCTTGTGCGCATGCCGAACGAGCTCCGTAGCTTTGCGGTCATGTGACCCAGTTCAGTTGTTGCTTAGCTGCCATTGCGGCACGTTGTGTATTCGAGCGGGTCTTATCCCCAAGTATATAGTTGTTGCTTAGCTGCCATTGCGGCACGTTGTGTATTCGAGCGGGTCTTATCCCCAAGTATATAGTTGTTGCTTAGCTGCCATTGCGGCACGTTGTGTATTCGAGCGGGTCTTATCCCCAAGTATATAGTTGTTGCTTAGCTGCCATTGCGGCACGTTGTGTATTCGAGCGGGTCTTATCCCCAAGTATATAGTTGTTCTTTAGCTGCCATTTCGGCACATTGTGTATTCGAGCGGGTCTTATCCCCAATTATTCTGTTGCTTATAGCGGGAGTATTCCCCAAAAGATGTTTTATGAACGTCACTTGTTCTAACAGCGGGTTATTACCCCAAAGTCACCTCATCATTCTACATGTTTTTCAGTGTTTGTGATTGTTTGTAACATTTGTGTGCTGTGTGTTATAAAAAATGTGAAAAAAGAAACCTATTCGTCTTCATTCCTAAAGTTACGCACAGTATTCACATACATTCTAGAATATTAAAGAATATTTTTTTCTTTCTAAGAGTCAGCATCAGCTTTTCCAAGCGTACGTCTTACAATATTTACTAAGCAATTCAAAAATAACATACACATTATCATAAAAATATATTTTTGCGAAATTCTGTTTTTTTTTTTTTTTTTTTTTTTTAATTATGCACAAATATAAAGTACGTGCTAAGGCTAATGGTTATTTTCACAATTCCTTATATAAGATTATAATAATTATTTTTTAATTTTTTCGTCTCATTTTCATAGCCAAAAATATTGTTTTATGGAAGATATTAATTATTAACACATGTCTCGAATATTACAAAAATTACGTATAATCAAAGTTAGAAGAAATTATACACGTGCTAGGAATCTAAGAGCGATATGTATATCTATAATCATTACTTGTGACAAGAAATCTTATACAAACACTGGTCGCTAACCACTTCGCAAAGCGTTTGGAATTTAAAGTAACACTCAGGAATCTCTGTAACCGTTGAGGCAGTTATACATTAAATGTTACTAATATATGTCTTTTTATGACAAATTACGATAAAAGGTAAATTTCTATAAGTGTGTTAAAATTAAGCAAACATGATTTAATATTTATATTTAACAGTACCATTTGCATGCGATTTAAGAAATAAGGTTTGCAAAAAATTGTAATAATTTGTTTAAGCAATCTTTGTCTTAACTTTCTTTTTTAATCCATATTTGATTATTTTTACTATGTTTATTGAAATAATTGAAACATAGGAATTTAAAAGAGTTCATGAAAAACGTTCCCAGATTACGGTAAAATATATATATATATATATATGCTGAGAGTATTTTACAATTAAACTGTTTGAAAAGTACAATAATAAAAACAAAATGTGCCATCGTTTAGTTGCTTTTTTTCGCATAAACATCATATTATTTCAGATACAATTTCCGTTAAGCTTCATGAAATAAATCTTATCAGAAAGATATATGTATGAAGAAAAAGGATTTTTTGTTAAGAAAACCCTTTAATTATTTGATTACGGAAAAAGAGATTGTAGCAAATAAAGGGACTGGATTTATATTAGATCCTTTCCTACATTTATCTGCAATTTCTTCCCAAACCGAAAAACTACTTTTGCATTAATACTCAACTCATAAATTAGCGAAATTCTTCTATTACTGCGGATTATAATACGGCACATCTGGTCATTTCTCAGCAATTTATCGAGTTTTCTATCGTGATCGGTATATCTTATAAACAAAACATCGCTGTTGTAATAACACAACTTTTGTAGTTCAAAGAAATGTACTTCTCTAGCATCGCCTGCCTTCATTATTTGATGCTATTCGTTTTAGAGATCATTTCATTTTGTCCGAGTTGTCTGTATATGCATTATACATTACGGAATAAAACATGCTGAGATTTTCGTAACATTTTAAACTCATGATCTATATGGTTTGATAGACCGTAGATAACCAGAAATCTATAAACGATTACATGGCCATTTACACTTTATGGCCATTGGAAAATTCTCATACATTACTCTTTGTTTCTGATAATTACTGCAAATACATTCAGATATTATTCGAAGTTTTCGAATTCAAGGAAAAGTTAGTTTCAGATTAGAAAAATATTCATGATTTTAGTTTATCTTTCTTCATTTTTATCATTCGAATATGTTCTTGAAAATTTCAGATAAAACCAAATTTCGGTAAATACTCACAAATTTTAATACCCATTTTATTGCCAAAGTTTAGCACCAAACATTGTCAGGAATATAATGTTAGTTGTTGCTCATTTTAAATGCTGAATTTTTTTACTAAATCAAATGTTGTATAATCTTGAGTCTTTTATGACCCACTTCTGATTTTTTAATATTTTTTCCCAGAATTTTTTTTCAATTTTTAAGCATGCACAACAATATGTAAAGTAATAATAAACAAGTGGGTAAGTGTGATCGCAGATCGCACAGAGAGTTTCGTTTAATATTTCTTTCAAAACACTTTATCCTTAAATTAACAAATAAAAATTGTTAACAGAAATTAATATTTCCTTGCATAAATGGCAGCACCATTATATTAAAAGTGATCGGTTCTTTAGTGTTCCTAATTTTAACAAATTTCCATCAATTTCCTGTGCGAAAAAGCATTTCTTTTATAAGTTTAAAATTAGATTTTTTCATGAATCGGAAGCTTGTGGTCTTGCTTTTTTTATTTATTTTTTTTTTCATTTAGATTGTATGATTCGACATACGATATAACATCCAGATGCGAAAGAACTAAATTTGTAAAATAAATAGGTAAAAAAAATATGTACTGCAATCTTCAAACCCTAGTAGAAAAATATATATATCTTTTTCTTTCCGTGTCTGCCGTGCAAAAATATGCAATTTCGGAATTAATTATCAAAAAATTAATTATCTTCGCTTCCGAATGTCGAAATTAAAAAATAAAGACATATTATGCAAATGAAATTTCATGGATGGCATAAAAATCGTAGCTAAAAAGTCGATATTAAAAAAAAATTGCTCCTGCATAAAAATTCAAATCCGTTTCTGACCGCAAGATTCACCTGTTTTATATTCTCTCGTTATCGACGAAAATACAATGTTTATCAAGCATCTATCGGCTTCACAGATGAAGTAAAATAAAAGATTTTTCTAAATTTTTAGCGAATTTGTACTTGTCAATTTACTTAATTGTTTGTTTACTTGTAAATAACTTGTAAAATGTATATAATAGGTAATTTAAAATTTTATATGTATATATATAATTGTGTGGTAATGAAATATATGTTAAATTCTAAATATTTATGAAAAAGTTTCTAAGCTTGCTCTTAATTTTATTTAATAAATGCCAAACTGACAATTCTCATTTTATTATTTTTTTTTCCTCAAGTACTAGTTTCTTCAACGAAATAGCTAATGAACTTTTTAAAGATATCAACTAGTATTAAAGAATGTTTTCCTCTTCTAAACGTCATCATCAGCTTTTCAAAGAGTATGTCTTAAAATATTTACCAAGCAATTCAAATATAACATACAGATAATAATAATAAAAAATATTTTTGCGAAATTCTGAAAGACTTTTTTTAAAAATTATGTAGCAATAAAAATTATGTGCTACAGCTATTTAACAATTAGTTTTATACTAATAAGTTGCTATTTTAAAAATATCACGGATAAGGTGAGGGATAAAAATTTAAATTTTATTATCTCACTTTCATAGCCTAAAATATTTTTTAATGAAAATATTAAACATTAATACAAGTCTGAAATAGCTTTCAGTGTGGAAATATATATCTTATTATCATGCGTTCATGAACTGAAATAACAAAGTTAGAAGCAATTCTACGCATTTTAGAAAATTAAGTTGAAATGTATAGCCATTACTTGTCAGAAGAAAAATTGTACATGAGCAATCGTTTCCGCTTAGCTTTTTGAATTTAAAATAACCCTCAGGGATCTCCGTAATCGTTTAGGCAGTCAAACATCGAATGTCACAAGAAAATATTTATAAGTGTTTTGAAATTAAGTCAACATGATTTAGTATTTATTTTTAACAGTATAATTTGCTTTAAAGGTTTTTAGGTTAAAGAAATAAGGATTTCAAAAAAAAATGTAATAATTGGTTAAGACGCAGTCTTTGTCTTACCTGGGCTTGTTTTATCCATATCCTATTATTTATTGAAATAAGTGAAATACATGAATTTAACATAATGCTTAAAAATGTTCCTAGATTAGTGTAAAAAATATATGCTGAGAGTATTTTCATAATTTAAATAAAAGTAAAAACTTAATAATAAATACCAAATCTGCAATCCTATACTTGCTTTTTTCAAATAAACTTCATATTATTTCATATACAGTTTCCGTTAAGCTTGGTGAAATAAGTCTTATCAGAAATATATATGTATGAAGAAAAAGGATTTTCCGTTAAGGAAACCCTTTAATTATTTGATTGCGGAAAAAGAGATTGTAGCTAATAAAGGGACTGGATTTATATGAGATCCTTTCCTACTTTTATCTGCCATTTCTTCCCAAACAGATAAACTACTTTTGCATTAATACCCAACTCGTAAATTAGCGAAATTCTTCTATTACTGCGGATTATAATACAGCACATCTGGTCATTTCTCAGCAGTTTATCGAGTTTTCTACGGAGATTGGTATATCTTATAAACAAAATATCACTGTTGTAATAACACCTTTTGTAGTTAAAATAAATGCATTTATCTGGCATCGCCTGCCTTCATTATTAGCTGTTATTCGTTTTAGAGATCATTTTATTTTTTCCGAGTTGCTTGTATATACATTATACATTAAATATTTTCGTAACATTTTAAACTCATGATCTATATGGTTTGATAGACCGCGGATACCCAGAAATTTATAAACGATTACATAGTCATTTACACTTTATGGTCATTGCAAAATTCTGATACATTACCGTTAGTTTCTGATAATTACATTCAGATATTATTAGACGTTTTCGAATTCAAGGAAATGTTAGTTTAAGATTAGAAAAATATTCATGATTTTAGTTTGTCTTTCTTCATTTTTATCATTCGAATATGTTCTTGAAAAACAAAACAAAACTTGATAAACAAACTTGATAAAACAAAATTACGTTAAATACTCACAAATTTTAATACCCATTGTACTGCCAAAGTTTAGCACCAAAACTTAAGTTAGTTGTTGCCCATTTTAAATGCTGAAATTTTGTTCTAATTCAAATGTTGTTCAATCTTAATTCTTTTTTGTTCCCTTTCTGATTTTTTAATATTTAAAGAATGCTAATTTTTTTTTCAATTATTAAGCATGTACAGCAACTTGTAAAGTAATAATAGAAAAGTAGGTCAGTGTGATCGCAGATCACACAGAGAGTTTCGTTTAATATTTTTTTCAAAACACTTTATCCTTAAATTAACAAATCAAAATTGTTTACAGAAAATTAATGTTTCCTTGTATAAATGGCAGCACAATTATATTAAAAGCGATCGTTTCTTTAGTTTTCCTAATTTTAACAAATTTCCGTCAATTGCCTGTGCGAAAAAAATTGCTGTTTTATAAGTTTAAAAATCTATTTTTTTTTATAAATCGGAATGTTGTGGTCTGATTTTTAAAAATTTTGATTATATGAATCAGCTTACGAAATAACACCCGGAAGCGAAAGAACTAAATTTGTAAAATCAATAGTTAAAAATTTTTGCACTTCCATTATTACATACTAGTAAAAAATATATATTTAAATTTTACTTTCCATGTCACGTGGCTTGCCGTGCAAAAAAATCAATTTCGGAATTAATTAACAAAAAAATTAATTATATTCGCTTCCGATTATCGAAATTTAAAATAAAGACATTTTCTGAAAGAGAATGAAATTTCATGTCGGATGGCATAAAAATCGTAGCTGAAAATTTGATATTTAAAAATTAAATAAATTGGCCCTGCATAAAAATTCAAGACCGTTTCTAACCGCAAGGTGCACCTGTGTTATAGTCTCTCGTTATCGCCGAAAATTCAATATCATGAGACGTCTGTAGCCTTTACGAATGAAGGATAGTAAAAGATTTGTTTCTGGATTTTTAACGAATTTTTAAGTTTTTATGGTACGATTGAGATAATTTTTGAAATTCCAGAAATTCCTGATTCTTATCCCCATTTTATAGTACAAATTTTGAATTTCTGGGATGCGTAGAAAAATGTAACCGCTTCTTAAAGAAATCGCCAGTCCTTATCTGCAGTTAAAATGGCACCTGTTTTTCATCCGCGGAAAATATCTTTTTTTTTTTTTTTTTTTTTAATTTCATAGAATATTCATGCTTTTGTTGAATTATGAATGCCTTTCCGATCTTTTAATTCGCGTATTTTATTTAATTACGTCCGTTAATTATGACTTTTTCAAAATTTTATGATTGGTCATTTGGTGTGAGATGTTCAGCTATAAGTATAGAAAATTTCAAGTCTCCAACATATATAGTTCCTGAGAACGGGCTTTATGGCAGACAGACAGACAGAGGAGTGAGAAAAATAGTGTTTTGTTAGATGAACGAATGTAATAGGTAGTATTTATTACGAAATCTTCCTAAAAATGCGTACAAAAATCCACGTGTCTAAATATTTTTCATTATTTCTCTTTTATCTGAAACAGTGAAACTAATTCGATTGCCATCATTAAGAAATTTCATAAAAACTTTTTTTTAAAAGGACAATTTTTAAAAACAGCTTGTGCGGGCACATCGACAAATAAACAGCATTGATTTAAATAAAATAATTATAAAAAAAAATTTTTTTCAATTATTGATCATGTATAGAAATTTGTAAAGTAATAATAGACAAGTGGGTCAGTGTGATCGGAGATCGCACAGAGAGTTTCGTTTAATATCTCTTTCAAAACGCTTTATCAAATTAACAAATCCAAATTTTTAACAGAAAATTAATATTTCCTTTCATAAATGGCAGCACAATTATATTAAAAGAGATCGTTTCTTTAGTTTTCCAAATTTTAACAAATTTCCGTCAATTGCCTGTGCGAAAATGTATAACATTTATAAGTTTAAAAATCGTTTATTTTTTATAAATCGGAATAATGTGGTCCGAGTTTTTAAAAATTTAGATTATATGAATCAGCTTACGAAATAACACCGGAAGCGAAAGAACTTAATTTGTAAAATCAATAGTTAAAAATGCACTTTTATTATCAAATCCTAGTAAAAAAATATATTTAAATTTTACTTTCCGTGTCGCGTGGCTTGCCGTGCAAAAAATCCCATTTCGGAATCAATTACCAAAAAATTAATTATCTTCGCTTCCAATTATCGAAATAAAAAATAAAGACATATTCTGAGAGAGAACGAAATTTCATGTCGGATGGCATAAATATCGTAGCTGAAAAATTGATATTTAAAAAATAAATAAATTGGTCCTGCATAAAAATTCAAGACCGTTTCTGACACCCATATTCTCTCGTTATCGCCAAAAATTTAATGTCATGAGACATCTGTAGCCTTCACGAATGAAGGAAAGTAAAAGATTTGTTTCTGGATTTTTAACGAATTTTTAAGTTTTTATGGTACGATTGAGATAATTTTTAAAATTCCAGAAAGCTGATTCTTTTCTACATTTTATAGCACTAATTTTGAATTTCTGGGATGTGTAGAAAATAGTAATCGCACCTTAAGGAAATCGCCAATCCTTATCTGCAGTTAAAATGGCACCTGTTTTTCATCCGCGGAAGAGATCGTTTTTTTAATTTCGTAAAATATTTATGCTTTTGTTGAATTATGAATGTCTTTCCGATCTTTTAATTCACGTTTTTTATTTAATAACGTCCGTTAATTTTGACTTTTTCAAAATTTTATGATTGGTCGTTTGGTGTTAGATGTTCAGCTATAAGTATGGAAAATTCCAAGTCTCCAACATATACAGTTTCTGAGAACGGGCTTTGTGGCAGACGGACAGACAGACAGAGGTGTGAGACAAATAGTGTTTTGTTAGATGAACGAATGTAATAGGTAGTATTTATTACGAAATCTTCCTAAAAATGCGTCCAAAAAGACGCGTGTCTAAGTATTTTTCATTATTTCTCTTTTATCTGAAACAGTGAAAATAACCTGATTGCCACCATTAAGAAATTTCATAAAATCTTTTTTTTTTTTAAAAAAAGGACAATTTTTAAAATAGCTTATGCGGGTACATCGACAAATAAACAGCAATGATTTAAATAAAATAATTATCAAAATCGCTTCAGAAGAAATCTCAGGACAGATGACTAAAAAAAGCTTTTTGTTTTAAAGATATTCTTTATCCCACGGATCTCTCCCTCCTGAATATTTACCTACACTTTCCTACACTTGAATTTTATATAAGTAGATTAACAAAGGTCATTTCTAAATAAAAAACTGCAACTTTACTATATACACACACACATATATAGAGAGAGATAGAACGAGGCGTTGACATTGAACGTGGTAAATAAACAATATTTATAATATTAAGATAAGATTCCCTCTTACATTTAACAGTAACTCGGACAAAAGCTGTTAGAGGTTTCTTCAATGCGGAGTTTGTAGATTCACATCTGTAATGAACGCCATTGTCTGAAACGTGGACACGAATCACAAGTTCACTTGATACTCCACTTCCAGTTGTTACCACGGGTGTGCTTATCTATAAAGAAAACAGTCAATGGATTTACTTTCAATAAAAAATCTGAAAAGAATGTAACGATTTGCATTGTCCGTATTTAATTAAAACGACAATAATATGTTTTTGCAGGAAAAACTACTTATCAAAATTAATACATGTGCACTATTAATGCATAATAATTTTTTACTCCTAATTCTAGTGTACTTTTAATAATTCTGAACACATTTCCTCATCTAAAATTAATGTTTTGGTTTTATTATAAAAATAACTGCATTCTTTTGTATTTTGTATACTTAAAAGAGCATTTCGTTTGAGTTTACCTATTTTCCCAGTCATTAAATTATTTAAATTATTTTAGTAAATGCTTAATTTTAATTTTTTAAACATGTTAGAAAAATTTATATCTGCTACAGATGTCGCACGGCTCTTACTTTTCCCTGCTACTAATTTCAAATAAAATTCTTCACCTTAATTAATGACAGACTTTTCGTCAATGAAGAAATCGAAGATTATTATTCGGAAACTAAGGCGCTAAAATTTAGAAATCGTGCAATCCCTAAATCTCGAAAGTATATAATGAGACTCAAAATTTCAACATTACTCCTTTCGCAATATTATTTCTTCGCTTTAAGATTTTTTCGCAAAATTCACGACCATTTAAATTTTTATTTTAATAAACTTATTAATATATTCCTCTGACATGGTCAATGTAGGAACACAATGGTGACATACATCTCTGATAATATACATATATATATACCATCAAGAATTTACGTAATTAATACTGTGTAATCAAATTGACATAGCTTCACCTGCTAGTATGAAAAATACAGCCTGTTGATATATATATATATACAAATTTATATTAATGTGAAGATTTTACAATGATATTTGGATATTAAATGAAACTTAAATACCTTTAAAACTTCAAAAGCATTACAATAAACATAATTAAATTGAAGATAAGCCAATAAGTATTTTGTATTTCTCTAGGATAAAAACTAAATATTAATAAGCTTTTTCAGTGTATATAATTTAAATCAATTGTGTAGTTCCATAGTTTTTGTTATTAATTGTTTAATATTTACTATACTCTCGTTTCATCTTAAGTCCTGTTGCTTAAATACAACCTATAGAGTATTTATCGGAAAAGGTAGTATTGATTCTTGTAAAATGTATATGGGTTCTTCTCTGTAAATAATCATAACAATAAATAAAAGATTTATTTCTAGAAATCTTTATCCATTTTCCTAAAAGAAAGTTAAATTAAATTCAAAGTTTCTACTGCGTCTAAAACTGAACATGCTGAGATATCAGATCCGTCATATTTTTTCTCAGAATTCGAAGTCCATAAAGTTGGGAGATGAAAAACAGATACCCAACTATATCATCGTATTTCATTCGATAAACTTATTACATTTTCTAAAAATGTTCTCAAAAGAAAAATTAATATATAAGTAAATGTATTTATCCAAAAAGTATGATAATATATCAAAAGCGTTATAAATATCTTAAAAATAAAACCGAAATGATTATACAGATCTCGGATGTAAGGAAAATGCATATTAAAAAAGGAATTGATTAATAAATGAGTAGTTTCAACATAAATACACACTGTAAAAAACTGCAATACTGCGAGTAAATCGTTCTTTTTAGATTTTTTTTATAGTACATTTACATTATGAAAAAATATCAATAAAAGGTATCGAATAAGCTTTTTTTAATAGTCATTTTTTACAGAGACTTTTACATAAAAAGCTAACTATTAAAAAAATAGGAACTTAGAATGAGGTAATAAATACTTTGTTATGATATTCCACTGCCTTTATATTACATGATCCTTATAAGTCCAAAAGAATGTCCAGTGGTCACTGATGATTATCAATAAAAATACTTCAGGAATAATCTCATATTTGGTGCTTAATCACGATCACCTATTTCAATCCATTTTTTTTCATGTATTCGTTTTTATTTTTAAATTTATTTATTCATGCGAAAGAGAAATACATGACTGAAAGAAATGTACACCGTGAAAGACAAATCTAAAAAACTCTTATATCAATCTTATACAACTCTTATACAATAAGAATTTTTTTCTTCAAGAAACATTTAGAGGTTTCTCGAGTACTACAGTTTGGTTTCTGCTATGACATGGTTATAAAAAGCAAAATATTTTATTTTTGTCATCCATTTAACCTTAACTTTGTTTAAGGAGACTGCATTACAAAGTTAATGTTATTATATTTAGAAACAAAATGCACATAAAATATAGATACATTTAACATGCGTAATATTTTAAGACAAGTTTATTTTAGAGTTTTTTTCTATGACATTCATTCGATTTCAGAACTATTATGCAGCAATGAAGAAGAATCTTACTGAAAATATTAAAATAAAATTCTTCAATCCGAAACCCTACACCATTGAACCCGAAAGCCGACACAATTTAACCCAAAATCTACCCGGACCTGAAGTGAGAAAAAGTTTATCCATATGTTAATACAATTATGGAAAATTGGTCTAAAATAATATATTTGATATCATGTTATTTATTATTTGTATAAAATTTAACACATATCCTTATTATTCAAATATTTTAAAAAAACTTTAAGTTGAAAAATGGGATCAGTCCAAACTCGAACCAAAATAAACAAACCTGAACCTAAACAGACACAACACTGAATTTTTTAAGAAAACCTGACCTAAATCCGACTCGAATCGAAAAAAAATAACATAAACGGGAACCGCTAAATTGATCGGGTTAATGCAACTCGAGCCTGTACACGATTCTATGCCAGATTGTGTGGTTTGCGTAAGGCTCTTTCTCCTGAATTAGATTCTAATTCAGTAACCATTTTTTTTTTCACTAGGAAAGTGTTTGGGAGATTGTGAATGACTCCGTTAATAAGCCTACCCTTCCAACAACTATAAACCAATTGCGTTGTTGGTTAGGAGGAACATTGATTACGATAACACATGTATGCTCGCACAAGTATAATACGAATTTCACTATGTGCTACAGATATCATACGCGTACAACAAACAAGCTGTGAAAATGATACATTGGATATTTATGAAAACTAAAGTTTGTATTCATAAACATATGTCAGATGTTATCCGAAAAGTTTCATTCGTATGTACGTGTATGATACAGCCTAGTGAAATTGAATGCTATTCAGTTAAACACGATACATAACCATTGAGGCAAAATTTTAAAGAAGCTAAATTATTAGAGAAATAACTTTAGATATATGTCTTTAAAAATAAGTATATGTTTAACACATATGTTATGTATGTGGTATGGTGTATATGTTTATGACACCGGCTTGTCTGTTTGCTCTCTTTTCGTGTCTGATTTTCTTAAATATACTCGGATTTGTATATTTTTTATGTGTGTGTTTTATGTTTACTAGTAGAAATTAGTTTTCAGGGACACTCAAAAGAATTTTACATGCGGAAAATTGTTTTCGGTGTATTTTAATGATGTTACACTATTTTAAACGTAAAATAATTGATTTGAATTTCTGAAGCGTACTAAAACTTGTTTATAGTAGGATATGGAGTGCAAAGCAGTTATCATTCATTCATTTGGAGAGTCGCATAGTCACATAAATAATTCTGTTATATAACAGTATATGAAAAATGTATGTAGCATATTTAAATAATGTTACACAATTTCAACCATACATTTGAAAATAAATTAATTAAATAAATCAATTATATTTATTCTTTTTTATGTACTTTACATAAGTTTAATATAAAATAATGACTCTTTAAATACTATGCGCATAGCACTTAAGTTCACTTAAGGGATACACAAATTATTTCGCATGCAGTGCAATCTATCAGAGAGATAATTGCTAGAAGTGCATTTTCAATTACGGTATGCATTCTTAATTTCAACTAATTTCTTTAATACTACATGGTGTCTATAAATTCAATATATGATATCCCGGGCTAATTAAAATAATTCGTAAGCATTACTGAGTATAAACGTTAATTACTTAACGGTTGATTTTAATGGAATTATGTATTTTCAACCTGAATTATATATACATTATACAAAGCTGTTTTTGGACTATAATTTAATTCATATACATGGATTCGTTGCCTGGTAATGATAGTAATTTCTATAAATGTGATTTTAGAAATTTAAAGCGTCGCATTGTCTAAAATATATTTTACTTAAATTATTGAAATGTATAAAAATATGAAGATAACAACCATAACTGTACAAAAGCTTTCAAGTACGCTACCGTCTGTTGTTAAAATTTGCTGTAAATAAATATTATACTGTATTATGCGTTTTATTACTAAACTAAATTTTAGCACACTATGTAGAATATATACAAACAGTCCTAAACAGTATCCTAAACAGTGCTGCCCACAATTATTCGAATATCTTTCTTACTATCTATATTACGCAGGACAAATGTGTGCGTGTGTAACGCTCACGTCATATCATCTTTGTCACTCTTTACACACTCTCTCTTACACACACCATCACACATATATAGTAGTCATGAATTTATCTTTTACAGTCTATAAGTTTATATCAACTTTTTTCTGTTATGTTCTTATATTTATTTTATATTCAGAATAATATATATATATATATATATATATATATATATATATATATATATATATATATATATAAAGTTTTCATGCGAAAGTATCTGCAAATACAAATATTGAAACTTTTTATTGGATTTTCTATTTCATATCAATATCATGAAGAAATAACTTCTTTGGGGATATTCTTACAGAATCGGAAAAATCTTTGCGACATTTTGAAAAAGTAAGGAAGTATTTCTAACAGGAGAAATATATATATGTTGTGAAATTAAATTTGAAAAAATCGGAGCCCAGATTTTTTAGCTAACTTTAAGCTTTTATGCATTATTTTTGTATGTCTGTTATAGGTATCTTCATCTTATTAAACAATGACGTTTGTTAAAGTTTACTGAAAGTGTCGGAAAATTATTTTTACATTATTTTTGACACACGATTTTTCTTTTTTGTTCAAATATATATGCATTTTTTAATATAAAGTTTGTATTTACTGAACAAAACAAAACAAAACAAAACAACAAAAAAAAATTGAAAAAATATTGTTAAAATTCCTCACTTTTAAATTTATATCTATCGCGTTGATACTTAGGAGGAAATCATCTTGTGAAACTGCATTATATTTATTTATATCTTATCGGGAAATATAAAAGTAAATCTATACGAATAATTAATTCTAAATTTATCCCACTTCTTCTAGATCTGATAATGCTGTATCTTCCATTTCACAGAATCCCACTATTTCGAATGAAAGGTGCGAAATTGACAAAAAAATCCTTTATGTATCTGACTTTCAAAAGACATTGTAGCATATTTATCTCAATAAATTCTTGCAGATTTATCGCAAAAGTACATAAAAGTAATTTTGACAGTCATCTTTTGCTAAATATGAGGAGAGATATATTCAAAGTAAGGGAGGATATTTTTTAAAATTATTATTTAATTTTAAACAGAATTTTGTCTTTTAAAAAATATCTTGAATACGTTTAAGTATTTTTTTAGTTTGAATTACCATAATTACCAAATCAGTTTCATTGGATGTCATTATTTTCTGAACTACGTGTAATAAAATTGTCCCTTTTATGATTACAGCTTCCGAATACAAAAAATAATATTTTATATAAAAATATATATATATCGACATTGTAGCCCAGTCAATAGAGACCGTATAGGGGCTCTACCTAACAAAATTCATGGTAGTTCAGAAAAAAGGTTTACTATATGTTTCCTGCGTCGCTGAATCCGAATTTTTAACTTCCCACCAAATTTTCCCCCGGCAACCCCCCAAATTTTGGTAAAATGCCCCCCCCCCCCCCCCCAAAAAAGTTTTTATTAAAAAAAATATTTTTTTTTATTGTTTTAGGGGAAAAGTATGTAGAAATTCAGAAAGTAGGCAAAATTTGCAACAAATACGATATATGACGTTTAGACGTAGGATGAACGGGGGGGGGGGGGGCTCTGAACATGCACTGCGGTGCTACGTGCATTAAGTTATGCAAGTCCAGGCAATGGGGAATTTCACCAAAATTAATGCTAGTTCTGGATTTCGACTCACTTTATATTTTTGGGCGCTGATACCGAATTTGTAATTTCCCACCCAAATGTCACCCGGCAACCCCCCCCCCCAAAAAAAAAGATTTTTTGAAAAAAATTGTTTTTTGAGAACAACGCACGGGGAATGTTCCCAAGGCATGTCCCCCTCTCCCCATTTATCCTACGTGACAATGTCATAGATCTTATTTGTTGGAATTTTTGCCCACTTTCTGAATTTCTACATTCTTTTCCTCTAAAACAATAAAAAATTAATTTAAAAACTATTATATTGGGGGTTGCGGGGGGGGGGGATTTTGGGGGAAGTTAAAAATTCGGATTCAGCGACCCAAAAAACTTAAAGTAAACCTTACAGGGAAATTTCGGAGGAGAGACGGGAGAGCGAATGTAAACGATGTGAGCATTTAAGTGGAATTGCGCAACTTAGTCCACGCAGCACTTTGCGCATGTCCCGAAGCAAAATCTCCCCCATTCATCTCATTTCATAATGTCATATATCTAATTTGTTGCAAATTTTGTCTACTTTCTGAATTTCTAGCTACTTTCCCCCTAAAACAATAAAAATTTTTTTTTAATAAAAACCATTTTTTTTTGGGGGGGGGGGGCATTTTAACAAAATTTGGGGGGCTGCAGGAGGAAATTTTGGTGGGAAGTTGCAAATTCGGATTCAGCGACCCAAAAAACATAAAGTAAGCCGATTACCGTAACTACCATCAATTTTGCCTGGACTATTGTATCAATTCTGTAATGTTCATTTTAACATAAGAAATAATAAAGAAAACCGATGATTGTAGTATAGGTGAGATAATTGTTCTTATTAAAACTTTAAGTGTGTGCAAAAGTGTTACCCGTCCGAAGGAGCATCGCATAAAGGATTTCCTGGATGAACTTTGAATTAGGCGAAATATTCCTTTATTCCTTTAAATGTAAAAACTTTTATCACCGACGAATAAGCTTACCTTTTAGCTCGTTGTAACGAAAGTTTTCGCCACAGCTAATACGGTCAGTACAAACAGTTCGTGTTGATGTGTTTGCTCATATTTTGTGAAATGAAAAGCAATTTTTGGCATTTCAGAGAAAAGGACTAGCTTTGTCAAATTGTGTTGTGACATTTATAAAAAAAATCTTTTTCATTAAATACAAGTTGCCTTAAATGGAACTATCACGCTACCAGATTAGACCCATTATTTAATTCCAGTTCTGTTGCAAAAATCAGCTAAAGAATGTCACCGAATAAAGTGTACAGCTTTAAGTACTAGTGTTGTATCATATAACACTGTGTGTGGTTATATATAAAATTACAGTTAATTATATATATTATAATTAGCATTATGTAATGCTAATTTGGCCGAAAACATTCGTTACAACATAATAATTTGTAGTAGGGTGCAATGTTATTGCACAATGTGGTTACATCGTTCTGCACTTTGAAGCATCAGCAGGATGTCTTTCTTTTGAAAACACAAATATCCCTACTTAAACTATCACGATTTTCTAGAATATGAGGGATTTATAAAATCACATCATGTTTCGAATTATTTAACCCTTTAGTGCGTAGCTTTGTATATATGCAAACAACACTGTTTTGATTTGAATAGATTTTTTTTTTTAATTCGAATATACCTAATTGAAGCCACAAAATTAAAATAGCAATATTTGCTTTAATTAAAATACAGACATTTCGTATTTAAATAAAGCGAAATTAACCTCTGAAACTTCCTGGTGTAAAGAACTGCGTAATTTCTAGAACGTATTCTATTATGGGAATTAAAGGATTAAAGGTTATGGTTTATAAAATGAATAATTATGTAAAATAAGGTATTTGGAAACATACTTGTTAAAGCATTTACTAATTTGCATTCTTTTAGCGCCAGACAGCCACACGACAGTAGTTTTTACTTATATTGCAGATGTGCAACAGAAGAAAAGGTTGACGTATTATATGAAAAATATAGCTTTGATCTTTTTCATTATTTTTCCTGTGTTATAAACCTTTCAGAGTATCATATTAATTTTTTAGAAACAAAATAAAAAATCGCGCATTTAAGGGTTAAGATAATAAAAGATGAAATGTCTCTCATATGTGGAAATACGACATTTATACTATAAAATTTAGCAATTATACTATCAAATTCGTTATGAGCTACATAGTAATAGGGTCATTCCATGCAAAATGAGCAAATCAGCTGTGGCAGAAATGTCACAGATTTGAATGAAAATCAGTCTATATGTAGATCATATCTATTTATGAGTAAATGTAAAGTAATAGATTTCAGGATTGTTTATTTAAGTAATAAAATTTACATTAAAAGTGAATGCAAAATCGAGTATTATCTACATGCTTAAAATTTCAATTCTGATTATTAGCCTTAGTAATGGAAAGACTATATTAAAATTTATTTATAATTATGAATGAATAATAAGTAACAGAGCGACGTAAGTTAGTAATTGTATTTTTCTTCCGTAATCAGAAAAAAAAATTATTTTTCAAAAATTTTGAAGTAAAAATGCAATATTTTTACAGCTCATTTAAGCATGGAGGTCAACTTTGACAATTTTACTTTTCTTTGGCTTTATAGCTAAATGCATATATTTTAAATATCGAAAGTTTCATTCTTGCCTTTTTATTCCTTAATGAGAATAAAAATAAACAGTAAAAAACGTTGAGGGTAAAATGCAATAAGTCTATCACTTCTTTTTAAGTGAAAAAAAGCTTTATTAATCTTTTAAATTATCTCATATTATAGATAAAAGTGTATATTTAAATATAGGAACTTTAATTTTTGCTTTCAGTTTATTTTTGGCTATTAATGTATTTATTTTAAACTACAGTAAAAAAAAAATATATATATATACATACATACATATATATATATATATATATATATATATATATATATATTTTATTTCAAAATTAATGATAAATTACTGCATGAATGGCGCTACAGCAGCACATATCAAATGCAATAAAGCATAATGATAATTTTATAATGATAATAAGAAATGCCCCACATTTGAGATTTTACATTTTAGAATTCATAGTTTTAATAATATTAATATTCAAATTTTGGATCATGTTGAAGCTAAAAATAATAGATTGGAAAAAGAAAATGATTATATGTTGAAGTTTAAAACTATATATCCATTTGGATTAAATACATTGGTTAATAAAGTTAATTTATTGAAGGTTAAAAATGTTTATGATTTATTTTATAATTTTAATGAAAAAGTTGATATAAAAAGAGGAAGGCGGGGTTCTCGTAAATATAATAAAGGTACTAATTATATAATTCCTAATATATGGATTAAGGATATGGAATTTGTTTTTGATAAAAATTATAGTGTTAAAAATATTAAAATGGAGGTTTTTAAATTGAAGATAAATGTGCTTAAGAAAATTAAAAAATGTTTGGATGTTTTTAAATTTAAAAATTTACAGTTTAAAGATTTATTATATGATTTAATTAATTTTAAGTTAATGAATAGAGAGAAAGTTAATAAAGAAGTTATTTATTTTAATATAAAATTTCAACAAAAATCTTTTGATAATTTGAATTTAAATGCAATATGCAAACATATTTACGACCTTTTTCCTCTTAAAGAATGTATCATTTCAGTTGCATATAATTATCATAAACCATTAAGTAATACGATTTTCAATTACAGACAAATAGCTTTTTCAAATGATAATACAGTTTTAACTTGTTGTTGTAATAATATGGAATTTAAAGATTTTATAGATAATTATCATGGACATATAATTACAGGTAATCTTGATATAATCAAGAATAAAAATGTAAAATATCTTATGAATTTTGGTACAAAATTTAGAATCAATAGTAAAATTAATAGAAATAAGGTATTAAAAATTTTTAAGGATAATGTCAATAATTTTATAAAGAAATATAGTTATAAATTTAGTATGCCTTTGGAGGCATTTTTTGAATGGAAGTCTCAAATTTTGGGGCATTTCAATAATTTTTTAAAAGATTATTTAAATTCTGATGAATATGAATATCAAAGTTTTAAAGATGAAGATATAAAATTTATTGAAAGTTTACAAAATAATTTTGTTATAGTCCCTGTGGACAAAGCAGCTAATAATTATGCAATAATATAAAAAAAGTTTTATGTTGATAAAATAGAGAGTGAATTAGGTAATGAAAATTTTTATTCAAAAATTAATATTGACAAAAATCCTGTAGTTAAAAAATTTTTTGCATATAAGAAGAAAGTTAAAAGTATGTTTTCTTATAATTTTGATGTTTCTAATCATCACTGTTTGCCATTTATTTTCTTAACGCCTAAATTTCATAAAGATCCGATTAAATTTAGATTTATTTGTAGTACTTCTAAAAGCATTAATAAAAATTTTAATATTGGTTTACAGAATTTATTAAAAAAGATTTATGATTTTCTAAAGCATAAATTTAAGAAGTATAGTTATTTCTGGTCAATTGACAATAGTGTTGAAATTCTGAGCAAATTGCCTTTGACTCCTCTGAAAATGCAGGTATTCGATTTTGAAAATCTGTTCACCAATATACCTATTGATTCACTTTATGAAGTTTTAATGAGTATTTTTGATGTTTTTTGTATAAATGATGAATTAAATATAAATAGAGATTTATTTTCAAGCTTATGTCATTTCTGTTTTTATAATAATTATGTAACTTTTAACAATAATACCTTTAATCAAATATGTGGTATAGGGATGGGAACAAACTATTCTAGTACAGCAGCAAATTTATTTTTATTTTATTATGAATTTAAATATACTATGAAATATAATAAGTCTTTAAAGGTCTTTAGGTATATTGATGATATTTTGATTTTTAATTTTGAATTTTCTAATGAATATGATATTATATATCCAAATTGTTTAAAATTGAACAGAGCAAACAGTGATGATTATAATGCAGAATTTTTAGATATTTTATTCAAAATTATTGATAATAATTTGATTTTGGATTTGTACGATAAAAGAAATAGTTTTAATTTTTTTACTAGAAGCATGCCGCATTGGTTTTCAAATTTGCATAAAAAAATTTACATAAATATAATTATTAATCAATTGATACGTTTCAATAAAATTTGTGGCAGAGACAGTAATTTTTATAAACAGATTTTTAAGTTATTGGCTAATTTATTTTACAATAACAATTACCCTATTAAGTTTTTGAAATATTATTTAAAGACAGTTCTTAAAAGTGAATGGCAACGATGTGGACTGTTGGCGTGAACATGTGATGGCAGCCTTCTGGATCTTTCTGTATGAAATGGGCATCCTAAAGTCTTGTTAAAAGAACGGGTGTCTATTGATGAATTGAAACGAAAGAAAGCTGCAGGACCTGGAATTTCTGGCTTTTGATAATGGATTTGGAAGAAAAATTTATTTGTTTATAGTTGACGGGTAGGAAACATTATACAGGTATTCATGTTTTGAGAAATTTCATTTTGCGGGTTTGGGGGGGGGGGGGGGGCGCATGTTTATTCTGCATTCATGCTATTTTCTTATATTTTTTTCTTTTGCTTTCAGTTCAATGATAATTTAAGCATTCCTCTAAAAGACCTTTTTATTAAAGTTTTTTGTTTTTGTATGGTTAATATTATGTTTGTTAGTTTTTAATTTGAGTTGTTTTAGTTTTTTATGTAATTAGATTAATAAAATGACAATAGTTTTCAGTATTGAATGCGGGGTGGACATGTGTTCAGAAACCTGCAAATTTTAAAAAGTGGGGGGTGGAGTTAGTTTTCTGTCTGTCCTCCCACTGATGAAGAACAGACTGTTTTTGTATTTTTTACCTGTCTTTCTTGTTTTTGTTTTTATAAATATTTTATTGTTTAAAAATTTCTACAGATATACACCTTCCTTTTGAAGTTATGTTGTTTTAGCATTTTGAAATGATATATATATATATGTATATATATATATATATATATATATATATATTACTTTGAACAAAATATATATATATATATTTATCCTCTAAATCCATAGATGGCAGCACTGCATCTTTTTTCCCTTTGAAATTGTGCAATATTATAAAAAAAAAAATGCGCGCTTATTCAAAGAGTAAAGAGTCATTCCACACAAAATGAGCAAATATTTAAAAAAAAGCCGTGGCTGCATAGTAACCGATTTCAATAAGATTTGATACACAGATTCAATTCATATTCAAATAGAGCATTGCAAAATATTTCGACAAAAAAAAAAAAATAAATAAATTGGAAGTTCTGGACATTTAAAAAACTTAAGACATAGAATGGCATGTGTGTACAATCTTCAAAGTTGCAAGTTTGAAGTTCCGTATCTTGAAAACTATTTAACATAAATTAAATCTTTTTATAAAATTGTAATCTCTGGGAAATTATCTTAAAATATATTTAATAATAATAATTTGGTAACGCTATGATTAATCTTAAATTTGTTGTAAAAATTGAAAATTTGTCAATTTTGAGAAAATTAAAAACTTTATAAAAATTTGATTAAAAAAGTAATATTTGTTGCATTCTTTAATTTTTGCCTTCAGTTTATTTTTGGCTATTAATATATTTATTTTAAACTACAGTAATATACCGGGTGTCCCAAAAAGGACTGACTGATTTTAAAATTCAATAACTTGCAAACGGTGACAGATATTAAAAAAATTCTTGCAGGAGGGTTATGCATAAGGTCAAAAGTTTTATTACAGTGATTTTCAATTTTAGTTAGATTTACAAACAATAGATGGCGCTGTAAGCAATAGTCGCTAAGTACAGGCTCGATTTTTGGTCCTTTATCTTGTTCCATGCAGAAAAAGGAGATGGAAATGTATTATCCGGGCCTCGAAGTACCAAAAATAGAGCCTGAATTTAGCGACTATTGCTTACAGCGCCATCTATTGTTTGTAAATCGAACTAAAATTGAAAATCACTGTAATAAAACTTTTGATCTTATGCATAACCCTCCTGCAAGAATTTTTTTAATATTTGTCACCGTTTGCAAGTTATTGAATTTTAAAATCAGTCAGTCCTTTTTGGGACACCCGGTATATATATATTATTATATTATTATAATATATATATATATTAGTAATATATATATATATATTACTTTTAACAAAAAAAAAGATATATATTTATCCTCTAAATCCATAGATGGCAGCACTGCATCTTTTTTCCCTTTGAAATCGTGCAATATTGAAAAAAAAAAAAAAAAAAAAAAAAAAAAAAAAAAAAAAAAAAACGCGCGCTTATTCAAAGAGTAAAGCTCTTGGAATGCAACAAATATTACTTTTAAAACCAAATTTTGTGACGTTAGGAATCAAAAGGCAATCTTGAAATTTTTTTAGCATATCATGGACTTATTGATCTTTATGTCTGTGCAATATGCCTGACCTTTCCTTCAATATTTTTTTTCCCTATCAATAAGAGAAAAAAATACAGTTTTGTCATTTTTTTTTAAGCTTCTAAATTTTTTTAAAGGTGAAGGAAATACATGGCAACTTAAAAACTTTAGCAATTCGATCTTATTATGTAACACTACATCAGGCATCAATTTCACAGATGTTTCTGAATTTCTTTAATTTTTATAACGTTTTTAATTTTCTCAAAATTGACAAATTTTCAATTTTTACAACAAATTTAAGATTAATCATAGCTTTACCAAATTATTATTATTAAATAAATTTTAAGATAATTTCCCAGAGATTACAATATTAAAAAAAAGATTTAATTTATGTTAAATGGTTTTCAAGATACGGAACTTCAAACTTGCAACTTTGAAGATTGTACACATGCTCTGATTGTACACTATGTCTTAAGTTTTTTAAATGTCCAGAACTTCCAATTTTTTTTATTTTTTGTCGAAATATTTTGCAATGCTCTATTTGAATATGAATTGAATCTGTGTATCAAATTTTATTGAAATCGGTTACTATGCGGCCACGACTTTTTTTTTAAATTTTGCTCATTTTGTGTGGAATGACCCAATAGTAGAAGTATAACCAGTTCTAAAATCCTTTAGCTAGTTGTTGTATTTCAAATTATATCTGATATACACGCATTCAATTGGATGTCATTATTTTTCTAATTACGTGCAATAAAATTCATTTATTGGTTAGAGCTTCTGGAAAAAAAAAAAAAAAAATATTTTATTTTAAAAAGATACCGACATTGTATGAGTTCATTTAAACGTACGAAAAAAATAAAGAAAACCGCATGGTTGTAGTATAGGACGAAATTATTGTTTTTATTTAAACATTACGTGTTTGTAAATATCCAACCTGGCCGAAAGAGTTTCGTGGGACGTCCTAGATGAAAGAAAAATTAACTTTCAATTAAATTCGAGGATTTTTTTTTTAAACAAGTGATTAAAGCAACTTAAAAAATGAATCTATCCTGTAAGAAGAAGTGGTTGAGAAATCCTGGCCACTTATGTGTCACAATAATTCCCATTTCCATCTGTTGACAGTACATATTAACATTAATAGTTTTACATCCGGTTGAAAGTCTCAGTTGATCATCATTCGACTACGCTTTACAGTTCTTTACATAGAAAAAGATACAATGGAGTAAATGTGTGAGTTCAACATTTTAAATATAAAATTTAGTAATTATACTATCAGTTTCGTTCTGAGATTCATAGGAACAGCAAAAGTGCAACCAGTTGTAGTATCATTTCACAGTTTGTTGTACTTAAAATTATAACTGATATACACGCGCCTGTTTCATTAGATGGCATTAATATTCTAACTACGTCCAATAAAACTTTCCCTTATATAATTATAGCTTTCAAATAATAATAATATATATATATATATATATATATATATATATATATATATATATATATATATATATATATATATATATATATATATATATATATTTCATATTAAAAATACCGACACGGTATGAGTTCTTAAAAGTTCATTTTAATGTAAGAAAAAAAATAAAGAAAACCGATTATTGTAGTATACGGACACGGAGATAGTATTGTTTTTAATAAAACATTAGGTCAGTTAAAATCTGTTAAAATTAGCAGAGTTAGCAAAGTGATAATTCACGTCTTTAATAGCCAATAATTTCAAGCGTAATTTCACTGCTGAGAAGCAGTTGAAGTGTTAATTAAAATTGTATATTCACCTATGCTGTGTTCATCTGCCTCTTATGTTAAGCTGAAAAATGTGTGCTCATGAAGACATTTCCATTTAGTAGCTTTGGTAGAAGCCTTATCGACTTATGGGAGTGAGAGATGCGAAGCTGGTCATCGTCCTCGTGACTTAATGGTAGAGCACTGGAGCGCTATTCCAGGGGTCCGAGTTCGATTCCCGTCTTGGACATTTTTCACTCTGTTGGATTACGCTTAATTATCAAAGTGATAATTCACGTCTTTAATATTCAATAATTTTAAGCGTAATTTCACTGCTGAGAAGTAGCTGAAGGATTTATTAAAATTGTATATTCACCGATGCTACGTTTATTTGTGTCTCATGTTACGCCGCAAGCTGTGTGCTTATGAAGACATTCCCATCTAAGAGCTGCGGTAGTAGTCTTACAGACTTAAGTGAGTGAGAGATGCCAAGCTGGGCATCGTCCTCGTGACTTAATAGTAGAGCACTGGAGCGCTATTCCAGGGGTCCTGATTCGATTCTCGCCTTGGACATTTTTCACTCTGTTGGTTTTTACGCTTAATTAGCAAAGTGATAATTCACGTCTTTAATATTCAATAATTTCAAGCGTAATTTCACTGCTGAGAAGTAGCTGAAGGATTTATTAAAATTGTATATTCACCGATGCTACGTTTATTTGTGTCTCATGTTACGCCGCAAGCTGTGTGCTTATGAAGACATTCCCATCTAAGAGCTGCGGTAGTAGTCTTACAGACTTAAGTGAGTGAGAGATGCCAAGCTGGGCATCGTCCTCGTGACTTAATAGTAGAGCACTGGAGCGCTATTCCAGGGGTCCGGGTTCTATTCCCGACTTGGACATTTTTCTCTCTATTGGTTTACGCTTAGTTAGCTAAGTGATAATTCACGTCTTTAATATTCATGAATTTTACAATTATATTGCGTGAAAAAAGGAGAAAGTGTGGCTTAAATGTGTAAATTTAAATTATTAAACTATAAAATCTATTAATTCTACGATCGGTTTCGTTCTCACCTATCTGATATAAATGAGCCTGTTTCATTATGCCATTTATTTATTTTCATTTACTAGATACACAAAATATTTCGGATGCAATGCATTCTATCGGAGAGGTAATTGCTAGAAGTGCATTTTCAGTAATGGTATGCGTTCTTAATTTTAACCTTTTTTAAAAAATACAGCATGGTGTATATAAATTCAATGTATGATATCCTGTGCTACTTAAAATAATTGGTAAGCATTACTGAGTATAAAAGTTAAATACTTAAAGGTTTATTTTAATGGAATTATGCATATTTTGGGGAAGTTTCATTAAGTATTCTAGAAGTGTTGGAAATGCATTCATACTCCATGTTTGAAGCATGATTTCCCAGCCTTTTTAGAGTTCTGTATTTAAAAAGTTAAAACGGAACCATTATAAGATCACTCCTGTGACTATTTGTCTGTCTGTCACAGCCATTTTATTCGTAAACTATGGAACTTGGAAAGTTCAAAGTGGGGGAAATAATAAAGACTACTGATCAACATATTTACATATTGTTAAACATTCACAAATATCTCTCTATTCTAAAAAAAAGTAACTACCGCTGTCACCGCCGCCGCCGCCGCCGGTTTTCAATTTTTTGTGACCGGAGGTCTTTCTTCGTTAATATTAAAAAAAATAATGCATACAAAACTATGAAAATCGGTGGTTTTATACAGAAATGTTTGATAAACATGCTGATGCAGACAGTTTTCAAATCGAAGAATTATTTTAAGAGAAATTTAATGCTAAAGTTGGACAAAATCGTTCCACTAAAAAAGTTTTATAGCAGCAAAAACTATACATGGCAGTGTAATCATTTTTAGATCATTTTATGCGTTAGAATTTGCCGGAGTGCAGATTGCATTAATTTTTTTATTTTGACTCATTTTTTCAGGTTTTATTTCTATTTTAAATTCAAATTTTCAGCATTTCTAGAGATATTTTTTACAGATTTCAGAAAATTGTACTAATTTAAACTGTTGCCAACTGTATAAAAAGCGCAAGCAATAATATTTGCTTCAAATTAAAAATTTATTTACACGTGACTATTATAAACAGGAAAAAAACTTTCAAATTAAAATTAAATAATTGCGTATAAAAAGCAGGAATTTATTAAAAATTATGTCATAAAAAGTACACACGTGAATTTTAAAAGAGAAAGGATATTGTAAAATAATAAGTTCATTAACATGCGTTAGAAGTCGTAGGAGAAATTACGCCATATTTACGTCACATAATAGTTATTACATAAAATGAACACAAAATAATATTGCAAAAAAGTTTAAATTTAGAAATTGCGCTAGACATTTATTTAATATTTTGAGAGGATCTTTTCAACTATTTTTGTTAGGAAAGAGCAAATAATATTTCATTTCTAACAAAAGTATCTTCACGTGAATATTTAAAAGAGAAAAAAATAGCTTGGTAAAAATTACGTTAGATTAAAAACGATTAATTTAAAATGTCTCATTTAAAAGAACTTTCTTTTCGCTTTGTTAAAAAATACCAGGAGACAAAGACTCTGTTTACTTAATTCCTTTTATATTAGCTTATTTTGAAATGTTGTTACACGTATCTACGTCATCAAGTTATTTTTATTCGACGTTTTATTTGTATTTTTATTAATGTTGTACGAATTTATTTGTTCTATTGTTATTTAAAATAAAAAATTATATCAATTTGTATAATTTGGCGAGTGGTTTGGCGATTTATATAATTTGGCGAAATTGGTCGACGAGATAATCAAGCAGTACCGCAGCGGATTTGGCGTTAAAATTCCCCAATCAAAGACAAATGAATAGAAATTCGTTTATAGGGAGATCGCCACTGCTTTTTACATTATAATTCAATCTTTCGAAATCTTTTTAAAGCCGATCAAATTAGCGTGCATTTAGAGTCTGCGGTGTCTGGGCGGGGGTTGGCGAGCATAGCTCGTAGGGGGCCGAGCCCCCTAGTATTTAGAAAAAAAATGTAATGGGCTAATTAATAACTAGAACAAAAATCATTTGTTTGTATATCGTGTGGGGTATGGTGTGAAAGTTTTCGTAACGCTGAACACAAAAATACATTTCTTTTAATTTTAAGTATTATATTTTTAGAAGATATCGTCGAAAATGTAGTGCAAAAATTTGTCCCCGCCCATCTATTTCCCAATCTATTGAAACTAAAATTATGAAAAAATTAGAGTTAGTAGATGATAATTTGAACCTTGCCGGAAAACTTTAATGATTACACTAAGTCACATAGTTTATGAGAAAAGTGAATTTTTTCCGTTACACACAAATTTCGATTTACAGGCATTCAGCAAATGTGTTGAGGAATGCTGGAGGTACCTATCGTAGCAGACGTATACAAGCATTGTTGAAAATAATTTTTGAAAAAAAAATCGTTTGTAATTAGCCGAGATATTAAGCTTTAAAGACACGGACGATTTGGACATAATCGTGCATAATTACAGGGGGAGTGTACTCTATATACGATCGCCTTTTAAAGCCCAGATAACAACTTTTAATGATTATTTGTGTAATGCAATACAAAGTAGCTGTATAGGAGAAATAAACGTGAAATTCTTAATACCAGACTAATTTAATTAGAATTAATCACATAAATACTATGGGATTCGAGGCTAGTTTGCATGGAGTGGATCTCTCAATACACCTCCCGTGTCTTTGTCTGGACAAACACGGCACGGATGAAGGCGGCGTTGAAACTTTTCGAGGTCCTTTTGAAGCGGGCTTAGCACAATGGCAAGTTTAAACTTTGAACAAGTGTTTTGTTTTATTTACACTGTAAGAAGAAAAGATTATTCTACGCTGAATTTAGTTTTATGAAATGCTAAAAGAAGTTTAATATGTATATAAGTTTAATATAATATATGCACTACTTTTATTTTCAGTATCGACTTAAGTTCATCATAAACAGATTTGGATAAGATTAAAAAAGAGTTATGCAGAATAGAAATATTTGATATTATTCTGGCTTCACAACTCTTTGAACTTTATTGGTATACTGATTCATACTTTGTAGTACCTACCTATACCCAACCCTACGTTGTATAGTTTTTTTTAAAATCATATTATTCTTTAAGCAACGATTTTTTTAAATAATACACTTAATAATTCACATAGTTATTGTACGGAATCCTCTGAGCGCGAGTAATACTCGCACTTAACTATTCAAATATAATTTCTAAAATATACTTTGTATTTACTGAACCAAACGAAAAAAGCGAAAAACTAATGTTAAAATCCCTCACTTTTAAATTTATATCTATTGCTTTGATATTTAAGAGAAAATCCTTTTGTGAAATTGCATTATATTTGTTTATATCGTATCGAGAAATATAAAAGTAAATCTATAAGAATAATTAATTCCAAATTTATCCCTTTTCTTCTACATCTGATAATGCTGTATCTTCCATTTCTCAGAATTCACTGCTTTGAATGAAAGGTGCGAAATTGACAAAAAAAAATCTTTTATGTATCTGACATGTAAAAGACATTGTAGCATATTTATGACTACTTCTGAGAATAAATTCTTGCACATTCATCGCAAAAGTACATGAAAGTAACTTTTGGCAGGCATCTTTTACAAAATATGATGAGCAATTTATTCAAAATGAAGCAGCGATTTTTTATAAAATTTAATTTTGTGCATTATTTTTTCTTTTAAAAAGTATCTCAAATATATTCACGTATTGTACTGAGTTTGAATTATCAGTTTATTCTTAATTTTTTAAGAATTTTAAATTGGTTATATATTCATAATTAGTGTTTCCATATATTTCTGTTTAATTTTTGGATGTATATAAATTAGTTTATATTTAAAAAAAAAATCCATATTAATTAAAGATTTTTCTGCTTAATTTTAGAACATTTAATAATAAGTAAATTTGAAATAACAAATAAAGTGAATTTTTCTCAATTTAAAAAATACAAATTTTTCCATCTGAAAGTATCACAATTTTGTAGAATAAAAGGCATATATAAAAATGCATCAAATTTTTTATTCTTTATGATAATAAAAGAAGAAATGTCTCAAATGTAGGAATACGATATTTAAACTATAAAATTTAGTAATTTTACTATGAATTTCATTCAGAATTACATAGTAATAGCAAATCTGCAACCAGCTCCAGAATCATCTTGCTATATGTTGTATTTCAAATTATACCTAATAAACGTGCTCCTGTACCATTGGATGTCATTAATTTTCTAATTACGTCCAATAAAACTTTCCCTTTTATGAATAGAGCTTCAGAATAAATATATATATATATGTAGGGCAGAGTAGCCGAATTTGGACCACTTCACTTCTTTTCAGGTGTAAATCACTTAATTTTTGGAATATCTGCAAAAAATCACTACACAGGGTCAATATATTTATCTACTAACTAAATAAATCTTTAGAAATATTTCTTTTTGAAAATGTTAAGTTTTATTTTAATTTGAAAAATTTGTCAAAAGTGGTCCAAATTCAGCAACTGGTCGCCTAAGTTGGACCCCCAGTCTCCTAAACTGGACCAAACAATATCAAGTTGTTTTAATGACTAGGGAATATAACTATTTTATTAAAGGCAACGTTTGCGATTAATGAACCAATCAAACAAAATAACAGCAATGAAATATAATGAAATCAAATATCTGAAAATAAGAGTAATTTTTTTTAAATCAAAACGTATTCAAAATCATAAATAAAGTTATCGGTAATTAATAATTGAAATTATGGAACTAATTGCCAGTTACTTGAATATCATGTAAGAAGTGATGCAAAGCTTATGAATTTCGGTTATTCATTTTTTATTCCAGTGCACGCAACATTGAACCGTATTTGGCAATCTGAACACTGAATCATTTTTGCTATTTAATTTTTCTTACAAATTAGGCAAAATCAATTATCACTGTCTAGATTTTTCTTTTTAGATTCTGAATCATTACGCTTTTTATTTTTTTATTTTTTATTTTTTTTCAACAGAAGTTTTCTTTACATTATGTTTGTATTTCTTCTTTTCCATCATTGTCTTTCCAGTTGCATTACGGCTATTTTTTAAAAATCGATGTTCCAATTGCTTTTGTGTTGTGAGAGATTCCTTTTTGTCGTTTTTAGCTCACAGGCTATCAAAGCCTGAAAGCTAATGTGCCCGCCCGTTCTGTATGTATGTATGTACGTACGTACATATGTACGTAACGCGATAACTCTTGATAGAAACATCCGATTTGCTTCAAAATTTTTTCCTAGGTTCATTGTGATAAGGCGCTTCCCTGATTAGTTTTGGGAGTTCATTGGTTAAGGATAAAAGGGGAAAAACGGGGTTAGTCACCCCCCTTAATTCAGAAAAATGGGTTTTTCATGCAGAATCATTCGATTTGCTCCGAATTTGGTAAACCGGTTTATTACGTTAAGGAACATCCATGATTAGTTTTGGGGGTTCATTGGTTAAGGATAAAGGGGGGAAAACGTGGTTAGTCCACCCCCCCCCCCAGTTAATTCAGAAAAATGGGTTTTTCATGCAGAATCATTCGATTTGCTCCGAATTCGGTATACAGGTTTATTATGTTAAGGAACATCCATGATTAGTTTTGGGGGTTCATTGGTTAAGGATAAAGGGGGGAAAAACGGGGTTAGTCCACCGCCCCCTTAATTCAGAAAAATGGGTTTTTCATGCAGAATCATTCGATTTGCTCCGAATTTGGTATACCGGTTTATTATGTTAAGGAACATCCCTGATTAATTTTGGGCGTTCATTGGTTTAAGGATAAAGGGGGAAAAGGGGGGGGGTTAGTCCACCCCCTTAATTCAGATAAATGGGTTTGTCATGCAGAATCATTCGATTTGCTCCGAATTTGGTATATCGGCTTATTATGTTAAGGAACTTCCCTGATTAGTTTTGGGAGTTCATTGGTTAAGGATAAAGGTGGAAAAACGGGGTTAGTCCACTCCCCCTTAATTCAGATAAATGTGTTATTCATGCAGAATGATTCAATTTGCTCCGAATTTGGTATACCGGTTTATTATGTTAAGGAACTTCCATGATTAGATTTGGGGGTTCATTGGTTAAGGGTAAAGGGGGAAAAGGGAAGTTAGCCCGCCCCTCTTAATTGAGATAAACGTGTTTTTCATGCAGAATGATCAGATTTGCTCCGAATTTGGTATACCGGTTTATTATGTTAAGGAACTTCCTTGATTAGATTTGGGGGTTCATTGGTTAAGGGTAAAGGGGGCAAAAGGGAAGTTAGCCCGCCCCTCTTAATTGAGATAAATGTGTTTTTCATGCAGAATGATTCGATTTGCACCGAATTTGGTATACCGGTTTATTATGTTAAGGAACTTCCCTGATTAGTGTTGGGAGTTCATTGGTTAAGGGTAAAGGGGGAAAAGGGAGGTTAGCCGCCCCCCCTCTTAATTTAGATAAATGGGTTTTCCATGCAGAATGTTTCGATTTGCTCCGAATTTGGTATAGCGGTTTATTATGTTAAGGAACTTCCCTGATTAGTTTTGGGAGTTCATTGGTTAAGGATAAAGGTGGAAAACGGGGTTAGTCCCCCCCCCCCCTTAATTCAGATAAATGTGTTATTCATGCAGAATGATTCGATTTGCTCCGAATTTGGTATACCGGTTTATTATGTTAAGGAACTTCCTTGATTAAATTTGGGGGTTCATTGGTTAAGGATAAAGGGGGGAAAGGAGGGTTAGTCCACCCCCTTAATTCAGATAATTGGGTTTTTCATGCAGAAGGATTCGATTTGCTCCGAATTTGGTATACCGGTTTATTATGTTAAGGAACTTCCCTGATTAGTTTTGGGGTTCATTAGTTAAGAATAAAGGGGGAAAAGGGGGCTAGTCCACCCCTTTTAATTCAGATAAATGGGTTTTTCATGCAGAATGATTCGATTTGCTCCGAAGTTGGTATACCGGTTTATTATGTTAAGGAAATTCCTTGATTAGTTTTGGGGGTTTATTGGTTAAAGATAAAGGGGGAAGGGGGGCTAGGCCACCCCCCTTAATTTATATAAACGGGTTTTTCATGCAGAATTATTCGATTTGCTCCAAATTTGGTATACCGGTTTATTATGATAAGGGGCTTCCCTGATGAGATTTGGAGGTTCACTGGTTAAGTATAATGGGGGAAACGGGGGCTAATTCCCCTTCACTTATTTTTTTGAGGGACATTATTCTTTAAAATAAGTGTATAATATACAATTAGTGTGAATAGCCTGTGAGCTCAATGCCATCAGTTTAGCTGGGCACTTTTCTTTTTTCTTTTTCTTTTTTTTCATTTCAAGGTTTACTTTATATGGCGAAAATGTTAACATAACTATTTTTTGGCTCCCCCTGTACTTTCATTTAACTGAATTTAGCAACGGAGATAACATTTCTAATGATTCTTTGGCTTTTTGGGGGAATTTGTAGCTGCTTCCTTTTTGCAGGCCAATTTGTTCACTGCTTACTCTCTCCTTTTTGTCTCCTATATCTTTAACAGCGTTTGCTGTCACGGGTGTTTTTCTTCCAGACAGTCTGCCTGTGTCGTTTTCTACATTTTTCAATTCTATTTAAAAAGTGTTTAAAAAAATATGCTCTATTTTAAAATAAATACGCTACGATTAATCTAACGCAAAACATTATATATTGAAACAGTGTTAAATTCAAGGGTTGCCCCCCCCCCCCTTCTTACGAGCCTTGAAATAACCACTCCTTCCAAAAGGTTTGAGATTTTATGCGTTTTAATGGCTGAAAAGTGTAATTCCATCGTCCAGAAATGTAAAAAGTCTGTCCCCCCTTCACGTAGCGCAAATATCCTCCAATAGGGAAATGTTTGAATTCAACTCTATGAATCAAATACGCCGTAGGAATGAAGAATTCAAAGAAAATATATACAAACACATACAAGATAAAACAAATTGTAAACAAAATTTATTGCATAAACATAATAAAATATTTTATGTTTATATAGGCCTAAACTGTATAAAGAAATTGATCCAGATACACAAAAAAATTGCATTGAGATAGCAATCCATTACAATATATATATTAAAAAATAAAAGTGTAGCGTACAAAGCGTACAGCCCTCGAAATTCATTACTTACTTTCCAAATTTATGATCGTATATCTGGTCCAATTTAAGCAACTTAAATTGTCCCAATTTAGGCAGCTGAGCAATTTTTTAAAACCGATAATCTCAAGACTAATAACAAAACCGAAATCAAACAAATCCTCGTGAAAAATATGCGCAATAAATAGATGAATTTAGATATGTATATGAAAACATGACAACTTACATTAGTTTTAAGTTATTCACTTACGTTTTGTAGGGAAAAAATAGATCAAAAATACTAATTTTAGATTTTTTTTTTAATTGTCTGAAAACAGCACGTGGTAGGTGGATGCTTCTTCTAATCATAAATGATGTCCTTCTTATGAGTAAGAGTATTTATTAATGTTTTAGGTGTGTGCATAAGTCGTATTTGTTTGGGAGCACCATTGGACGTTTACGATGAAAGATAAATTGTCACACTGAAAACAATTCTGCCACTGGTCTATAGAAAAAAATATTGTACGTCTAGAAAAAAGTAGTTCCATGTCTCCTTATAAATTCTAGTTCATTTTGCTAGAGAGTTCTAGGTTCTAGTCATCCCGATTAAAATTCAAGTACTTTTTCCTATATTACCGTGGTTAAACTTATAAAAATCTCTCTGAAATAAATGCGAACACAAGAAGTGAGTTTTTGTAACTATAATTCTAGTTTATGAAATAATTCAATAAATCAAGTGATAATTTTTCGTAATTCAAATGATTCATAATATAATGTATCGTTTCACCACCAAGAGAACTATAGACTAGAAATTCTTGATCTTTTCATCTATTCCGTTTATTTGTTTAACTTTTCAGACAGCTCGGAAATCTATAAGTCTGGTGTAGGAATTTAAAAAATGATAAATATTCGTTCTAGATGAAAGCTGTATATTTTGTCTTTCACTACAATGAAATTCGAGTACTTTTTTTTTTTTTTTTAAACAAGTGGTTAAAGCAACATTAAACCCTCTGACGGTCAAGGTCCTCTGCCTTGCAAAAGGTCAAAACTGCAATGTTGTTTTCTCTTCATTTTGTTTTAAATGCTAAAAAAATATCATTTCAACATTATAAAATAATAATAATAATAATTAACAATATGGGTGTAATCCTTGAGAGTATTAATCATTGTTCAATGTATTAAAAATCCATTAAATCAACAGAAATATGTTATTTTAAATATTGCTTATATTGCCGTTAAAACTGGAGCTTAGTGAACCTATTAATATGGGCTTGTTAGTGAGAGGGAAATGACGTTATCATGTATGAAGCAGTTAGTAGACAAATACTGGCCCTTTATGTACCAGAATTTTTACAATTTGTGATCTGTTGATAGTACATGCCCACATTAATGGTTTTTGATGCGGTGAATAAGTCTGGGTTGTTGATAATTCTTCCAAGATTCTAAGCCTTTAACATTAAACAAAGCGGAATATTCCTTCATTGCTTAAAAGATAAAACTTTTATGACCGATGAATAAGCTCATCTTTTAATTTTTACCGGACGTGCAATCTCATCGCACAGTGCGGTGGCATCATTCTACACTTTGAGTCATCAGTGGGAATCCTTATATACAGAGTAACCCTTATTATAATTCGCCGTTAGCTAATTCATAAACGATTAGATTTAGATGCATACTGCGCTGTAAAAAAAACTGTATTTCTAGAGATGTAAAGTTACAGAAATATGTATGCTTAATTAAATTTTATCTGTACTCTGTACAAAAAGAAGATTAAATCTACAAAACTAGGTTTTGGAAAGCTACAAAAATATGTAGCTTTGCAAATGAATCTACTAAAATTACAGTAATCTAACCAAAATTTTATCTGTAACACGGGTCCCAGTTACAAAAAAAAATTTAGGCATCTCAGTTTCCTAAAAAATTCTTACTAGCTTTAGATTTTTTGATTTACAGTGCAAAAATGTATCTGTTACACGAATTTTTGTTGTTTCCGTTACATAAAAATTCCTAGGAATACCAGTTTCTTAGAAAATTTTTAATAACCTTGCAGATTTTTTTTTCTGTACAGTGTACCAATTAAAAAAAAATGCTTCACATGTTGCTCTCCATTATATGGCAATTCATATACTCCAAATGAGTTTTATTTAAAGTTTTAAAGTTATGAAATGGAAATTTTATACGTTCCTTGGAATCTGTAAGTTTTTTTTTTTTTTTTTTTTTTTTTTTTTTAAGACGTACGCCGTGCCCTAGCAAATAACTAAAAATTCCATTTTAAAGTACCAAAATTTACCGAATTATGATATTTCAAATTTATGAATTTTCAACGTTGTAGAGAATTAATCGTATTTTTTACAGTAGACTGAGTGGTGTGTGGTATATTTCCTGTAATTCCCGGTAAAAACAATTACTAAAATAAAATAGTTATTACTAAAAGGACTCATTACACTGTGTTACAATAAATAAAAATAAGAACGGCTAATCAGTGTATACAATATATTAAAGAATCTTCAACTAAAATAACATACTACTCACAGTAATAAAATACAAATATATTCCAACAGTTTCGAACAATAAAAAAAAATTGTTCATCACCAGGGAAATAACCAGGAGGAACCAGCACGTTATAATATCTACTCAATTTTTAAAAGCGAATACTGACGTTCTTTTGCGGGCGTTTCCAAAGGCTCATTTTCAAACATGGTAGTGCCATCTGTTGAATGAAATCAGATTTAATGTTTATTGAAACGTAAGGATGTTTCTGAAAATTGTAATTACGTTTCAATAAACATTAAATCGCATTTTATTCAACAGATGGTACTACTACCGTGTTTTAAATTGAACCTTGGGAAACTCCCTCTAAAGAACGTCAGTGTTCGTTTTTGAAAATTGAGTAATGTAGATATTATAACGTGTTGCTTCCTCCTGGATATTTCTCCGATGATGACCAACTTTTTTATTGTTCGAAACTGTTGGAATATGTTTGTATTTTAATACTGTGAGTAGTATGTTATTTTAATTGACGATTCTTTAATATATTGTATACACTGATTAGACGTTCTTATTTTTAGTTATTTACTAAAATCGTATCTCTTTCATTTTACTGTGTACATATAGGAAATATTTGTACATAATAAACAATATAGTTAAAATAATCGTCTAGACTATATATAAATCGCGTCTTTGTCACTCTTTACACATTCTTTCACACACACACCAACACACACATATAATAGTTATGCATTCATCTTCCACAGACTATTAATTTATATAACCTTTCTTTCTGTTATGTTATTATTTTATTTTATTTTATTTTATATAAAAAAATAAATATATAAAGTTTTCATACGAAAGTATCAGCAAATGCAAATATTGAAAATTTTTTATTGTATTTTATATTTCATATCAATATGACGAAGAAAACTTTTTTGATGAATATTCTTGCCGAGCAGGAAAGAACTTTGCGATATTTCGAAAAAATAAGGAAGTATTTCTAACAGGAGATAAATGTAACCTCTGAAATTATATTTGAAAAAAGCAGAGGGCAATTTCTTTTTTCATGCTTTCTTACCATAATAATTATTCCTATATGTAATAGTTTAAATGAAAAATATTTCTGAAATAGTATCAGCCTCAAACTTGCAATGCATCTATTCTGAAAAATGTTTCAGTTAACCTTAAAGTTTACGTACTAAAACAAAACTATAAAATATTCAGACGCAAATACCTGTAAATCCAAATATTGAAAAGTTTTTCTTGAATATTCCATTTAATATCACTTTTATGAAGATAAACTTTCTACAGGGATTTGGTGCCAGAAGAAAGCATAAAACTATTGCGACATTTTGAAAAACAGGAAAATATATTGAACAGGCGAAAGAAGAATCTCAGACTGTAAAAAAATTATGTAACGTTGCTCCATAAAATTGCTGTTAGCTTTGCTGCCTCCATTTTATTAATTAATTAAACCCATATGACTGGTATTACGTTACACTAATGTGTAATATTACACCTGTTATATCAGTTTAAATTACTCCATTACATAAGTAGAATGTCTCCATAAATTTGAAGGCAGCATGCTGCAACGAATTTATGGAGCAATGTTACGTAATGTTTTTACAGTGCGTGAAAATGTTTTTTAGAAAATATAAAGCAGAATATTTTCCATAAACTTTACAACATATTATAACTACTTAAAAGGTGACATATAAAAGGCACAAACATATAAAAAATTATTTAATGTAACCCTGAGATCTTTCGAACACACACACGTTCATTTTCAAAAGGAAAGATGACTGACTGAATAGCAAAATAAATTTTAAAAACAAAAACAAAGTAGTACGCATGCGCAAGCGGAGTTCAGTCCATTTATTTGCAGTGGAGTGAAAAAATCAGTATTACCAGGATTTCTTGATATATTTAGTATATTATACCAAATCACGGGAATATTATAAGAAAGGGTATCGTTGCAAACATTATCACTTCTAAGTAAAATTTCTATGGATTCACGGATTATTGAAGAGTAACGGTTAGATGTTTAAATGATCATTTTAGCTTTTTCGAAGTTTATCTTAATATTTTATTTTTCATGCAATCTGGATAAAGGTGTACTTGGTTTGTTAAATTTGATACCAGAAAAGTGGTCTTTTAATCTTTCCTTAAATTACGAGATGTCATACCAATATAAAATAAACTCTCTTGTTGTACTGCGCTGAATAGGATTATGTAAACCCCTGCTTTTTTATAATCGGGAATTGAATAAATTTTATTGTGAATCAATTCTTTCAATTTTATTGGAGGTTTAGCTATTAAATTAATATTATATTTTAGTAATGCATATCTCAATCTTTCATAAAGCTGTAGGATATAATCAAACGTGCAATAAATAGAATTGTTCAAACTTAATTCATTCTTCTGTCTTGGTTGTTTTGCTTGATTAACTAATCCACTAAGGTATTGAGGAGGGAAACCATTCTCAATAGAAATCTGTTTTATTATACTAATCTCGTTTTTTATGTATTTATCCGTACAAACTTCGAAGGCGCGTTTAACGTAAAAACTGAAGGAAGCAATTTTATAAGAAAATTGTGAGTTACAATCAAAAGGATCAGTGATGATAGATCTGCATTGCTTTCTATAAACAGTAAGCTGCAATTTATTAGCATAACTATTCTTTATTAATTTAATATCAAGAAAGGGTAACATAACCTCTTTCTCACTTTCTAATATGAACTTTATCTTTGGATCCAACTCATTAAGTTTTAAGAGGAATTTATTTAAAGACCGTAAATCATGATCTCAAATTATGAAAATGTCTTCTACATATCTTATCCAAACTGATGGCTTGATTTCAAAATCTTCCATAATCTCTGTGTTTAAGGGTCTAAGTTTTAATTCGTCTAAATATCCTGAAAGGGGGGATACCATAGAAGCACCATTTAATTGTTTTTAATATTTACTGTTAAAAACGAAAGCATTACTTTGTGTAAACCGGTTAATTTCTGATTTTAATGTGGTACGAATATCCTGATTAAAATTTGGGTTATTTTCAACATATATTTCAATTATCTTAACAATGTCATTAATATTTATAGAAGGATAAGGAGAGACAATGTCCAGGATGACAAGAATGCTATCATGGTTAATTAAGATATCTTTTATCCTCTTGACAAAATCAGAAGTGGAGTCAATAATATAATCAGATAGTGGGAAAATAGTTTTAATGTGTGGACCAAAGGCTGTTCCAATATAGTAGGTAGGAGCAGAATTGTTACTTACAATGGGGCGGAGGGGGGGGGGGGGTGTTTTCTTTATGGTCTTTAAGGATACTTTTTTGGATAATTAATAATAATAGTCGATATTTTTTTCCCTTCATTTTTTTTTTCAGAATAATTATTCTTTAAACCTATTATTTTAAATGAAAAAATTTTTGGAGTTTCCACCTGTGATGGCTAGCGAAAGATAGAGTACCTAGATTTCTGCAAATGTCTATGAGGATGACCCAGGAAGGTCCTGATGCACCTAAGTCTCAAAATTGTAATTATTTTTATAATTAGCCGTGTTATTAATCAAAAACTCATTCAATTCGCATTATTGTTCCTGAAAATTGGCACAATTTATAATATTATTCGAACATACTTGTTTATAAACTTTCATATAGCTTTAAAATAAAATTATTATCACTACAGGATAGTTCATAATCTTTAAAGGGTGCCCTGACTTTAAATTTATTTTCAATGTAAATTATTTATGTGAAAATTTATGTTCGTGATCAAGTTTTTTTTTATTAGTTCGAGGCTCTCCCATTAAGAGCTAAGCTCAACAGCACATGTCCATAGCCGGGAACCCTTAAAAACGTGCTAATTTGCTCTGTTTTAAAAGAGTACCCGGTTAAGGCCATTATCAGTAACAGTAACGATCTTCAGCAATCTGGGATATTTTTGAAGTCTGTTTTCGTGATTGATAAATAAGATCAAATTTGCAGTTAAAAATTAGCTTCTGTAAAATGGTTCATTAAATGTGTAGCTGCCTCTCTGACTTGCAACGCCACTATGGAAAATTTTCTTTCTTTACATTCGAAGATATGGTTATTCGTCTGTTTGACCATAACATTCAGAACCATGCCAGATAAAAGAACTACCTGTCTATATATATATATACCTCGGAAATTTTTCTGTAGAAAATTTCACACGCCTTGCATTCAATAATATTTCAAATTTATTTGCTTAAAAGGCGTATAGCCAACAGGGTGAAGAAGTATCCAAGCCTGGAATCGAACCCGGTTCCTCCGTATACCGCACCGACGTTCTACCAACTGAACCACTTGGAACGACACCCAGCCAGGTACTTCTCACTAACATATGTTGCCAAGGATACAAACTTAGCACAAGATGGAATATTTTGAAATTGGTGAAATTTTCTGCAGAAAAATTTCCAAGATATATATATATATATATATAGATTTATTCAATTTCATCGATGCTGTACTCTCTATAGTTTCGTGTTTGTCCCAGAGTCAGTGGCTCGCGGAAAATATTACATCTTGTGCAGCGGTTGTAGCCTTGTCGACATATGTTAGTGAGAAGTACCAGGCTGGGTGTCGTTCCTAATGATTCAGTTGGTAGAACGTCGCGTCGCGTCGTTGCGCTATACCGAGGATCCGGTTTCGATTTCCGGCTTGGATACTTTTTCACTCTGTTGGCTATACACCTTTTAAGCAACTAAAATTTGAAATATTAATAAAAGGACTGTGTTTAGAATATTTATGCTTATAGTTTAGTTTATATCGAGTTTTAGATATTCTTCGGAACAGGTATATGTACAACCTAGCAGTTCTAAGGTAACTTACGTTGTATTTAGGTCAATTTTATTCGGTAATTTTAGTAATGTAATAACAAAAGAAATATTCAAAACGTAAAGTTTGCAAGCTTTGTTAATTAAACCTATTTAAGGCCCAATTTATATTAAGGGTCTTGTAGTTTTTAAACGCGTCGAAAATTAACGAAAAACTTCAAAGTCTGAATTAGTCTATCTTTAAGACCTTTTTATGTATAACCATGAAATTTTTGATATTGAATAAACAGATTGTGCTTTGTAATATGTTGTCATTAGAAATTTATTAGGCTTTTACAGAATTTGTGTATTGTTAAAATCAAAATAGCTCTTTTTTTTACTCCATAATACATTGCGCGCATGATATCTTTTGAAAGTATGAATAGACTGTCATAAAATTTGGTAAAGATACGAAACAAATGTGTGTGTTTAAAATGAAGTACTCTTAGTCCAAAATTATTTTATTAACTATATAAAAAATATTTTCGTAAAAATAAATAAATAAATAAATTAATTAAAAAAGAAAAAAAAATCAAAATTTCACATTTTTAATGAATAAAAATAGTCATAACTAAAAATATTACCATTGTAAATACTTAAAAGTAGTTCATTTTAAACACATATACTTGTTTAGTACCTTTTTACCTAATTTCGTAGCAATCCATATATACTTTCTCAAGATATCATGCGCGCAATGACTTATGGAGTGAAAAAAGAAGCTATTTTGATTTAACAATATATAAATTCTGTAAAAGGCTAATAAATTTCTAAAGGTAGAATATTACAAAGCACAATCTGTTTAATTACTATCCAAAATTTCATGTTTATACATAAAAAGGTTTTGAAGAGACTAATTCAAACTTTGAAGTTTATCGTTAATTTTCGACGCGTGTAAAATGTACAAGACCCCTTAATATTACCTAATTTTAGTGCTGTTTCTTGAAATCTGATTGTTATATTTATTATGTTAACTGACATTACTGAAAACAGAGCATAAGTGACATTAAAATTACAATTTCCATTTTCATTTTTCTGGCATTATCATACGAATTCCCCTTTGGATAGTTTTAATTAACAAATCAGTCAACTTTATATTTGAATACATTTTGGTGCTAGAATACTGCATTAAATTGTTCTAAATGTAATCTAAGTTATCATGGAATGACTATATATCTTTTTTCTATTTTAATGGGACTTTATGCATATTTTTAATGATATATATATTATGAAAATTAATTATTTTAATTAATAAAGATAATGAATTTTCTCATATGTATTTATGGAATATTAATTCTTGCAAAATAAATTTAAACATTTTTACGCATGTCTTTTCTCATTTATGCTACATCGAGTGATGAAATATATACACATATGTGCTAACCTCAACTATTATGCCACATGATCCTCACTGCGACGTAACATGAATATTATCTATCGGAAAATTGTTTCAATATGTGCCGTAATTTTCACCATTAAATACTTTTCTCGTGAAATATATTAATTATATTAAATTTTCTTTTTATGTTCACTTGTAAATATAATAAAAAATAGGAAACTTCAAAACATCAATTAAAATTCTATTAAAATAATAAAAAATTAAATAAAAAAATTGAAAAATATTATACAAATTTAAATAAGGATTGAACACCGCACATGAACACCACAACCTAGTGCCTCATTGCAAAGAGGGTGCTTAAATTGCTATGCATAAAATTTGAGTTTCATGTTTTATATGCCATTTTTTTAAATTATGATCCGCGAAAGTGAAAAGATGAGAATAAATTCAATTACAGTAGCTACGTTACGAGGATTTTTTAGAATATAGTTATATTAGTTTTTAAAAAGGAAATCATTTATTGCTCTTTTATTCTGATTCCTGAACTTTAATTAGATATTAAACTAACAACCGTTTCTAACTCTTTAAACTTTTTTTTAATACATAAAATCTCAAGTTTAAACAAATTTCGTACATTTTATATGCGCATTCAGCATTTTATCTTCCAATAAATTTAAATGTTTTAAATTTCAGTATTTTTAATTTTCTTTCCACCTTTGTTACGTCTATAACAATTTTAAAGAAAACTAGTGTAAATTTAGTGAAAGGTGGATATCATCTTAACCACAAAAACATTCTACCTCGCGGTTGTTTATATACAAACAAAATTCTCTTTGGGAAACGACAACAAACAGTTCTTTTTATTGCAATTCAATAAGAGAAAACACTTTTCCCTAGAGCTTTTATAGTTTATCTAGCTTTTGAAAAAAAAAATGGGTAATTTAAAACTCCAATAATTTAAAAAAGAAGAAAACGCAATTTAGGATTACAGCATATAATAATAAAATGAAAACAAAAGTAAATCTGTTTATTTTTAAATACGTTATAAGGCATACAGAAAGTAAAATCAATTAATTTAACAGCTATTTGATCAAAATTTACGGTTTATTAAGTAAGAAATGAACTTTTATTGACAATAAATTCCAAGCAGTGGATATTTTTTTTTCAAATTAATTAAGAAGAACTACAGATGAAAGGTCAAAACCTTGTGAATATGCAGGATTTTCATAAATTATTCTTACAGTTTCCATGCAGCATAACATTTGATTTAATAATATGATGAAAAAGTATTATTACATAATCGAAACGTACAACGCAAATATTATTTTAGCTACACAAACAAAGTTACCTGTGCGTAAAGTTGCAACTTAAAACGTTATTACTTAATTAATCATTTATATGAAATAATAGTTAATATTAAAAATTTACTAAATTTATCAGCTTCAATCCTCCTGAACGACGTTGTGTAGTGGCAACCGATTTCGTTTCGAGAAACCACAATACTCACATTGCTTCTGCTTGTTTATTCGCCGTTTGGAATTTGCCTGTCTCATCTTTCTACATTGCATCTCACAGTGGACAGAAATGGTTGAAAAATCAAAAAAGCTGTGTAAAAAATTTGTTTCAATGATAAGATTTGGAAAGAACACGTTTCTTCAGTTTTTGGGGCAGGCTGAATCGTTCTAGAGTATTGCCAAGTTCGTACAATCAGCCATTTGCAAGATATAGCATATATTTCAGTTTATGGAAGAACGAGTTGCTTACAATTATTAGTTTTTATGACGCAATGAATTTCATGTACCAAGGTTCATCGTTTGCATTGCCGTCAACTTACGAAAAAATACATTGCTAAAATAACAAAGTTAAGAATAATAATAGATATTAAAATTTTATCCAATTCATCAGGAGTTTTTTCTGTATGTACTCATGAAGCGGCGTCCTGTAGTGGAAATTGATTTCGTTTCGAAAAACAACAAAACGTAAATTTCTTTTTCTTGTTTATTCGAAATTTCAAATTTGTATGTATCTCCTTACCACATTGCGGCTCAAATTGGTGGGAAATGGCTGAAAAGGGAAGCAAATTGTGAAAAAGATTTGTTTCACTGATAAGATTATTAAACAACACATTTCTACTAGTTTTTGGATATGGTGAATGCATTTATATTATTACAAACTTCTTACAATCAACCATTTGTCAGATATAGCTTATATTTAAGATTATAGAAGAAACATTTAGTTAGGGTAATTAGCTTTTATGACGCAATGTGCCAAGGTTCATCGTTGGTATTGTAACGACCGAAAAACCCCGCAGCCTATTTTGTTTCGTAAGTTGCGAAACTGGTTTCGTCCAACGGTTGTCCCTGAATCGCAGCCTAGAATGAGATTTTTTTTTTTTTTTTTTTTTTTTTTTTTTTTTTTTTTGTAGCCGGAGAACGAGTGGTTTTATTGGTGGTTTTATTGACTGTGTTTTTAAAGTGATGTATTTTTAGAGATGTGCTGAAAAGTGGTGCCTTTTGTTTAAGAGTGACTATGTGTTTTTTAATGGTTGAAGATGTTTTATTTTGAAGTATAAACTGTTAAATAAAAATAATATTCGATGTTAAATTATCGTTTATTTAGTGCTACCAAAGAACCAGACGACATCGCTACAGTATAGAGTGATATTTATTAAGTGGAGCTTCCACCGAGATTGGTCTTCGGTAGTGTAAAGAAATAAAAGGTATGTCTTTCCCCTTTCTTCCATTACAGTACAGTGTGCCATTAGTGTTTGTAGTTTTAGATATTTATAATTTGGGAAGTTGAATTCATTTTGATAAAATTTTGTACCAAACTGGCCTCCGGTATTACATTTATATAGCGTTTCGCAAACGCCAGCCGGTATTTTATATGTTTATTCAGAAACTCTAAATTTTGGATTTATAATTGTAATGAAAAAGAAAAAAAATGTATTTAATGGATTCAGTAAAATTTTGAAAATTGAGATATTTATGAACTAAAGTGTATAAAACCAAACTGGTTAATGGTTGGAAGAAATCAAACTGATTTCAAGGTAATTGTTTTCTGTATTTAAAAAAAATATAGTGTTTAAAACCAAACTGGTTAATGGTTGTAAGAAATCAAACTGATTTCAAGGTAATTGTGTTTTGTACTAAAAAAAATATATATAGTGTTTAAAACCAAACTTGTTAATGGTTGGAAGAAATCAAACTGATTTCAAGGTAATTGTGTTTTGTACTTAAAGAAAATATAGTGTTTAAAACCAAATTGGTTTAATAGCTGGATGAAATCAAACTGATTTTGAGTTAATTGTGTTCATATTGTGTAAAAGTATAGAATTGCTAATACCAAACTGGTGAATTTATTAATTGATTTGAATTTGTCTAAAAAGTGGTTTAAGGGGTTTGTGATTTCAGAAATTGAAGTATCGTCTTGACGTTTTGTTGAACTTGTGTATATTTTTAAAAAAGAATTGGTATATTTATGATTGAACTGATGTGTTTTAAATATTTAAAGTTAATTATTTGCTTTTAAAAAAATGTACTTATGTATTAATTTGGTGAATTTTATTATTCTGAGAAATGAATGTTGATAGTGTACTGATTTAATTTCGGTTAGTTGGCTGGGTGTCCGTTGCTCTGAGAGAGTGTTTGGGTTACGCATTAGAGTGCAGAAACAGAACTTTAAGATGGCGTTTTTTGGAAAAGGCCGAAAAGAGGACCTGAAAGTTGTAGCAGTGGAATTGGGCGAGGAAATTAACAATGATATGCGAATCATTGATTTACGTGAATTAATAATGAAAAGTGTTAATTACGATGAAGATTTTGTAAAAGAAATGCTTTTAACAGCTGTAAATGAAATAATTATGCGAGAAGAGGTGGAGGTGGAGGAGAAGGAAAGAGAGGGGGCGGAGAGGGCAGAGAAAGAGAGGTCGGTTGAAAGAGAGTTTCAATTAGAAAAACAGAAATTGGAGTTACAATTAAGGAATAGTAAGAGCCTTGACGATTCCGTTAAATTTAGTATAAGTTTTGAATCGAGAGTGGAGATTCAGAAATTGATGCCGAAATTTGACGTGAAGGAACATGATATCAGTTTGTTCTTGGAACTTTTTGAGCGACAAGCAAAGGTTCTTAAGATTCCCCCCGAAAAGTGGGTTACCCAATTAATTGGTGTTTTACCGTCTGAAATTTCACAATTGATAGCTCGTGAACCGGTGGAAAATGCTAGTGAATATCAATATGTTAAGACAGTATTACGGAAGCGGTTTAAATTGAGTCCAGAAAAGTTTCGTCAGAACTTTGTAAAAACTCAAAAAGCAACCGATAATACTTGGCATGACTTTTACTATGAGATAAAAAATTATTTGGAGGGTTGGTTGAATGGATTGAATATAGAGACTTATGATCAATTAAAAGACTTAATGATTGTTGATCAAATAAAAAAGATGGCACCGCCTGGATTTAAGGATAGATTCTTGGATCACTGGACAGCTATAATTTCGCCAGTTGATCTTGTGACTAAGATTGAGGAGTTTGTAGATGTAAGAAGGTGTGTTCGTAATAAAGATTCGATGAGTTATAAGAATCGAAGTGAGAAAAACCATGGCATTCGAAGCTGTGGAAAGGAAGTAATCAGAGACATGGACGTGTGCAAGATGTAGAAGATAAGGAAAACTATTTTAATGGTCGGAAGCCTGAACCCAATTTTGATAGAAGAACACAGTTCCGTTGTTTTGAATGCGGGGATTCAAATCATTTTAGGCCTCAGTGTCCTAGACTTAAAAATAAAATAGAAACAGGAACTGTAAATCATGTTCGAAATAGAGCTCATGATGAATTATTTGCACCGTACACGAGTTCTGGAAGGATAAATGGGATTCGTATTCCAATTTTAAGAGACACTATAGCAACAGTCGATATTGTGTGTCAAAGGTATGTTTCGCCTGAAAGTATGACAGGAAAATATGTGTGGGTGCAGCATTTGTTGAACCACCGAATGACACGTTTGCCTATGGCCGAAGTTGAAATTGAATGTGAATTGGGTCATGTTAAAACTAAGGCAGCCGTTATTAGAAATGGTCTCGATCCGGGGAGATATAATCTTGGAAATAGAACTGCTGCATTGTTAAAAGAGAACTTTCAGTTTTTTAAGTGATAGTGGAAAGAAAAGAGGAACTGTGAATGCAATAGGGACAAAAGCACAGTGGCGAAAACCACTTGCTGAAAAGAGAGATTTAGTAACTTTGGAAGAGAAGAAATTGGAACTTTCGGAAAAGATAGAGGTTGATGGAGAAGTTGAAAAAGGCCTTCCGAATGTAAAAGTTAAACTTGTGGAAGAAAAACTATTGGTTGAAGAGGATGTCAAAGAGATGGAGAGTGAAGTGAATTTGCCAACAGTTCTTGATTATACGGATGAAATTTTGTCGGACCTGGTGTGTCTGTTTAAAGAAGATTTTGAGAGCGGACAGATAAAATCAAGTATTGGTGGTGTTGATAAGATAAAAGAAGAGGAGTTAGTGAATGGTCAAGAAGAGAAATAGCAACTGACTGCAAAATTGAAAGAAGGGAGAGATGAGAGTTCTGATGTAAATTGTAAACTTTTGCCGACGGTTTTGGAAACTGAAATTATTTTGGATTTGATGGAAGTGGATTCGAATAGATTTGCTGTGGAGCAATTGAAGAGTAAAAAATTGGTTCCATTGTTTACATTGGCCAGAAAAACTGAAACATAATTCAAAGAATTTGAAATAGTTAAATAAATAGAGTTGGTAAAAACTTGTGCTGTTTACCAGAGAGCGGGAAAACCTAATGATAAGAAAAAGGCTCCATTGGCTTTGGTATCCATGGTATCTAAAAAAATTAGCGGGATAAATGTAGATGCTTGCGGAACTTTACCGGTCACATCAAATGGAAATAAGTATTTGATTACAGTTATGTGTAGGACATCTAGCTACCCAAATGCAGGGCCAGTGGTGAATGCTGAATCGACGTCTATATTTGATGTAATATTGCAGATATTCAGTCGAATGATATGTCCAAGGGAAATACAGACTGAACAGGAACTCTCATTAATGAATAAATTGACTGTAGAGTTTTTCCAGAGATTTGGAATCAAAACTGTGTTGAACTTGTCTACTTGTAGACCGAAAAGTTTAGCTGTACAATGCAGGAGACCGAGCAAGAGTGTTAAAAGATTATCAGAAATGACAGATGTTGTTAATTTCGAGAGACAAAAAGGAGAAATGAAATCGAGAAAAAAAAAGAATGAGGAATCATAAGAAAAGAAGAAAATTTCTTAATTCGGACACTCTGAGCACGCCCCAGACCCATAGCCATACTCATACATTGAGTGTTATTTATTAAGTTCTATATATTAAATTGGTATTATAAAAAAAAGTGTATATATTATGTTTATTTATTGTCAGTATTAGAAATATAAAAATAATTTTGAACTATTAAGTTATGATTTAAGGTTTAATATTTGTAGTTGTATGATTATGTATTGAAGTTGTTTTGTCAGTAAGAAAAAAATGCTAAATATTTTTCCTTTGTATTACGTTAAGTTTACGTAAAAAAAGAAAAAAATAAATGTTGATTGTATTGATGTTTTAAGAAAAATGACATTGCTTATAATTTTGTCTGAAGTTATAGGAAGTTTTGAGTATATTGAATTGTGGTAAATTAGAGTAGCTTTTATATAGTGTAATTTAACTATTTGTATTATTACTGGAATGTTATGAATTGCTAAATTTTTTTTGTTTCAAAATTGCTAGTAACTTTAAAATTTAAAGAATTTTGTTTAGGGTGGAACATGGCTGTGATGGACTGGGAAAGGGCGAAGAGACATGTTTGTGATAAAATTACTAAGTTGTTCCTGAATATTTTGGAAAAGAAAAAAAATTGGTGTTCAGTGGAACTTGTCGAAACTGTTTTTCCTGTCCATGAGCCCGTTTGGACATGCCCAAAATTTGGAGGGGGGGGTTCTGTAACGACCGAAAAACACCGTAGCCTATTTTGTTTCGTAAGTTGCGAAACTGGTTTCGTCCAGCGGTTGTCCCTGAATCGCAGCCTAGAGTCAGATCTTGTCCACGGATCGCAGCCTAGAATCAGATCTTGTCCATGAATCGCCGCCTGGGTTTCGGAGTCTAATCAGCCGTGCTCTCGCATCGGAGAGAAACTTTTTCGATATGCGGAAAGAGAGCTGAAGATGTTGGGTGAGAGGTCAAGTGAAATGAAGAGAGCTGGTCGCCTGTGACATGAGGATGTAGTTTGAGGAGCGTTTGGCAGATGGTATCCGAGCTGATTTGTGTAATGGAAAAGGACTTTTTTTTTTTTTTTTTTTTTTTTTTTTTTTTTTTTTTTTTTTTTTTTTAAGCCGGAGAACGAGTGTGGACATGGTGGTTTTATTGACTGTGTTTTTAAAGTGATGGATTTTTAGAAATGTGCTGAAAAGTGGTGACTTTTTTTTAAGAGTGACGATGTGTTTTTTAATAGTTGAAGAGATTTCATTTTGAAGTATAAACTGTTAAATAAAGTTAATATTCGATGTTAAATCATCGTTTATTTAGTGCTACCAAAGAACCAGACGACATCGTTACAGTATTGCCATCTCTTTTGATAAACTTATGAAAAAATGCAATCCTAAAATAACAAAGTTTGGAATTTATATGATGATGACAGTACCTAATATTTAATAAGTGGCAAGAAGACAATAATAATAAAGAAAGAAAGAAGTTTATTATTATATGTAAAACACGTTCCTGAGTACCTAATTCTTTAATTAACAAAATATACAAATGATTTTTAGAGGTAGATGTTTCAGATCATCAGATCAGGAGGTTTTTGTGTCTTCATTATTGCCAAGTTTGACTTTTGTTTGATTCGATTTTTGAGATATAAATAAGAGTCGCATGTTTTCGCAGTTGGAAATTTTTTCTTTGGTTTACATAAACTTAGGAGGTAAGTTTTTGTCTGTCAGAAGTTGCCGCACTTTAGCGCAAGAAAGATAAACTTCTACGAAGTTTTAAAAATGCTATTAATTTAAGAGTAATTGTATTATTCAAAATCACCTTGAAAAAATTACGAAATATTGCTTTAGTGTTGACAGTACTTTTGAAATCATTAAACATAATATAAATCAGAAGAAAATTATTATATTTACTTGATTTCACTACAAATATTGATCCTTTTTTTTTGTTAAAAAAATAGTAGTATCGCATGCCCGATGTTCTAGGCTTGCAGTAGAATAAGAGGTCTATTTTTCTATGAAAAACATTCGAAATATTTTATTTTACATGTTGAAACTTAAAAAATAAATTTGTATGTAACAAAATAAACTTACAAAAATATTTGATTTTTCCTGATGGCTTAAAAACTGACCTTTTTGTGTGCGGGATCGTTAGAGGTGACGTTAACTTAACTTGTTATTAAATTTATGACTTAACTTGTTACTAAAACTTTTTGAGTTATACTTTACTAAGGTTTATACAATTTCAGCCACATGCAACTAGGTATATCTATACTTCATAAAATATTGATCCATATCTGAAGTAAACGCGAGTGTATGTTTTGTAAAATCTCGCAAGTGCACACCAGTTGAAACCATTAAGGTTAAGTTATATATACATATATAATTAAGTTATATATACATAAGTTATACATACAATACATAAGTTATACATACAATACATAAGTTATATATACAATTAGTTATATATACATATGGCGTCTATAAATATCTATTTATATGCAGATGACCTTTCTATAAATTTACAAGGCTAACCAAAGTAATTTTTCTAGAGTCGTGGTTTAATATCAGGATATTTAAATTGCCATCACAAGTTTGTTTTTGGTGAACCATTGTTTATTCGCCATTATATTTTATCAATATTGCATGTAAAAAACTGTGCTAAACAATAGAATATTTCATTTAAAAAATACATATAAATTTTCTACAAAACCAATTGTGGTGGTTGGATGATAAAATGTGAAAGAATATTATCATACAGATTCTTTGTTCAGTACTGAAATAATGTTAATACTCAAATAATTAAATCTTGTGCCCATCGAGCAAAATATAGTATCACGTACACTGAGTTATGGCCACAAAAGACCAAGCAGACATGACAATCATTTTTAAAATGATTCGTTAAATAAATATTCAGATGCACTTGAAAAACAAGAAGAAAGAAAGTAAAAAGAAAAGTCTTACCTGAAGTGACCTGAAAACAAAACAGTGGTGGATGTAAATAAAGGGAGTGCACTGAGAAATCAGCTTCGGAAAAAAATCTTTATTTAACGAATCTGTTTGAAACAATATGTTTTAAATGGACATCTCCTTCTTATAGATCCATTTTTTAGGAGGAATTAGTAAACAATCGAAGTTTTTCGATATGCACTTAACATGAGACAATATAATAAATAATTCTCTCAGGGATTATGGAAGCTCTTGTTATGGAAAAATCAAATCACCCACTCGAAATGCCAAAGAAAAAAAACAATCCCGGCACACAGAATCAGCGGCGACTAGCCATTTGGAAACATTAATGATACATATCTGACGATCGAATCATTTATGTGATTTACCAGCAATTCTAAAACACAAAACAAAGCACTAGTCAAACAAAAAAAAAATAAGAAAAATCATGCGTTAAGCATAGATTATGAAACACATTCCAACACTTCCTGAATGCTTTAACAAAACTTCGTTATTTAGGGAAATAAGGTAAATAAGATAACTAAGTAAACATTTTATAAAACGCATAAAACATTTGAAAAACTGATTTCAGTTGCTATCGTCTATAGACAAATATGTATTTCAATTCTTTTGAACAGCCCTGTATTTGATCCGTAGGTTGATATATATATATACTTTATAATGGGAAAATCTAGTTTAGCAAGAAAATGCATAGCAGGTTGAAATTCATCTTTCAGCAATTTATACTAATAGATGGAAACATACTTGAATACTTTTGTACACCCCTGTAGTTTACCTAGGACCTTTATTACATGCCATTATTTAGATAAAATTTAATTCAAACTAAAACACTCTTAAAACTACTGAAATTACATTTCCAGAAGTTATCACCCATAGACGACCATGTATCCAACTCTTTGCGTGGCCCTGTATATAATTTTATCTATATTCTATAACTATTTCTTAGTAAACTAAATTTCGTTCAGCGTAAAAATGCATATTTCTTTTAAAACCCACCTTTAAGCAATTTATGCTCATACTCAGTAACCTTTACGAATTCATTTCTGTAGCCCTGTATATGAACTATAGCATTTATATACGCACATTTAAATGCATAAATTTAGTGAAAAAAAGCGCATATCATAATTAAAAATGCATTTTGAGCAATCATTACTAATATACAGTAATTCAGATACAATGTTGTATCAGAAAACTTTTCAAATACACCGCAAACAATCCCCCCTATACCATTATGAACGGAGTTACTTTGTGTGGCTCTGTAAATGAACAATAACTATTCTTTGTACCGCATATTCAACAGAATGCATATTTTAGTGGACTTGATAAATGAATATATATCGATTTTACTATTTTTGAAAGAGTGTAACACGATTAAAAATCATTTGAAACAATTTTTTTCCCATTGGCCGTAATGTAACGGAAAAATTTGATTGTCCTTGTAAATGATCTAAGCATGCTACAAACTCCATTTGAAATAGGGAACGTGCTATGGTAGAGAACACTAATATCCAAAAATTTCAGAAGGATCCGAGCATATTTACGAGAGTTACAGCTTGGACTGACGGACAGATGGCCTGACGGACAGATGGCCAGACGGACAGATGGACAGACAAACAGAAGTCATAAACAATTTTCAACTTTGTTGGAAAAGGTTAAAAAGGAACTCATACCATATAGCATCAATAGGATTCTACCCACTTATTATTACTAAAGAAAGGTCATTGCTTCTCGTTGGTGGAACTGTTATCATGCTTGCCACAAGTAGAATAAATTATGCATCACATTAAACCATCATAATATTAAAAATTTTCTTTCATTTACTGCTTTCGCTGCACGCATATGATTCTTCGCAGAAGACAAGGCAACTTCTGCGCTTGTAATCAAAACGAGACTGTGAAAACGCACAGACTGCATAGAAGAAGGGAAAGGGTACCGTAATAAATAAAAATTCGCCAATTGGCAGGGACAAACATACTAGAGCTTTGGGTTGGCATAACATGCAATGCTATAGCATATGAAAACTGCTTTATTTAGAGGGAATTTTATAGATTTATTTAAGATAAGATGCCAATTAGTAGTAAAGTTAACACTTTACTACTAATTGGCATTTTATGAAGCAATTTTTGAAATTACGTATTAAACTGATTTGAATTTCATTGGTAAAAAAAAATTCTTAAATAAAATTAAATAAAAATATGGTAGTGGTTGCAAGTAACCACAATACCAATGCATCTGCGATTAAAACTTTTAAAAGATACAAGTGTGACGATACACTTATTTTCTTCTCGTTATATATAGAAAATGGTAATTGGATGTTTTGTTCTTTCTAGAATGTTCTTTGAACGTATCTTAAAAAATGTAAAGGATATGTAAAATATTAGGAGAAACTTTTAAATACAGTTTTTATTCAAATTATTATCTTTCCTCCTTGTCACTATAGATTTAATGAATTTTAATGTATTTCTAAATAGTTACTAACAGGGCCGAGAAACACAAAAAAGTAAAACACAACAAACGCTTACATAATTTATTTAAATTATTCTACTCCAAAATCACAACCATCTTAAAGATGAATACCTACATAGAATCAAATGCCCAATAGAAATTGAATACATGATTAATCATGTGCCCTGTAATTCCCAAATGTGATGATGCAGACGAAGAATGTAAACCAGATCAAAATCTTGAATACTTAATTTAGAACCTGATACCAGCAGACCTCCTAGAAAAGGACATGGTTAGATGTAAAATATAAACATTCCGTATATTCTATGGTTTTTTCGACATTAGTTAAATAATTTTACTGGCGCGGATTAGAATATACTCGTACAATTATTTACGAAATTTTTGAACTGTTTTTTAATATCGAATTCTTTAGATTAGGTAATGTCAAAAATTTCTTTAAAATCTCTCTCGAGTCTCTTTGTTTCAATTTTCCCATTTTATTTCCATTTTATTCTCCGTGTGCTTTCCTAACTTGCGTGCTCAATAAGAAGCGAAAAAAATTCTATATTGAAGCGTCTATTCCTTTATTATGCTGCGGTCTTTTTTTAAAACAAATTTCAGTTTTAAATACAATTTTTCACTAGATATTCTTTCAGCATGATACGAATCATCGTGTCTTAAATACTTTATGTCCTATCAACATCTTAATCAAATAAATTAGTCTATAATTTTTTTATGAATTATTATAAATTATTTCATATGTTCTATCTGCATCACATTTGATATTACTCATTCATATACTATATTTCTAACAATTTACAAAGTATATATAAAAATATATAAATCATTTTTACCTCTTAGTTTTTGATGCATTTTAATTTAGAAGTAAAATTAAAAAATTGAATTTTTTTTTCACTTCAGGCGTCCAGAACCTATAAAAAATGTTTACATTTGATAAACATTCTTATTTCCTTATGCCAAATGAAATGCAACGTAAAAAAGCTTGGAAATATGCAAATACTAATTGCTTTTTAAATCTCGGTGTTACCCCTGCGGAAATTCCTGTAACGAAATTCTATTTCCGTTTTTATATTTATCTTTGAAAAAAAGCTAAGACATTTCCTTCAACCGATCTTGGTTTGTCGTGTATGTGAAGAAAAAATATGGAGAGAAGAAAGAAAAAATATATCTGCAATGTTCTGAAAAAGAAAAAAAAAATATGTATATGTCTGCATGAAAAATTATTCAGAAAAGAGTAGTTCGAGTTTAAAAAATTTCCAAAACATGTATTTCACTTTGAAATTCATGTAAATTAGTTAAATATGTATAAGTATTAATTTTAATAAAAGGGACATTTAAAATTGGGAAGACGCACTCAATAAAAAATAAAATTTAACATTTCTAAAAATAATGTTGAAGAAGTAAAATGACATTATTATATTGAAATTATGGCACTAATATGTTGAACAGAATAGGTGGTGCAGAAAATTTCTTCTCTAGGTGAGTATTTATATGACTTGATGCGAAATAGGCGTTTTTTTAAAATAAATCCTTCCCATATAAAGCATATACTTATAAATTATTTTCAAAAGCAACAGTAAAAATAAATTTTTATTCCACGCAATTTAAGAGAATCTTTTTCAACATTCATAAGGTATTTTATAAAAATATTAATTTTATTTTTCTGTTCAATTTTTCTTTCTAAAATTATATATCACGAACATAAAACTTTAAAAGAATTAATACCGAGAGAATTAACCTCCATACATATACAGGGTGTCCCAGAAGTAATGGGACGAACTTTAAGGGGAAGTAGGGGACATCACAAGGATTCAGATTTGCATAAAAACCCAGGGTCGGAAACGCTTTCCTGTCGCGGTATTGACGACACAAAATACAAGAAAGACAGGACACGAACAGGGAGAGAAAACGTGTTTATTATTCTTAGTAGTGCAAAAATGCCGGGACAATGCTGGAAAGTGTTGAGGAACTTGTTGCACGTATCGTGGCAGCTGCTGGGGAAGTCCGGGGCACTCCCAGTATTTTGGAGAACATTAAATCTTCCATACGCCGGAGATGAGCTTCCATGCGTCACGGCCCGGGGTCGTAATTTTGAACACCTACTTTGATGACGATCGTTGTCCCTTTAATGTTCTTTCTTCTTAGTTTTTTGATGTACTAAGGATAATAAACATGTTTTCTCCTCTTATTCGTATCCTGTATTTCTTGTGTTTTGTGTCGTCACTACCGCGCTAGGAAAGCGTTTTCGACCCTGGGTTGCTATGCAAATCTGAATCCTTGTGATGTTCCCTACCTCCCCTTAAAGTTTGTCCCATTGCTTCTGGGACACCCTGTATATTCCGTAACACTCATACAGCTCAATAAAGCTCATTAAAATTCCGAAACATTATTTATATACAATGGAAAATTTTATAAAATTAATTTCAACATCATTGTTTTGAAATTTGATTGAACATATGCAAAATAATCTTATAGATTTGATTAATCTTTTAACACAATATATTAATAAATTTTTAACTGATGTTATAACCACATAAAAATATCCTAACAAATGAAAGACCTACTGCCGCATGCTGTAAATATTATTGCCATTAAGACTTGAGGCTTTTCCATGTATCCGTTGTAGTATTTTCAATAACGTGCTAATACATCCGATAAATACCATCAAATTGATAATTGGCGTGCAAGGAGAAAAGTAATGAAATCTCTGTACCCTGTAACAGACCGGGAGCCGGCAGAACAGACAATCACCCCATCGCGTTCACGGATGAAATTCGAGGATTCATTAAATCTTGATTCGCATATTAAAACGCAATCGGTCTGCCAAGTCATAACTTCGTAGAAAATTAGCCTGGAAACCTTATTTTAGCGGCTGACTGGTAGGTTTACCGTTGCGTTTTACTGAACCAAAAGGTATGAAAACATATGGGACTGGGAGCAGGAAAACACAATAGTAAACCTACGAGTCAGGCGCTAAAATCTGGTTTTCAGGGGTTTTCCACCAAGACATGACTTGGCAGACATATTGCGTTTTAATATGCGAATAAAGATTTAACTAATCCTAGAATTTCATCCGTGAACTCAATGAGGTGATTGTCTGTGCTGCCGGCTCCCGTTCTATAACTAACGATGGTAAGTTTCTGGCCTCTATATAAAAATCCATCCTTCTATCGGAAGCAGAGGGGAAGTGTCATCTGCTTGATTTATTTATAAAAAATATTTTTAAAAACGCAGATTTTTTTCGATACGTTTTGTTATATAAAACCTGTAATTAGGTGAAATTATTAAATATGACGCGAAAATTATATTTTATGCACTAAAATATGTATAAAATATTTTTAAAAACTTAAAATGAATTTTTTAAATTACAAATTAATGTTTCATGACTCTAAAATTTTTAATGCAAAGATGGGATGATAAACAAATATTAGAAAGCTTTAATGTTCAGAGCTGAACAAGTTTAAGCTAAAATGCAATTTATATTAACAGTGTAGATGTACTGCTTTTTAATTACTAACTGAAATTCAGAACGTGAGTTTCAAACTTCATCCCATCCAAAATTAAAAATGTCGTGTTTACAATGTCAACTTATTCTAATGGTAAATCTGTACTTGAAAAGCACGACAACCTGCTAAAAAACTTTTTTTCTGCATTTCTGCCATTGGAAAATCTTCAATGGTAATTACTAAATCTTGGAAAAGGATCGATATCAACTGCCATTGAAAAATTCACATTGAAAAACTGTGGACAAAGTTACAGGTTTTTCGAGATTTCCGAAAATTTGATTTCCTGGCTAAGCCCAGCATTGAAATTCACGACATCAGTTGTTTTCCAATCTAAAATATGATACCGAAAATGACTTTTCCTTGCAAATAGTATTGAATAAATAAAAAAAAACCCCTTCAAACAAGAAGAAAAAAATAGACAGTATTTTTATGCGAACAGGGCATTTTATGAAGTTGCATAAAGGAGATGCACGCTATCTTAAATTCATAACAAGATATGTAAACACAAAGTAACGATTTCTTTTATTATAGTTTGAGTGATAATAGTGTTTTCCTTAATATATTTATGAGTTCAGCTTTCACCTTTCACGATATTGCGAATTTTTGTTACTATTACAGAAATATAAAGACCCTGACTGACTTTAGAGGAATGTTATTGGTGTTGTTTATGATGTCCGATTTCTACCCGAAGGATATAGGCGCGAAGGAGGTTTGCCCTCCGTGGTTTCTTTTCTAAGGGAACATAACCCGTTTTTACGCAAAGATATCCAAGGCTCGAAGAAAACTGTAGAATGCTCCGAACGATGAGGCCGACGGGTATATTGGGGTCTAACCCAGCACCCCCCGTCTACCACTGTTGAGGGCAGGATCTATCGGCCACTGGTGTGGTTTTTCAGAGGAATATACAAAGACACTTCACAGTGTGCTAGAGACGAGAAATGTTAACAACCAAACTTTGAGCGGACATTGCTCTGAACCGGATTTTTATCTAATGAAATTTAGCATGTTATATCGTGGTTCAACTTTTTAACAATATTGAGATTTTTAACAGGTTATTCTTTAGTTAAAGATATTTCATGAAATCATTCTTTTTCTTTTTGGATCACATCATCTTCCTCATCATTTCCATCCAGGTTAATTCAAGAATTGTAATAAAAAAAATGAAATTTTGTAGTTATACAATTAGTTCACGGAAAAAAAAAACATCTTCTTTTATCACGATTGATAGTTTTTCACTATTGACTATTGATAGTCATTTTATAATTATTCAACTTATGATATTTTTATAATGTAAAGCTAATTGATAATATTATTGGTTTTTTTTTATGGATTTGTATTGTTTAGAATATTATGTGTAAGTTTTTATAAATTCTCACATATGTTTTTAACGTATTTTTATTGTGTGCAACGTAGTATCATATTTACTTTATATTACAAAATTATATACTGGTAAAGGAATTATCAGTAAATTATGTGTAAAATCCAGTGAAAAAGAAATAGCATAAATACACATAAAGATGACATATATTTAATTACATTTTCTACATTATTTTATTTATCCATTGCATTCTAATTTATTTATTGTGTTTTTAGTATAAAAATGAAGTAGTGAACGATAATATATTTAAAAAAAAATGTAAATCGCAAGAGAAAATTTTTCGTCTCGAGTTAAACATGAAACTGACTTACTTCTCTATCGCCTTTAAACCATCTGAGCATAGCAGGGGGGTTACCACCAACTGACACACAGTTGAACCTTTGTATATCACCAACCTTTAAAGGCGTTCCAGAATCATAACCTTGAATAACAGGTGGTTTCGGAGAATCTAAATAAGAAAAATAAAAAACAAGAACGAAAAATCATGCGTCCATTATAGATTATAAAAAACATTCCAACACATTCAAAATACTCTATATTTACAGTTGGAAAAACATCATAATTATTTTGTTCATCCAGGTATATATGTATTAGTATTTATACTACATTACGTGCTAAAATTTAGTTCATTTAAACACATAGCACAGTTTAAAATTAACCTTCAGTAATTTCCGTAATAAGGGGAAATATACTCTATATCCTTTGTCTATCCCTGAATAACACGTATGAAATTTACACACACCAAGTAACCGTGTAAAAAAATTGCTTAAATTTTGAAACACGTACCTCAACAGAAAACCAGTGCCAACAATTATTCTTTATACGCAGTATTGTAGAAAAAATCTTTTGTGTGTCCCTGTAAATGGTCGAAAAATTATATGCACACCAGATTCTGCAGTATGCGCTTTTAAATCTATTTAGTGATATATATGATTTTTAATATGTTTAATACAGTATTATAATTTCAAAATATACCGTAAGCAAATTTTCCTACAAATAGTAATGGAATGGAATTATTTTTAGTTTCCCTGTAAATGAACCATAACACGCCCACAATCTACACACTTCAAATTCAGTACCAAACATGAGCGAAAATATTTATTGAAAATGCTAGTTTTATGCATTTTTATAATTTGTTATTTAAAGTATATTAGAAAGTTTTAATGTTTTGTAGCAAATTATGTTCAATTTAGTTTTACTTACAAGCGCGTTCAATATGCAACAATGCATCAGCAATTTAATAAGTTTAATAAATAATTTATGAAATTGTACGAAAGTACTTTACTACTAGAATTATTTGAAAAGTTTTTTTCTGTCAAATTAGTTAGCATTATATTTGTCATTATATATTTCTTAATTGGATATTTTTGTATTGTGCTTTAACTTTTATTAACCAAATCGGCACTATAGGAAATACTTTTTATACAAGAAAATTAATCTTTATGAATTCATATTTATTGCTGATATTTCTCAAAATCTTTCTTATTAAATTCTTATTGTAGTTTCGTTATTTTATAATTTACATTTTAATAGAAGAAATAAGCAATTTGCAGATATCTTTTCACGGATATATTTATATTATTATGTGTGTTTAATTAGCGTATGGTATTATCTACCGAGGTTCTAACTAATTAAGGATAAATTATAGTTGCAACTATTTTAAAGAAAAATATAATATCGAAATACCTCTCATGTTTTTCAATGTTATTAGTATATAAGCGTTTCATGATTTACGTAAAAAAAATTACATATACATGATAGACAAAATGTTTCATATATGTAAATTCTATTAATTTTAAATTGTTTCCCCATATTCATTTTGCAAGATCACCTTAGAAGAATTAACTTTTGTCTAAAAAAATCGTGCGTTTATGTCATTATTAGAGAATAACTAAACATTAATGGCATTAATACTGAAATTACAAATTGTAAAACTGTAGAGAATCTGCTCGTTTAATATTTACTTATAAAGTTATTTTGGGAATAGATTTACACTATTTATAAATTGGAATTAAATTAATGAACTTCCATCCTGCTTAATAGCACTAGTTCATTCTCCTTAATTACTGCAGACCATTAGGTATTGCTTCTATCGTAACAGGAGTAAGCAGGAATCTAGCATAGTTTAAATGTCTTTATATAAGGGATAACGGTGTGCATGTATCTGTTTAAATACTGAATGCGATAACTGCTAGAAATTAAGCAAACGCACCACAAGTAATTAGATAATAATGCACGTAAACGCAGAGCAACAGCAATGAGTTATGATCAAATAAATTCTTCGGACAACAAGCAGATTTCCGATTCTTCCTTAATTATTTTAAATGCCATGTCATCTATAATTTAAATCGCTATGATTTATGCAGTCGTGAAACATAACTAACTTCAATATTCGGTATGGATTAAAACTCCAAACATTAAGTATTGTGTAAAAAAGTAAACTGTAAAAAAAACAAAATTATTATTATCATCAGCTTTTTTCCACAAGGCAGTTGTTATTAGAAGTCTATTTACTATATAGTACATCTTGGTACATGAATGGTATTCTTATGGTTTATACTTCCTTACAAAAGTTTTAACATTTAAATTTAATTACTTATCAGTCATACAATGGGTTGTCGTTACTAAAATATATAAATTATTTATTCAAATTAAAGGAAACACGCTTATCGACACAATAAAGGAAAATACAAATGTTTGCAATATGCATATATTTAATGTCTGAATTTGAAACTTTTAAAAGACTGAATAAAATAAATAAAGACCAGAAATGACTTAGTTCCAGAGGTGACTATGAAAAAGTAAAATGTAAATATTATCAATATTAGGTTGAAAATAGCTCTCCTATAGGTCTTGTTTAGAAAATCTTTAAAACTACTTTAAACTTTGTTAATTCTACTCTCATTCCATTTCACCGTAATAAACTATATTCTTTTATCTGCATCCCTTATTATAATAACATTTCTGATAAAATTTCTGGGTTTATAAGATCATCCAATGTTGGTGTCTCTTTAAAACCAATTAATAAAGTATTTTTTTTTAATAAGCATAAATGTAAATATCATAAATCAAAATTATCGATGGAAATTCATCTAAAGGGAAATATTGGTGCTTTCAAAAGTGGAAATATAAACTCAAAAATACTCCACCATTCTCTTGAAATGGATCACACTATTTGAAAATGCTTGTATTTTGAAATCAGGCTGTAACATTATCATGGTAGAGGCTGTTTCTAGAAGGTTTGTATAGAATTTGATGAAATAAGTCCTTAAATTTTTCTTATTTTATTTCACAACACAAAAAAAGCAAATCTTGACTTTCACAAAAACTTCACACACAATGAAACACACAGTTCTGTTTTCAGAATCAAATTTCTTTAGTTAAAATTAACACTCTAATTAGTATGCTTTCATCACATGAAAGCCTTAAATTACATTATAAAACATATCCCCTGCCTAAATTGGGGGGCAGATAAATTAAATAGAATAAAAAAGACAATAATGCAACAGGAGCAGCATGCTCCATGCCACACTCTCAGAAAACCAAACATCAACTAAATGATGATGTCATAATTAAGATTTCAGAACAGCACAGAATGCATAGTGCTGCCATTTGTCAACAAACAGAGTAACTAAAATCTTAAATTTGATTCCTGTTTTACTCAATTACGATCGCCAACACTGAATGAAGCCTGTGCTATTCCTGGTGAATACCGCTTGTTTCTGAAAAAAATAACTTTAACTTTAACTGTACTTGATTTAGTCTGTTGTTTGTTTTACTATTGTTAAATTGTACTGATGATGCCTTGCGGATGATTGGTATAATGTATTTTTACAGTTTTTAGTATTTGAAATTTTTTTATAAATTTTATTTTAAACTGTATTCAAGTCTGTCGTACTTTATTTACTTTATTTAGTATTTTGAGAAAAATGTTTCCAAATGTAGTTCTTAAAATTTATTAACAAATGTTAATAAATTTTATGAATCTTAATAAATTTTATGCGGAAAATATGAATAATCTCTATCGAGTTCCCCAATTTGATCTTTAGATGACATTGAAACCAATAGCTTTCCATGATTTCTAGAATCATTTCTGAAACTAAAGTTTCTTTGGTTTAACGTAATTTACGGAAACGTTTCCAAATAGTTTTTACAAAGTATTATTAAATTTTTTCTTATTTGATTTTTGTTTTTTCGGCTGTTATTAATTCTTTTCAGTAGATAATGTTACAAATGATACTTTTACCAAACAGTTTTTAAAGTTTTAGAACAGACTGTTAGAGAATATTTGGTCTGTTACATCTTATATAGATTGGCAATATTGGGGAAAAACCGATATAAATTTTTGAACGTCTCACGATTTAGGTAGTGGATCGCACGCTTCATTTCTCCCCATTTTTACAGACAATTTCTTGATATCTCGATAGCAAAATCTTTAGTTCTATAAGTAACGTAATCCGGGGTCGTTCGCATAAAAAAATCCTTAACTTTAAATGCAAACAGAAGATGATGGGGATAATTTCTGTAAAAGTATAGTATACCAAATACGCACTACTTAGAGGGTAAACTCCTCAGTATCTTCAAGGAGTATGTCGCAACTATTTCACATTATAAATGTTCACTCTAATTCAATGCAGAATTTTTATTTATTTATTTGCGATTGAATAAGCTGCAAATTTTTATTCGGAATTCATCGTTTAACTGAATCCATCTTGACTTTATTTAAAGACTTTGACATTTATTTAAAGAATATTAAGTTCCAGTAAATAATTTCACAGACTTATTATGATTTTAAAATTGATGTTATTTTTCTGTTCTATCTTTAAAATAATATGAAACAATATGTTTTAAAGGACTTTGATTGAATATTTTTTACAGTTAAGGTATGTAAGAATCCATATAAAAATGTTAGAATTTTAAATAAATAAAATTACGGTGCAAAACAAAAAATCCCAACTTTTTTATGGTGGAATGAGTTTGAAAGTGAAAGTTTACTGAAACATAAAAAGTTGTTTAAGAGAAACTATTTCTCATTAATTTTTCTAAGTTTACAGCTGTGAAGTTAAAAAAAAAAAGAATTACATTAGCATTGCTGTTTAATTACTTAAAAGTTCTTCATTTTTAATTCAAAAAGATTTTTCTAACATTATTTCTTGTTTTCATAAGAAATTAAATATGTTGAAAATTTTTAACTTTCAGATTTTAAGCCTTATCAACGATGACAAAAAGTGTTCTGTAACACTTTTTTAATACAAGTGTTGGTAATGATTATGGATCGCCTGTCAGAATGAACATGTGTTTGGTTTTATGAACACTTGTAATGTCGTTAAATATTGTTATATTGAATGAAATCAAAGTTTGTTATTGAAGTTATCCGTGGAATGTTTTCTCTCAACAGGAATGTATTTGTAGGAATGCGCAAAAGAATTTCGGTACATTTTAGACTATGGGCATTAAGTATTTTAACTACTTCAAATACAACGAAATCGACAAGCAGTATTAATATATATAATAACACGTTTTCTGTTGAAACAGAAGGGAAATGTGTAACACCTTTTTTCTTTAAAGGGACACTCCAAATAATTCGGAGAACGAAATAGACAAACATTATTAATATGCACTATAACATGTCTTCTGTTGAAACAGAAGTGCGTAGTTTTTATAGTGTCTTTACAGGGACACTCATATTGAATTTAGATATTATATGCTCACGGGCGATAACTCATTCATGTACACTTTAAAAATGTTACACATTCCAAGTATTACGAAAGTGTTATGCATTATTTATATGAACTATAACACACATCTCATAAAACATGGATGTATTTGCAATTATGGTTAAAATAGAGAGATACACAAAAGTGTTTTATTATGTTTCTGTATAAAGACAATTTTCGAAATATTTTTTTACGGAGCTATACTATCACTAACATAATGAAATTAAAATCCTTTTTCAGTTGCCCAAAAGTTTTTTCTTTGACACTAAATTGTAAGTTTATTTAATATATTATTACATTTTCATCTGTGATAGATAATAACTCACAGCGCGTTTTCAACTGTATTATCAGTGTTAAAACTTAACTACATTTTTTTATTGTATGTAGTGAATACACATTCTGCAGGTAATACATTCGACATAAGCATTTGAAAGTATTGCAACCAATCAGTTTCCATTGCTGAATGTATGTTTTCAACTGTGTTATGTGTTTTTCATTTGAAATTATTTTAGAGCTCTGTGGTATTTATGTCATACAGAGAAATTCACACAGATCGGTACATCTAATACATTTCCATCTAAGACCGATAATTATAGAAAATAGAATTTCAAATATTTTATGCATTTCTAAAAATTCTTTAATTCTATATTTTTTAATTATGTGTCTTTTTAAATATTCCATTTTTTAAGTATTCCATTTACATATTTTATTTGTATACTTTATTTATATATTTAAATGTTTCGGTGTAACATATTGGAAGTGTATCGTAAGATAATTCTTTTGCGTTAGCATTTCAAACGATACAGGTTGCAATATGTTATCTATCGCCGACCTTTAATTTCTCAACCGTTGGTCGTAGACATGTAGTTCCAATTACATAAACATTTTAAATGTGGTAAATATTCCTGTTGTGGCATCATTTGAAGTAAAAAATTAATTTTATAAAAATTACGAAATCTAACTTTTTATACGGTCAACCAGTCCCTATAGTTAAATTTAGAAAAATTTTACACGTATCATAACAGATATAATACAAAAAGTTTGACATCTGTACTACAAAAATTGACACAGTTATTAAACTTCGAAGTTTGGAATTTTTGCACATGATTTTGTCTTTCAATGAGGGATCATTTAAAAGATGAATTAAAGTAATTCGAGATCAAAATCAGGGTGTAATGTCCTTTTTACGGCAAAACCACCTTTAGCTGGTATCGCCAAATCAGGGTATCACCAAAGAACGTAATTTCATCTAAAAGATTGAGCTAAATTTTAGTGGTCGAACAACATTCAAAAGTCAAATTAGGTACTGTTTGTTCCGGAAAGCAAAACCCGCATGCGTCAGGTCTGTTTTGATTTTATCAAAATACGGGGTAAGGAAGTTTGTTGAGCTGCGTTTGGCTAAGTGCCAAGCTTAGTGATAGCGTACAAGAAAACTACGAATTAGAACTTCGGGAAATACCCATGTCAAAATATCACCCCTTATGATAGTAGAATCGTCCCAGAGTGCTAGTCGCTGCATTCGAAAACAAATAGTAGAATCGACATCAATAAAATAAAACATACTCACTAAAAACTAGATAAATGGAAGTGGAATGCAAACGATCAACCGAGCTATAACGAGCATGAAAATTGAGATTATGCAAATTACAATAGTACCAAAGAGCAAAAAGTTTGGGATAAAACACGAGCCTATAGCAGTGGACGTGCTAGTCAAGGCTAAGATAGTGATGGCAGGCTACATATACACGCAATATGCTGAAATGATAGTTCTTTACGGTGAATGTCAAAGAAATGCCAGAGCGGCTGCGAGTGTTTATTAAGAAAGTTTTTCTAGGGATCGACATACAACGCATGAAACTACATCTGATGCATTGCACCGTCTAAGAGAGACCGGCTCTGTTGATCCACAACTCAGAACAAGTAGACGGACAAGGTGTAATGTTCGAGAGACACCGGAGGAGGTGCTGGCATTCGCCCTTTTAAATCCATAACTGAGCACGGCGGAAATAAGCGAGGTATGTGGATACACGTCTAGCATTTTCTACATGCAGATGGTGCGCATCCATACCATCTGACACAGGTGCAAGCAATGATGCTGGGTGACCACGCACGACGATTTGATTATTGTAATTTTATGCTTAACACTTTAGAGGAAAATCCGTCATTTACCTGTGATATTTTGTGGACAGATGAGACAACTTTTACGCACGGTGTGGCATTATGAACGTGCAAAATGTGTATTACTGGTCGTTGGAAATCCCTCTCATCGCCCGTACAGTACGACACCAGGAACGCTGGTCAACGAACGTGTGGTGCGGCATTAGTGGAACTCAGACTGTTAGATCCATTTTCTACCGGAACTTAACGGACGATCGTTACCTGCACCTACTACGAAACACGGCTCGTGACTGGAATGAATAGTTGCCTCTCTGACATGCATGCCGTGTGTGGTTTCATCATGATGGGGCCCCTCCGCAAAAAGCGTCGAATGTCCGTGCGTAACTGGCTACCAAATTCGGTCAACAGATCATTTGATACGGTGGTCCGGTAGAGTGGCCACCGCGGTCACCGGACTTGACGCCCTGGACTTCTACCTCTGGAGTTACACCAAGCCACAAGTCTATGTGACTGAGCCTACTTCTCTGGTTGATATGAAGCAGCGCATCATCCTAGCTTGTCGCACAGTTACACCTGCTATGCTCCAACGCGTTCAGGACTCAGTATTGTCACGCATTCAATTGTGCATTGCCACCAATGGAGAAATCTTTGAGCATTGTCTCTAGTAGATTTCGGTATTTGATGTATTTTTTTATATTAGCCTGTTTTTTGATATAATATTAAATTGATATTATTTTTTCTGTTTAGTTTCAATATTTCATTCTTAGCTTTGTAAACGACCCCTAAAAGACAGCTTAAATTTTCAGATGAAATAACCCTCTTTGTGAAACCCCCGATTTGGCGATACCAGCTAAAAGTGGTTTCGCCGTAAAAAGGACATTGCACCTTGATTTTGATCTGTAATTACTTTTATTCATCTTTTAACTGATCCCTCAATGAAAGACAAAATCATGTGCAAAAATCTGAAACTTTGAAGTTTAATAACTGTGTAAATTTTTCTAGTACATATGTCAGACTTTTTGTGTTATATCTGTTAACACATGTGTAAACTTTTACTAAATATACTATAAGAACTGGGGGACCGTGGAAAAAGTTAGATTTCGTAATTTATCAGCATGAATATTTACCTGATTTGAAACGTTTTAGGTAATTGGAACTCTATGTCTACGACCAACGGTTGAGAAATTAAAGGTCGGCGATAGTTAACATATTGCACCAGTATATTACTTTTATTTAGATATAGAAACTGCGTTAACTTATAAAAAATAATTATTATATCTATTCATAACATATTTCGATATATACACATCTTATAATCAAATATGTTTCAATGCATTATTATCTATGACGAATAGTGCAGCATATTTGTTTTACTCAAATAGAAAAAACATTTTGCTCAAAATTATTACCCCCCCCCCCTCAAAAAAGGAAGAAAACATAAACAAATAAAATAACATACATAATATTAACGAAATATTTCAAATGCATTAATGAGATCAAAAAAGTTTTTCATTAAGTCACAAATTTCTATCAGTGGATTTCGCATTAAAATCATACAAAAACTGAAGTAATAAGCATCACAGGTTAATATATGCACTTTTATGTCTTACAGTTTATGTATCGTTTACATTAATATCAGAGTGCATATTTATATTCCACATGCACTCCTCAAAAAAGAAATACGCCAGTTGCAAAGAAAAAAAATTGCAAGAAACTGTGGATGTCATAAAAACTGTCTAAACTTTGAGATTAAAATTAGTTTCTGATTAATTTTAATCACATATATTTCGAAATATAATAAAATAAAAATATAATTCCCCATATTCAAGCTCATTATTAAAGGAAACAACGAATTGTCTGCCGAGAAATTGACATCACGAAATAATTTTCTGCCGCTTTTTTTTATAATTTAGTATACAATCAAGGGGATTAAACCAAAAAGGATTAAAGCTTATTTTATTTAACTGGTTAATTTTTAAGAACCTTATTTACAAAGAATTTTTACAATGCCATTATACAAAAAGTTATTAAATGAGGAACCTAATTTGAGGATCCACGGTTTTTCTACAAGTTCGTCGAAATATAGCCACATTTAAGATGTTCGCCGAAATTAAATAACTTGTGTTTCACCTGCTGGACAAATTAAAGCCAATTCTAGAATTACTGTAATGCTATTGTCAAATAATGTAATGGAAAACAAGCATTTGCTGAGATTTTTATTTTCCTGCAATTTAATTGTCATACTTTTACACTACTTATATAATACTCTTACAGAAAAAGAGAATAGAATACAAAAGTAATATTAAATATATTTTCTACATAAACTATAAAAGCAGATCATTTACCACCCCTCGCCTTCTAAAAAATGGAAAATCTCAAAATTTCTCAAAAATGTGAAAAATCTCATTGTTGATTCATATTAAAAAATAGGTTTCAACGCTCCATTTATAAATAAATTGACAATTCTTATTTGATTTCATGATTATTATTATAAAATTGAATTTAAATAATTATTATATAACAATAGAAATAGTATTTGTCTAGTAGCAGGGCTTCCTCTTATATGGGATGTGTTAATAACGTTTAAGTGGAAATAATATGTGTGTACATTATGCCTTTTATAAGGAATAAAATAATTTTTAATATAGTTCCCCTCCCAAAATTATGCCTCGTGCGCGAAGACAAACTATATTCAAAAGACTAACATTAAATACATTCACTTACAAATAACTCTTAGTCGATGAGTTGTAGAAGCTGTTCCTTTAACATGTGTATTTTTAGCTGAGCAAGAAAATGTTTTTATGTCCGGCTCCTGAAAATAGATACAAATCATTAAGCTTTGAACTCGTCAACTGAAAAAGTAATTTTTAAATAGCACATACATAGTTAAAAATTACACATATTTTCGAAGAAATTATATTTTCTATCACTATATTTAGTATCTTCAATTATTGTGGTGTTTTTTGTTTAGAAATTTTTATTAACCGCAATATACAGTGGTGCTCAAAATTTTCCTGCGAGCATACAATTTTTCGTTAATTTGTAAGTATACCCATATGAAGAGGAATCTCAAAGTGATACTTATACATTTTATTGACATAATAGTTAGGAAATTATTCATGGAATAATAAACAAATATCAATAAATTTAATTGACAAAATTAATTGCAATGTAAAACGCGTATTCTCAAAAGATTCCGGCCATCTTGGCAAGTTTGGAAAAAGTTGGTGTTATAATAGAAAATAACAATGATCAACAATATTTACAATTAGTATTTTGTCGTCATACCTTTAGCAATAAGTACTGTGGCGCAGCAATGTGGCATCGATTCAATGAACTGTTGAAGATTGTCTATGGTAAGTTTTCCTCACTCTACTTGCATTTTTTGGGAAATTTCTGCTGAATTGGTTTATTTATATTTCAGCACACGTTTGTCAAGTTCGTTCGAAAGATTTTCTATTGGATTCAGATCGGATGATTGGGCTGGTCATTTCAAAAGCGGAATTTGTTTGTGCGAAAGTCAAAGCTTGCCGAGCTTGCATGTATGCTTTGGGTCATTATTATGCTAAAACAAATAGTTGATAAAAAGCATCTTGAAAGATATTCTAGTTCATTGCCCCATTCATCTTGCCGCCGATTTCAACTAGTGAACCGACACCTTTTCTCGAAAATGCTCCTCACGGCCTAACGTGTCCTCAGACATACTTCATTGTAGGAATAACATATCTGGAGTCATGTCTATTGTTTTTAGGTCGTCTGACGTAGTCTTTGGCATCGCCACCGAAAAGGTTGAACTTCGATTTTCCAGTTTTCACTTGACCAGTTTTTGTTCCTTGCAAACTCTAATTGGGCCCTCTGGATTTTTTTACTTATGAAAGGTTTTTAACACCGACTCTTCCATAAAGTCCTACATCACGTAGGCGTCTTGACACGGCAGACAGACTTATTTCAGCAATATTTTCACTCCGTAAATCACGGGATATTTCAGCGGCATTTTTAAGCGCGTCATCAAATGCTTTTCTCCTGATAACTCTGTCCACACGAATAGTCGTTTTCTGGCATCTTCAGGACCATGGCAAAGTTTTGAAGGCCATGGCCATATTTATATATATATATAGATTTAATGTCGTTCACAGTAGATTTTCCGATCGATAACTCTGCCGTATCTCATGCGAGGATTGGCCCTTTAGCGACAAACAAACCACTCGTTTGCGAACAATAATTGTTGAACTTTTCATTTTTAAATTTCAGTTACGTTTTTTACGTTGATTAATTACCAAACACGGCCAAAAAGACACTTTACCGATTGGAAAAACAAACGAATGACGAATAGCCGAAAACTTTCGCACACGCAAATTTCGAATTCCTCCCCTTTGCATCAAATGTCTCCAATAACAAATCAAAATGATCCCGTGGTCAGAGGCCATTTGCATATTCCTAACTTTTGGAGCGATTGCGCTTCTTCTTCACTGGAAGGTTCTGGCAAACAAATCAAGGAAACTAACAGGCTGGAAACTTTTTATCGCCACTGCATGTTATACACTTTTTGTGATAAATGCATTTTCTGGAAATTTTTTTATCAGGGGTGCCAGAATAGCGCCATTTCTGTTAAAAGAGTTTTGGAAAGTAAAATTTAAGGAATTATTTTTAAACAAAGCTGTAGATTAGATAACCTTATAACCAACAAATTAAATACAAATAAGTTTTTCTCTTTATGAGAAAATTCATAACTAAGAGATGATTTGTAGTTTTCATCATAGTATCTTTCACATTCATGAGGCAATTTTTTACTAATTTTCTCATGATATTAATCAGTTCAAATTAAAAAAAAAAAATGAGAGAAAAGTGCATTTAAATCCTTTGGAAAAAGGTATGGGCAATTCAGATTATAACTTAGAGAAAAGCCTAGAAATCGACTTCTGATTTTTATTGATCGCTGAACAAGATGACGTTGAAAAGTTTAAAAACTCAAATGTTTTTGTAATATAATGTCAAATTAAACTATTTATAATTAATTTGAATATTTCCATTATATTTTGAGGAAATTGCTTAAATATGCGCTGGTAAAAAATAGACAAAAACGTCTTCATATCGCATCTGTTATCTTTTAAATAACTGAGAGTTGAAACCTTTAAATTAATTTTCCTCAGTTTGTATTTTATCAATATCTACATGAGGAGAATACTATGACTTCAACATATGCACTCGATTTTTTTTAATAAACGATTCTATAGACGATTTTTAATACACGAATTTCAATAATCAAAACAAGTTATTTTTAAAAAGCAAAAACGTGTCGAAACCTGTCGAACTCGACAAATTAAAATAACTGATTGTCAGAATTTATAAAGAAAATCACAAAAATAATTACAAAAAATGATCAGTCTTATATTGGCTGGCCTAATTCTTAAAGAAATATTATTTTGATCAAAAGTTTAATTTTAACTTTTGAATAATTAACCTTTATTGAAAAATTAACATTTAAGCATAAACGTAATAGGTAACATGTAATTAAGATAAAAAATATGCGAAGTTTTTAATTGAGGCTTTGATATTTGGTATTACGAAAATCAATGAGGGAAAATCAACGAAAATTGCACCATTATGAATCAATCATTCTTTTTTCAAGAAAATCTAAAAATAGCGTCGTTTTCACCGTCGCAAAATGTACTTTCTTAAATTTATGGCACGTTTCCCAGTTACGATTTTTCATGTGAACATTCGCACTCTAGCCTTGTAAGCAGTTTGCCCGAATTTTTCCGTTTCCCCAAAACAGTTTAAATCGGGTAGACGAAAATATTTTAAACCGAATTGTATTTTAAGATATATGGGAACGTCCATTCGTTACTCTTGTGATAATTAGAGCAAATTTTCATATATAATTCAAATTATTTTAGTACAAATATAAGTAAGATAAAAATTAATATAACTAGCTAAATACCACTGTGTTCTACACACAAACATATATCTAATTTATAACAAAAAAATTACTTATGTATATATTAAATGACTCTGGTGACATTCTGGTCACAAGAGTAACAAAATTGTGATTGATTATATAGACAAGGGAAATGCTTTTTGTTGCAAATTAGATATATATTAAATCAGTGGAGCACAATAGTATTTTACTGGTTATATCACTTTTTATCTTAATTATATTTTATAGTAAAATAATTGCAAGTATTTAAAAAAACCGCACGAATGGTCACGAGTAACAGTGGACGCTCCCATATATCAAATAAAGGGGCATCAAGTGTATTTTAGAAACAAACATGACTAAAGAAAACTCAAATTAATATTACTTTTACAATCATTTTTATGAAAATTCAAGAAAGCCCTCAGATGCTCGATTAGCAAGACTTGAGGTTCTAATATGAGTGCCCACAGAATCGAGAATTTACTCTTTCGGCTGCATTCGTAGTAAAATATTTGGTTTTATCAAAGAAAATATTTTTTATTTACTATTGAATTTTATATTTACTATGATGTGATTCTCACTCACTGAAGTCCTCTGAGATGAGCGTCTCAGCATCAGCGGATTGAAAAATATACTGAAATATAACACCTTTAATAATGAAAATGCTTTTCTTTCCCATCGTGACGTCATTATTTTTTTTAATTTAAAAAAAAAATGTAATAAGAAAATTCAGTCCGTAATTCCCATTGTTTGCCTTCTCTCTTCAGCAATGGAAGTAACTAGATTTTCACCAATGTGAAGAAATTTTAAAAAGGAAATTTGAAATTAAAATTAAAATATAAAAATGCGATTATTTAAAAAAAAATAGCAATTGCGGGCACATCTACAAATAAACCACTTTCATTTAAAGGAATAATTATCAAATTCGGTTCAGTAGAAAGACCAATCGAGATGACTAAATAAACAGCCCTGATTTTTATATATATAGATGTGCAGTAAATAGTCACTTTCACTGCATGTTTATAATTGTCATAACATTTTATTTTCTTTTTCTTAAAATAATTATTATTTTTATTATTATTCTTTGTCTGATTCTTTTCAGCGTAATAGCCAGGCTGCAAGCAGTTTTTAATAGTATATTTCACTTATTTGGGTAAATATATTAGAAATTTTGCTATCAACCAAGGCAGTTACGAATAATGCCTTATAATAGAGTTAAATATTAAATAGAAATTTTCTAATCAGTGTTTCAGACACGGAAATTTCCAAGTAGGACTTTGAATGCAGCAAACTTGTAAGAAAATTCGGAAAAGGAGTTGGCGCAAAAAGTTTAATGTTCGCGGTAGTGGGACGCGGTGGTGGGACAGATGGCGCAGTGATTGTGTAGGCAACACTAGCGTTCCCTAGACCGATTTTAGAAGTTCGTAGTGTTCTTCTGTGCTGTGTGATGTGTTGTATGCATTTCCACCGCTTAATTGTCAGTATTTATATATTTGTGCCAGTTTTTATGGCTCTAACTTGCTTGATAAGTTGCTAAAATTATTCTAATGAAGTTTTGTTTCATATTTTAAGAAAAATAAACAGAGATTTCATCCCAAAATCGATTGCAACTATAGACTAGATCCTTGTAGAATACAGACATGTGCTTGCCTTTCTCTCAAGTCGCTCACATGATACAAAATGGCGGCGTGGCATCTTACCCGCCACTATGGGATAGATGCCGCAACGAGGTTGAGGGACGGATGCCGCAAAATATATTTTTGTTTTTCTGTTCAATAAATTCATTATTGCGATTTAAGTAGAACTTACATTTAAATGAATGTATATTAGCGCATTCTGGTACTTATCAAAATATTCTCAGCAACAATGCTGGTTCACCATGTCTGAATAAAGAAAACGTTGGCCGTTTACATTTCTCCCCATCTAAAGTGTTAATCAAAATATCTCCTACCCCAATGGTCAAAAGACCTATACAGGCAAGTAAGAGAAAGTAAAAGGATGCAAATATTAAAAGCACAGAGTTTATAAACAATAAAAAAGAAGAAGGAAATGAAAAACAAAAGAAACTAGAAAGCGTCAAAGAACGACATCTTGGCCGAAGTAAAATGTGTAGAAAAAGGAAGGGAAAGATCAACTTGAAAACGCTTTACTTGAGGAAAAAACTAAAATATAAGTAATCTTCCGACAATGGGTAAATTTTTCCTCTTATGTATTCTGATGGCAGAACTGCATTGGAATTTGATGACTCTGAATATGTTGAGTGGCTGGAGTCTTATCAAGGAGCAAAGTCTAAAGCGGTCAGGATTCAGTGCATCAAATTCAATCGATAGTTGCATGAAAAACTCTTACTTTACTTTTTCAATGGGTAGTGTGGTGTGATTGGGGGCGAATGGAAATACAAAATCAAAGAATGGGATCAAAGTCCAAAAATAAACAGACTAGGGTCTAAATAGAATAGAACTAATACTTACATTAAGAGCAAACTGCAATGTTCGCCTGGATGTAAAACAGTGATTTATATCTTTTTTGGAATTATGCTGTATATTGTTTCCCGCATTTATGCTATCCATTCATGTAAATTCAAATGATTTTTTTTTCATTTTCACTTTTTGTCTTAAGTTTTGTTTATACAGATTACACTTTTGCATTTTACACTTTTCACACAACTTTTTCACAATTTAGTGATATATATATATTTTGTAAGTTTACTGTTATTTATTTTCATTTTAAATAGTTTAAGAAAATAAAAATGTGATTTGCTTGAAAAAAAAAACAGCCTAGCATTTTTCTCCATGTGGCATCTGTCCCACACCCCATGCGGCATCTTATCCAGCACATAAAAAATGATGTTAAAAAAGGACCTGTGGGAAAATAGTTATACCTACTTTATTAAGAGGGTTTTGACTTGTTTGCCATAGAAATTAGAATCTAAAAGGGTTGAGCAATGATTTCTGGTACTTAGTTTGTTTTTTTTTGCTTTATTGTACATTTTATAATAAGAAAAGAAAAACTGCGGCATCTGTCCCCAATTTACTATATAGAGATGCTCAGAGGACATTACCATTCCGAAAAATGGGGTACTATAGCACGTCTGTGTCTGCAATATTTCGTTATTTAACAAAGATATATATAATTTTCAAGAAACGCTTTAATCTTATTCTTAAAAAAATCCCTGCCGGCTAAGCCTACAGGCGAATGTAGATTTTGAAGTTAAGCACTAATTTCAACAACAAAAACTAAATCAAGATTAGAGATAAGCCCACATTAACAATTTTATCTGGCTGCTTTTGGCGATTTTGAATTTCATTTTTACATAAGAGCTGGTTTTATCAGAATCATGTTAAGGTGGAATTAAAAAAAAATACTTTTCCATGCTCAACAACTCGAAACTTTTTGACACATTAATTAATTTTTTTGCGGTACGAATTGGTCCTATCAAAAACTTGTCAATATAAAAGTTGTAAATAATATTAAGAAGATTTATAATATATTTAATTGGATCTTATACCTTGAGAATTCACGAAGTTATGAATTTTTTTTTCTCTCCAAAACTCTATTTTGTTCACCTCTTGAGCCCATTTTTCATTTTATCATAAATCTGTCATACATGCATTTTTGTCTCTTTTTTTAGAAGTAATTATAACTTTAAACTGGTTCGATATTTGTTATAATTAACAAATTATGGATTTTTTGTCGGTTTTTACCAATACCCCTCCTTATTTCCACCACTTTTGTTCGGTTTTGCACATTAACGGACTTGATCGAGATTATATGTTCCTCGGTTTTATGTGTCAGTTTCGAAGAGTTTTGTGCAGAATTACGGAAGTTATCGTGTCCATAAAAAAGTGATGTATATATATATATATATAGTTTTTTATTGTGGTGGTTTTGTGCTGTAGGGGGTCATGATCGGTATGGATTTGCAAAAATCTTTAAGAATTTCCAACATACGAGAGATTGCAAGAGGTAGTATTTCATACGAAATCTACCTAAAATACCCTTATCATTTTGTTGCAAAACATATAATTTTCATTTTATTAGCAATTAAATACTTTCGTGCTCTCTAATAAAATATAATGTACCACTAAAACACTATTCATATAAATTCATCTGTTACAAATATTCTTTTGATTATTCTTTTGAATATCTTCAAATTCATTTTAAAATATATCTGTGTAATGTAAGACGTTCTAAAAATTCGTAAAAGTGTAATGTTATTTTTTTATTATAAGAATTCTACTTACTCTTGATTAAAATATTTTTCTTCATGAAAACTTTCACTAATATCGCAAAAAGTACTTAAATAATGCAAGAAAAATAGTTTAAAGGGAAAACGAATTCCCTTGATGGTAAAAGTGTTGTTTGAGATATTATTTTTCTAAAAATGTGAGCCATAGCTCCTTTTTTCTTACGTATAACGCTGAAACTTTTTTTTGTAAAGCTGTTGATGTTATTGTTTTAATATTAATTTTCTCAAATCACAGTTGAAATTGTAAAATCTATTAGGAAATAATGAATGAAAGCAACATACAATCACAATATATTCATAATGAGATTTAACCTTTTACTGCTTATATAAATTTTGTAGTAGGCAAAAAAAATTATTTTGCATAAAGTAAGAATTTCTGCGAATAATGCTACGTTTAAAGGTAACAATATATGTTGCGAAATTCAATGCAGCATTCCATTTTACAGCATATATCTTCTTCTATAAGTAATTTCAGACTTTTTTTCTCACAAAAAATGCTCTTTTAAATAATGATAGCTTAAAAACTACACACAAATATCTAATTTTTACCAGTATTTAACTCATTTTTATGAAAAATGTTCATCTATCGATGCAGCGCTATTATAAATATTTACTTGTTGCAACAATAAAAAAAATATGAATAAACATGTATTATTTGAAATTAAATATGCAAAGCTAATAAAACAATAGATTAATATTAACACAATTATTCTAATTGGTAAACAAATCATATTAGATTTAAATTTAGATTATTAGATGTAAATTAGATGTAAATATTAATCTAGTGTAATTTCGTATCCAGCGATTTCTGGAGTTCCATTACCTGAGATTTATTCTGTTGAACTGAACCAGGTTTCAGACCAGATGCTGTAATCATCAAGGTTAGCTGGGTGAAAAAGTTTGACCAGAATCGTCCGGGATAGCTCAGATGGCAGAGCAATGGCGGCTTCAGCCAGGAGGCCCCGGGTTCGAATCCTGGTCCGGACTTTTTTAACCCAGTTGGAAATTTACATCTAATAAAACAATATTACGGCAACTAGCGAATCGTCGTACTTGTTTGGAGATAGCACTTTCTGGTTTTACTTCAATTATGAAAAAAAATTTAATGGAGAAATTTCAAAATCTCTTTATATTATATGCTATATTCATATTGCATATTTCATTTTCATTTTATATCTTATATATACTTTAATTTCTTAGCCAATGAAGTAATTTATATATTTTGAGCTTAGAAATTGATTTAAAAATATATGAACTGATATGAATAAAATTGAACTGATAAATTCACTCGTGTTCCAAAACATATTTTTAGAAAACTTCAGTTTCTAAATACCAAAAGAAAGTTTTATAATCAATTTAATTTTTTACTTCTCTTTCTGCTCTTATCTTCTCTAGTAGTAACGCAACATTGAGTTAATATTGATTATTTCCTTTTTATATTTCCTATTTTACAAAATATTTGCATTGTTAGCATCAGATACTTCGTCACTATTGGGTGATGACATTTATTTGTGCAATACCATGCTTTAAATATTTCATTATTTTATTTCCAGTTTTCCCATAGTAAAAGAAATATTTCAGTAAGAGTGGATTTTCATTGAAATTTAATCAATGTGAAATCAATATTACTATTTAAAAAGCGTTATCTTCAATGAATATAAAATTGTTTTTTGTGAATAGAATAATTCATAGTATTTGCTCCTAGTATAAACAAAACAATTCAAAGGCATATTAACTACTTTTTATTCTGATCAACATTTTCGCATACACAACCTCGAGTTGATCAAGATAAAATTTTATTTAGTGACGTTTGTGGAATTTAAAATAAAATGAATTCGAGGATGCGATTTCCAAAACAGTCCATTCGTTTTCTATGATAATGTGAAAGAACTACCTCAAGGAAGATATACCACAATATTCCTTTGATTATCAAGAGAAATTTGAAAAAGGAAATTAAAACATTCTATTCTTTTATTTTTTACATTAATATTCCTTAATTTGGCTCACTTTCAAAAGGTTCCATAATGGTTACATTACTTCTTTAAGTAAATCCCATCGCTGAAAGTTAAAAAAAAATAATCTTGCGCGAAATCACCTTTGCTATAATATTTTCTGGTATTGAAAATTATTACTGAAATTTAACAGTAAGATGCAGTAACTTTTGATGATGTGTAAAATGAAAAATATGCTTTAAAAAAACGTTTAGAACATCGAATGAGAAAGAAAAATTACGTTAGAATGAAGCCTGTTTTCATTCTTATTCTTGATGTTTATCACCAAACAATATCATTGTTAGAAAAATTGCAATTAATGATGTGGAATAAAAAAAATCACGGGATAGAAATTTATACGTGGGAAGCGTAAACTGATGAATTTACCTGCCTGGTGAGTGTGATGGTCAGGTTTGAGGTCGTAATCCATCCATCTGAAGTCGCTCTATGATTTACCTCAGCCCCGCCAAGAACTTTGCCATCCATCGTCCATTCCAGATCAGATCTAGGATTACTTACGTCTGTTATGCAACTTAAAGTTACAATTCCACCTCTTGGAGCTTCCGCAGGTCCTCGTATCCAGAGTTTGTTTGACAGATCTGAAAAATAAAAGTTAATTTCAAAGTCTCTCTTTTTATCTAGGATAATAACTAAAAATTTGAATTCCTTGTGAAATTTTAGATGACACTTACTTTACCCTGGATTATTCTTCGTTAGATTATGCCAATCATGAATACATTGCAACATTGTAACAGCAACAGAAAAATCTGTACTTGACAACAAAATGTGCTGGCAAAATAGCTGCCGACACAATTGCTTTAAAATTTACAAGTTGCTGTCTTTAAAAGTACTGTAAAATTTCTCAATTCTGGATAAAGTCGAGTTGCTATTGGCTGCGTGGTGAACGTGACGGAAAGAATTCGATTTTTACTTCACGATTTTTTTTACAATGAGGCAATTTTCTTATTTTGTAGTAGGATAATTGGCTTATTTATTTAATATCAGATAATCGGCAGTTAAATAATACTACAAACAATATTTGAGAATAGTCAAAAACCGAAAAGTGGCAACCAGCTAAATATTATCAATGAACAGTAATAAATTCATATTTATGCATGCTATTAATTATCATATATTCACGGGGGCTTTGTATCACGTATTATCATTTATTTAGTGTAAATCAACATGTTTGAGAGACTCTTAGTAGCATTAGTAAAATAATTTGTCTCGTGATCTTCCTTGAAGTATCTCTGTTTGTTGTCCACAATGAAGATACAAAATTCTAGTCGCGAGACAGTCGGAGTTTCCGAGTACCCATATTTTTCTTCAAATAATATTCTGGTGTATTAGTTCAGCTCAAATCTAAAAAGAAAACGGATTTTCGACAGCGGCACAAGCATTTTTTTAAGAATTTGGAATGTTTTTCAGCAGGAGCCGAAGGTGTCAGTGTGGAAGGATAATTTCATTTTATTGGCTAGTTAGCTCTTGATTGTTGTGTGGTGAAGAAACTTGTGATTCCCGGATCTGTGTTTACCACAAACGACGAACAATTGGACAAACTGAAGAATTTTTTATCTTGAAGTTTCGCTCTGATTTCAGCGATAAGCATAATAATCGCTGTTCTGAGAAACAAACTTACAAGGGGTAAAAAGGTTTTAATGATAAGGTTTAAAGTTATAAATGGAAGCCTGGAATTATAAATATAAATTTTATATTTAAATTTGAATTTTTAATTTTAAAAGGGTTTATTTTTCATGATACTTATATGTACAAAACATGTGTGCATTATATACTTATATACATAATGCAATGGGAAAACATAAAATAGTTACATATATTATAGCATAGAATAAAAAATAAAAAAAATTATGTTTATATTCACAACAACTCGTTATGTAAGCAAAAATCCTTTAGGGTCGACAAAAATACTGTTATAAATATCTAACTTATAAATTAAAATTTTTTTAAATAAAAATAGTATACAAAAAGATAAATTAAACTTGTAACGTTTTCATTGCAATTTCTCTCAAAATGAATACACGTGTATCTATATTTCACATCTTTGATTACAAAAATGAATATTCCACATTCTAAAAAATAAATGCGTAAATTTACAAATTAAAATAGGTATACTGATGATACTAAAACGATTTGTCTGTATAAATAAAGTGGCGTATAAATTGCAAAATGCACACCCGGTATGTCACTTTCAAAATACATATTATCCTTTGTATTTTGATGATAACACATAATGTTGCTTAACTGTGTAAAAAGTTATCAGAAACACTCTGAAATCTACAGTTTATCTGTTAATAGCATACGAATACACATATATCTTTGTAATATATAAAAACGATGGATTTATTGTACATAGTACATAACCTTATAGCAGGGCGCGAAATTTCCGCTCGCCAGCTCGCCAATGGCGAGCAAATATTTAAGGTTGGCGAGTAAGTTTTGTCTTTTAAAATGTTGTGTTTCAAATCAAACTATATACGCTTAGAATATCAATGACTTTATCCAGCGATATCCTGATCTTGAAGATTTTTTGTGCTTAGCGGAGAAATGTGGATATTTTAACAAAGTATGGCAATGAAAAAGAATGCAGGTGTTTTATCCATTTTATTGCTGAAACAATATATTTAGATTTAGTGGAAAAATTAAAACACTGTACATATATCAGCATCCTGGTTGATGGTGCCACAGATAGATCAGATGTTGAACATGCAAATGTGTATTTTAGATACGTGGATGCAAAATATAATCATATCAAAGAAGATATTTTAGGAGCAATAGAGCTGCCAAAATCTACTTCATACCGTTATTTTCACAGCCATAACTGATTTTATAGATAAGAATACAGGTCCAAATAAATATAGAAACATAACTATTAGATAATTATCCATCAAATAAAGTACTGTGAAAGTTCTTTTGCAAGCCACGGAAAAGACAATGATAGTGCTAAAGCTAATGTTTTGCTGAAAATATTGAAGGAATATAATTTTTTTTAAAGTTCTGTACTTCCTCTTGGATTTCTACAGGAAATGAATCCTTTAAGTGTGGCATTAAAATCAAGGAGCTTGTCATTTCATCTGAAAATAAAAATTGAACATTGCATCTCAGTTTTGACAAATCTCGAATCTAGTTTCAAATGAAAATCAAATTTTGAAGTAATTGCTTAAAAGGCGCAAAGGCCAACATAGTGAAAAAGATTCCAAGCCGCGACTCGAACCCGGGCCATCAGTATAGCGCACTGACGTTCTACAGACTAAACCACTTGGAACGATACACGGCTCGGAAAATTTCTCACTATTATATGTGGCAAGGCTACAAACGCAGCACAAGATAGAATATTTATCGTGAGCCACCGACCTGGGGCTAACACGAAACATAATTAAATCCAGCATCGATAACATGCTGGTTCGAGCCGTGTATCGTTCCAAGTGGTTTAGTCGGTAGAACGTCAGTGCGCTATACTGATGGCCCGGATTCCAGACCCGGCTTGGAATCTTTTTCACTATGTTGGCCTTTGCGCCTTTTAAGCAATTATTTCAAAATTTGATTTTCATTTGAAATAATGTATCCAAGGCGAATGTCTCTCTCTGGAATAATTTCCGTGTATTAATACTTGAATCTTGTGTTGGACCAAACGAACAGGAGTTTTAGGTAGCTTTCATTACAAAAAGCTACCTATTGCAGCCGTTCGGATGAAAGCGATTTCAAAAAATTTTGGTATATTTTCATCGATCATGACTCCCAGACCCCGAAACCACTCACCGTTCAAAATTTATATATATATATATATATATATATATATATATATATATATATATATATATACATATATATCTGACATTTGTCACACTGTAACTCTCGTATTTATGAACCGATTTGGATGTAAATCGGTGTGTACATAGTACATAACAATGTCTCGACCGACTTCGTTGGCCAGCTTCATCCGCCATTTTGTTTCAAAATGGCGGCCATTTAATTTTTTTTAAATTTAAAATTTGAAATGTGGTACCAAAAAATTGAAAATGGGAAAATATTTTTTTCTTATGGATTTGACCTTGACACAAAGATTCTGGAGAAGTTTTTGTTTCGCTATATCTTAAAAAAAGGCTGAGTTATAGCATTTTTGAACTTCTATCGTGGCTGACATTTTGAAACGTCCTGAATTTGTCACGCGATAAAAGGCGTATTTATGAACCAATTTCGATGTACTTTGCTGTGTACATAGTACATACCAATGTCTCGACCGAGTTCGTTGGCCAGCTTCATCCGCCATTTTGTTTCATAATGGCGGCCATTTAATTTTTTTTTTTAAATTTAAAATTTGAAATGTGGTACCAAAAAATTGAAAATGGAAAAATTATTTTTTTCTTATGTATTTAACCTTGATACAAAGATTCTGGAGCAGTTTTTGTTTCGTCTATATCTTAAAAAATGGGTGAGTTGTAGCATTTTAGGTAGCTTTCTTTACAAAAAAGCTACCTATTGCAGCCGTTCGGAGGAAAGCGATTTCAAAAAATTTTGGTATATTTTCATCGATCATGACCACCAGACCCCGAAACCACCCTCCGTTCAAAATTGATATATATATATATATATATATATATATCTGACATATGTCACACTGTAACCTCCGTAATTATGAACCGATTTCGATGTAATTCGGTGTGTACATAGTACATACCAATGTCTCGACCGAGTTCGTTGGCCAGCTTCATCCGCCGTTTTGTTTCAAAATGGCGGCCATTTAAAAATTAAAAAAAAAATTTAAACTTGAAATGTGGTACCAAAAAATTAAAAATGGAAAAATATTTTTTTCTTATGTATTTGACCTTTATACAAAGATTCCGGAGCAGTTTTTGTTTCGTCTATATCTTAAAAAATGGCTGAGTTATAGCATTTTGAATTTCTAGCGTGGCTGACATTTTGAAACGTCCTGAATTTTGTCACGCGATAAAAGGGGTATTTATGAACCGATTTGGATGTAATTCAGTGTGTACATAGTACATACCAATCTCTCAACCGAGTTCGTTGGCCAGCTTCATCCGCCATTTTGTTTAAAAATGGCGGCCATTTAAAATTGTTTTCAAAATTTAAAATTTGAAATGTGGTACCAAAAAATTGAAAATGGATAAATATTTTTTCTTATGTATTTGACCTTTATACAAAGATTTCGGACCTTCTTTTGTTTCGTATATATCTTAAAAAATGGCTGAGTTATAACATTTTGAATTTCTAGCATGGGTGACATTTTGAAACGTCCAGAATTTTGTCACGCGATAAAAGGCGTATTTATGAACCGATTTGGACGCAACTTCGTTTATACATAGTACATACCAATGTCTCAACCGGGTTCGTTGGCCAGCTTCATCCGCCATCTTGTTTAAAAATGGTGGCCATTTAAAATTTTAAGAAAAATTTAAATTTGAAATGTGGTAACAAAAAATTAAAAATTGAAAAAATATTTTCTTCTTATGTGTTTGACCTTGATAAAAAGATTCGGGAGCAGTTTTTGTTTCGTCTATATCTTAAAAAATGGCTGAGTTATAGCATTTTGAATTTCTAGCGTGGCTGACATTTTGAAATGTCCTGATTTTTCTCGCGTAATAACAGGCGTATTTATGAACCGACTTGGATGTACCTTGGTGTGTACATAGTACATACAAATACCTCGAACGAGTTCGTTGGCCGGCTTCATCCGCCATCTTGTTTCAAAATGGCGGCCATTTAAAAAAATTAAAAAATAAAAAAAAATTAAATGAGATACCAAAAAATTGGAAAGTGAAAAAGATTTTTTTTGTATGTGTTGACCTTAATACAAAGATTCCGGATCTGTTTTTCTTTCGTCTATATCTAAAAAAATGGCTGAGTAATAGCATTTTGAATTTCTCTTGTGGCTGACATTTTAAAACGACCTGATTTTTGTCACGCGATAACAGGCGTAATTATAAACCTATTTGCATGTAACTTGGTCTGTACATAGTACATACCAATGTCTCAACCGAGTTCGTTGGCCAGCTTCATTCGCCATCTTGTTTCAAAAGTGTTGCCATTTAAAAAAAATTAAATTTAAAATTCAAAATGAGGTATTAAACAATTGGAAAATGAAAAAGACTTTTTTATATGTTTGGCCTTGACACAAAGATTCCGGAGCAGTTTTTGTTTCTGAAAATTTGTTCTTTTGTTTATATCTTAAAAAATGGTTGATTTATAGCACTTTGAATTTCTAGCATGGCTAACATTTTAAAACGATCTTGCATTTGTCATGCGATAACACACGTATTCTCCTATTTCGATGTAAGAAGGCATGTGTATAGTATACATCAACACCTCGACCAAGTTCGCTGGCCAGATTCATCAGCCATCTTGTTTCAAAATGGCGACCATTAAATTAAATATATATATATAAATTTAAAGTGAGGTGCAAAAAAATTAGAAATTGAAAAAGGTTTCTTTCTTAAGTATTTGACCTTGATATAAGGATTCAGGAGCATTTTTTGTTTGTCTTTACCTTAAAAAAATGGCTCAGATATAGCAGTTTCAATTTCTATTGTGGGTGACATTTTGAAAAATCTGATATTTTGCATGCGACAGCACTCGTATATATCAATCGATTCCGATGTGAGTGAGCATGTGCACAGCAATTACTAAGGTCTCGACCAAGTTCACTGGTTAGCCTCATCCACCATGTTGTCTTAAAATGGCAGGCACTTTATGAAATCGCCGAATTTGGCAGCCAAATATAAGTTACTTTAAATAAAATCAGCTTGGATAAATCTGACTAATATCGCGAAATTCTCATTCATAATGATTTAGTATTGAATCTCCTATATTCGGTTTCCACTAAATTGAGTTTCGTGTGTTTGAATAATATAAGGTGGCTTTTTTAAAAATAAGGAATATGAAAGCTACCTCTTCCTCCCGGCACTGGCCGGAAGGACTTTTTGGACAAACTATCCATCTCATGGATAATCAAGACTGTACAGTCTACAAATATTAAAAATGGGGAGCGAGGGTTTCAGACTTTAAGAGGGAGATTAATTAAACATGCAAAGATATACACCACAGAAGGACTGTAATCTATGCTAACAGATGTGTTAACATCTCTGCATGCTTTTGACACTTTGGGTTAATCTCCCAAAGAAAAAATTCTTGAATTTAGGTTAGAAGAAATAAAAAAGCTCTTCATGTATTCGAACCCAAGTTTCTTTATTGAAAAAGTGGATATTGTATTGGCAGAGTGCGCAGAATTCAAGTTTATGTTCCCTTCACTAACACTGAAAGATATCCTGGAGAATATTGCACAGTGAAAATTACTCATCAATTCCCCAATTCGTTCCGGATTCTAACAATTTGTGCTAGTGAGCATAACTTCCTGCGAGAGGCTTCAGCTGTCACAACAGACTGAAGACTGCATACAGGAACTCTCTGAAGACTGAGACACTGTATGATTTACTCAGAATTTCTATTAATGGATCCACCCTGATAGATTTTGACCCTACAGCTGCGATTGACAAATGATATTTCAGTGCAGAAAGGCAACGCTACACAAACATGAAGTTCTAAAAGTACGGAACTTTTCTTTCGTGCCTTTTTTGTGGTATTTGACAATTTCTGTAATTATTTAAACCTTATGGCAACATTATTTTGAGTTAATATATATATATATATATATATATATATATATATATATATTTTTTTTTTTTTTTTTTTTTTTTTTTTTTTTTTTGCAGTACTAGGGGGCTCTGCCCCCTACGAGCTACGCTCGCCAACCCCCGTTCAGGCACACCAAAATCCAAAAAGCACGCTAATTGCACGCATTTGATCGGCTTTAAAAATATTGAATTAAAATTTAAAAAAAAAAAAAAACAGTAGCGATCTCTCTGTAAACGGGTTTCCATTCGTTTTTCTTGGATTGGGGATTTTTAAGACCAAATCTGTTGCTGTTAAGAGGTACAATGGCTGTTTTCGTATTTAATTAAACACATTAGTTATTTGAAAATAAGCTAATGTAAAATGAATTAAGTAAACAGTGTCATTGTCTCCCGGTATTTTTTAGCAGCGCTATAAGATAGTTCTTTTAAATAATTCATTTTAAATGTATCGTTTCAAATCTGACGTAATTTACACCAAACTTTTATTTCTCTTATTAATATTCACGTAAAAATACTTTTGTTGTTAGAAGGAAATATTATTTGCGCTGTCTTCGAATTCACGATAATAGTTGAAAAGATTATCTCAAAATATCTCGCGCAAATATATTTTTCAATTTAAATTGCTTTACCATATTTTTTGGGCATTTTAAATATGACGTAAAATTCAAGTATAAATATGGTTCTTATGACGTAATTTTCCTGCTTTTAACATGTAATCATTTAATTCTAATTTTAAAGTTTTTTTTTCTGTTTGTAATAGTCACGTGTAAATAAATTTTTAATTTGAAGAAATATTTGATATGATAATTTGTTTCGCTGTTTATACAATTGGCAACAGTTTAAATTAATGACATTTTCTAAAATTTGTAAAAAACATCTCTCGAAATGCTGAAAATTTGAATTAAAAATAGAAATAAAACCTCAAAAAATGCGTCAAATAAGAAAAATAAATGCAATCTGCGCATTGGGAACTTATAACGTTTAAAATGATCCAAAAATGATTAAATTCTCATGCATAGTTTTTGCTCAAATAAAACTTTTTTAATGGAACAACTTTGTCCAACTTTAGCATTAAATATCTCTTAAAATAATTCTTCGATTTGAAAACTGTCTGCATCAGCGTGTTTATCAAACATTTTTCTATAATACCACCGATTTTCATATTTTTGTATGCAACAGTTTTCTTAATATTAACGATGAAAGGCCATGCTTAAGCATTCAAATTGGATGCGGATCAACCCGGAATATCTACGCAGATGTTCATTGGTCCATTTCCAAATCAAAACTTTTTTTTTATATATAGAAGGAAATATGTTTCGATTTTTTAATTTCTGCATTCTTTTATGATTTCGGTCACCAGAAAGTTCTTCAAACTACATCTGTTAACACTTTAAAAGTTGTTCATATTTCTCATGAATGTAAAATGTTCCTCATTTATCAGACAGATCCTTCTAAGACCGATCAATTTAAATTCAGTTTGTTATAAATAGTTCATTTTCTGGGCAAGTGTGGTGACCGAAGTTGCTATCTGAATTAATGTAAAATAATGGCGAGCAAAAGTTTTAATCTGGCGAGCACCTTTTGAACTGAAATTTCATGCCCTGCCTTATAGTTTGGTATGTAAATTTTAAAATAATTTTTTTATAGTCACAAAACTGTTTTGCATAAAGAACAAATTTATGTGCTTAGTGTGTTTTTTCTCTTTCTAGCAGATTTGGTTTAAGACCACAAAATAATGCAACCATAATTTACAAGGTGCAGGATCGTTTGAAATTCTATTTATTGCATGACTTGTCTCTGTTATAGTGGTTTTGAAGACTTAAAATAGTATGTACAATTTATAAGCATAACCTGTATAAACTAAATAAATAAACTGCAAAATAAAATTTCTTTAAAATACTAAAGTTGTGACTCCAGTGCAATGAACTGATGTACTGCAAATTTCCAAAGCATTACCTGGGCCATTCAGCAACTATTACACAAGCCGAGTTTTCAAGTATCGATATTTATTGTTTTTATGTAAGTCCACATATTTCTGTGAAACATTCTGTATTTATATATATTTCTGAGTATAACTCTTACAGGTAATCCTGTGTAATATTCTTTTCTTACATAAATAGCTGTGCAAATTTTTTAAGCATATATTTGTGTAACAATCTTACGCATATTCCGTGTAATATGTAAAATACATAGATACTTGTTTAATATACAAAATTTGTAAGTTTTCATTAACATACCAATCCGGCTAATCCGTTTAATTTTCTATTTTTTACTCACTTGTTACAGTTTTTAAAGAGATAACAAATTACACACTTCCATGAAGCCGATAAACACACATAAATATAGGTAAATGTAAACAGTGTAAATTTTATTTCAAAAGGATAATTTAACAATTTTAAACATATACTTATGTAAAAGTGAGTACTTTACGCATATATCTTTCTAGCATACCCGGAGTGGAATTTGACACAGAAACATTTTTTTTTTTCTTTAAGATAGAAAATGCCGCTAAAAGAATAGAAAAGTGATCAAAAGAATAACTTCCACAAGATCTATAATAATTTATTTTCAATAACTATAAGCCTCACAATATATTTAAAATATAAAATAACGAATTTTGATTGATTTATACATACACCATAACTGTAAAATTAATTGTTGAGTTTTAAGATCCCACTCGTAAGGCATGGTAACGTCACGGCGACGTCATTGTGAAGTCACACTGTGATTTTGTGACCGTCGATGTGACGTCATAGTGATTAGAATGCGAGGTCGTTATGGCCGTTTTAGAGGTCGTTTGTGACGTCACATTGTGACCACTCTATGAAGTCACAGTGTGACAAATTTGTGAAAAGTGTGTCATTTGTGACTATTTTGGCATTAGCTTTGTGACGAACATGTGACGAAAGCGACAATGCTTTGAAGTCCCACTGTGACCAATTTGTGAAATATGTGTCATTTGTGACGAACTTATCATAAACACTGTGATTTCAAAAGAAAATCAAATTTCAAATTAATTGCTTAAAAGACGCAAATAGTGAAAAGATTCCATGCTGGGATCTCGAACCTGGGCCATCAGTACAGCGCACTGACATTCTACCGACTAAATCACATGGAACGATACGCAGGCTGGAAAATTTCTCACTATTACATGTTGGCAAGGCTACAAACGCAGCACAAGATGGAATATATAGCGTGAGCCACCAACATGATGCAAACACGAAACTTAATTAAATCCAGCATCGATTGAAATTATATTAATACTTGGAAATTTTTCCAGAGAGAACCGTTCGCCTTGCATACAATATTTTAAATGAAAATCAAATTTCAAATTAATTGCTTAAAAGGCAATTTTAATTTGAAATGTTGTATGCAAGGCGAATATTTCTCCCTGGAAAAATTTCCAATTATTAATATAGTTTCAATCGATGTTGGATTTATTTAAGTTTCGTGTTTACCCCATGTCGGTGGCTCACGATAAATATTACATCTTGTGCTGCGTTTGTAGCCTTGCCAACATGTAATAGTGAGAAATTTTACAGGCTGGGCGTCGTTCCATGCGGTTTAGTCGGTAGAATGTCAGTGTGCTATACTGATGGCCCGGGATCGAGTCCCGGCATGGAATCTTTTTCACTATGTTGGCATTTTCGCCTTTTAAGCAATTAATTTGATATTTGATATTTGATTTTCATTTGAAATATTGTATATAAGGCGAATGATTCTCTCTGGAAAAATTTCTAAGTATTAATACAGCGATGAATTTTGAAATAAACTTTTGCTGTAAATGTAAAATCTTATCTTTTTAGCAAAATATCTCTATTTTGGAGTCCTATTCTTCTAAAATATTTAAAATTTTTCCACTTAAAAAACAATGCGTATCAACTGACATATTTTTTTATTAAGTTCTATGCTTGATATTGAGTTCAAGCTTGATATTTCGAATGTGTAAGGTTTTTAATTTGTTGTGATTTGTCATTGATTTATTAAATACGAACATTGAGACTAACGGATATTAATACAACTATTATTTATAGAGCGGCATGATAAGCGATATTTATTTAAATTTTTTATTCCCGTGTATATTGTATTTTGTGAATATGAGCTAAATAGATTTGGTATGTTTTATAGGAAAAGACTGATCTGGGAAATAGAGAAAAAACGAGTAAGAAAAATCATGCGTTAAGCATAGATTATAAAATACTTTCCAACACTTTCTGAATGCTTTAACAAGACATCGTAATTTAGGGAAATGACGTAAATAAGATAACTAAGTAAAACTAATATTTTAACACAATCAAACTGATTGGTAAAGTTTTCATACGAATTGAATATTTCCAACTGAGCGAAAAAATGCCCAGGCTGGGAATCGAACCCAGATCCTTGGCTTACAAGGCCAATACTTTTCCGTTTAAGCTAACTCGGCCGACAACCAGCCAGCATATTTCGCTCAGAAAACCTTATTGGTAATAACATCTGGTCTGTCATGTAGACAGCTCAACAGAATAAACCGCAGGTAAAGGAACTCCATATAAACGATGGATACGTAGATGAACTATTATTTTAACACAATCAAACTGATTGGTAAAGTTATCATACGAATTGAATATTTCCAACTGAGCGAAAAAATGCCCAGGCTGGGAATCGAACCCAGATCCTTGGCTTACGAGGCCAATACTTTTCCGTTTAAGCTAACTGGGCCGACAACCAGCCAGCATATTTCGCTCAGAAAACCTTATTGGTAATAACATCTGGTCTGTCATGTAGACAGCTCAACAGAATAAACCGCAGGTAAAGGAACTCCATATAAACGATGGATACGTAGATGAACTATAGGTAGATGAACTACCTTTACCTGCGGTTTATTCTGTTGAGCTGTCTACATGACAGACCAGATGTTATTACCAATAAGGTTTTCTGAGCGAAATATGCTGGCTGGTTGTCGGCCCAGTTAGCTTAAACGGAAAAAATATTGGCCTTGTAAGCCAAGGATCTGGGTTCGATTCCCAGCCTGGGCATTTTTTCGCTTAGTTGGAAATATTCAATTCGTATGATAACTTTACCAATCAGTTTGATTGTGTTAAAATAATAGTTCATCTACGTATCCATCGTTTATATGGAGTTCCTTTACCTGCGGTTTATTCTGTTGAGCTGTCTACATGACAGACCAGATGTTATTACCAATAAGGTTTTCTGAGCGAAATATGCTGGCTGGTTGTCGGCCCAGTTAGCTTAAACGGAAAAGTATTGGCCTTGTAAGCCAAGGATCTGGGTTCGATTCCCATCCTGGGCATTTTTTCGCTCAGTTGGAAATATTCAATTCGTATGATAACTAAGTAAACATGGAAACGCATAAAATATTTGCAAAACTGATTTCAGTAGTTACCGTCCATAACCAAATTTGTTTTCCAATTCTTTTGAACTGCCCTGTATTTGATCTGTAGGTTGATACACTGAGAAAAATGAAGTACTCAAAAATGAGTAAACCGACGTACTCATATCGAATTGAATGTTTTTGGATCAAAAATGAACCTATGCTTTCTCTATTTTGAAACATCACATGTTATCAAACCCAAACAAACGAATAGTTTTGTACCCTGTAATGGTTCATTTCATTTATGGCGGCATAAATGATGTTTATTAATGTAAATATTAAATTATGCACAGCATTTTAAAAATAATTTAAAAGTGCTTGGAAATAATGCTCTTGTAATAAAAATATTCGATTTGAGTATCTTGTTAAGAATTTTGCTATTTTTCTTAATAAATAATCATTAAAACATTTCTTGTTAAGAACTTTGAACGGGAAATAAATGTCAGTACATTTTTACTTTAAATTTTAGGTTTTTTTTTTTTTGGGGGGGGGGGCAGTACATAACGATTCATATTTGATCACAACACTGGAATAAAAAATGAGTACATGTGTTTCTCAACTTTGAGTACATCTGGATCGGAGCTATTTTGAGTATGTGACTCATTTAAAATTGAGTACTTTTTACTCAATTTTGAGTACCCATTTTTTTTAAGTGTATATATACTATATAATGGGAAAACTTAGTTTAGCAAGAAAACGCCTAACAGGTTGAAATTCTTTTTCAGCAATTTATACTAATGTATGGAAACATACTTGAATACTTTTGTACAACCCTGTAGTTTACCTAGAATCTTTATTACACGCCACTATTTAGTTAAAATTTAATTCAAACTAAGACACTCTTAAAACTGCTGAAATCACATTTCCAGAAATTATAATACATAGACGGCCATGTATCCAATTGTTTACGTGACCCTGTACATCATTTTATCTATCTTCTACAAACATTTCTTGATAAATTAAATGCAGTTCAGCGAAAAAAAGCATAATTCATTTAAAAACCACCTTTAAGCAATTTGCGCCCATACCCAGTAATCCTTACGAATACTTTTGTGTAGCCTTGCATAGGAATTATAGCATTTATATACACCATATACTATGCATATATATAGTGAATCATAAAAGCGCATATCATAATTAGAAATACATTTCCAGCAATCATCGCTAATGAACAGTACTTCCATATACAATATAGTATCTGAAATATTTTGTGTGTCCCTGTAAATGCTATATACGTATTATTCGTATTATACATGAAATAATTTATAGTATGTAAACCTCAGCGACATATATCAATTTCATTATATATGAAATAGATTAGCATAATTAAAGTATGCCGCAAACAATTCCCTCCACCCCTATATCATTATGTATTTGAATTCCTTTTTTAGCCCTGTAAATGAACAATAACTATTCTTTGCATCGCATAGTCAACAGAATGCATATTTTAGTGCACTTCATAAATGCATATAAATTTTATTCTGTTTGAAAGCGTGCGTAAAATCATTAAAAATCATTTGAAACGATTTTTCCCCATAGGCCGTAATGTAACGGAAAACTTTTGGCTGCCCATGTAAATGAACAAAGTATGCTACAAACTTCATTACAAATAGGTAAACGTCAGGCGATGGTAAACGTAGGATATGGTAAACGTCAATAACATCCAAAAATTTCAAGCCAATCCGAGTATATTTTCGAGAGTTAAGAGTGCGGACAGGCTGCTAGGCGGACAGACGGAGAGACAAACCGAAGTCATAAGCACTTTTCAACTTGTGTCCTATATTATGTATCCTGTATTATATGAACTTTTAAAAAATATATACTAAAGCAGTTTAATCTATAACTTCCTATGAGGCATGAAAAACACTTTATTTCAATGCTTAAATATCATATTTTACTTTTTAGTGCCAATAATTACGCGTATCATAAACGTAAAAAATTAATTTACAATAGAAGGAAATTTAATAACCGATTCAGAATGTCTATAATTTAATGTTTGATTAAAATCACAAACAGAAAAAAATGCTTACATACAATTAAAAAAAAAAAAATACCAATTTGAAAAACACTAAAAGTAATAATTAGTTTTTATATTTTTACTATTAAACAACAGCAAACTACAATAGATAAATTAAATGCATTATTAGATTTAACAATATTTCAAAAATATTTCCATATGGTATAAGGAATTCCTATTATTTTATAATTTTGGTAAATGTTAAATCTGAAATCATTGGTTTGAAGATTTAGGATTTTTAAAGATAATTTAAAATATTATTAGCACTAAAAGAAAATTCTTTCAAATTTTTCACTACTGTAATGTGTAAAAATACATTTTCCCAGTATAATGTTAATTTCTAATCTGAAACAGTTTCGTAATCTCATGATAATCGAACATCATATTTAACCCCAAAATAATAATAACTGTAAGTGTTAGTAATCAAAAAATAGTAAGAAGCCGATAAAATAATTTTAAATCATTGTCGTTCCATACATTTTCAATCTCAAGTAAAAGTAAATTAATGTTTATATTAATTGCAGTATGAATGTAGGCATGAATTAGTCTCTGTGCAGTTTTTTTTTCAAGCGATCGCAAATTAAGATATTTTCTTTACAGTTATCGAATTGGAAAATATCGCTTCTGACAGTTAAAGATCAGTCTCTTACAAATATAACATAAAACTATTTAACTCATAATATACAAATCTGGAATAGAATATTTAAATTAAATAAGACTTACATTCCATTACGTTCCATTAATATCCGTGTATCCTAAAATGGTCATTTCCTTATCTTAAAGTGTTGTAGACGTGGTGATGTTCTGAAAACAGTGAATGATTTCCCGCGTCTTCTCATATTTATTTATTTATTTTTTTTTTGTGGGCAGACGATTTTCAAGCAGATGGTCTGTTACAGATTATTTGTTTTTGTATGCAAGACATATGGAACTTGAGTGCGCAGTAATTTTCTGAAAGTATCGTTAATTAAAATTTTGTATTTGAAGAAATGTCCAATGTATTTAACCTTTTTCTTTTTATCCGTACCAAATAATTGAAGTTAAAATGTATTGTAAAGTTCCTTTTTTCTAAACAATTATAATAATAATATTCATAATTAGAGTTTATTAGATAAAACATTGTTTAAATTTTTAAAAGGTGTAAAAATAAATTTAATGGTAATAACGACCCCTCCCCCCCCCTATTTTTTTTTCTTTTTTTTTAAAAGTAAAGTTTGTTTTGCACAAATTTTGTATATTTCTTTTATTTTCGGAAAATGCTAATTTTATTTTAAAAGTCTGAAAGAAGTAGAATTTATGACTTGAATACAAATTATAAAAATATTCTAAAGCAAGATATGCATAGATGACTAAACTCTGAAGACTCTTTCTACGTGCTCATTAAAAGGTGCAGATTTAACTGTAATAGAAAATTTTTAGTTTGAAACCACAGAAGTTTTTCGAATAATCCTGGTCGGTAAAAAAAAGAAAGAAAGAAATAAATTTCCTCCCAGCAAACAAAATATAAAGTGTATAAATTTAATATTCCTAATTCTAAATATATTAACCAAATGCTAGAAAAATTGAAATCATGAAAAAGTATACATTCACTGTCTTAGATATCAAATTGATAAAATATAGCCTGAAAATTTAGTTTATTAATGCTTGTATTGTGTGCTTTATTTATTATGCCCCCCCCCCCTCCCCTTTAGTGACAGAATTTACCATTTGCTATCCACTAATATATTTTCATTCCTTATGCCGCTGTAACTTGTGACTGTTTATAATATTTCTCTTCATTTTCAAAGATTTTTGAAGTTCATATTTTTGTCACACTGTGACTTTCAGTATGGTGGGTTTTTTGTCACATATGTGACGTGACGTACGTTACATAGTAGTGACATAACAGTGACGTCACAATTTTTTTAATTGCCAGAAAAATATAATTTTACAGTAAATAACATTTTTTGAGGAATTTTCGTAATTTTTTAAAGTTTTCTAAGAAGTTCACATCTTAGTCACAATGTGACATCACTGAGTGGTGGCATTTTGGTCACAGATGTGACGTGACCACAGTGACTTACAGTGACGACACAACGACGTCACCGTGACCATGCATGCTATGAGGGCAGTGATAAATCTATTCGTAAAATGTAGCACTAATTAATGTACATGTACATTAAAATATGTGCGTTTTCAATATATAGAGAAAAAGTCCCCTCCAATTAAAGTTTTAAGCCTTTCACAAGAAAAATTAAAAACATTTACGTAAATGTGTTCTAGGGAAAACAATTATGAAAATAAAATTAATCTTTCAACCGCTGTGTTTCGTTGTCGCATCTCTCAAATAAATGCGTTTGCGAATATATGCTCCAATAAATGCGTTTGTTTTTTCTTTTAACAACAATAATAATAATAAAAAAAAAAAAACAGTTCTATTTGTTTACAGAAGCTTTGCGGTTAAATAATGCATTTTTTTTCTTCAGGAATTATCCTGAACATGTTAAGGAGCCCTAGATTATTGAATTGGGCGTGTGCACTTCTCGGTGGCTTAGAATCAACCCGGTCTATTACACGGGAGGATGACAAAGTGATCAGCCGAAGACGTCGTGGCTGTCCGTTCCGGTTTTTTTTTTTTTTTTTTTTTTTTGGAAGAAGACCAAAGTGGTTTCTCAGACGGATGCAGGTACAGATGAATTTTGTGCCTGACCTGAGGACCACCTCGTCGAGATCTCACACGGTTGGTGATTTCGTCCTTGAAGCGGTATTGTGTAGAACACGCACTTTATGTGAATACGGATAGTCTTGTCATTCCCTCGCCCCACATTCTCTACGTGGCTTGACATGTCCCTGACGAATCTGCGGGAAGTAGGCGAGTAGTCTTGCTGAGGATTAGCCTACGAGTGCTAGGCAGTACCGAAGTCCGGTCTGATCACTTTTTGCTTTTCACAGCATCCTGCTGCATTTGGAAAAGGGTGTTAGATAATTTTCCTATTTTATTTTAGTTTATCTTTTATGTAACACTTTGTGTTTGTATTGTCCGTCCGCTGGCTTGATTAGCAGAAGTAGCCTGGTCATATGGATCTTTTATTCAGACTAGCTGCAAAGTAAATCTCGGCAGGAGATGACCCACAGGTGTCAGCACGTGTTTCCCCCATGTAGGTTTACACATTCAGAAAGTCCATGATGCGTCTGGCCCTCTTGTCTATTACGTCTGTATTCATGGTGTCTATTAACATTTAATACACTAAAAGCTGAGATGTTACACCCCTTTCGGAAACATATGGTCTTTCCATGGTGTTTTCTTTATATGCAAACAAACATTAACATTCAAGATTCATTATGAGCGGAATGAGAATGCGATATTGCTGATCGGAAAATTGTTTATAGTTTGTTATGTGTATATCAGAAAAGCAACGAGTATTAATGTAATTTACTTGCAATATGCCTTATGCAGAAACTTTAAAATTTCTAATGAAAATACGTGTCATGGAAACGAATGCCGATTCATTGCAGGCGTTCGTGAAGATATAGTGTATCACATTCAGCTAATGTTAATATCAGAACGGTGATCAGATGGAACAGCATGTGCATTAACAATAAATAGTGACGTATGTTACGAAATGTTTCCTTGTTTATGTGACGTTTGTGTATACGACGATTGCTACATAAAGAAAATTAATTTTCGTGTTTGCAATTTCTGTTGAAGACAACTTTTGGTGATGTGATGTTTTTCTTTCTAGACTTCGAAACAACAATTGTGTGTATCAGCGATTGTCGAAAGAACATGTCGAAACAACAATTGTGTGTATGCAACAATTGTTGAGATAGTTCTCTCAATTGATTTTTCTCAAAAAAGCTCAAAGCATTCCACGTTACTTTATAGTTAACCTGTCAAATCTTAATTCAAGAAAAAAATAATACTGTTCAAGAGTCATATTTATTTTGTAAACATGTGTTTATCATGTTTATTCTAACTTCAGAGAAAAGCCTCGCGAAAAGAGATAATTTGTGTTCGTTTAAACTGTGTTGTTGTGTTCTTTTAAATTTCACATTAAATCCTTCTACAGGGTGGTTCAGAATTATATGTCAAAAATTTAAAGGCAGGTAGAGAGGAATTGATTAAACAGATTTCGTACAGGAATGTGGGTGCAACATTACAGCATTGAGGCAGTAGAGGGCACTGTCAAGTTCGGTGGATGGAAGCAGTTCTCTAACTTGAATCGTCATTCCCTTACGGATTTACAGCAACATGCATCGTTACACCAATGCGAAGCTTCAGACATGCATTTTATGTATGAAACGAAGCAAGGAAATGGTTCACACTCTACGCACGACCAGCAGCTTTTGATCTTGCCGAAGGACTACCCTCTACCGCGCGTAATACTGCTTCTTCCATTGCAGGAATCCTGCGATATATTACAGTACTCTTATCACTCCTGCAGCATAAAACGATCTCCTGGCGCACAACTCCTAATGAAAATGCTTAAATATTCGAGCATCCAGCAGAATCTGACACAGGTATCGTTCAATCTAAATCCTTTGAGCAGAGAATCCATTTCCTTACGCAATCCCATACATGAAATGCATATCGGTAAGCTCAGCATTGTTGTAATAATCCAAGTTGTTCGAAATCCGTGCGAGAAATGGTGATTCAAGCCAACGAAGAGTACGCACCCGCCGCATTCAACAGCGCCATCTATTGCCCTAACACTGCATTTCCGAACACACATTCACATACGAAATCTCGTTATTTAGATCCCATCTACATGGCTTTACATTTTTTAAATATAGTTGTGAACAATTCTGTATAAGTTTTTTAAAATGTCTGAATTGAGCGTATATCAATAGATTAATTTTAACACAATTATTTTAATAGGTAAACAAATCATAACAGATCAAAATTTCCAACTGGGTGAAAAATTTCCGGACCAGGATTCGAACCAGGGATCTCTTGGCTGAAGGCGCCAATGCTCCACTATCTGAGCTATCCCGGACGAATCTGGTGGAACTTTCTCACCCAGCTAACCTTATTGTTTAAAGCATCTGGTCTGAAAACTGGTTCAGCTCAACAGAATGAATCGCAGGTAATGGAACTCTCGAAATTGCTGGATACGTAATTACACTAGAATCATTTTAGAACAGTTATTTTAATTGGTAAATAAATCATATTTTTATTCTGTTGAGCTGAACCAGATTTCAGGCCAGATGCTTTAATCAATAAAGTTAGCTGGGTGAGAAAGTTCCAACAGATTCGTCCGGGATAGCTCAGATGGTAGAGCATTGGCGAATTCAGGCAAGAGATCTCTGGTTCGAGTCCTGGTCAGGACATATTTCCCCCAGTCGGAAATTTACATATGAACGTATATCATTACAAAAAAAATAACTGAAAAATTATATAAGTTGTAGAAGAAAAATTATATTTTCAAAGAAAATTAGTTTTCAACCTTTAACTAATTATTAAATTAAGTATTAATTCAGCATCATGAGCTATTATTTAATTGAAGGGGGTTCAGGACCTTTGAGTTTCTCTAAATAGCAAAAACATCTCCTTCTTCAAAATACATAAACACAAATAATATGCGATTAAGATTTACCTTTCTGCCTAAAGTACATATCCTTAATATTATTATCCGGAAAAAAGTGTTGTATGTACAAAATTCATGTTTAAATTATAAATTTAAAAATTCATCTTACTACCGCATTAATTAAAATCATTAAGTGCTGCCAGCATAACAAAACTCTAAATTACACATATATAAAACTATTTTTCATTAAAATAGATTCATAATACACCTACTTCCAAAATTAAAACCAAAATGTGCACAAAAAGGTTTGTTTAAAATTTACTTTTAGCACAAAAAAAAAAAAAAAAAAAAAAAAAAAATTCTAACATTTTTCACGTTTCTCAAGTGCAAAAAAATAAGTAAATAAAATGTTTTTTTTTTTTTTTTTCCAGCATGTAGACTATAAAGAAACACTTATTTTGTCAAATTTTTAAAGCTGTAACTTACATAGTTTGAAAGTAACAGATTGCTCAAACTCCAAATTACTGATCTGAGAAAACGCGTTTCTAAGTTTCAATATCTACGGGCCTTCAACTATACCCGCCGTCTATAAATAATTATAGCTTAAAACATAATGCAGATTTTTTTTTTTTTTTTTTTTTTTTTTTTTTTTTTTTTTTTTTTGCATATTGTTCAGAAATTAAAAAAAAAAAAATTTGAATGAAACAAAAACTGAAAACTCTTTTTTTGAAACTTTAAAGGTCCGTGTTTTCTTAGATAAATATGTATATATATATATATATATGTATGTTAATCTGTATAAATTGTGTATAACCTAGTAACAACAATAAGACTATAACAGTTATTTATTAAATATATTTTTTATTTAAATATTCTAATAGTATTATTAATCTCAAATTCCATTTTACAACATTTTACATGTTCTTTATTCTAACAAAAAAAAAAAAAAAAAAAAAAAAAAAAAAAAAAAAAAAATTCAAAGAAAGATACTTTCTTAAATTCATTTCTATCTTTTAAAAAATCTTTTTGTATTTTTACTATACCAACATTTAAACAGAAAAATGTGAAATGAAAATGTATTTCTGCTATTTTTGGCAGACGTAACCTTAAAAGTAAGTGGGAAAAATATTCTATTTGCAACAAATCAATTTAACTCAAAGAAATGTTTAATTTACTTTCAGTCAGACTTCTTTTAATGAACTCTAATTTATTTTTACGATGCGTAGTCTATGAACAAGTTGCCTTCACGCCGAAGCAGTAAGGAATGTCCGTTGAAATATTTCAAATACGTGTTTTTAATTTCCAAAAGTAATTTTAGTTGGAAAAGAAAACTTTTTTTTCTTCAGAATAATGAAATATTTTGTGCACTGGATTATATAAAATGCATTTGCTTTCCATTACAGTAAATAAAAATGTACGACAAGAATTCAAGAATTTATATTCAAGGATTTGGAGTCAAGAATTTATAGTTTTAAATATTTAAGAACTTTGCACGGCATAGCTTGTATCTATGTTTCAGAAATAAAAAATACCCAAAGATACAATAACAGAAAGTACAGTGAAGTTACAAGAATGTAAAATAGTTTTTACAAGAATTTCTTTAATAAACTGCTTCTGAGTAAAATAAAAATATCGCATTGTAGATATTATGAACGAGGTGTTTTGTATAACTGTTTTATTTTTAGAAGTTATTTTGGATTTGAAGGATGTACTTTTATAATTCGTGCATTGCGGAATGTTTTGCCTCGCATGAAATCTCACAAAAACGATAATTTCATGTTGCACTCAAGTACGAGGGTAATCCAGTAAGTAAGTTCCGTTTTCAATTTCCCCACCCCCGAAGAGCTGCGTTCGTGATTTCGTGCATGAGCGCCCACTTTCTGTAATCATTGTCTGATGATTGAAGTTATTTGTATATAGCTGCATAATGCGTCGTCTTCATTTTGAGCATTAAAAAAATAATAATAAACGCCCGGATGTATGCGAGTTACTGTATTTCATCTGCTTTTTGAATGTTAGGAACACTAAACCGATTGAAATTCACAGACACATTCTTAAAGTTTACGGACTAAACGCTATGAGTGATTCGATGGTAAGGAGGTGGTTACTACGTTTCAATGAAAGTCGTGAAAACGTTCATGCTGAAAAACGAAGTGGGCGACCGTCTCTGATTGATGATAATTTGTTTACATGTGTTTACGAAAAGATTAAATAAAACAGAAGATTCACCATTACGACACTAACAATACATTTTCTTCAAATTTCCCGTTCACTTCTTCATGAAATTGTGTCTAGAAAACTGCATCGGAGGCAGCATCTGTCCACGAGGAAGGCATAGAAAAGATACACCGCTGTGATAAATGCTGGCAACTACGTGAAAAACAATCTAAGCATTGTACTTCATTATGCAATAATATTTTCCTAATAATCGTTTCCTTTTATTTAATTGCTTAACGGAATTTATTTTAAGCATTGCTATAGTATTTAAACATAAAAAAAACAAGTAAACTAAACTAAAACCTGCGACACTACAACAAATTTTGCTCCGTGTACGGCTTTGGCCAACTGTTCTTAGTTGAACATGCACTGTAAAGTGCAATAACAAGTGTCTTGCCCAGCCAGGTTTTCAGCCTCACAAGGAACTCATTGTGTTTCTTTCTCAAGCAAGGTTGATACGCATTTTATTGACCTCGAAAAATATAAAAGTTTAAGTGAAACTTCACAAAATCCAGAAGGGACCTGTAGATTAACACTCTGAACAGTTTACTACTTAGATACCGAGATTGAAAAAAAAAAGTATAATGCGTAGCAACATATAGTATTATCCCAATTGATTTAGAAATGCTTTTTAATTAAAAGTTAAATACTTAACCCATTAACCGCTGGTGTTGCGTTGACGCAACAGTCAATATAAATGCGTATAAAAAATTAGCTATCAAACAAATTTTATACTAACTAGGGGATCGTACCCGGGCTTCCCGGGTTACAAAATATAGGTGAAAACATTTTTTTTTAAATTGAAAATTAATAATTTTTTTTTATATGCAATAATTTTTTTAGACTGCCAACTTACATTAAAAAAAAAAAAAAATCTTATGAAAAATACGAATTATACGATCAAATAAATTTTTGAAATTTATCAAAAGCGATATTTTCTTATTAGCCGCAGACTAAGAGAGCAAGTTTTTGCTACTTACGGCATCCTTTTATATTCTGATAATTTCAAAGCTTACCTGTCTGTTAAATTTGTGTTTTATTTATATTATTTTATCTATTTTTTTCATAGGGAAGATTTTTTTTTTTTTTTTTTTTTTTTTTTTTTTTTTTTTTTTTTACTGGATATTAGCCGTAAGAAAATCATGAACTTTTTATTTCGTTTTAAGGGCAAACGGATTAATCATTCGTAATCGAGCTCCGCACGATATAGATAAATTAAAAAATATTTCATGCTTTAAAATTGTTTTTAAAACCATAGGCAATCAGTAAACTGAGATGAACTTTGCAAACAAATTCCATTTGAAAAAAAAAAAAAAATCCTATTTGGTGATTTAAAAATTTAAATTTTACGATTACACATTTGTTAGATTTCGGTTTTTTCAACATTATTCTTTTATTTGTTTATAAAAGAAGCATTAATTTCGTTAATTTGTCTTTCACAAATATGTTAGATTGGTATTTTTTTAATATTATTCTTTTATTTGTTTATAAAGGAGGTATTAATTTCGTTATGCAAAATTAGTCAGAAATAAGTGCTGAACAATGTTTGTTGCTTTATGTGCAAAATGTTTATTATTATTATTATGTATTGAAACTGACACGTGATCAAATAAACTTTAAAAAAAATATGCTTAAAAATTATTTTAGAAAACATAATGCATCAGTCAATTAAGATACAGTTTTTAAACAAATGGCATTTCAAAGAATTTTTTTTTACCTATGCGACGAAAATTGAAAATGTACGTTATTCAGAAGGTTAAAAAATTGCAGTAGCGAAAATTTCAAAACCGAAATTTGATCGTGAAGTGTTGCCATTCGCAAAATGACATCAGCGTTACGCACAGATACGTTTGTTCTTTATAATATAGATAGATAATCAGTAAAATATAATAAAGATCAATTATTAGAATGTGGTTATCAATTGAGGCTCTTATGCTTGGTATTCCTGTATGAAAAACAGCAATTTTCTTTTCTCAAAATTTGCATACGCACTTTCCATACCCATATTTATCATTAAAAAAAATTGTATTTTGTTCGATCATTTTAAATTAATTTTAACTCAAAACTTGAAGTCACGATTGTCAGCAGCATCTTTTATGTGAACAGACGCATTCTTTACTTGAGATTCTAATCTCAATTTTTCCTCATACGACGCTGTAAAAATTTAAAATGTGCGATGTTTAGAAGTTTAAAAATTTGCAGTAGAGAAAATTGCAAAACCAAAGTTTTATTTCAAATTTCAAAGCGTTGCCATTCACAAATTGACGTATGCGTTACTAACAGATATATTTGTCCTTTATAATATAGATAGTAATTTTTAAGTAGGGTACATTATGGTTAATAATTCCACATAAAAATATTTTCTTCCAACATTTTTTTTTCTATTTAATAACAAGTTCGGAACTTAAAGCATTTTTAAAGGAAAACTTTCCCGTTGTCGTTTTCGCAGAAGAAATGTAGTTAGACAAATGTAAGCTTTAGAGTAAATCTAATTTTAGTCAAGGTCAAAGTGCATCAGAACATTCAACGAATCAGTTGCTTTTGTTTTAGTGGGAGAGAATGAGAAAATAGGTGTTGCGTTTACGCAACGTCAGCGGGAAAGGGGTAGTTCTATTATTCGATCGTGTCGCTCGACTCTGTGGATTTTTTTCTTATTCTGTGCTCATAGAAATGCTTGCAACTAGACATTTTACGTTAGATGAAGGTCTTAAAAGAATTTTTTAATAAAGATTCATGTAATGATGACTCGAACAAAACGGGTATTATCGTTATTTCATCAGAAATAGGTTATTTATTGATGAAGAATAAGGGAATGATAATATTTCAAAAAATGATAATGATATTTTACCATGCGCTACTACTGACGAAATTCAAGTATGCGTAAAAAAGAAATTTGTATACTCTAAATGTAGTGCAAGTCATACATAAAAAAAATGGAGACTTGAAGTGGGTGAAGATGGAAATATCTATTATGACTCAGTCAAAAATGGAAGAAAAAATAAAACCTTGACAAAGGCGGGAAGGCATAATGATTATGTTCGAAAAAAAACTCTCACTAAGATTTTATATGGGAAGTTGTAATTTTCGCGAACTCCCTTTGAATGTAAAGAGTCAGCCATAAACAGATCAGTGACAAAAAGGCATAGTAAGTTCCCCATGCGAAAGCCATTACAGACAGAAGTCGGACATTTAAACCTTTCCGGGGCAAAGCATTTCAATTTCTAAAATGTTTAAATTAATGAATGGCATCGGAATTTTCGAACTATTACATAATAAAAAAAATTGCTTTACCAAAATTCCGGCGCCATTGTGGCATTTGGGCAATAAAATTAATTGGTTTCATAAATAGACGACTGCCACTGAAAGGGTTAATCGACAAGTCCGATGACAGCAGAAGACTGCATTGTAAGCAATCCCATAGCCAGAATGTTTATCGCTGCAGTAAATTTTTGATGTTGTTTTACATCATCAGTGTAGCGAATATTTTGATACTTGAAACAGTTTTCTGGATATGATCTGTAATTTAGAAAGAAAAAAAATTAAATTTAAATGATAAATTAATTACCTCTAATGTGATTGTTTGCTGTCTAAATTGTAACAAAGCTAAAAAAATTTTCCTTTGACCAAACATGTAATAAAACCCCGCTGATGATAAGTTGAACTCACTAAACATCAGTACTCTTATTCCGCTGACGTTGCGTGAACGCAACACTCGATTTTTCGTAAGCTAACACAAATTTTGTTATTTCCACTATAAATTAATGTTATATATGTTCAAGTGAATAACCAATATCATTTGTATAAAAAAATTTTAAACCCTTACAGTTTTGGCGGTTAATGGGTTAATTAAAAGCAATTTAAACATATGACATTAAAAAAAAATATCCCTCACAAAAAATTGCCATTAGAATCATTTTTATACTGAATGAAAATTTCTATATTTTGTTCAATTAAACTGCATTTAAAAAAAAAAAGTGTTTATTCTACTTTAAGCAGACCCAACCTTTAAAATAAATAGTAAAAGTGTATTACTGCTACAAGAAATTTAATTGAATATATTTTTTAATTTACTTTCTATTAGCTTTGTTATAATGAAATCTACTTTGTTTTTGAGATACTTAATCAATGAGCAAGTTGCCTTTACGCTGAAGGAGTAAAGAATTTCTCTTAAAGTATTTCAACTATTTCTTTTTTTATACAAAAAAAATATATATTTTTTTCAAAATAAATTTAAATTTTAAAACAATGAAACTTTTTGCGCATGTTTTAACTAAAATTTGTTTTTAAGTAGCGTAAATGAAAATAGGTGACATATAATTCAAAGACGCTTTCTTTTAAAAATTTATTAATTTTGCATAGCATTGTATTCATTCTTCTTTTTTCAATAAAATGAATCTATATACAAAATAATTTGAAAGTAAAGCTTGAATGTTATGTCGAAATTGAGTTAATGCAAATATTTTTTGTACGAAAATTTATTTAAGAATACATTTATTAGTAACTGGTGAGTATGTTGCACTATTTATAATGTGATCAGAGAGTCTCATATAATTTTCGTTATTTTCGGAAATGTTTTGCATGTTTGTCGGCTGTTTTGACTTGCGGAGAAAGTCACGAACATCCATATTTAATGTTGGAGGGATGTTTTTTTAAACATGAAAAATATATAGTAGGAGAAAAAAAAATACGATGATGTCTAGCGATTAAAGTATTCTTTTCACAAAGAATTTCTTAAAAATAAACTTACATGAATAAAAATTTCTTTTAAAAATGTCATTTTTCTGATAAGATAAACAAGATAACTCATGAAACATACATCAGCTGAAAAAATGCTTTTGAACAAAAGTTTTATTATTATAAATTTTTACTGCACTCTTTTTTAAAAATAAATAAATACTTTACTTAAAATTATTTTCATACAATTATCATGTAACTGAAGTAAAAGTAAAATGTATTCGTTTCGGCACTTAAAATAATTTTCCAACAGTGGGATTCAATATGAGCAAAATCTATTTATTGTCGAGTTGCTTTATTTTTAAGTAGACTATCTTAAAGTGCAACCGTGTCCAAAATATGGATGTTCAAAATCTAACTGTAATCTAAAATTCTTAGGAATGAAATTTCCCCTGTTTGATTACTATTTTTATATAATGCAGATATTTTTATTAACTGAATCAGGTAATATGTGTAAGAGAATATGTGCATTTTTACGAAACCTTAAAACAAAACTTCCCCTATCTAAAAATTTATCCAAAGTTGAACATCCAATAAATATATTATATACGAAAGCAAACGCCCTAATAAAGTTATAGCTATAAAAAAAGGTAAGTACTCTTTTATAAGCAAAAAGAAAAAAAAAATGTGAAGCATTGGTTTCATTGAATAATAGAAACATATGACTCACAAATTAAAAATTTGGACAAATATGAATATTTGCAAGCAATATTACTTTCAAAATAAATATTTAATATTACCTTTTAATTAACAGCTTTAAAGTAGTGCTGTTATTCGCATAATTTAAACTAGTTACATTAAAGAGAAATATGCATTTACATGAGTTCAAATCCGTTGCCCTAAGAATATGTGCTATATGTGACTTCCGAAGCTTCTCGCAAAATCTCTGAGCTTGCAAGTTTCAGTAAAGTCACACTCTGAACTGAATTCGCGGAGCGCGGTGTTCCCCGTATTCGTCGGAAGTTCTTTTACTTTATTTTCAACATCGTCTACTTACTGACACTTGACCGGATCGGATAAAAGATTGAAAATTAAAACCGGACAAGAAGACGGCCAGTGGTGGCTCAGAATGCGCTCTGCGTGCTCGTCCGAGGACCTTTTTTCTTTTTTTTATCAATGGTCATTTTCTGACAATGGTCATTTTCTGAAGTGGCGGTCTGGGGTGCCGCTTTAAAAAATTTTCGAAGCGTGCAGTTCCACATACTCGTCCGAGATGTTTTTTATTTCTTTTCAGTACTGTCCACTTTCTGACACTTGACCGAACAGCATATTTTTTTTATTATTATTATTGAAAACGGACACAGCGGAGATGGGGTTTGGCGAAGAATTCCTGGAGCGTGACGTTGTGCGTGCTTGTTCCAGGTCTTTGTACTTTCTTTTCAACAGTGACCATTTTATGACACTTGATCGGAGCGGAATTTAAAAAAAAAATAAAACCTGAAAGGCAGTGGTCGGTCGCGTCGCAGAATTCGCGGAGCGCTGCGTTCCACTTGCTCGTCCGAAAATAATTTCCTTTTATTTCAGCACTGAACACTTTCTGATACTTATCTGGAGCGTAAAAAAATTAAAATTAATACCGGACAAATTAAAGTGCAAAAATTCTTAAATTAAAGACATCTAAAAGCGGAAAGGATGGGCTGTTGGCCGAGAAGCCATCGGATTACCGCAGCATCTTCGAGCTCAATTCAATGCAAAAACAAAAATCATTTAAAAATATTGAAATGCAAACTAGATATCAATAGATATTTCTTCGATAGGATTAACTTCAGCGAGCGTTTCTTTCCGCGTGAGTGAAAAAGCCCAATAAAAATACTAACCCAATTTAGAATTATATTGTTTGTTTAAAATATTTTGATTAAGAGAAGAAGGAAAATAGAATAGAAAATAATTAATTTTATTAAGTTAGTAGCATCTATCAAACCTATTCAAAAAGGAAAATACATTTCAAGTTTAGAAGTATCTGTAAACTTTGTGTTACGAATTAATGTTTTCAGAACAATGAACTGATGACCAACTGAAGTTTTTTACATTATAACTTCATCTTAAAGAATTTACATTTAAGGGAGAGTATGCTTCACCAACGGACAACAATATTATGTATGTTATAAAATAAAACAAAATTAGTTTTAGAAATACCACGACTTTCGGCAGTAATATGTTTAGGAACCGCTTTTCAGAAGTTTTAAATTACAAGCAGAACTGCTCTGAACTGTGCATGTTAACATCTAGAGTCGTTCTCATAAAATAAACAAAACTAGTATGTTGTGGCCATCACAAAACTTTCTTCTATATAAATCACGTCAATTAAATCATTTAAATAGTATAAGAAATTACATCAATTTAGAACCAATTCGTATCAAAATATACCTGAATTCGCAGTTTGATGAAAATTCGTGCATTAGTTATTGAGATAGAGTTGTAGGGGAAATTCTGAAAAATTCAGCATAGCAGCGCCACCAGTTGGGCGATTTGCACCAAAACACAAACAGCACTAATTCATATTAAGGTATACCGGAATCTGAAGTTTGATGAAAATCGGTGCATTAGTTCTGGAGCTAGAGCTATTGTGGAAATCACAAAAATGCAGCACAGCAGCGCCACCTGTTGAGCGATTTAAACGAAAAGGTACAAAACATCATTTCATGTCAAGGACTAACTGAATCTAAAGTTGACGAAAATCCGTGCATTAGTTCTGGACATTGAGCTATTGTGAAAATCGTGAAAAATGCTGCATAGCAGCGCCACCTGTTGAGCGATTTACACCAAAACATAAAACAGCACTAATTCATATCCAGGTATACCTGAATCTGAAGTTTGTTGAAAACCCAAGCATTAGTTCTTGAGATAGAGCTATTGCGGAAATCTCAAAAAATGCAGCATAGCAGCGCCACCTGTTGAGCGATTTACACCACAAGGGGCAAAACGTCAATTCATGTCAAGCACTAACTGAATCTGAAGTTTGATGAAAATCCTTGCATTATTTCTTGAGATTGAGCTATTACGAAAATCGTGTAAATGCTTCAAAATGCAGCATAGCAGCGCCATCTGTTGGGCGATTTGCACCAAAACGTTACCAGCACCAATTCATATCAAGGATTAACGGAATCTGAAGTTTTATAAAAATCCGTGCATTAGTTCTTGAGATAGATCTTTAGCGGAAATCCTGAAAAATGCTACATAGCAGCGCCGATTTACACCAAAAACTAATCAGCACCAATCTATATCAGGGACTACCTGAATATAATTTTTTATTAAATTCCGTGCATTAGTTCTTGAGATAGAGCGCCCACAAAATTTGTGTCACATACAGACAGACGGACAGACAGACAGACTCATAGACAGACATTTTGTAAAAACATGTTTTTTGGAATCTCTGACACCTAAAACGTATAAATCCGTCGAAAACTGGAATTCGAAAATTTTCATGAAACCAATACTTTCTTCTTGTCAAGATAGAAGAAAGTAAAAAGAATATCATAAGATTAAGGTGATCTCAAATATAGAAATCTGTGTATAAATGCACATAAACCTATAAACAACAATGAAAAATGACTTAACTTTCAAGCAATCATATTAAAATCCAACAGATTTATAAATTTATATGCATGCTTTTTTTTTTTTCCAGGAGTGACAGAAAAATATACAATTTCTCTATCAATATAAAAAAAATCAAATAAATGCAAACAAATGACGAAGTATTTATTGGAAATCTATTCCGTATGTTTTGAACAAAGGCTTTTATTTTATAGATAATAAAATATATTTCAGAAGAGCAAGAGGTCTATAATGTTGAATAAAAGCTTTTTTTTTTAATTAAATTTTCACTCGAAAAAACTACATCTCCCATGATTATACGAAATTGACATCTTTTTTCCTGCTTTTCTGTTTTGTGCTGATTATACTTGAATAAGAAAGACTTTCCATAGAATAAGCCGTTCCTTCCATAGAAAGTGATGTTACAGTTAGAAGGTTATCTTATTTTATTTTTCATGCTTTTTTTTTCTTGAAATCACCCATAAACACTAAATGTAGAATGATTATACTAAATAGACATATTTTGTTTTGCTTTTTTCTAGTTTGTGTGGATTATAACTTGAATAAGCATTATGTTTCTTCAATCAAATGCGACATCATAGTTAGAAGTTTATTTTATTTTTGGTTTTGGTTTTCTTGAAATGAGAATGCGTGTATTATAGTACGTGTTTTAGTTCCAAAAACCTTTAAAGGAAAATTCTATATCATTTGAATGCACTTGAATTACTTTTTGTTAAATGTTAGTTGCGTAAAATTATACATTATTTCTTCAGAATGATGGAAATTTCATTTGCGAAAGTACAGCTCGTCTGTAATAAAAAATTATAAATAAGCTTAAAAAAATACTGTCCATATGTTGTATTTTTCTCTGTCAAGAGAAACAAAAAAAATTACATTTCGGGAATATTTGATTTGTATATGACAGATGGGTGAAAAATTAGTAAGGCATAGTGTGGGAAATCTGATCAGTAGCTAAAATTTTCTCTCGGATTTTAAAACATATATACATCCATATTAAATGACACTATTTTAAAGTTGTCTAAAGACAAAATTATTGTTCAGAATGTTGTGCAATTTTTTGGAGGATATAATAAAAGTATGGGAATTTATTTGAGAAAAAATAAAAATTGTTCAAAATTTTGCTGCCAGAGGGCGTTTTTCTTCTATACGGTCCACCTGAAGATCACCATTTTCAGATACCATCTGGAATCGCTATCTTGTTCCACAGTGTGCCCTAGTCACTAAGAACATATCGTGAAATGCTGTTTTTAAAATTAGGTTAAATTAACATAAGTAGGTCAATTGCAAGGGGAAAAAGAAGCAATTTAACAAATTACAACGACCATTTGGAAAATGATTTTTTCAAAGACTAAAATTTAAGACATAAAAAATCGCACGGACATTATCATACATTACGTACGCCATGAACTAAACATTAACATTCCTGGACCCATCATGAAAAAAAATTTATAAGAAATTTCACTTTTCAAATTTTCGGTACTGTAAAACTTCTACGGAGCTGGTCATACATCACGTACGCCATGGATTAAACATTAATATTCCTGGAGCAATTTTAAATGAAATTTCATTCTTAAACTTCAAAACATCCCACAATATTACTTTTTACACTGCCGTATAAAGAAAAAAAATGCACTTTTAAATGCAATTTGTTTGAGAGCTGTAACTCAATTTGTTTCTGAGTTATTAATTTTTTTTTGTAGTTTTTATTTCTTATTTATCATAGTGGCAACAGAAATATCCATCTCTGTTGAAAGTAAAGGAAAAATACAGATTACTGTATAGACAAATCAGAAAACGAATAAAATGCGGGATTCAACTAACAAAACGTTTCAGATATGTTTTTCATTTCCTACCCTGACAGAGAACAATAACCGTTTTCAAAATGGTTAATAAACAAGACGTATACGTTAAAACACAAAAACCTGATGATACACACCTGATGGTGCACATAATAAAGAGCTTCTACAAATAAAATTAATAATAAAGCATAACATCAACGTTTCGAACTGATTCTGCAGTCGTCTTCAGGATAAGTATGATGTTGAAATGTTTAAAATTCGAAAGCTTCCTGTCGAGTCGTTTTCAATTGTATAAGCGGAAAACAGCAGAGAGTACATCAGAAAATTTTAAAATGAAATAATTTTAGATAAATATAAAGTTCCTTTGAAGACCATGGAGTGTCATCAGCTATGAAGGGGAACGGATTAGTTTCAAAGAAAGTCATGTTAAAAGAGGAAATTTTTTAAAATGTTGAAAACAGGTAAGGAATTCAAAGAGTTTATAATATTATGCCCTATTTTTGTTATCATATAAGATAAATTATCGTTACAGGCATTATGCTCACAGGCAATGATTTCGACTGATGCTCTGATCAAGCTTCCAAATGAGTTATTACCTAGAAATATGACTTTCGACTGCTCAAAATTAATAAGGCAGTGATCGTTAGCCAAATAGAAACGAGAAAGTGTTATATTCTGTTTAAATTGGTTAATGTTTCTATGATGCTCTTTAACAGATAATTTGAGTTTTGCTATGCCAATATAGACTCCTTTATCATTATTTAATAACGCAAAAGGTATTTTATATATCGATTCATCTTTTACATCATGCTCAAGATGGCATACATCATCATCATTATCGATTCATTTATTTTCCCTTCTTTTACCACGAACTTGTTTGAATGTAATCCTTTCCACTTGATAGCTGGTGACACTCCATGATCTTCAAGCGAACTTGCGATTATTCAAGCAAACTTTCGAACTTATTACCCGACTGCTAAGAAGGGTTATGTGTTTCACGCCTATCTGGATATGTAGATTTCTTAATACTCTCGAAACATCCCAACGTCAGGATGGATTTTAATGATTGAGGTCTCTATCGATTCGTCTTAACCATCCAATGGTTATAGGCTAGATTTATTTTTATAAATTCAAAACGGCCGCCGTAAAATAGAAAAAGGCGGTAGAGACAAAAAAAAATTACGCACCCTATTGAGTGGCACATCATTGGATAGGTCTTTCAAAATGAAGACGATGTTCCATTGACTATTTTACAGTGAGAAGCTCCGTTTAAATATTACACAACCTGGAAGTTGTGTAGGTAGGATCTCTAGCTTTACGGCAACTCTAGCCTTCATAGACATCTATAGCCCTCATCAAAACAGTGTTTACAGATAGGAACTAACAATTAAACGCAACTTAAAAGTCATCAATAGTAAATAAAAAAAATAGGTAAGTAATATAAAAAATAGTTTCACATTGATGAGAAATAATTAATTAGTTCGCTTTTTTACGTAGTCGGGTTTTTGATTTTCTAAATTTTACTTTTACTTGTTTCATCTTAACTTTTTCTGATGTACTCACTACAGTTTTCCATTCATGTAATTGATTAAGTTTCGACAATAAGCTTTCGTCCTTAGATTTTTAAACATTTCAACATCATATTTATCCCGAAGACGACTTCAGAAGCAGTTCGAAACGTTACTATTATGCTTTATCATTAATTTTATTTGTACTAGTTCATATAAAATTTATATTCATGAGTACCATTGAGCAACTTTATGTGTTTTTAACGCATACATCATATTTAAAATTAAACTTATTTTTACATTCCATAACATCACATGCGTATTTAAACATTATGTCGTACATGTCTCTGTATGTATTAAAAAAAATTGCTACTGTTTTGGCAACATCAACAAATACATATATATATATATAAATACCAATATAAATATCATTTCTTAAGGAATACTGTTTTATTTAATGTATATATGTTACCACATTTATATTTTTCACTCAAAAGCAGTTAAGAATTTATTGACCTATACATTATTTAAACATCTTTAAAATACCATCTAAAAAATATTAATGTGGAAAGTTGAAACTCCTCTCAGTTTAAAGTATTAAATATTTCACTTTTATGTTTCATTTATGGCATAATATCATCGCCTATAGGGTTAAAAGAGCGTGAGCACATTCACTGATCTGAATATTTGATACCAATGGACAGAATGATAAGGACTGGTAAATGCACTCCTATATTTAGTGTTTTATTTTTTTAATTTACGTTTAGGCTTAATTTTACAATGTTAATTATCGAATAAATCTTCAAATTTAAATCTTTTAATTCGTAGTTTGCAGGCGCAAAACAGTACTTTCAAATGAACAACTAAATAATTCGAATACATGGAACAGCACTTTTCATTAGTTTGTATTGCTTCTCTTATAATATAAATATTATTTGAACATTTTTATTTGAAGAAAAAGACAGTGATATTTTTTCCATAAAGAATTTACTGAATTCTTTGACATTAATTACACATTTTGACGTTGGATAAGTGCGCCTGCCTTAATACAATTATTCTAAAATTTAGCTAAAAAAATATGATTAAATAGGTTAGAATAAGAATAAAATCTAAAAATATATACCTAGAAACTGTTTTTAAATATTTAAAATAAAGTTTTGTTATAAACTTTTGTATTTTGTGCATCGATCTTATGAATAATTTCAAAATATTTACATCGTCCTGAAGAAATTGTCCGTCAAACTTAGTGTTTCATGTCGAGGGCCCGATTGCATCATTTTTTTAGAATTCTAAATAATCATAAATAAATAAATAACAAAAAATTAAGAACAAACAGAGAGGGAAAAAAATACTTGTACTGAAACAGTTTCTATAAATGCATTTTCTTATAAGAAGATATAGAGAAACATTATTACTGTCTATTAATAATAAAACACTCTTCTTGTGTTAAAAATATTTTTCGTAGTTTATGAATCTTTTTATAACATAATATTCTTCAAAACATCAGTTACATCAGTTTATCGTACATAAAAAATATATCTGCTATAAATTACACTTTTACTTCATAATTTATATTCAGTAAAACTGAAAGTATAAACAAATAATGAAAAGAAATTTCGTTATTTAGTCTTTGAAACCAGTAAGAGGTTTTCTAAGCAGATGATACATAAAAGTTTAAACTTTTAAATATACACAAAATCCCCGCCGGCTCGGCCTACAGGCGCAGGCACATTTCGAAGTTAAGTACTAATTTCAACAACAAACACTAAATCATGATTAGAGTTAAACTCACTTTAAAAATTTTATCTGGCCGCTTTTGACGAGTTTTTAATTTCATTTTTCTATAATAGTTGATTTTAAAAGAATCATGTTAAAGCGGTATTAAAAAATATACATTTCCATGCTCAACAACTCGAGTTTTAAAATATAAAAAACATGAAACTTGTAGTCATGATTTTTGAAAAGATTTATAAGAGTCCTGTTTTTTTTTTTTTTTTTTTTTTTTTTTTTTTTTTTTTTTTTCGTTCAATTATTTAGAATTTGACTTATGAACAATTATGTTTTCAGTAGGACAATATTTTTTGCTTCCAAAAAATCGCTTCGGGAAATTTGGTTCAAAATGCCCGGTTTAACATATATTTTTAAATACATTATGCCTCTATCAATAAATCGACAATTACGATACATTATATAGTTTCTGAATAAGAAAACCTACCAATTGGATGCGTTTGAGAGTAAAAATGAATTTAAAAAGAGTCAGAAAATAAGCAGTTTGTATTTGAGTATACCCTTAATACGACGATTTTTTTTTTTTTAACCGCTATGTATTTTTAAATTGTTTTTGCTGTAAGAATTGGTCATATGAAAAATTTGTCAGTATAAAAGTTGTAAGTAATATTAAGAAGATATACAATAAATTCTGGCGGATTTTATATTTTGTGAATTGACGAAGTTGTGGATTTTATACTTCTTCAACAGCCCCTCCCCCTTTTTTTTTGTTTACGTTTATATATACATATATATATATATATATATATATATATATATATATATTTTTTTTTTGGAACGACTTGGTCCTACCAAATCTTGTCAATATGCAAGTTGTAGATAATATTAATCAGATTTATAATAAATTTAATTGGATTTGATACCTTTCGAATTGACGAAGTTATAATCCCCCCCCCCCCCACCAAAAAAAACCCTATTTTTTTCGCCCCTTCAGTCCATTTTTTATTTTGTCAAAAATCTATCATACATTCATTTTTGGTCATTTTTTACATGTAATAATAACTTTAAACTGTTTCGATATGCATTATAATTAAGAAGTTATGGGGATTTTTTGGTTTTCACAAAACCCCTCCCTATTCCCACCCCCTTGGTCCGATTTTGCCCATTAACGAACTTGACCGAGATTTATGACCCTTGATTTTATGTATCAGTTTGGAAGAGATTTATGTCTGCAAAAATTTTTCAGAAATAACAATATAGGGAAGATTGCAATAGGTAGTATTTCATACGAAATCTAACTAATACCCATACAAAGTTCGGAAAAAATTTGAAATACAGCTAAATGTTTTACTTGTTTGACATTAGTAGGCAATGTAAATTTCAGGAGTGTTCAAAAAAAGAACAATTTACTCTTTAAAATTTTATACGGTCTCCCTAGACAAAAATGATAAATTTTATTCCCCCCCCCCCCCTTTAGATGCAACACATTCATTGCAAAAAACTGCATTTAAAAAATGGGAAAAAATAGGTTTAATAAAAATTATCGATTGAGCATCAAAAACTGTAAACTTTCGACATAGTGTAAGAAAGAGGAAACACGGATGATAATAAATATACAGTTAATCTTTAAAGAAATAATCGATGCTTGGTACGATATTAGGGGCAAATAATTCTAAATTATTTACAGAATCCTTATTACAAGAGATCGGTTAAGTACTGGATTTGTAGGAAAATGATTTAAGCACATTTTGTTAATTGATTTGCTTATATTTTCTTTTGATGCAAAAGCACATTCTCGTTTTACACAATGTGTACCTTTGTATGCTTAATTTCCCTGTAATTGTGATGCATTTTTTCCCATGCATGTTATATTATTTTAATACAAGAACGCAATCGTAAATTTTTTAATAATTAATATTTTCACTGACGATATATGGCATGAAAACTGCACGTTAAAGTTATGCAAAACTGATTTTTTCTTTCATTATAATTCAACAAATCAAAAATACAACAACAACAATAAAAAATAAATATACAATTTTTTGTTATGATTTTGCTCCAGCAAATAGAGACATTTTATAAATCAGAAAAAATTTGTAGTGTTGACGTATAAAATTTAAAAAGTGTACTTTTGGAAAAATAATGGGTGGAGTGTTTCATTAATATAATACCTTTAAAGTCTATTTAAACTTTATTTTTAATAGCTGAATTTTTTATTCAACTTGGCCCTAAGGCGTAAAAGAAAGAGAGTGAAATAGTGCCCAAGACTGGAATCGAACCAAGGTCATTGAAATTACGCGCAAATGCTCTACCACTTAGCTACCTGGACGATACCAGCTCAATACCACTCTTATTTGTTGGAAAGGCTGCAAAAGCAGCAAATGATGGAATATTTCCCTCATGAGTCACCAACTTAGGGACAAACACGAAAGAAAAGAGAATCCAGCCTCGATGAAATTGAATGTATATATATATAATTTTGGAAACTTTGTAGAAAAATTCACTTGCCTATAATTCAGTAATTTAGCAATTAGCTATTAAAATTTCAAATTACTAAATCATGAGGGTGTCGATTATGCTACAAAAAGTCCAATATGTGGGTATATTCACTTTTTTTTTAATTTACACTGTCTATTTTAATGTAACACGTAAAAAAAAATTAATAATAACAAATCATAACAATATGCGAATTACCTTTGTGGGGATCCTTGTATACAAGAGTGTCCATACGATATCCGGATATTCTTGTATAATGAGCTTGTCAGATTGTTAATTAACCTTGTATTAAGTATAAAACATGAAAAAATAAACTGTCCGATTTATAATATTTACACTTTAACGAATATATAAATTCCCTTACGTTATTTTGAAGAAAATGACTTGCTAAGACAATGATCCCCATATAAATACTTACTTGAATTAATGTTCCACTATTAATGTCAAAATAAACATCTACAGCTTTAAAACTTATTATCTTGACACGAAATTCATATTTCCAAAGAGTTAGCTGAAATTAATTTTGCGGAAAACTAAAGCGTATTCCGCCGACACTATAACATTAATTGACAAGAACTGATAATATTCTAGGATGTTCCTTTTTAATGATATTTCATGAAGTTAAAAGCATTTAAAAGAGGGTCATGTACTTAATTTTGAAAGATTGATGAACTTGTAAATGAAAGAGATGAATTTAAATATTTAAAATCTATATCTAATCTAATATTACGAGGTGTAAACCAATATTATAAGGAGAATGTTTAGCAGAATTACGCTTATATGGAATTATTGTAGGTTTTAATCAGTAAATAGTATCATTAGGCTTAAGTTATCATTTGATTTTTAATTTGATCACGACCTTCATAATTTGATTTGAACGATTACGTAAAATAAGATTCTGTCACTTTATTATTAAAAATATATTTTTTTAAGAATGCTATTCACTTTCAAGTGTTAGATTTTATTATGATAATGTTTGAGTTAAGCAATATTATCATGCTTTGGACAACAGAAATCACAAAGCATAATACTATACAGCATAGTATAAACTATCTATATATATATAAGCCGTTCTCTGTGTGTATATCCTTTATACAAACCTTCAATTTTTGACCGATTTGCACGAAACTTCATTTACATAGGCTTTAGAACGTGGAAAAGAGCACTGTCAACTTTAAAAAATCATCAGAACACTATTTATCCCTTTTTTCTACCATGTTCCGTAATTTAACATTATAGAAAGATGTCTTTTTAATTTTCTAATTAAATCGTTTCTTTCCTGTTGCCACACCCTAAAAAATGTCACAATAACGTGAAAAAAGTAAGGATAACGCGTTGCTATATTTTTCCATTTTTGAAATTGACGTCCTTCTAAACAGAAAACGCACATTATTTATATATAAAATAAAAACTTCAACTATAAGAGCGGTAAAATGACGTAGCACCTTAATTTAATTGTTTTTTAAAATTAAAATATCTACTTTAATACAAACAGTCAAGTTTCATGAAAACAATTTAGGAACAAGAAAAAAAGGCTAGATATGACCTCACATTTCATCAAATCTTTTCTACGTGTAGTCAACTCACCGTAAATAAATGGCTCCTATATTTTGTTTACTTCTTCGATTGTATACTACAGCCATAATCTGTTAAGTTCGTGTTTTATTTTATGTTATTTTTGGCGTTTTAATTTCGTTTGCCAATTTAATTATTGAATATTACACGGAAACAAACAAATTCTAAATTAGTTACAATGTTTTTGAACAATTGAGTTAATATTTTGTAATTGGATTGCAAGCATACTTTAAAAATATGCATGCTTGAAAATTACTTTAAAATCCATAAAAAGATCTGTAAATTGAGATAAACATTACAAGCAAATCTTACTGAAAGTACTTTTTTTTCTACAAGACGTTGAAACAATCGAATGCGAGGTTAAATTGCAGTAAAAGGGAAATTAATTATTGTGTTAGGTTGTTGCCACAGAAAATATGATATCAGGTTACTCATAGACATGTCTTTTCTTTATACTATTGCATTAAGGGTAAACGGGTTCATTTTTCGCAATCGGGTTGCACGTACCTTTAAAAATATCCATGCTTAAAAATTACTTTAAAATACATTAAAATCAGAAAATTGAGATACAATTTTGAAACAAATTTCATTTGAAAGAACTTTTTTCTATTCGACATTGTAAAAAATGAAATTGTGTGATGTTTTTAAGTTAGAAAATTTGCAGTAAAGGCGCAATTTATGGGTTACAATTTTTGGGGCACAATTTATGGGCACTGACATAGTGTTTGTACTTTATACACATACCATGCAAACAAGAATTTTACTAAATGCTGCGTGATTTGGTGGATTTTTTTTTTCGTATTGTGAGGAAAATCACACATTTTTCTCTTACATCCGGCAAAACGCGCATTCTGTTATTAAAGCTCAGGGATTTTACTATGGTTGCGAGACAATAACGTCATGACCCGGCATTGAAGGGTTAAAACGGCCAGTGTTATTTTTCATTTTACTATCTTGTTAAAATTAAACTTATAGTATGTTATGTAAATTAATAGAAAATACTAATGCAGCTCTAATCAGATGATTCTACATTACCCGGCGGTAAACACTGTAAATAGAATTGTGCAAAGTTTCTTTATTATACAACCATATTTTTATATTATTATTTTATATATATTCAATAATGATTTGATTCTTCTGTTAAAATATTTCCTAAAGGCATTTTTTAACAAATAAATTCATGCTAAACTGACTGATTTGTATACGTCAATTTAGTACCCTGTTATTAATTATACTTTAAAAAATATATTTTAAAAGGATTTCTTAAAACATCTAAATCACTGAAACACAGAAGCTATAGAATATAATCGTACCATGATTCATCACAAAATATAAGTCCGAAAATATGTTTGAAAGAAGATTGAAAAAGAAAATAGTTAAATAATAACTGAGGCTATAATATGTTCTGATGCTATAATCTCTGTTTTAAATAGGATTCCTTTATTAATGTCAGTTCTCATTTATTTCCTTACGTTCCTTTAAATCTATATTTGTAGGATAAATAAAGAAAAAAAAATTCAAATATACATTCTTCTGCAAAAGTGCAAATGAAAAATGACGGTGACTATAGAAAAAGTCGTGAAAATATCCAGCCTGTAGGGAAATGTTAAAAAATAGAACTGAATGCTTAATACAATAACGTAAAATTTAAATACTGATAATAAAAAGTCAAGAAAAAATGTAAACGTCAATATTTCGCAAACAAATGATCCTATTAGAAAAAAAAAAGAAAAGAAACCTATACTGTTTGCACAAACAAAATATACATTAAGCCTTATTTTTCTATCAAGATGTCAACATTTAACAATAAAGCTGTTTATTTGTTAATCTGCAGAAGCAGTTTTCAGGTTTCATATTAGGTATCAATCTTGTTAAATAATCAGCTATACTAGATAATGTCATTCTCCAGACACCAAGTTGTAGTTGTTCTTTTTTCGAAAATTCCCTCGCCGTTCTTGTGTGAACTATTGCAACACCTGCTACGACCAACAATTGGAGAAAGCTTTTACAGTAGTTGATATATACGCATGCATGATAATTTAGATCACTAACGCCTCCCACCCCCCTCCTTCCATCTGACAAATTGTAAATTCTTCTCTGAGCAGATAGATGAAATCCAAATTTTATGTATCTACATTTTGCGCCTTTATCGCATAACCATCGTAAGCAACATAAAAAAAAAAAAAAGATTTGTTTATTGAAATTGTGTATATTGCATTTCTTATTGTAATTTAAGAAACATATTCAATGTTTTGAAGCAGTTATTTGGCATGATAAGAAAATTATAAGCAATACTAATAATATGAACACAAAACTATTTAATTATTGAAAATGGTGTGTATTGTACAGTTGGCACACAAAAAGTGTACATTAAGTCGTATTTTTCTACCAAGGTACCAACATTTAACTATAAGCTGCTTATCAGTTTTCATATAAGGTATTAATCTTGTTAAAAGAGCACGTATATAGGCTAAATAATTCGAGACAAGTAGCTGTAGTTGTTCTTTCCTCAAATTTTGCTTCACAGATCTTCTTTGAGCTGATGCAACGCCTACTACGTTCAAAAAATTGGAGTAAACTGTGAGATTATTTGATACATCTGCTTGTATGTTCATCTAGATCCAGAACCCCTCCCACAAACACCTGATATCTTGTAAATTCTTCTCTGAGCAGATATATCAAATCAAAATTTCATGCATCTGCATTTTATGCCTTATAGGCATAACTATCTTAAGCAACATCTTTTTTACAAAAAGATTTCTTTATTGAGAATGGTATGTATTGTATTTGCTATTATAATTTTAGGGGGTCCCCCCGTGTGATGGGTTCGCTCCGAACGGTGCACGAATGGCGTTGCGAAAAATGCTAGAATGGAAGAAGCACAGCAATCCGCATTGGAAGACCTCCAAGAGGAAGAAGAAGGAAGGTTCTATGGACCAAGCATAACAGATTGATGGTAATTTCATATTTTCATCGTTTCAATGTACTTGAAACGCATTTTTATCAAAATGTTGTTTTTCAAACTTTCCTCCATCATATCTCGAGAGCGATTTGACTGATTCACTTGAAATTTATAGAGTAGACTCAGCACATGTGTCAGCACAGTCAGCACAGACTCAGCACAGTCAGCACAGAGTGATATAGGATCATACGAAAATTCCGAATATTTCTATTTTTTTCGTAACGAAAAAAAAATCATGAAATTTGAATTTTTTTTTTTTCAAAAGTCTGCCAAAAACCCAATTTTCAATATTTTCAAATGATTCTAGTTCATTCGATGCATTTAGGCTTACAGATTAAAACGTCGCTTGTTTTTTTTTTTTTTCTTTCACATAAGCCAATCAACAAAAATCCTTCAGGAAGTCAGCGTCCTTTCTTTGGAGGCAAGTGTCTTCAGAGTGGTGTAACTTACGTTCTAATAAAGATTTTTGCTGGAAATTTGTTTTATATATTCTTGAAATAGCAATAAATGTGTAACAAAAGAAACTTGAAGATTTATTTTTTTCAAAAAAAAAATCTCTAAACATGCTTGAAATAGAGGCCGTCATACGGAGGAACCCCCTTAAGAAACATATTGAAAGTTTTGAACCAATTATTTGATATTTAATGGGTCTCAGGACTCTTAAAATTGGAAAAAAGGAAAAAAAAAAGAGCATTTTCAACATTTAATATCGTAAAATATGTTTGATTTTAAGAGACAATTTTAATTGGGATGAAATACATAAACCTGTTCTTTCCTTTCATGTATTTAAAAATTGCAAAATGTAGAACTGGCATTTACACGGGGCCCCAAACTGTCAGACATTTGACGAGTACAAAATCGGCATAATAGCTTACGCGCACTATTAGAAAATAAAATTTGCAACTATAAATGAAGCTTTTGGTGCCTACTTATACTTCAGAATAAAACAATTGCACTGATCCTAAATAAATTTATATTTAAAGCTTTTTTATATTTTAATACGAAGTTGTATTTAGCTCATGCAAAATTTAGAAAACTTCAGCAATATAATCGCCTAAAAAACATATTTTTTTAACAATAAAAAAGATATTTTAGGTTCCGTTTATACAGACCAACATGAAACATATGCTTGAAAATTTTAAGAAAAAAAATTCAGAAGCTTTTGAGATATCGTGTGCGTTATGCCCAAAAACGTCATCTGGAGAAAAATTATTTCAAAGGTTCGGAAACGCCGCACAGTGGTCCCAAATCGTGATTATGTGGCCAAAAATCAGAAAATCGAAGTACCATATTTCGAAATGAAATAAATCCCACCGTATTTAGAAATATCTGAAGATTCATATTATTTAATATTTTGGTTTTATAAACTCACATGAATTCGCATTGCGTATGTGAAGTTAGGAGTTTTGAGCGTTTTCTGCTGTTGTGTGAATTTCAGGCAAATTCGCTGCATTCACATCGTAAATGAGACCTTTTCAGATAGTTTGTCGTTTTTTCTTTGAACTTCTATAAAACAACATTAAATTACATATTTAATGTGTTCGATTGCAAAAATCTCAAAAATTAAAAAAAGAGGAATTATTTTAAAAATACATTGTTTTAAGGACCTTTTGTATATAAAAAGTGATATATAAAAAAATTCTTTCCGAGTTCCTTGCACTTTTATAGTACAAAATGTAGAATGAACCTTCTAAAATCATATCCCTAGAGATTTATTGAAATTTTTTGCGACTTTTGGACATTGGATATTGCCAGTATTAGTTCAAAACCAGTAATCGGGTTTAAAATCAATCTAATTTTCGCACTGACCCAAAATTGTCAGTGTTTATATAATGCAACATTCTAATTAACATAACACTGTTAATTTCATTTTTTTAATTCGCGGGGGGAGGGGTTTTCTTTAAATTTATATATATATTTTAATTTCTTTTTACAATTTTTCACTTGCTTATTTCATTTATCTATACTAATATTATAAAGAGGTAAAAATTGTTTATTTGTAGGAGGTAAGCTCTGGAACTACCAAACCGATTCCAAAAGTAATGGTATCAAAAAGATGGTGTTAGTCCAACTTAGAACATAGGCTATATCTTATGACCGTGCCACTGGCTAAAGGGGGGTGCAGGAGCAAAAAACGGTCTAAAAATGCGATTTTTGTGTTAGTGAAGGGCCTAGAAACGTGAAATTTTGAATGGTAGTTACTTATTAGATATAAATGATCTCTAAGAACATTTCATAAAAAATTCGAAATTTAAAAGGGGTGAAAATGCGCAAAAAGCGTTCTAAAAAACGTTCTAAATGTCAATTTTTACGCAATTTCAGGAAGTATCAAACCGATTTCAAAAATAATGGTGTCAAAATGATGATGACAACCCTTGCTCCAACATAAGCTACGTTTTATGTCGGTGCCACTACCCCTAAACGGGGTGCAGGAGCAAAAAAACGTTCAAAATTGCGATGTTTGTGTTACTGAAGCGCCCAGATACATGGAATTTGGTATGGTAGTTACTTATTAGATATAAATGATCTCTAAGAACATTTCTTAAAAAAATCGAAATTTAAAAGGGGTGAAAATGCGCGAAAAGGGTTCTAAATAACGTTCTAAATGGCGATTTCTACGCAATCACAGAAAGTACCCAACCTATTTCAAAAGTAATGGCTAGAAATTGATGATGACAGCCCTTGCTCCAACATAGGATCTATTTCATGTTGGTCTCAATACCCCTAAAGGGGTTTCAGGAGCAAAAAAAAGTTTTAAATTTCGATTTTTGTGTTACTGAAGGGCCTAGAATCCTGAAATTAGGCAGGTCAGTTATTTATAAGATACAAATGATTGAAAAACATAGAACTCCAATGAGCTCAGAGTGGAATGACAAATTCACCTTGCGTTAAAATAACTACAAATAAATTGTTTACTAAAAAGGTGCATAAAAATTTATTAAAATATACCGTTACAAAATGAATGAACTGGTCTTTAAAACTTAAAAACCATTGATGTTAAAATCATAATGAAACAGATAAAGATGATTCCTGAGATCTTTCGATCGCTAACGCAATCATTTTCAAAGGATACTTTCACTGGAATGTCGCATTCACTGAGCTATTTATACACCAGTCTGGGAAAAAAGGGTCAGTCTATTATTTGTTGGGGGTGTCTATGAAGTTGTTTCGTTCCAATGCTGAAGTGTTAGATATTTTCAAAATGTTAAACCAGATTTGAGGTATATCATAAGACAAAACATCGTTATATACATTATTTTCTTTACTTAAAATTTCCAACGATTCCCTAATTCTTAAAGTATAATGATCAGATGTAGGTAAAATAACTCTTGCTTGTTCGAAATCTATTTTTAAATTTTGGCGTTGATTCAATCTGGAAAGTGCTGTACACGGTCGGTTAAACTTGATATCTCTCATGTGCTCCCCCAATCTTTCTTTAAATTTTCGAGTGGTCATACCTATGTAGTTTAACTCCTTGTGATTTTCCGTTTGAAATGGGAGAGAATAAACACCTGCAATTTCCTTATTAGGTATGGGATCAATTTTCTTTTCAATTAGATCTTTCAGTTTTGTAGTAGGTTTGGCTATTAAATTGATATCAAATTTCCTTAAAGCGTATTTTAATCTTTCATATAATCTTGGTACATAATCGAAGGTACAGATTCTAAGTTCTCTCTTGTTTATTCTTTCTTTTTGATTTTTCTGCTTTATTTCATAATTTAATTTATTTATGTGCTGAGGGGAAAATCCGTTTTCTACTGCAATGTGTTTAATTGTATTTAATTCATTTTGTAGGTACTTTTCACTGCAAATATCAAAGGCTCGTTTTACGTAAAATCTGTAAGCCGCAATTTTATATTTGAAAGGGGAGTTACAGTCATAAGAGATGGTGTTATTCGAACGGCAATGCTTCCTGTATACTCTTCTTTCTATTTTCCCCTCATCCATATTTCTTATTAGTTCTGTATCCAGGTATGGTAGAACCCCCTCATTTTCTATTTCAAGGTGAATATAATGTTCGTGTCTATTTCATTAACTTTCACTAAAAACTCATTTAAATATCATCAAAAATAGAAAATGAGGGGGTTGGAAATTTTAAGTAAAGAAAATAATGTATGTAACGATGTTTTGTCTTATGATATACCTCAAATCTGGTTTAACATTTTGAAAATATCTAACACTTCAGCATTGGAACGAAACAACTTCATAGACACCCCCAAGAAATAATAGACTGACCCTTTTTTCCCAGACTGGTGTATAAATAGCTCAGTGAATGCGACATTCCAGTGAAAGTATTCTTTGAAAATTATCGCGTTAGCGATCGAAAGATCTCAGGAATCATCTTTATCTGTATCATTATGATTTTAACATCAATGGTTTTTAAGTTTTAAAGACCAGTTCATTCATTTTGTAACGGTATATTTTAATAAATTTTTATGCACCTTTTTAGTAAACAAGTTATTTGTAGATACAAATGATCTCTAAGAACATTTCCTAAAAAATCGAAATTTAAAAGGGTTAAATGAGTGAAAAGCGTTCTAAAAAACTTTCAAAATTGCGATTTCTATGCAATGTAAGGAAGTACCGAACCGATTTAAAAAATGATGGTGTGAAAATGATGGAGCAGCCCTCTCGCTCCAACACAACCTGTATTTCATGTCGGTGCCACTATCCTGAAGGGGGTGAAGGAGCAAAATACGATCTAAATTGTGTTTTCTGTAATACTGCAGTGGCTAGCAACTTTGAACAAGGCATGGTAGCTACTTCTAAGATATAAATGATCTCTAAGAACATTTCCTAAAGAATTCGAAATTTAAAAGGGGTGAAAATGGATGAAAAACGTTCTAAATTGCGATTTCTATGCAATCTCAGAAAGTACCCAACCTATTTCAAAAGTAATGGTTGGAAATTGATAATGACAGCCCTTGCTCTAATATAGGGTCTATTTCATTTCAGCGTCACTAGCACATTGCGGTTGCATTTTAAAAAACGTTCTAAATTTTGATTTTTGTGATACTGAAGGGGCTAGCAACTTGAAATTTGGCATGATAATTACTTATGAGATGTGAATCCTCTCTGAGAAGAAGTTCCTTAAAAAATTGAAATTTAAAAGGGTAAAAATGAACTAAAAGCGTTCTAAAAACGTTCTAAATAACGATTTCTGCGCAATCTCGGGAAATATAAACCGATTTCAGAAGTAATGGTTTCAAATTGATGGTGACAGTCCCCGCTCTAACATAGCCTATATTTTACGTTGTTGTCACTACCACCTGGGGGTTACAGGGGCATAAAATGTTCTAAATTGCATTTTTTGTGTTACTGAGAGAGTCTAACATTTTAAATTTAGAATGGTAATTATTTCAAAGATGCAAATGCTTTGTAAGAATTGTCGAAAGAAAATTCCAAATTTAAAAGAATGAAGTGAGCGAAAAGCGTTCTAAATTACGATTTTTATGCAATCGTATGAAATACGAAACCGATTTCAAACATAATGATTGCAAATTAATGGTGATAGAACCTGCTCAAACATAAGCTATATTTTATGTCGACTTTTGCAGGAGCAAAAAACTTTCTAAATTCCGATGCGGTACTGCAGTGAAAAGGCTAGAAACTTTAAATATAGCATGGTAGTAACTTATAAAATATAAATGTCCTCTAAGAACAGTCGAAAATAAATTCGAAATTAAAAGGGGGTGAAGCGAAGGGAAGGAGCGAAAAGCATACTGAAAGAGTCCTAAATTACGATTTCTATGGAATCCTCAGGAAATAATAAACCGATTACAGAAGTTATTGGTTGTGAATCAAGAGTGATAGTCCTTGATCCTATGCGGGCTATATTTTATCCGGTGTCACTACCACGTGGTTGGCAGGAACAACCAGAAAGCCTTTAAAAACATCTAAATTTCGTTTTCTATAGAATATTAGGAAATACCAACCGATTTCAAGGTTAATATTGGCAAATTAATGGTGACAGTCTGTGTTTCAACATTTTTCGAGACATTCTATTTCAACTCTGTTTCGGCCTTTTATGTTGGTGCCATTGACACCAGAGAAGTGGTAGACTGTTAGACAAGAAGCTTTGAATTTGACATGATGGTTAATTTTAAGGTGTAAATGTGTTAAGATGGTTTCTAAAAAATTCAAAACTTCAAATGAATACAGAATTGAGCATAAAAGTCTCAAAATGCTTTCTAAATTATCCTTTAATTGGAATTAGTTTTAGTTCTTCTTAGAATCTCATTTCTGTCTATTACACTTTTATAATGAAGTTTAGTCAAACTGTGGCTTAATTTGTAATTTTTGAATTATATCACAAAGTGTTCTTCTAATAAAAAATAGTCATGCACATATTACTTGACATATTTCAACTACTACGCGAGCAAAGCCGCGGTGTTTGCTAGTATATATTATAAAGCAGTAAGCTCTAAAAGTTCCGCTCGTGTGTTTTCAAAAACTACCCGGTGGATTTTTTTCCAAATTGTATCATTCGATAGGAAATATTCCCGGGGTGGTTTATGAGAAAATATACAGGGATAGCTATGAGTTTTGATAATAAATTTCGTATTTTACTGTTATTTTGAACGAAAATGTTGCCAGCAGTCATTTTTCGGCGAAAGGTTTGTTGTTTAAAGAATTGAAATAGTTATCCGTCCGTTAGAAAATAATAGAAATACCTCGCAAATAAGTGAAAAAAATATTGATATTTAATTAATAAAGACAACAAAAAAAGTTTTAATTTGACACAATATTATAAAATGAAAATATTTAATTTAAACATGAAATAAATATTTTTAATGCTTAAAAATATAATTTATTGTGAAATTTCACAAATTATACAATATTTGGCGAATTATCGCCTGCGTTACGTTGAAAAAATGAATCTGAAGATTTGATTAGACTCATTTTGAATTATGTACAATTTTTTTATTTTTAGTTCTTTTCTTTTTATTTTTATCTAACTGCCACATCATGTGATTTACAGGAAAAATAAACAGATGTAACAGTAAAGTTATTGTAATTGTGAATTACATAATATTTCTTTCTTTACGATTTCTAATTTATATTTGTCGCCAAACAATGTTTAGTCATTTTTTTTTAAAAGCCAAAAATGCATAAACGTGACATTAGCTTGAGGATTTTCGCAATAATGGTGTTTTTTCAAAGAACCGAGATCAATTTTGGAGTACATTTACATATTCAATTATAAGTTATATAGATATCAGTTAATATTTTAAAAATGGAATCCAATATCTAAATTTTAGTTTGAAATTCTGCCTGACATACATATTATAAAATAAGTTAATACTTTTTAAAAAGCTTTTCGCCGTAATTACGGAATCATATGATTTTTATACACTCTAACTCAGATGAAGGATTATTATCCCTTTTTTTCCTTTTCTTTTTTTTTTCTTTTTTAGAAAATATTATTGTTTATTTCTTTGGCGATAACGCCAATTTCACGTATAGGAAAATTCAGTACTATACTTGGTTATCCTATCGACCCAAAATCTATCGCCAAACTATAAGATTTAATGCCAATAATGGTTGATCGTAAATGTCACAATCACTTGAAAAAACGAAAATATTTAATTTAATCACGAAAGGAAAGTTTATAAAACTAAAACTTATAAAATAAATTAATATGAAAGAAGCAATTGATACCTTATTTGGCGATTTTTCACTTGAGTCAGGTTATTAAAAATGTGCCAGAAAAAACTTGAAGAAATAAAATTTAAGTAACATTCTTTTAGTCTTTTTTGTTGTTGTTGTTGTTTTGTTTTTCAATTTAATTAGCATTTTTATGTAATTCTCCCATCGTATGTCTTAGAGGAAAAACTAGAAGAAGTAATTGTAAAAATGGCTGTATTAGTCAGTTACATGCTATTTAATTATTACTTTTGTTGCCAAACAATGCAATTTTAAGCCCCAAAGGCAGAAGTGTAAAATAAACCGGACAAAGGTCGCAATTTTTTTTTTTTTTATTTATTTATTTTTTTTTTTTTTTAAATGTAGGAGAAGATTTTGGAGTAAATTTTTACATTCAAATGTAAATCATATAAAAAGCAGTTAAAATTGTAATTATGTAGCATGCATTTAAATTTTAGTGTAAATGTCTGCAAATACACACATATGCTAGAATAATTTAATTTTAGAGATTTAAAATATTTTTTATTATAATATGGAATACCATTACTATAGAAACATGCCGTTTTGTTTTCTTCAAGCATGTGATTTTTATATCATGGAACTCAGATTATTACTTATTAATGAAAAATTGCGTATTATGTTACTTTTCTTTTTAAGATGTCGGATCTACTGCCAATTTCACCTATAGGAATATTTACTACTTTAAAAGTTAGGATATAAGAAGATTCTTAAGAAGATTTCTGCAATTATGCGTTAATATTATTGCACGAAAAAGCCAAAATTTTGCAATAAAAATTGCTTGCTGAATTTAATTTCAGATATTTTTATCTAATTCGTCGCTTCAGCTGAACTTAGCAACAAATTAAGAGTTATTTTTATAATCTGGGTTATTTAAACAATAGACAGTAGATTAATTTACTCTTGACTATATAGGAATTAACAAGCCTATTTGTTTGTCCGTGTTATTATGCTCTTTCAAAAAATGCAAAATAAAACTTCGGTTCAAGTATTCCCAAAAATACTTGTTGCTAAAAATTTTTGTATAACTAACTTTATTTATCGTTGTCAGGTCTATTTAAGACATGAGTATATATTTATAAAAAATCTATAATTGACTCGACAATATTTTGAGACTATTTATTGTATGGTAACTTGGCGAGTAATTAAGTTTGTTTTGTCATTAACTCTGGTAAATGCGTAACAATATTTTTACATCAGCCTTAATGTTTGACGTCAACCATCACAATGGAGTCGATTACAGATGATTATAAAGATCTTATTCGATGCAAGAGGTTTATTTTTTTTTACAAGATTTAGTCATCGAGTTCTGTAACGTGTAAACTGTTACATGATTGTAAATGGTCTACAAAATAAAAAGGCATTGAAAATGACGTCATTTTAATTTTATTCAAACAATTCAGCTTCAAAAACACACTTTTTTATATTTCACTTTTCTTTGAAATACGAAAGTTAAACATTCTTTTTTGACTGCAAATTGTTCAATACATTTTTTACGGTATTTACTCTGCTGGAATCCTAAGAGAGTAAACAGTAGTAGTAGATCTGTCTCAAGACAACGTTTATTAAGAAATATAACGTAAAATTTCACTCAGATTATATTTAAGCTACCAGAATTACATATTGCGCGAACTGAGATTCCAGGAGTTCAAGAACTATCAAACGAAAATGAACCACCTGAACATTATTCCTGTTCAATGGTCAATCTGTGCAATCATTCTAATGGATACTAATTTAGCAATGTCAGATCAGAGACCATTTTAATTCCTGTTGTCATAAGGGCCACATTGCCCTACCAAAATTGCACTGTTAATAATCAACTAAATGAATTGCTGGTTAATAGCTAATTTTTGTCCAACGCTTAAGATAATATAATATTGCAATGGCGTTCGCATCGTTTTCAGCAATGAGCAAAGACCAGCTGAATGTCCGAATTGTTTAAAATACAAGTTCAAATTTATTTCGTTTAATCCAAGGCTCATTTGGAAATATGACCAGCGCAGCGGGCATAGCCTGCTAGTATGGAAAATAATATTAAAACTTGACCGTATTTTAAAAAGTACATATTTAAAGTTCAGTTTGTATATATATATATATATATATATATATATATATATATATATATACATATATATATACACATGTATATACTAAATTCTACCAACATGCATGCATGGGAGTTCAATCAACTGGAAAACATCATTCAATATTTAATATTCCTGATTATTTAAAAAGTATATTTTACCTACTTACAAATAAATTTTATGAAATATATTTTTTAATTTTTACGTATCATCATATAAATCTATTGTAAAATTTTTTATTAACAGCATCTTTTTTCAGTTTATTATATGAATGTTAATTTAGTTATATTGATTTATATGCACATTTAAATTTTAATGAACACTTTAATGTAAACACTTATTTATATGGATTTCATACTTATTTACATTTATTCTCATTAGAAAGAATAAATCTCGTAATATTTTTTAGAGAATATGTACAGTCCACCCTTTGCGCTTTTACTATTCTAGAGAAATGTGTTGACCTCAAACTCGACACGGGTCTTAGAAGTATAACTCCACATTGCGTTGTCAATGGGCTCTCCTCATTTCACAGCCCCACTATTCATATATCTGATGTTCATTCATCCCCCACCCCCTCCTTCCTGTGGAAGGGGAGAGCTTCCTGCACATTCTCTGAAGAAAACTAAAGAACGTCTGTAATTTCTTTGAGAAAACATTAAGAAACATTAACCTCTTGAAGGGCACCGGTATATTATATATACCACTTAATTTTAATTCCCAAATGCCACATTGGCACCAGCATTGTAAAACAAATTTTTATTTGCACCATATACTCGAAGAAATGCTTTTACTTACTTTCATATAAATTTTATAGTAAATTCTGGTGTCAATCAATCATTTTACCATTTTAGCAACAGAAGTGCTTTGCCCCTCGAAGGGTTAAGAAGCAGAAATTTCAAATACATTAGAAAATTAAATGGGTAATTATTTATTTAACATTACCAAAATAAAGTAACAAAGGCAGATTCTTCATTTTTTATTGGAATTTCAAAGGTATTATTCTCTATGTAATAGATGGAGGCAAAAGAAGGGGGGGGGGGGACCGAAAAATTTGAACGTAATCTAATTAAGGAATTGAATGATTTTATTATTAGTTCATAGTAAATCGATGTCGAAAACTTAAAAAAATAGTAATAATATTTTTCGATTTTCCTTGCTATAGAGGCAAATGGAAAAATGGGAGATTTCACGTCTATGTGTGTGGTGGTGGGGGGGGGGTAAAATTTAGCTGATTGATTATTTATGATTGCTTATACTCTTTATTACTTATACTCTTATTGATTGCTTATACTCTTTATTACTTATACTCTTATTGATTGCTTATACTCTTTATTACTTATACTCTTATTGATTGCTTATACTCTTTATTGTTACTTTGCAATAACATTAAAAAGAAAAAAAAATTAGTTTTTAACGTGTATATTTTCAAGGAGGGAGAGAGAGAGTGGAGGGTTAAAATTTCAGGGGAAACTGAATTAGGTGATTTGACTTAAAAAACGGGAAAATATACACAATAATCAAAAGTGGAAAATCCTCATTCCTGTAAAAGAAATCCTGTAAAAAAGAAAATTAAAATTTAATAAGAACTCGCCCCCTTCTATTGCGCCCCTCCCCAATCTCCTCCCCCGGAACCACAATTACATTTAGTTCAAATTCACAATGTAATATCATTTAAAATGTTATAAAATTAAAAATGAATTATGTACAACCACTAGGAAAGCCAGAAATGATTTTTGGTGACTCGATCGCGATTTGGGACCACTGTGGTCTCTTCAACTATTGAGCAGGTATAATTCTAAAAGCGAGAACTTCTGTTTTAATAGGAATTTCAAGGAAACAATTATATCAAAATGTTCAGAAAAGTTAGTACTTTAACATTTAAAAAAATTAAAAATTCTGAAATTTTAAATCTTTGAGAGTCCTGAGAAAAATTAAAGAAAATAAGAAAAGCTTAAAGAAAATTATAAGCAATACTAATAATACGAGTAATAGTAATTAATATGTCGCCTCTTCCAATGAAAAATAAATATTTTGTCGCTTAGTACAATAAAGTTAGAAGAGAATGCGTTTACCACGGACTTACATAAAATTATATTACAATCAATTAATTTCAAAATATTGCTAACCATCATAAACATTAGGATGTTTTATCCGATATATATGCTTCTGTGTTACACACGGTGAAACGAGCATACCATTGCTGTTACACATTGAGATATTTTAAGGAATCTATCCTTGGAAGGATAAAATTATGCACAATATTTTTGTCGAATGTAATTGTTTCTACTAAAAGAAAAAAAAATCATTTTGACAATGAACCGCGCTTCCTTTCTATAGAATTTGCACATGCATAATCTCTATAAGTTATTTCATTGTTAATTATTGTTTTTCTAAAATTTTCTCAGATTTTTGATAATCTTGTCGTAAAATAAGTAATATATAGATATATTACAAAATTTAATATTTTTTCGCCAAGGTTAACATTATTCTATGTAAATATCCCTTTTAATAATATTCCATATATTATTCCGGCTTATTAAATTAAAACCCTATTATTAAACTAATCTGTTAATCTTCATATGTAAAAGTATAAGATCTTAATCCATCTAATAATATTTATTCAAAATTGCGTAAATCTAAAAATGGCCCTTACTACTTATTTTTCTTTAAAAAAACCCTTTTATTATTTAAATCATTATTAAAATTCGCTATTATTTCCCGGTATATCTAAACCCTCTAAATTATTTATTTAATTGCTGAAATATCATAATTCATAATTTACCTCGTCTAAAACACCTATTTATTTACAATCATTCTTTTATTGAAATATCAAGGTGTCTACTATAATAATTCAATGCTTTAAAACTTATTTCGCGGCAATAAACTCATTTTACTTTTCTGAAAAAATTAGCGTCTGACGGGCAAAATCTATTTTTAGCTGCATTCTTGATGGCAGGGATTAAATTGTATTTACACCTTATGCATCTGGTTTGTGGTTAGAGAAGATTCTAGATCAAAATTTTCGCGCAATAAAGTTGATTAACTTTGATATCATTCGACCGGCAATATTAATAAAACCCTCTTAAAAGCGATATGATTGGAAAAGTGGAATCATCTGACTTGTAATTTTGAGTCGATGTAGTTTAAATGCAGACAAAGAGACATATGCGGTGTGTCAGAGAGAATACTGGTGAAGAAGTGGGCAGAACGGTGTAATGTAGTAATGTAGAAAACAGAATGTGTGGAGTAGGAGGAGGCGGAGAATGAGATTAAGGTTTGGAAGTCAGCGTCGAGATATAATGTCTTTTAAGACTTCTAAGTTTGGTGTGAAGTTCACTTTTTTTCACAATTTCAATTGCCACCTGGAGGTGAATAATATTTTTATCATCGAGTAAATAAGCATTTCTCCACAAAAAACTGTTCTCGAAAGTATTAATAAAATTTGGATATTAGCTCAGTCAACTGCATCTTCACTTATTATAGTCATTTATTTTCGTCTCAATTAACCTCTCGGCCAGCACGCCTATGATAATTAATTCCGAAACCCATATAAACAACAATTATAGTCAACTGCTCTTTGTCATTACACCACATACATATATACATTATAATTTTTAGAGTATTCAATTCCTTATTTTAGAAACAGATACTACAAGTGGAGTTTCGAATATTATATATTAATCCTTAATTCCGATATCTTGAAGACAACCAATTTTAACATCATATAGACATATCTTAAGAAATGGATGGAAAGAAGAATGAATTAAAAATGAAGTATCAAATATCGAAATTGATATTTACTACATGAATTCTGTATTTTGATGGTTTTTGTATACCTTTTATTATTTAAGTAATATTTCTTCTATTCTTGCTACAGTTCTTCTCAAAGATAGAAAACTTGTTTCATTTTAACGAAATAAGTTTTAGATTTTTTTTTAAATATAAATAATGTTAAATATAAAAATGTTCGAATGTTGTTTTAATTAGGGCTCTCTTATGAGGCGTTTGATATAAAGCGAGCTTTTAAAATATATGTCCTTTTCAAATGAAAAAAGCAGTGAATAAAAGAATACGTATTCAAAAAACGCGAATTGTATAAAAAAATAAAAGTGATAACGACTCTAGAGAATAAAATTCTCGAATAGGAGTAAAAAGTGTTTAATACAATAAGTGCACATTTTAAAAGCACTCTACTTATTTTAATCTTTTTCCTTTTAGCTTTATAGTTTTTTTTTCTTTTTTATGCACAGATTTTTTTGAAAGGTGTTTTAAAGCAATGTTTCTTCAAAAAGCTGAAGACGAGGTAGAAGGATTTCATTTTTAAGAAGCAGTATTCATATACAAAGAAAACACAGAGAATAAAGTGTGAAGACGAAAAAAAAAGTTACAATATTACAGATAATATTTATTTGAATATTTGCTCTTTAACCCTTTATGCCTCGACGTTACTTTAAAGTACCATTAAAACGCATTTAATACATCGATTATTAGCAAAACACTTTAGAATGAGTTATAGGTACTTTAATTTATCTTGTTCCAAAAGCATTATTTCTTGCACAAAATAAATATATTTTTAAAAGGATGTTTTATTTTGCGTTTGCAACCTTTCAGCTTTCTTGACGTTGAAAGATTGGGGAGACGAAAGTTTAGGTTCGGAAATATTTCTAAATTTCCATTGTAAGAGCATTATATTTGTACAATTCTTTATTATACAAAATACTAATAAAATATTTTAAATAATATATTTGAGTGGAGTTATAAATATGGCACAAAATCCCTATGAATTCAAATTTAATTAATTAATTTTGATTGGGAAAATACGTCTAAAATTTATTAAATGATTCTGTGAATCTTCTAATATAGTTTCAAGAATTCACGAAAAATGCTTTAGAAGCTGAAATTTTTATTAATTGATAATTTGGGACATAAAGTTTTAAAATGCATTCTACTGATATTAAGTATATTTTTTGTATTGCGAAAGGAAAGCTCCATGCTATAATTTCTTTCGGATTTATATAAGCGAAATCATGTGCAATTATACGATACAGTTAATAATTACACAAGCCTGCGATGAAAAAATTGCCGGTATAGTAAGTGGTATTTTTTATAGTTTTTTGGGAGCTGATTACTAGAAAAATAATGAAAAAATTCCAAGATGTACAGTTTCATCACAAATCGATTCTATTTTTTTTTATGAGTTTAGTACTTTTCGGACCAAAAATTATTATTTAAATGAGTTTAATAAATAATTTTATGTACTTAAAATAGTAAATTGGTGCACTAAACTAATAAAAAGGAAGAAGAAAATATTTCAATACAGAATATTTCTCTTAATAGATAAACTACCTATTAAATATAATATTCAATACAAAGGAAACGATTTTAAATCGGATCTCTCATGTTTGCAGGTACCTGGTCGCCTACCCTTCTTCACACCCCTTTTCACTGATCTTATCCCTATTCTTGAATCAGTGTCTTTATTTACTCTGTGCTGTGCATATGAATTTTTATTTCGACTTGTGAGTTATAAGTATAGTAGTAATTTTTACTTCTATTTTTGCTGCATTAGAGAACATGGCTTTGACGTGCTAATTCACCGTATGTTTTTCTGATTTTGTAAAAATAAAATAAAATAAAATAAAAAATTTAAAAAAATGTGCATTTCGCTTATTTTGGCATGAAATTCGGCAATCAAGACAAGCCTTGGGCCCCACACAAATTTTGTCGTATTTTGTGTAAAAGAATTAAGACAATGGTTTAAAGGTAAAAGCAATATTTTTAGTTTGGTATACCAATGGTTTGGAGAGAATCTAATTTACAGTGATGATTGCTATTTTTGTATTTGTAATTTGAAAGTTTTTCATAAGAACAAAAAGGAAATATTTTATCCTGACATTCCGTCTGTCCTACGTCCAGTCCTTAATGGACCTGGTTCAAAATAAAGAAGTGGTAACAAGAAAAATCTTGTTAATCCAAAAAAAAGTGTTACTTCCACCACTTCATATAAAATTTGCTTTTATGAAACAATTTGTCAAGGCTTTACCGATTGAAGGTGAATGTTTCAAATATTTTTGTGAGCAGTTCCTGGGTTTATCCGAAGCAAAACTGAAGGAAGGTGTGTTTGTAGGATCAGACAACAAGACAATGGTGAAAGATGAAAATTTTGCGAATAAAATGAAAACAGACGAAAGAAAAGCCTGTAAATCTTTCAAACTAGTTAATACTAGCTTTCTTGGCAGCAAAAATTACTCAAACTACAAATCTATTGTAGAAGAGAATGTAAAAAATTTCAAGATTTTAGGACGTAATATGAGCTTAAAAGTTCATTTTCTCGATTTACTAGAAGACTATTTTCTTGAAAATTTAGATGCAGTTGGTGAGGAACAAGGTGAAAGATTTCACCAAAATAGAAAGGAAATGGAGAGGCGATATCAAGGCTAATCGAATGTCAGCATGATAACTGATTACTGCTGGATGCTACAAACAGACAATCCCTGCAAACTTTGACAATAAGAAAAGTCGGAGAAAATTTTGATGTAAAGAAAAAACATTGCTTTAAGGACTTGTAACCTTCTACACAGACTTAACTAATACTTGAACTCAGACATAGATGTAATTTATATGGATTTATAAATAAATAAAATTTAAATGAAATGTCAAAATTTCGTGATTTCAGCTTTTTCTTTAAAAATATGCAATCATTTTGTGAAAAATCAGTTACGTGATAGAGAAAAATGGATTTCAATTTCGAAATCATCAATTAAAAAAAACATAAAAATTAGTTATAAAAATTAATGCAATTTTCAAAAAGTATTTTTTTGCAGTCTGTGTTATTTCTGGAAGGAAGAATAAGCCTAAAATTAAGCATATTCATCTGACATTGAACTGATACTTAATATTAATATTTCGCAAATTATTCAATTAAGAAATATTCCAGTTAATTTGTTTTTAGCCTTCATATTAAATATTTGAGGGAAAGTATAGGAACAAATGATGAACATTTTTTACAAGTATATTAAGAAGCTCAAAAGAAGTATAAGAGTCAGTTAAGGATTTAAAGTATTCCTCCTGAAGGATATTTGGGGCAGTAATTTACATTAAAAAAAGTAAAATGTATGTGACTTTAAACCTTTATTTTTCAGTGTAAAATGTTCAGAAATATATATGAGATATTTTTGAGTGGAATTATAATTATTTGGAATTTCAAACGTGAAATTTCAAACGTATTTATTTAGTTATAGAAAATATTTTTCATATTATTTGTTTCAATATTTAACAGAATTTATGCAGTTATATGTGTATCAATTATTTTTTTTATTATTGTTTTTAATAATTTAATCAATAGTTAAAATGTTTCTCTAGAGGAAATATTTAAAAATTCTATGGTATTTATTTTAAGGCGAGTGAAATACAAATATCTTCATTTCGACTTCATATATTTTATGAAAATCCGTGTAATTAAATATATTTTAAGGTTTGCAATTTTCTTTGAAATTTAACTTTAAAATATTTTTTCTGAAATTTAATCATTCGACATCTTTTGAAAATTTCATCTTTTTACGAATGTAAAATGATGTTAGATGACTAATGCTTACGCAAGATTGAATATAAATGCGGACATTTTATATTGAGCAATATACGTTTGGAGAGGACTATTTCATTGGCCATTAAAAAACCTCTTCAAAATTTCTTTTAAAACTTTCTCGTGTATTCCACAGAAGGCTTTAGTTGCAGCGTTACGGATTCTGTCTGATATGTCTTCTAACATAGTATCAAGTTCTATTTATTATGCACAGTTATAAAAAAAAATACTTTTTCGTTTAACAAGATAGTCAAGATCAAGTTAATAAAAAAAATAGTTTTTAAAGTTAGCTAAATTTTATATGAAAAGTTCAGCATTTTAATCAATTCAGCATTTTAATCAATTCAACATTTTTCCAACTTATGTTCTATAACGAAATGAATTTAATGGATATGATTGTCCAAAAAAAAAAACTATAAACAAAACAACATAATACCATCAATAATCAAAACAATAAAATACCATAATTCATCAAACAATAAGTAATATATATAAATAAGGAACAAATTTAAGACATGTAATCAAACTATGCATTTACCACTGAAATGATCACAATCAAAAAGGCTAATTGTAAATAGTGATCTTTGGTGATTTTTTCGACTGTTAATTCCTGGTGTGAAGCCAATACAAAACTATCGCTTTTAATAAAATGAAAAATATATAATTGCTGTTTTTCATATAAATATGATTTTTAGCATTGTTAAGGTGCATTCTAAAAGAATATGTTAAGTTTAAAAAAATCTCTTACAGCTATCAAAAAAAAAAAAAAAAAAAAAAAAAAAAATGTTTTGGCCTATATTCTGTAACCCGAGATGCCCGGGTATATACTCTTGTTATTTTACTTCCACCTTTTAAGTATGCAAAGAACTTTTTAAGTCCATGTTATATATACCATAAATTCAAGGTGGGTATTTGAATTTCACCTTTTGATTTTCTGAGAAAGATTTTCTTTTGAAAAACTTTCACTAGTAACAATTTTGTTTTCATTTGAAATTGAATTTTCAGTTTTAAATTGAAAAACAAAAGAAAATATCTGAAATAAATGAAATAAGGTTGACGTTAAACACAGAATAACACAGGATAAATTAAAATACTGAATTATTTGTAAAAAAAAAAAAAAAAAAAAAAAAAAAAAAAAAAAAAAACCTTTTTATAAATGCGGCTGAAAATATTACATTAAAAGCAAATGTAATCTTTATTAGATTTTAATAGTCCACACTTTTATGAGCATTGTGTGTTTTGAATAGATGAAGCAAAATAATAAAACTGAATTATCCTCTGCATTTATAAAATTGCGTAACACGAAAGAATTCTTAAGTGCAAAATGTGTTTAAATGAAAAGAGAAATGCGTCATCCTAATTAACGAAGTACATATTCCTTTGATCTCTTACTGATTACTTATATATTTTACGACATTTAGCAGAAAAAATATATTTCCTAATCGAAAGTTCCATATCATAGTTTTCGACAAAGGCATTTTGAAAAATTTTACAAACATAAGTTAAGTTTTAATAAATATCATAATAAATTAAATGATATTCAAATTTTAAAAAGTATTTTTTACACTTAGCTTTAAAATCCAGATTTAAATATCCGGTTTATTTCACATTTAACAGCATCTTTTTGATTTTACTTATTTACATTTCCTGTTTCAAGCATTTAATAATTTTGAATAACTTCAAAAGTAGCAGGATACTGAAAAGAAGCTTTTAACTGTTTCTGCATATATTTAATTCATGAATGTAAATATATTTTCGATAAAATATTTATAATATTAATCTTCAAATGTATAAAAATATTTTCGTTTAGAAAAATAACCTTTTTATTCATCTATAGGTAAAGGTTTATACAGCCAAATTGTGCAGACGATTTTTTTCTTTAACATCAAATGTCTTTACTAATAAAATGCTTTTATTTTAATTTTAAAGAAATGTGTTTTATTTAAAAAATATCTTCTGAATTTTCAATGGTGTAAAATTAGACAGTTCAAAGCGAAATTGAAAATTTCATAATGTGATGGTTAAAAATCCATTTCCATTCGGAAGAATAATATGTTAAAAAAATAATCGAAATTGCAAGGTTTAATTCCTGTTGTGAATATTTTGAAAGCCAGTTTAATATCACTTTGCCCATGTGCTTTAGAATTTTTAAATGGTATATATGTAAATACTATGTGATATACTTTGTGATGTATTATGTATATAATGTTATTAATGATATATATATATATATATATATATATATATATATATATAATGAAAAATCCAAATTCATACAATTTAGTACGCGAAAAAAAAACCTAACAAACTGTAACTAAAACAATAATTAACAAAACCAAGAGTAACTAAGAAAAAACCAAACATGAAGACAAGTGGCCAAGACTTATGACTTGTACTGCGGGGTTAAAAATGTTTTACGTGCACAACATTCCCCCTCACTTGCCAAGACCAAATAAATAGAGATTGGAAAAAATGAAAACCACAAACTAATTCAAAAGCCGTCAAATGTAGTCTTTGATTATCCTCACCGTTAAGCTATTTTCGATAGGAATCACGTATCGATAAATCACAATCATCGAACAATTCCAATGTTTTATTTAGATAGCTTTTTTTCCTGATAAAATTGAAAGTTAAATCATTCAGAAAATGTATTGGGTAATTTTGTTTACTGGCGTTTATGTAAAGGTTAAAAATTTCACCAACCAATTTATCAACATTTGAGCACAAATTTGCAATACGATTTAAACCATTTAAAATTATATTTCTAAAAATTGAAACATGCACGTTACTATTAAAGTTTAATATTTTTATTGTATCAAAATCAAAATAATTTCTTTTATCATAAATACTATATACTAAAATTCCGTTTATAATCTCCAAATTAACATCCAAGTAGTTGACATTGCCCTGATTATCCGAAGCACTCTTTAAATTCAAAGTGTCTGGATAACATTTAAATTGATAAATTTCTTTATTATTATTCATGTCAATCACCAAAACATCATCTATATATCTGTATATCTTTAAGTCTTTTTTCAACAATAAACCGGCTTCATATGTAAACAGATAAATATCTGCAAGGATGGAGCTACAACTGCCCCCCATTGGAATACCTCTCACTTGTTTATATATTTGTTTCCCTTCAAACAGGTAATTTTCGTAAACAACAAATTGAAATAAATTGGTGAATATTTCAATACTGATATCCTTCTCTTTAGATTTCTTGAAAAAATCCATAACTCTGTACTTCAAATCATCTAAACTTATGCTATTATACAAATCCTCGAAATCATATGTATACAATCCTGTAATGTTTTTTCAGCTTTTTTAAACTTTTTATAAGTTCATAGCTATTTTTTATTACTATCGAAGAATATTCATTTATAACCTGATCGAAAAATCTTTTGTAATATATTCAAATTTTTTTTATTTACACATTTCAGGTAAGAACCAAACCCACAAGTTACGGTTCAAAAAGTATTTGAGTTTTTATGGAAATATATATATATATATATATATACTACATCTCAAAATAGCATACTAGTTCGTATAAAAAACTTGACTACATATGCATATATATACCGATTTACCGTCCACAGAAAAAGTCAATCAAAAATGACTGATATCGTATTGATATAATGCTATTTCATACAAATGAAAAATTCACGTGACCACACGTGTTTTATTGGTGGCCTGATTTGCTTACATTGAATGTCTGCGCCGTTTGTCTTTGACATTTAGAACTACAGCGTTTTTCTTGTTATGCAAAAAATCCAATGTATCCTTTAAGCCTTTCTTGCAAACTGTGAATTTTTATCATCAATAGTTATCTTTAAATTACACTAAAATATGAAATGAAGTTTTCACGTAAACAGTAGAATGCCCATTTAAAAGTCTGTTTTATGTAACGCATTGATTACAGGACAGTACTGGTGACTATTTGTACATTAAATCGTAACACAGGTTTCCAAAAGTATTTCTTTCTTGTAGATTTCTCTTCATAAAATCCTAGCAAAAGTGTAGCGCAGAGATAATTCTTTAAAAAGTTAAACAAATAAATAAAAAATTATTACAGTGGGACATATATGTTCCAACCTGTAATCAATCTGTTAAATGCAAATGTGTCCAAAATAAATATTTTCTCTCCAGAAATCTGTTTCTTTTATGTTTTTAGTTTACTTGGATACGTACTATTATTAACCATGTTAATGGAAAACGGATAATTCTAGAATTAAATAAAAAAGTGTTTTCTTTAGATTCATAGTCAGTAAAAGGCTATTTGTATATTCAATCACAGCACAATTTTCCAAAAGCATTTCTCACTGCTAGAATTGTTAGATTTCTATTGATAAAACCCTAACAAAAGTGTAGCGCAGACATAATTCTTCAAAAAGCAAAATGAATAAAATAAAAAATAGTACAGCGGACATATATATGTTCCAACCCGTATTCAAATGGTTAAATTCATATGTTCTCAAAATAAATATTTTCTCACACAAAATCTGTTTTCTTTATGTTTTTGGTTTACTTGACTATGTACCATTATTACACATATTAAGGGTAAATTAATAATTCTATAATTAAACAAAAAAGTGTTTTTTTCAGGTTGGTATAACTCTCTTAAATAAATAACCGTTTATAATCCTCTTATAAATGTGAAACGTGGATTTGAAAGAAAACACAACTGACTTCTATTACATACTGCTGAAAATTCACAGTTAATGTCAAGATAATTGTTGCTAGATATAAATAACACTTAATAAAGTACACTTTAAAGCGTAATGTGTGCTTTTAAGGTATAAAACATTAAAAATACCAATGAGTTACCATCTGTATTTAGAAAAATATCTAAAGCAAGTGAATTTATTAAGCGTGAATGTATTTAAAGGTGAAACGTAATTAACTGCATAATTCTACATCGTAATTAACTTCGTACATATCCCTTTGATCTTTATTATACATACATAATTCATGACAGTTAGAAGAAAAACTGTATCCCGCCCAGTGCAATGTTCAATTTCCTAGTTTTCAACAAAATATTCAGATCATTTTGTGACATTTAGCAAACAAAATTTATGTTTTAATTAGTTTCATAAGCAAAAAAAAAACAAAAAGGAATTACACTCAAATTCAAAAAATGATTTCATGCATTTCGCTTTTAATGTGAGATTTAAATATCCGGTTTATTTTGTGTTTAACAGCACAGTTTTTATTTTAGTTGTTTACGCATCCTGTTTCAGAAGATGAATAATTGTGAATAATTTACAAACAGCTAAATGTTGTAAATGGCTTTAAATATGTTTCTACATAAATGTAATTCATTCAATGTAAAAGAAGTTTTTCAAATGTTCATAATATATGATAAATTAATATAAAAATTGTTAAAAGTTTATTATCGGACAATTTATGAAAGGTAGGTATTTCTTTCTAGGATAAAAGGCTGACATTTCTATATTGTTTATTATATTTATATACTACATTAGATGATTTAAAAGTTAATAAGTACTTTAATATACATATAATGGACATTTAATTAATTCGAAAATGTTAAGAGATATTAATGGAAAAGAATATATAAATAAAAGAAAATCCGAAGAAGTTACTATTTTAATTATTCCAAATCTTTACTAGTCGAAATATATTTATTTATTCAGAAATTTCCACATCCTTATTTGAAGATTGCGAATATATTTATTTGCTTTAATCTGTAATTGCAAATTATTCATATATATCTCTTTTAAGCATCTGATATGTTATTATTCTTTATAATAGTGCTTTAAGGGGTCTCAGGATTCTTAGCTTCAAAATTTTAGCAATTTTATTTTTTTTAGATGTTAAACTCATCTAAACTCATCTAAACTCATCATATTTTTTCTGCACATTTTGATGTAATAGTTTCCTTGAAATTCCTATTAGAACAGTAGTTATGATTTTTAGAATTGCACCCGCTCGACAGCTGAAGCGTTGATTCCAAAACTTTGAAGTCATTTTTTCTTTAAATGACGTTTATGGGCATAACGCGCAGGATATCTCAAAATATTCTAAAAATTTTTCCATGGAATTTTCAACACATATGTTTCATGTTAGTCTGTATAAGATGAACATATAACTTAATTTTTATTGTTCAAATAAATATTTTTTAGGTGATTATACGGTTGAAATTTTCAAAATTTTTTATTATCTAAATACAACTTTGTATTAAAAATATAAAAATGATTTAAATACACATTTATTTATGTTCAGGGTAATAATTACAATTTGAAGTATAAGTAGGCACTAAAAGAATTAATCTAGTTGCAATATTTAGTTTGTAATCCTGTACGTAAGCTGCTATGCCCAATTTTCTGATCGTCAAATGCCTGACTGTTTGGAGCGTCATTTAAATGCTAATTCTGTATCTTGAATATTTTTAAATACATGAAATGAGAGCACATACTTATATCTTTCATCCCAATAAAAATGGTGTTTTAAAATCACATACATTTTAAGATATTAAATGTCAAAAATTGTTTCTTTTTTTCATTTTTTTTTCCAATTTTCAGAGTCCTGAGACTCCTTAACAAAAATTATGCTCATAATATTACCCTATGTATACATAGAAAAATTGGGATTAAATTTTTAATACTTACAGAAGACATTGAGCTTTATGGAAGCGACTAACGGCTCTTTTGTAGCTGAATTTGATGCATGGCAAAAATAAGCACCTGTGTTGTCTGAAGCACTGACAATGAATGTCAGATTGTTTGCTGTTGTTAAATCTCCATTTGTTAAATAATATGTTGCGTCAATCTGTGCATTCCCTCTATACCATATTAATTTAGGCGGAGGGTTGCCACCATCGGATAAGCAGGCAAGTGTCAAAGCTTCACCTGCCTTGACAGTTGTCCCTTCTTCATATCCTTCTATTCTAGGAACTCCTGGTGGATCTGAAAAAGAATAAAAATTTCAGTTTTTAAATTGTTATAAACTTTATATTGCTCTAGTTAAAAAACCTCAGAAAGGATTTCTGTTAATAAAACAATATTGGACTAATATTGTTGTGTTAACTATATCCTGTACAAGATTGACCTTTTGGTATGAAATGCATCCCAGCCAACATTTCCAATGTGAAGAAAATGCTAGCAATAATGGCATGACATTGATATAAATTTAAATCTCAATCGAATATATTTATAATAGAGGCCTCCATTGTAAATATTTTCCTAGTAAATGGATTGCTGATATATTTCGGCTTTTCATAATTAATTCAAGGTAATAAATTATTTTTGATATATTGCCCCAAACATAAGGAATACTAGAATTGTAATGATTCCTAAATATACTCAGTAAAATTAAATAAAGTAAATATGTCAAAAAAATAAATTTTAAATAAATTAACTTGAATTCCCTTAAAAAAATAATAAGCTCTAGAAAATATCAACAGTATAAATAAAGAATTATTAATATTCTGTAAAATGTTTGACAAGACACATTTATGAATTGACATCCAAAAAGGAACTTCGCATTTAAAATTTAGTCTAGTTACGTTCGATCAAGTATGTCGTAATATTATTTAATATTTTCCAAAAATATAGTAGCAGATTCAGCAAGTTATATCTAATTACGACGTATATAGGTAGTAACATCAGTTTTCATCTTGTTACTGAGTGCTTTACTCAATGTTTTGCGGCTGCATTTATTCGAACAAGCAATATATTTCAAATTGAAATTTTATTTCATATAATGAAAGATATACGATTTTAGAATGATACCAATATTAAAGGAAATTAAATTTCAATTGATGATCATTAAAGAAATATAAAAACATATAATTAAAAAAAAAAACTTACTTTTAAATGCATGCCGGTTAAAACATTCATGGTAATCTAAGGTTTGGACAGTTTTATTTTTGAGTGTTATTTAAATAAAATTAACCAAAAGCATGATTGAGTTTCATAAAATAAGCTATGTGTTTGAGATTTATTTAAAAATAAAATCAAATAATCTTATAAGTTTATTAAACATTAAGTGAATGATTTTTATTTCAGCCTTACAGTATCAATAAAAGAAATTATGCAATGCTACGCTAATGTAATATCTGTCACATTTTATATAGTCAGCAAAATGCCAAGCACATTTAAAATATTTTTTATTAAGATTTTTAAAATGTGTGTTCAAGTTACATTGAATAATTATAGAATTTTAAAATAGAATAAATTGAAGGAATAATTATTGTCACATTTAATGAATTATACTTTCTGTACATACTTTTTGCTTGTGCTTTTAGTAGTAATAAATAGTATGAGGAATTGTAATATTTTCCCTATATACTTGCGAAATAAGCTAATATTTTTCAATAAAAGAAGTGTTGTGAACTCGTGATAATTACACTCTTTTCGTCGTCAACTGTTTCCCCTCCACAGCTGAATGTAGGTCTCTATCATGTTTTCCCATTTTTTCATTGTCTAGTATGTATTATTTTGTTTATTTTACCATTTCATTAACTATGGCCCATTTCTGATTACATCACTGCATCGTATATGAGATAGTCTTTAAGGTCATTTATTAGCCCAGTAGAACACACTAACAAGAATGTCATTGCAGAAAAATGTCTTCTTTTATTTTCATTTATCTTGTGATGTCCAATCAATGAATTTACGATACCTTGCCATATAAATTTCGTCACACACCATTTCTAGCAGTTCATTTTGAAAATATTATCTACTTTATGTAATATTAATATTTGCGTGGAGTGAATTCCATTCTCATTTTGCTAGTGAACAGTTTAATTTGGAATTATATGTAAATTTCTGTTTATTTTTATGAATACAGGTTAATTTAAAAACACACCCTATTTTAAACTTTATTATATTATAAATTATAACTAAGGAACATCTCTAACTGTCAATTTAGGATTTTGACAAGAGTGGTAGCGTTCGAAAGATCTTGTCACAAGGATCAAGAAATGTACAGGAACTAAACTCCGGAATTCAATAGCTCACGCTATATATACACTTTTATGTTCCGGAAGAAGAGAAATAAAAATGGGAAACCAGGATAAGATTCCTTCAAAAGCTGTCCAAGACATGGATTTTATTTTTAAATTAATCATGTTACATTTTTCCTAAATAAAAGTGTTGAAAACACATGAATTTCCAATAGCAGCCACAAACAATGAAAAGCATTATTGTTTGACAGTCAGTGTAGGTCGGTTTAGCAAGAATGGAGCATACATGTTTTACTGATCGGAATTCTGGATCTCTGTATCGGATTAAGGCTTTTTGGAAAGCATACTGATGCATTACATCGAAAGTAGGTGAAGATAACTGTCTGTAAGCCAGGTGATGTATTTTTAGTATTCCTTCTATAGTATTAGTGTTAGCATCAGAGCATTTACTTCGATGAGTTTTGAATATTTTCTTATCGTCTTTACCAAGTACTTGTAGTCCTAGAAGAAGTAAACATCCATTGACTGAATATGTTTTATAGATCCAGCTGGGTGGAAGACTGGGTATGTAGCAGAACCTCGTTTTTCAATGCATAAAATTTCATCTGTTTGCCCCCTCCATCTGTCAAGTACCAGGTTATCATTCTCATTACAACATAGGCTATCATGACATATACACTAAGACTAATTATAAGAAAATATTCATGCCTTCGATATCATGATCTACTATCATGACATAACTATCATGAAACACTATCGTGAAAATTACTACAACGAATAATTGAAAAGCTAAGTGGAAGAACATGTTAAGTAACACAAATTACATTTCAAGAAATTTGAGGTGAAAGTTTTTGCTGCAAATTTTAATGATTTATTTTCTGTATGATTCCATGTGTTCAAAATATTAACAGGTATGGTACTAAACTCTCTCAGAAAAACTTATTCATATTTAATTTTCAAATATTAAAAATTATTAATATTATTGTTATTATTAAGTATTAAAATATTAAATATTAATGAATAATCTCTTAAATCTTCAAGACTAAATAGAATCTTAGTATTTTAGCTTCACCACGTGATAGCATACCTCATAACGCTTTCATCCAAAAGATTTAAAAAAAAAAAAATTAGAAACCGTAGAATAACCTGTTCATTTGTTCCTCCTCTACATTTTTCAATTATAAGAGAAAATTTCCCACCTTCTATAGCTTTTGAAGGTTCTCGTGCTGTTTTTTATTCTTTATTATATCTTTTTTTCCGAAACAGAGAGGTTTTAAAAGGTTTCCGAAAAAGAAGATGGATAAAGAACGTTTATGATATTTGCGGATAACTTGGAAGAAATTATTGTATATTTTCCTAGTTATAGTATATTTTCCTCGATAAAGAAACATTTGTCTTTTTTTTTACAGAGTGTTTACAAAATTGTACTAAACTTTATACTTCAACAACGAAAATAATACAAGAAAAATAAAATGATATGCTGAAATTGACTGCAAAAAGTCAAAATGCGAATATTTTATCGCGTTTTAGTAGATAGAAAAAAATAAGGTGTGTTCAAATAATAATTTCCTTTCTTTTAATAATAAATAATGTAACACTCGGTCCATATCTCGTGTAGTATTGTATTCGAGAGCATTACTTCCTATGTAATTCTTCTTGTTCGTGACAATAGCTTTTGAACGATAATACTTTCTACTATTCTCTTGAAAATTCAGAACTGACAATTGAGGATGCTCCCTAGTATGAGTAATACAAAATAATTAAATTGTGTGAAGAAAGGATCAGTAATTGCTTATGTTTACTTCGATTAATGTACGCCACAGCATTTTAAATGAAACATTGGGCGATTAAAAATAATATATGCCAGAGAATGCAAAATGAAACATCGAGCGATAAAAAGTAATACATACCAGAGCATTGAAAATGAAATATCGAGCGATTGAAAATAACATAAACCAGAGCATTTAGAATCATCGACTAACATAATTAGCTTGTCCAGTGTTTTTGTAAGCATTAGCAAGAATTGTAAAGGACAGAAAAAATAACCTTACTTATAATTTTGCGAGTGAGAGCTTTATAAAAATAATCGAAATTATTTTAGTTCTATGGAATTTACAATATGCCGCAAAAATGTGCCATTTTATATGAACGGAAATTTTTATCTTCATAATGTGAAATAATGTTATCAGTAGCTGTAAAAGGATTAAATTAAAATTTCTCCTAAAGAAATTTAAATTTATTTTGCAGTTAAGTTGCAACCAAAAATACGAAATAATCATTACTTATGCTTTCTAAAACGAGTTATTATGTTACTCTGCCTGCAGAACGCTAGCCAAGAATGTTCACTAGTTTAAGGTTACACTAACTTAGAAGCTATTTACTCCAGTTACTAAGCTTATGAAAGTTGTCCATAAAAGGGCTTATCGATCTTAACATTGAATAATTCAATATAAAGTGAAAAAAAAATAGCATGTTTATCAGGCAGTTAAAACAACTACTGACAAGGAAGGTCTCCATACTGGGCATACTCAGAATATTTAAAAAAAAAAATTCCAATTAAACTACTTATGTATCTAATAAAGGATCAGCCAAATTTAGCGGCGGAATTACAGTAGAAAGTCTGTAAAAAAAAAAAAAAATACTTTCGAGTATTTGGCGCGAAAAGACGAAAGCGTCACGCGATTTGGCAAGAAGTACTTTTCCTCGCCAAAAGCAAACGATTGTAATTCACCTGAAAATTGTTTGTTAATTGATTTTTAGAATGCGTGTAAAAAGTCTTTAATGAATTTAAACATAAACAATAAGAGAGTTTAATAAATACATTTTTTTCGTATTACATATTTATGTTGCTTGTTATTTAATTTTATTACTTTAAAAACAATTTCATATATAAAAAATGCTTCCATATATTTAAGCGTATTCCAAGATAAAGGCAAAATTCATTTACCATTATTCATTTCAATATCCAAGAATTCGTCGTTTCCATAGCAACAAAATTGAATCGACAGTATTCAATATCACTTAATTTTGAGATATTGAAGCAATTTTAATTTATTTTAATTTTGTTTTAATTCCTAAAACTTGATATTTAACTTTCATTATAAATATATAGATATATATATATATGACAAAACTATAGTTAAATTAAACTAAAACTGACAAAACTAAAGTTATTTACATTAAATTCATTTAAACAAGTTCAATATGAAACATTTTTATCTTAAAGAGTATTCGACATAAAAAAGTAATTTTCGAAATTTCATTTCATCGCCAGCCGATGATAAATCGCCAAATAAACGAAATTTTTATTATTTTTTTACGAACATTCTATCGAGGTTCCGCCAAAATTTTTTTTATAAACATATATACTCATATGAGAAGAACACTCTGTAATTTTTTTCAGAATTTTCTGAATATGCCCGTATGGAGACCTTCCTTGTGAGTAATTTAAAATAATAATAATTCAAACTTTCGTCAATAGATGACTAACTAAAACTGCGCTGTTTCAAATACCATTAGTTATAAATAATGTTATCAGTAGCTGTAAATGGATTAAAAAAAACTTCTCCTAAATAATTAATATTTATTTTGAATTTCTGTTGGTACAAAAATTACGAAATATTCATTAATTATGCTTTAAAAAACTATAAAAAGGCTCATCGATATTACCGTTGAATAATTCAATAATTATGAAACATATAAAGGTGAAATAAGTAACATGTTTATCAGGCAGTTAAAACATTATTGAGTAATAAAAAAATTAATTTAAACTTTCGTCAATATATGACTAAATAAAATTGCACAGTCTTTAATAATAAAGATTTTCAAATTCACATAAAAATTTTCATCAAAATTATTATTTTTTTCTATCTATTGTAACGTGATAAAATATTCGCATTTGTCGTTTCGAAGCAAATTTCAACGTTATCATTTTATTTTTCTTACATTCATTTTTATTGTATAAAGTTATTGTATAAAGTTTGAGGACAAGTTTACGAGCAGATTGTAGAAAAGAAAAATATATCTTAATCTAGAAAAATGTACAATAACTGATTACGACATTATACTATAACTTCTTCCATGTTATCCACAAACCTGAGCAACGTTCTTTATCTTTCGAAATCTCATAAACCAATTTAAATTCAACATTAACTTATAAAAAGAAAGTTTTATTTTCTGCCTCAGATTTTCGAAAACTAAGCATTCAAATTATTATAGTGTTTTAATCATCTTTGAAGCATGGATTTTTCAGATGTCATCGATATTCAAGAAAACATTTTCATGTTCAACAAACATGGTTTACACATAAACACGATAAATAAATATTATTAGCATAAAACTTAAAAGTAATAATAATTTGTTACTGTTCCCTACTTAAATTCAGTTACGCAGCTCAAAAAAGATTTGACAGCATCCTAAAAACCGAAATTTTGGTTAGAGAAAACTGATTAAGTCACTGTAATAAAAAGAAAAGTGTCCAGCCAGACTGATAAGATTGAGCTCACAAGCTGTTCACACTAATTTTATATTATACACGTATTAAAAGAATAATATCCCTCTAAAAATAAATTAAGGGTGGATCTTAATCTAGAAAAATGTGCTATAACTGATAACGAATTTATACAACAACTTCGTTCATGCTACCCACAAATCTGAGCCGGGTTATTTATCTTTCAAAATCTCAGAAACCAATTTAATTTCAACATTAGTTTATAAAAAGAAAGTCTCATTTGATGCCTCTGATTTTCGGAAACTAAGTATTCAAATTAATATAGTGTTTTAATTATCTTTGAAGCATACATTTTTCAGATGCCATCAATTTTCGCGAAAAGATTTTCATGTGCAATAAACATGGTTTACATATAAGCACGATAAAGAAATATTATTAACATAAACCTTAAAAGTAATAATAATTTGTTACTGTTCCCTATATAAGTTAAGTTACGCAGCTGAAAAAAGATTTGACAGCATCCTAAAAAACAAAATTTCGGTTTGAGAAAACTGATTAATACACTGTAATAAAAAGAAAAGTGTCCAGCTAAACTGATAGCATTGAGCTCATAGGATGTTCACATCAATTGTATTTTATACTGGTATTTAAAAGAATAATGCTCCTCCAAAAATAAATTAAGGGGATCCCCCCCCCCGTTTTTCCCCTTAATACTTAACCAATGAACCTTCAAATCTAATCAGCGAAGCGCTTATCAGAACAAACCTGTATACCTAATTTGAAGCATATTGGATAATTCTGCATGAAAACCCATTTAGCTAAATTAAGGGGAATTAGCTCCCCCATTCCCCCCTTTATACCTAACCAATGAATCACCAAATCTAATCAGGGAAGCACCTTATCAGAATAAACCGGTAAACCAAATTTGAGGCAAATCGGATAGAAAAACCCATTTATCAAAATTAAGGGGGTATTAGATCCTTTTCCCCTCCTTTTATACTTAACCAATGAACCTCCAAATCTAATCAAGGAAGCGCTTCATCGGAATAATTCGGTATACCAAAATTGAAGCAAATCTGAAAATTCTGCATTAAAGCCCATTTATCTAAATTAAGGGGTTGTGTTCCCGTTTCCCTTTATACTTAACCAATGAACCCCCAAAACTAATCAGGGAAGCGCCTTATCCGAATGAACCTAGAATCAATATTGAAGCAAATCTGAAAATTCTGCATTAAAAGCCCATTTATTTAAATTAAGGGGTTGTGTTCCCGTTCCCCCTTTATACTTAACCAATGAACCGCCAAAACTAATCAGGGGAGCGCCTTATCTGAATGAACCTAGAAAGAAAATTGGAAGCAAATAGGATATTTCTATCCAGAGTTATCGCGTTACGTACATACATACGTACAGAACATGCGGGCATATTAGCTCTCAGGGTTTTAAAGCCTGTGAGCTAAAAACTACTCGGAAACATTTGCAAAAATCAGTGGCAGCGAAACAAATTTTGATTTTATAAACTCATTATCAAATAAAAAAAAACTTAATGTTTTCTGAGGTTTCTATACGTAGAGACCCATTTTCAGACTACTGGTAATTCGGAAAAAATTATTGTATATTTTTCTAGATAAAGAAATGCATTTTTGTACACTGAACTCCCTCTATACATGCAGTACAAAACTTATCGAAAAAATACCACAGCAATAAGAAAAAAATATTTACTTACGTAAAACACTAAGTGTAACCTCTGTTCGCATTCTGTGGGAGAGAGCTTTATGAAATGCTTCGCAAGCGTATTTAGTACCGTGGTCTTTTACGAGAGGCCGAAGTGTTAGGAAACTGGTCGCAATAAATCTTGTTTTGTCTTTCCTTTCTTCATTATGGACGGAATCTGTAAAATAAGAAATACCTGCGAATCAGAAATTGCTAAAATTAATATTCTTTTTACACTATGTACATATCGCTCCTTCAATAAGGGAAACGTCACAGTTACAGAGATCACGTATTTAAATTATGTATAAATCTAATTTTAAAAATGTAGTACTTTTATTTTAAAGATTAAAAAAAAAATCACCAAATTAACAATGTATAAAATTTGTATTACATTAGTCTTTTGGCATGTGGATTAATGCAATAATCGGAATAACACAGTTTTAGACCGCTGTGTGGGATTTAACAGCGTAAAGTTTCCACAGGGATATGCTGCCGCTAAATATATAAGCACACATACTTACGAGACGTTTATTCATGCCGAATAGTTTAAATCTTTCAATCAGGAAACTGGAAATTGTACATTTTATAGTTGTGACTTTCTTGTATTCAAAGAGCGATATCATGTCTAGATATTTAGAAAATTGTATACAAGTTTGTAAAAGTAATTAGTTAACATAGTTATAATTATGAAATTAACAACAGAAATATTAGAACACCTAATCTATACTGAAGGAATTACTGAATTATAAGTTGAAAAGACCTTGTCCAATTTCAAATAAAAATATATATTCATATTTTTTGAGTTGAGAATAGATTATATTTATATTATTTTATACAATATCTTTACTAACAAATATTTAGAAGAGGCAAAAAAAGTGAAAAGAAAATAAACTGGAAGAAAAATGCATCGTGATGAACAATGCGATCGAACATGATGCACGCTTCGATGCATCGAACAATGAATTTTTAATGAAATAAAATATATGTATAAAATGTAATGAATAAAAATATATTTAACCAATACTACTTCTAATAATTATAATACTAATAATAAATATTTTAATACTATTCTAAGAATTGTTAATTCATGAATGATTTTATTTGATTATTTTATGTAGCCGTATTCTTGCATTTAAAAATACGCAAAGTAGACTTCTTTAGAGACAAGAAAATCAACAAAAAAAAAAAAAAAAAAAAAAAAAAAAAGAAAAAAAATGGCATAACTTTTTTTTTTTTTTTTTTTTTTTTTTTTTTTTACAAACAAGTATTAAAACACCAATGATGGCCCACCTTGCACCAGTAATGACACATCGCTGCACCATTGTTGACTCAGACAAATCATATGCTTTGGGGCTATGCATATATAACGTTATCATTTTAGGGGGGAGGGGGGGGGTCTGGCACATGATATAGTAAGATACCTCTAGGGGGAGGAAGGTTTTGTCTTTTGATATCGTTATCATTTGTTATCTATTTTTATTTGTAACTTGGTCTTTACATCAAAGTAGTGTGTTATCTATTTTTATGAAAGTATAAAGTTATTATTAAAATCATTAAATGATTATAAAATTATTCATTTCCAAAATATGGAACATCCCGACGGTTGGCATTCCTATTCTTTTGTCGTACGTGTATGCATATATAATCCGCTGTTCGACAAACCATGTGCGAAGTATGTTTGAAATCATACTTGTGTTTATTAGTAAATAAAATAGAAAGAATATTGTCCACCTGTTTTCTTGAAAAGAAGTTCTGTTTGCCCCACACCGTGCAGGAGGAAAGTGCAAAAAGATATTATTACTGTTGAATGCATTATGTAACAAAAATCTATTATTAAATACTTTTAAATAGTAACTATTTCTTTTAAATGTTATTTAATATATAAACTGATATTTTATTGACTTCTCTTTATCTGATTTAATAAAGTATGCGAAAAACAAATGTAACCATATTTGTATATCATTCCAAACAAAAGAAAGAAAATTCCTAAAATTTAAAGAATTTTTATACATTGATAACGATATCATTACCGGGGGGGGGGTTCAAAGGATGATAACGTATGATATCGTATGGGGGGGGGGGGGTACAAAACTTCCAAAAAGTTGATAACGTTATATATGCACAACCCCTTTTGTGATGTGATACTTATTAGCATTTACGGATTCTTTGTTTGACTTATTGTTTTTTTAATCGACCTTCTTAAGTTATTCTAGTGACCATTTTAGCGGTGTTTTGCTCCATTTAGGTTTCTGTTTAATGAGATTCTTCTTTTTTTCGATCATTTGCACTCACTTTCAATATTTGTAACGCCAGGACTAAAGGCCGTCTGGCGGATCTCTTCTTGCCTTTCCTTGCTGAACTCTGCAACCATTCAAAGATTTCATAAGTGGATACGTGGAGGAGTAAATAGTGCAAGAAGGCCGGCTTGACGCCACTCGTCACCTCGGAACTTCGTTGTAAAGATGACTGTCAAGAAACATACATACGCTGGCGGAAGAAAGTCGCGATAAGAGGGGATATGATACGCGTTAAGAATTTAACTGTAGATTGATAACAAAGTACGTTATGGTGTAGGTTAACATTTTTATTGATAAGCATTTTTATTTTGGAAACTGAAAGTAAGTCAGAGAGTTGGAATTTTTCGAATGAATTTTATCTGTTGTAGCGCATTCTAGTTTTTAAAAGAAAATATTCTCCCAGATTGGAATCAAATTCACGACCTTTCGGTTGAAGCTCTTACACATAACCAAAATACAATATTGGGTACCTAGAATTTAACTTACATTTGATGCAGCCATCTATCGAAATGAATTGAAGTACATTTTCACATAGAATACAGTTTCTTTTATTTGAATAAAATGTGTAATAAAATTTTCTGTTTTTGGAATGTGTCTTGTGAAGGAATTGTCTTTCACTTAGTCTGTTATCGTTTCTGTAAGTCAGATTTGAAATGTTGATTTTTTTTTTTTTTTCATCAGAAGTTTATACAAAATAAGTGGCGTGAGGATTTCATCTCTTTACTTTCTGGTTGTTGAATATGTATGGCTTACTTCATCATTCTTTCGCCGACGACTTCATGAAAGTCTTCGATCGATACATTTTACAGTGCACTGTTTGAAACAGCATCAAAAGCAGTGACAGCTGAACCATTTTTGATTATGTTTCCCTTGAATTTTGAGAAGTCTGCAGTGTTTCCATCGAATGGATAAAGTCTTTTTTCCCTGTAACCATTTTTATTGTCGTCATCAAATCGTTTTTTGAGGGATTTTCATGATATGATTGGGGTAATGCTCACATTAGTTAAACCTTCATATGTTAATTATAGAGCTGTTTTTTTTCACACGCAAAGAACTGAGTACGACTGAAATTTTAGAGAACAAAAAGCGGAAACTTTGCAGGATTGATGAATGACGGTAGTGTTTGTGCATAAAACGATCAAAATTATACCTAGAGATCATGCAAAGTTCGCTTATTTAACGCGTAGATTTGTGCCCGTCCACAAACAAAATTGCGACTTTTGAACATCGTTTTTTACTAGAAGAGAAGAGAACATTTGCTATCAATTCATAAACTATCTGCGTTCATCCAACCATTGTTTCTACCAATATTATATAATCGCAGAAAACTGTCAGTCTCGTGTGCAGTAATTATTTCAAACGGGTAGATGTGTTTCCAGAAACCAAAAAATGCAATTATGCCATTTATTCAAACTTGAAGTCAAATTAGTCGATTTCATAGACATCGTTGTTGCTTTTCTCTGTCAAAACCGTAGATTTCTCAGGGTTTACGATTGAAGTTTGAGACTCTGTTTGAATCCAATCAGGTTTTGAAAATGTTTTCTTCCTTTAGCAGTTCAGATATGCCCCTGGAAACATTTACGAATGGCTTTTTTCGCTGAAGTTTCCATGGGCTCTTTTGCTTCCTCTGGTTCTCGCTGTTTTTCCTCGGGGTGACACAGCAATAAAAAGTAATGTACCGCTTTCTACCGGAAAAACATGTCGATGAATTCCATGTCTTTATCTATTACCCTAGCAGAGGGGCTAGTAAGATGCTGGAGGACAGAGAGTTTTCCCGAAAGCTACGCAACACATCTTGAATTTCAAAATATTTCGCTAATTTTTCAAACATAAAATTGGCTTTTTTTAACATGCGGAACATTTAGAAACTAAAAATAAAAACAGAACTCATTGAAATCCTAGTTTTCGTAAAATTTGGTTTTAAATCACATTTGTTTTTATACGCAAAAAATGCATAAACCTATGCGCATATGAACATTTTTGTTTAACTAACGGAATTTAATATGTGTAATATGAAGAAATACCTCTTCGAGCTAAGAAATTAGTCAAATATATTATTTACTTTGAAAAGAATGTTACGAGTAGAGAGATTATAGTATAATGCGAACAAAACAAAAACTAATAGAACAGTAGATTAATAGAAATCTGTACTGATACAATTTGGTTTAAATGCACGAAGGAAATAGAAGTACTCCATAACATTACTTCAATTAATGACAAAACATAGTGATAAAGTATGAAAAGTAAATGCGGGCTATTGCTGCTGCAATCATGGAAAAAGTGCGCCAGTAATGGCCAACCTAAATAGTTGGCAAAATAAGTATGTTTTGATAATATTAATGCGTTTACACGTTCGTTACACTTTGTAGAAGTTACCACAACTCCCCTTCTTTCGTTTATCTTCCTTGAAACTTTCCACCACCGCATGAAACCCAACTTTATTCATTAACACTCTCGGTAGCAAATCACTGCTCAAGGAAGAGAAAAATGCAAGCTTCCATAATAGATGCGCTTTCTCCCACTTTGGTTTATAGAGCGTTATACGCTGTATGATGCTTAGGATTATATACACATACGCTTTGGATTATAGAGCAATATCACTCTTAGAATATTTAAGGTTTAGAAAACATTAAAACTGGCCTTCTTTCTTATATCATCCTTAAAACTTTCGCCCATTGCTCGTAGCCCAAATTTGTTCTCTAACTCTTTTTAGGAAAATCACTGTTCAAGGAAAGAAACATACAGGTTTCCATAAGAGAATATGATGATTTGTCGAAATAAAGGCATCATCAGACATCCGGAAGCTCATTTTATCACTCACTGGTTTTCTCTCAATTTGAAGGATACGTGTTGCACGTTTAGCCTAGTCGAAATATTAAATGGGCTATCACTGGTGAATGGGTCATCGCAGGTAATCTTAACCTAAATTGATAAAATTCTGTTTAATAAAAATGAACATGTCAGAATGTGCCCAATTTTCGTTAGGATGACATCGAAAATAGAAGAGAAAGTTCCCAAAAGCAATGCTCTTTAAATACCAAGAATGCACTAGTCAACAAATTAATTTTATTTTATGTATCTGGCACGTAAATGGGTGCATTGATCTAATTATAGGCTGCTGAATTTTGTGGAACATTCAGATTCTTTCACGTCACATTTATTAGATACTGGACAGTTACGTAAAAACAAAAGTGAAATATTTGATCAAACTTTAACATTTGAAATACAAACAAAGCATTTAATATTTATTATTAAAAATGTTTTCCTGATTACTTAATACAAACTATGACCTAATACAAGCAAGAAACTGATGCGCAAAAGCTTATAGTGTTAATATTAATAATGTTATTTTCCGAAAGAGATGATGCCTTTCTTGATGACAGTTCTGAATGTTTTGATAGTTAATTTTTATAACAGAATGCATCAAAAACAAGGTATTAATCTACATAGTCATTCATTTCCTCATTATTTAACCACAAAATGTAAATTATAATTAACATTTTACCACGTATTTTACAATGTATGAAAAAAATTTAAATCTAATTTTTTTTAAATGTAACGTGATAGAAAATTTCTGATAACAGATTCCGATTTTACGTGCAACAATACATATTTTTTTTTAATTGGAAATCAGATACAGAATGGCTGTTGACTAGTGATACTAATAAACATAAAGAAAATGGTTGAGACTGACGACGTATAAATTAACAACAAAAAATAAAAGTCTGTAATATTCTTACCTTTAGATACTTCAATGTTGTCTCTGTACCACTTGAGACGTGCCGGTGGTTTACTGCCAATGGCCTGGCATGTAAGGCGAACTGAAGTATTTTCATGCACTTCAACGGTTGACGATTGGCCGAGACCATTTACAGATATGTACTCAGGTGGTACTGAAGAAGAAATAATACAAATATTTTATATCATAGAAAATGCTTAAATATATATTTTATAACCAGATAAAAAGAACTTCTTAAAAACACTATAAACATTGTAATAAATGCGCAAGGATTTCGAAAAAACTAGTCTTTCTTCATCAGGCGCAGAGCACTCGTCCTACTACTTTGAAAACTGCAGTAAGACTGACAAGTCAGTGACTTTAAATGAACGATGTTTATTTCAAAGGTGGCTCGTAAAAATATAATTCGGATAGAAAAATGTATGACGGCTCGACTTTTGTCTTTTTTCTTTTTCGATTTTCTAGGCTCAATTTTCGTAAAAATTGGTTATCACTAAGACAGCTTTATTTGTTGTACTATTATTCGTTTTCACAATAGTCATCTAACAATATATATATATATATATATATATATATATATATATATATATATATATATATATATATACTATATATATATATATATATATATATTTACTGATGTATCACAAAAATTTAAAAATATGACTGCCACTATATGTGTTATCGTGTTTATTTTCCTTTCAAAGAGTAAGATATTTTATGTGAAAATATAACACGAAAAAAGAGCCAATTCATCACCCAATGAATCCGGTTAAAATTAGAAAAAATAGAAAAAAATTTACCTTTGACTGTCAGATAGCCATATTATTTAGAAATAGTAGAAAGCTATATTTTGAAACATTTTAAAAAGCTGTATTATTAAGAAAACAAATAATCTTTGCCTTGAGTGCCATGTTAAAATCTATCACTATTCTTAATTCTTGCAAATGACTTGAAGTGTTCTAAGGTGTGTGAAAATTGCTTTGCGACATCTTGGAATAGGTTAATTTTGAATGTTTAAGACAATAGTTTATATGCATTGGCGTTTTAAAGTACCACAATATACATTTTAGCATGTTCGTGTCAGGCGTGTTAATAATAGACGCATTCACAATTATTTCTAACCATATGCTACAATAAATCTTTTACAGATTAATGTTGAATGGTGCATCAACAATAACTGCATGTTACTTCATTTTAAATGTACAAAACGCATGAGAAGCTTATTCCCAAGTAAAGAAGTGACATTTGTCTTTCATGTGCCGACCGTAAGGAAAAGAAATCGATTGTACAAACAAATAATTAAAACAGGATAATTTTAGAAATACTCTTCGAGAAATTTAATAGGCATTTAAACAGCAGAGGTATAGAAACGGATAGTCGTAAAAACATGGAGTTACGTGGACTCATATATGCTACAAATTCCTGCGACTAGGATTGTAGATTTTATGTACAATGCCAGCCTCCAAAGTATTTGCAACAATTACGAATCATGATAGAATTTTATATAGCACTTATTTAAGATATCACTTGTTTATATAGTCGATATTTCATATCTTTGACTTGGACAAACTATTTACAATTTTCTGTAAATATAATGTTATACATAGAGAATTCTGAAAAGTTTAGCGTTCATTGCATAAAGAAAAATTAAATAACTCTCAGATAGCATATAAATAAATAACAACAAAGATGAATCCTGAAACAAAATCATTTTTGGTCGTTTTTGGCAAATGTATAATTACTTATTTTAAAGTTGTTTTGTGATGTTTTTTTAAACTTTATATTTTAAAAATGGAGTTTGTATTGGTAGCGATATTTTAGTTTACATATATTCTAATTTCATATGCTATAATATTTATAATGCTTTAATTAATTTGATACTATTAATGTTAATGTTAGTTAAATTTAACAGTGAATGCGGTTAAATTTAGATATATTTAGATTAAATTTATTTTAATATTAAAATTAGATATATTTAGATTAAATTTATTTTAATATTAAAATTAGATATATTTCTCAATAAGTTTTAAAACCCATATATCTAATTTCGAACTACAATCACTGTTTATTGCCTCTTTTTACTCATGAATATTATGAATTTTTGTCTTTATTTAAGTAGATTGATTCAATCTGAAAAAGCATTGTAAAACCAAGAACGTTACTTTTACAAAATAATGAAATTTCTATAAAATAATAAGTTCCATGAAATTAATTCCACATTCAACATTCAATGAAAAAAAAATAAACACAAAAATAGCAAACAGTCACAAAGTAACAACAATAAATATTTTAATTTTTAAATATGTTTAAATTTGATTGATATTTGTTTCAAATAATAAGGAAGGAAACGACAAAAAGAGTCATTTTTCCCCTTAAAAGAAAACTAAGCTATGAAATGCCTAAAGTGTGTTAATCAAATATTAACGCATCTGTATTATCTTTTCTTTCTAAATCACAAACGCATCTTAAAAATGAAAGAATTTAAAAATTAAATACATGTTCTCTAAAAAATGTAGGATTTTTTAAAAGTGATTTAAATGTAGCAGATTTATTGACAAAAGGAATATTGAAAACCCTTCAGATGTGGTTAGTGTTTATCAAAGTATCATATTTAGAATAACTTCCCACGCAGAATTATTATAAAAAAATGTAATGAACATTTTTTTTTTTTTTTTGCTATCAAACTTCCCCGCGTGCAAGGTAACAGTAGTGACTCGTGCATAAAATACTTTGATTCATAATCAAAAGCATGTAAATATTAATTAAATCACTAAAAAAATAAAAATAACATATTTCATAAATGCGGGTGAGACAAGATATCGTTAAAGCTTTAAAATTCCATAACAAAGTAAGAAATTATGATTAAAAAGTGCGGTTTGCAAGAAAGGGATCACAAGATAGCCAGGTTTGTTTTTAGCAGCAAATAAATATTTAGTTTAAAAAGTTACAGATAGAAAGGGCAATAAGGACCAGAAACACAACGAACAGTACACCCATTCATTTATTCGTGCATTAACAAATGTTCAATATGACCTCCAGAACATTCTACTATACAATGAAGGCAACTGACATCGTTCGTTACAGCTGAATGCAACAATCGGGATGAAAGATATACAAGTGATTTCAAATAGCTCCAGAACCAGAAGTCTACTTGAGTTAAGTCGAGTAATCGTGGAAGCCATGCAATCTTACATCCTCGACTAATCAGTCTGTCTTCACCAAAGGTACTCAATAGGAATCGTTTTACTGTATTGACATAGTATGGCAATGCGCCATTCTGCATAAAACTTATTTCAGATAACACACCTCTTTGATTTAAAGTGGGATCGACTTTGTTGCGCAAAAGAGTGAGATAACGCTCAGTGGTTACTATGCACGTTTTCCAGTGTCCCATTTATGGGACACAGTTCTTCAATGAAGAATGGTCTGACGATAAAATATGAGATGAAGCAACACCGGACTGTCAACGTAGCTAGTTGCAGTGACTTTGTCGTGTATTCACGAGGATTCGAAGTCCCCCATACACAAGTGGTTCGGGTGTTGACATCGCCATATAGTGTGAAGTGCGCCACATCCGCCCAAGAAAACGTTGAACAACCATCGAGGGTCATTTTCAGTTCTTGCGGTAGCCCACACTAAATGATTTCCTCATAGCTGAGTCTCTCGGTTGTGACTCCTTTAGTGACTGAAATTTGTAGGGATAGAGATCAAATATCTCGTGGAGGATACATAGAATGGATGATTGAGGCACATCCAATATCCTTCCAGCTTTGCGAGCACTGGTACTTTCCGCGGACAATTCTGCAGCTAAATCATTCATAGAGTTGTCCACCGCTCTAATTATGCCACGTATTATACGGATCCTATAAGGGTTTTTCCACTTCTTGGCTCATACTGCAAAGAGTCTGTTTCTTCGAGCCTTTTGACAAGCTTCACTATTCCAGGACACGATATGGGGCTATTTTTCATCTTCATCACTTTCGCCGTGAGAAATTTTCGCAACGCAACAGTTACTAACTCTTTGTTCAAATAGAAGAACTTCACCAACAACGATCGATCGGGTTATGATAACATTCTGAAAGCGTATGAGAAATCCTCGTGAATCACGGTGTTTTATTGCAAGATAAATTTGCATAAAACTGCTGAATCTCTCACATGTCAGCGCCATCTACAGGGGACTTTTTTATTTATTTATTTATTTATTTATTTATTTTGCGACTAAAAGAAATTAGACTACCTTGTTGAGACCTTTCTTGCAAGATGCACTTCTTTATGATATTTGTTTCTTTTTATGAATTTTTAAAGTTTTTGGAACTTTTGGCTCACCTGGTCATTAATGCATATATTAACATAATAATCCACTGTAATACTGCAGAAGGCATGCACAATTACGCTTATTTTAGATTTTATTAATTAATTAAGATTTTTTTCTTTAAACTTGTATAAATTAACATTAAAATTATAATTTTTACAAACTTAAAAAAAAAAACTACTGCCAAATCTTTATCTCTCAAAAAATAAACTTACTAAATTCTAATAAACAGAATGAATAAGTCTAGATTTAATTAGTCAGATCTAATGTTAGTTAATCTTAACGCTTGGTCTTTAAAAAAATACGAAGTATAAAATTAAAGTAGGATATTATATGTCGATAAATTAACCTTGAAAAAGAAAAAATAAATAAATAAAATAGAAGCTGTTTTATAGCCAAAGCGGGGTATTTATTCAGTAGTTTAACAATAATGAACATACGTATGAAAAATTCTGCAGACATTTCCTGTTTTGTATGAAATAATATATGCAAAAAGACCTGTAATTCTAGAGTCGTTAGGTCAGTGACACCGTAAGTTATGTCACCGAAATTCCGAAATCTGGAACGACTAATTCAGCGTTTTTTTTCTTTTCATACGGCTAATGATAACTTTAACCAATTCACGTGATGGTGTTTAACTCTATTAAGAGTAAAGTAAATCTGATGAATAATACTTAAAAATAGATTCATTATAAGTAAATTTGTGAACAAGAATTCGGGTTTTACTTGAAATAAATTGCAAGCTTAGTTTCTTATACGACTGGTTCCATGGGCTTTTCTAGTGTAAGTTACATAGATGATAGCTGCTATGATTGTTGGCAACCATTAATTTCGAAAAGAATTGTTGGCGTTATCAATTAAAAAGATACCTCCCATAAAATAAGTCACATTTTCCCGATCTACAAAACTGGTAACCAAAAATGGTAGCATGTGACTTGGACTACATGTACTCAAGGAAATAACCATACAAAAATGATTTTCTGTATTTTCTGTAGTTTCCTCTTTCACCTCTCAGCTCTTCTATTAAAACACGCTATATCCTCCTGAGACCCCGCGTCCATTCTATTGGACATTTTTATTTTTTATGTAAAGTACTTAATTTTAGTTGGAACTTGTAAATACTTGCTGTTCATTATACTAGATAGTCTACTGGTGCAATCTGTATGCCGAAATGATAAAAAAAATTGCAACTAAATATGTATTTTAATCATTTGAAAGTGGCAGACAACAATAAAAAGACTGTTCAAGGTCAGCAGACAATTTTAATGCTAATTTTATATATATTTTTAAAGCATTTTGATATTAATGCTACATCCATCTAATGTTAAGTGTAATGTTAAGTGTTAAGAATGACATCGCAGTTTAAGTAATCTAATGTATATTTTAGAAAATAAACAACTTTTTTTGTAATGTCCATTCTATTGGACATTGGGTCGTCATCAGTTATTTTTAATCATATTAGACTCTTTTTGTATACTGAAGAGATACATTAGTTTTTACTTAAAAACCAACACAGTATTGAAACAAATAATAGATACAGAAGTAGATAATATATATTCTTAAATAAATAAAAAAAATGTATTATCATAGAAATGTATATTTGTACTGATAAAATTCTTGTTCTAAGTCAGTACATTGTTAAATTTTGGATTTCAGTGAGATATATATATATATATATTTTTTTTGGTGCAGAATTTGGTAAATATGGATAAATAACTCTTTATTATGTTTAATTCTTATTCATAACTATTTTTGGTCTTATTTTTCTGTTAGTGTACTATTTATAATTGAATTAATAAATTTCATCATATTTAATTAGCAAAAAAAACCTTTAAGAAAAATCTAATTAAAGATAACGGTACAAGATTCAAAATAAACTCATTTTGAATTCTTGCCATTTTCTTGCCAATTGTGGTAGCTGTGCCACGTCTTATTATCATTATTCTAACAAACAAATTACTGGTGTTGAGAAGAGTTAAAAAACAAAACAAAATGTTATTTATTTTTTGCTATTTTTACTAAATTGATCAACACGTTTGTTGGTTAAAATACACTTTTTCTATATGATAATTCAAAAATTGAACTTATGTGATATTTGGAAGTAACATGTAAACAATAAAAACACACTTCTGATGTCAACGAAGTTTGTAGTGAAAGAAGTAGGAACTTGACGCTAAAAATCTGGTTTTTGAAGCCTATGTAGCAATCACATGTTACTTGATAAGTATAAAATAACTTAAGTAAGCATGAAATGCAACTTGTATTTGTATATTCGTTTAACTATAAAAAATAAATGCAAGCTTTTTATATTATTTTACTGTTCCTAAGTTGTTTATAATTAAATTAGTTAATTTAATTTAAAGAAAAATAAAAATTTAAAGAAAATATAACTGATGATAATAATTTAAGATTATAAATAAACTGCATTTTATTTCTTTTTAATTTCCTTTGGCATCCAAATGTCAAATGTGATAACCATGAAACTAACTTTATAATTTTCTTTAGAAAAAACTTTTATTGATGTGATAGATTTTTTTTTAATTCCTTTTTAAAATACTATTTAAAAAGTCACCAAATAGATTGATACTTTTCAAATAAATTTCATCCAAAAATACTTTTTCTCTTTGATAATGAAAAAAATTAAAATTTTGCAGTATTTACAGGTGATGTATGAACAATAAAAGTACATTTATAATGAAAGAAATGATAACTGAAGATAATAATTTAAAATTATAAATAAACTGCGTTTTATTTCTTTTTAATTTCCTTTTGGCATCCAAATGTCAATTGTGATAACCATGCCACTAACTATTTATAATTTTATTTAGAAAAAACTTTTATTGATGTGATAGATTTTTCTTTATTTCTTTAAAAAAACTATTTAAAAATCAATAAATTGATTTATACTCTTCAAATAAATCTCATCGAAAAATACTTTTTTTTTCTTTGTTAATGAAAAAACTATAATTGTGCAATATTTAAAGGTGATGTATGAACGCTTAAAACACATTTATAATGAAAGAATATTTTGCAATTAAGAATTTTTCATTCAGAATCATGTAATTCAATAATATGGTTTTTACAGAACTGAGACCGAATGTCCATTATATTGAACACGCCAAAACTCTATACATTTTTTAGTTTTAAAAATAAATGAATATATATATATAAAGTTTTCTAGCCCCATAAAGAGCCTTAATCCTAAAAATGGTAAAATTTGCGCGAAAAATGCGAGCTTGGGTCTCAAGAGGATATAAATCTAAAATCAGATAACGTTATTTCATTGGTTACGTTTACTTTTGAAAGTCTAATACAGTGTATGTTCTCTTTCAATTAATCATACCAACATAACTGCTAAATCAGATATCTGGAAAAAAGGCGTTATTAATACAACACCAGTACATAACAATAAAATAACTGTATTCTGATCATAAAATGGTCCAATAGTTTAGTCAGAATATAGTTAAATTACGGTTATATACCCCTTTCCTATGAAAACGGTCGATAGACCTGTTACTTTGCTGCAACTTTTTAACAGTGTATCAGTATGACGTACGCACCCTTTTTCATATAATTAATTTAAAAAAAATCTAACAACTAATTACATTTCGAAGTTTTATTGAATTATTAAGGCTATATTGTTATATTATAACGTTATTTGTAATTTTAAAAAGTTACAAAAAGTACAACTAAAGATAAAGAGATTAATTTAGTTTCGGGGGTTAGCACAAATCAGAGACCGACTGTTGAACCAATTCTGGCGTTTCATTAGTTCCAAAAAACAAACTACCAGTATGCGTGTCAATAACATTTCAGTGGATTTTGTCGGATTTAACAAAGGCTATATGTATATACCCCTGTATCAATGTATTTCTCTCCCCCCCACCCCCTAATCCCTGTTTTTGAATTTTTGCAAGTGTGTTAGCTTAAATGATTCATCGTGTTTCAAAATGCTGTGTTTTGAGAGGTATGCGACTTACAAAAAAGGATGATACAAGACAAGATACATATTTTCACCAAGTTTAAAAACTCACCTCGTGTCTCGTGTGCAGGAACGCATCACTGCTGCTGCGAAGGACATTGACAGAAAAATGCTACTGAACATATAGACGGAACTAGATTACCGTTGGGATGAGTGCTGTATGAGTAAGGGCACACACATTGAACATTTGTAGTTCGTATCAGAAACTTGCTAAGTGCACGTGTCTATTCATGTATAACACGTCTTTGTAGGTCGTATACTTGTGAATAAACAATCTTTTGAATCCCGATGAATCATTTCGTATAAATCTTTATTTTATTATAGTCTAAGAGCTAGCAACGTCAAAAAAAAAAAAAAAAAAAAAAAAAAAAAAACACGTCATTTTATCAAGGCTCATTTTTCTATATGTTTTTCAAATTTATGGTGTAGTACGTTTGCGGGCAGTCTGGCAGTCAGGAGACGTTACGTTTACTTGCGGGAAGAGGGGTTATGCAGGTCAAAAAACTTCAAAATTACGTCATTTTATCAAGGCTCATTTTTCTATATGTTTTTTTTCCGATTTATGGTATAGTACGTTTGCAGGCAGTCTGGCACTCAGGAGACGTAGCGTTTACCAGCGGGGAAAGGGGTTATGCAGGTCAAAAAACTTCAAAATTACGTCATTTCATCAAAGCTCATTTTTCTATATGTTTTTCCGATTTATGGTGTAGTACGTTTGTGGGCGGTCTGGCAGTCGGGAGACGTTGCATATACCTGCGGGAAAACGGGTTATGCAGGTCAAAAAACTTCAAAATTAAGTCCTTTTAGCATGATTTTTATTTATAACATCTGTTTCTACTAACTATTTGTGATATTAATCCATTATTACCAGACGTTACCAATGTCGCTAAGACCCTGCCAGATCCACATTTATAGGTAACATATTAACCTTTGGCTAGCAGACAACCTATAATTAATTTGCCAGGCACAAATTGGGTTGCAAAGTTAATGCCAGACGTCTTTAAATATGGCAACGAAAGTGCCTGTTTCAAGAGTATTTTTTAGATTAAAAATTATAAGTCATCTTTACGTCATTTTATAAAGCTTAAAAATTACAAGATATTACTCTTTGGCTAGCAGACAACATATAACTAATTTGCCAGACACAAATTGGGTTGCAAAGTTAATGCCAGACGGCTTTAAATATAGCAACAAAAGTGCCTGTTTCTAGAGTTTTTTATAGTTTAAAAATTATAAGTCATCTTTACGTCCTTTTATCAATCTTAAAAATTACAAAATATTACTCATTTGCTAGCAGACAACCTATAATTAATTTGCCAGACACAAATTCGCTTGCAAAGTTAATACCAGACGGCTTTAAATATGGCAACGAAAAAGCCTGTTTGAAGAGATTTTATAGTTTAAAAATTATAAGTCATCTTTACGTCCTTTTATCAATCTTAAAAATTACAAAATATTACTCATTTGCTAGCAGACAACATGTAATTAATTTGCCAGACACAAATTGGGTTGCAAAGTTAATGTCAGGTGTCATTAAATAAGGAAACAAAAGTGCCTGTTTCAAGAGTGTTTTACAGTTTAAAAATTATAAATCATCTTTACGTCTTTTTTTCAAGCTTAAAAATTACAAGATATTACTCTTTGGCTAGCAGATAATCTATAATTAATTTGCCAGACACAAATTCAGTTGCAAAGTTTATGCCAGACGGCTTTAAATATGGCAACGAAAAAGCCTGTTTCAAGAGTGTTTTATAATTTAAAAATTATAAGTCATCTTTACGTCATTTTATCAAGCTTAAAAATATCAAGATATTACTCATTGGCTAGCACACAAACTATAATTAATTTGCCAGACTCAAATTCGGTTGCAAAATTTATGCCAGACGGCAGTAAATATGGAAATGAAAGTGCCTGTTTCAAGAGTGTTTTAGAGTTTAAAAATTATAGGTCATCTTTACGTCTTTTTTTCAAGCTTAAAAATTACAAGATATTACTCTTTGGCTAGCAGACAATCTATAATTAATTTGCCAGACACAAATTCCGTTGCAAAGTTTATGCCAGACGGCTTTAAATATGGCAACGTAAAAGCCTGTTTCAAGAGTGTTTTATAGTTTAAAAATTATAAGTCATCTTTACGTCATTTTATCAAGCTTAAAAATATCAAGATATTACTCATTAGCTAGCACACAAACTATAATTAATTTGCGAGACAAAAATTCGGTTGCAAAGTTACGGCTTTACCAGACGGCTTTAAATATGGAAACGAAAGCGCCTGTTTCAAGAGTGTTTTACAGTTTAAAAATTACAATTACATAAATTTACATTAATTACACAAATTAAACATTTTTTTCGACATACACTATATATATATAGAGAGAAAGAGAGATAGATAGATAGATAGATAGATAGATAGATAGATAGATATTTACAAAGAAACGATTGTTGCCATGGTAACAATTAAGGGTTGACTTTCATTAAAAGAAGCCAAATCCCAACAAAAGATAACTTTTTTTGAAACAGGCAGTTCCGTTGCCATATTTAAAGCCGTCTGGCATTAACTTTGCAACCGAATTTGTGTCTGTCAAATTAATTATAGCTTTTCTGCTAGACTAAGTTTAATATATTTTTATTTTTAAATTTGATAAAATGACGTAAAGATGACTTATAATTTTTAATCTGTAAAAAACTTCTGCAACAGGCACTTCCGTTGCCATATTTAAAGCCGTTCGACATTAACTTTGCAACCGAATTTGTGTCTGGAATATTAATTATAGGTTATCTGTTAACCAAAGAGTAATATGTTACCTGCAAATGTGGATCTGGCATGGTCTTAGCGATAGTTGTAACGTCTGATAATAATGGATTAATATCACAAATAGTTAGTAGAAACAGATGTTATGAACAAAAATCATCCTAAAAGGACGTAATTTTGAAGTTTTTTGACCTGCACAACCCCTTCTCCCGCAGGTAACCGCAACGTCTCCCGACTGCCAGACCGCCCGCAAACGTACTACACAATAAAACGGAAGAACGTATAGAAATATGAGCCTTGATAAAATGGCGTTATTTTGAAGTTTTTTGACCTGCATAACCCCTCTTCCCGCTGGTAAACGAAATGTCTCCTGACTGCCAGACTGCCCGCAAACATACTACACCATAAATCGGAAAAACAATTAGAAAAATGAGCCTTGATAAAATTACGTAATTTTGATTTTTTTTTACCTGCATAACATCATATCCCGCAGGTAAAGGCAACGTCCCCTGACTGCCAGACCGCCCACAAACGTACTACACCATAAATCGAAAGACCATATAGAAAAATGAGCCTTGATAAAATCAGATGACGAAAACTCTTAGTCTATTAGATGTATTTGATTAATATTATGCTATTGTTTATCATTAGATTTGAATATTATTCATAATGTAAAAACAAAGTAAATACTTACTAAGAACTTTAAGTTGAGCTGCAGCCCTTATTGGAGTATTGTTTAAAGCTGGACCAACCTGCCGAATAGGAATGGAAAATTAATAAATTCTATTAAAGTAATATGAGAAAGCTAATATTTAATACGATTAAAATGGTATAGATGATTATATTTGCTTTCTAGTTTTCACATATTGAAGTATTTAATAACTTATTTATTTGCAGATTCTGCGTTGTTTTGATTAAAAAATTGAAAATACTCAAAAATAAATAATAATTATAAAAACATTTTTTTTTTCAACACAGATAATGTTTTAAAATGTTACTTTTATTTATTACGACTCAAAACCAGTGCTTTACAATGAAATTATTTGATTATTTGTTTGTTTTTTCTATCTCGTTGTATTAAAAATAAAACCAATTGTGAAATCAATCTTTAATTATTTACCCTTATTGATTTATATAATAAACAAATAAACAAAGAAATCACTTCGAAAAATGAAACATATTTACTTTTATATGGAAAATTTAGTTTTTTAAATAAGAATTGTAGAACAAATATGTTTTCATTATTCTTGAATTTAGAAATTATAAGGAATCCTTCTATATATAAAAAAAAATTTTGATTTGGAAATGGACAAATAAAAAATCTACGTAGATACCGTGAAATGCATCTGATTGGTCAGAGCTTTATGGCGCTATAAGGGAGGTTACCAATGGGGGACCCGCTTTCTGTCGCCAAAAGTGACGCCAACTTGGCACTATTTCCAGTATTTTGCCAAAATTAAGGGTACTTTTTCCGTTATATGGACAGCATGCCAAAATGTATGCTAATGCGCCAATTATTTCAGCCCTCATCGTGATAATGATTTTTTTTGTAAACCATGCGAAACATTGAGATTTGTTATTTATGAAACGTGAATTACCTGAATGATTATTATTTAACCTTAACCTTGGAAAGCTTTTTAATTTGCTATTATTCGAAATAAAAATGCTTTTTTTTTATAAAATTTTAATTTACTTTTACTGCTGACGCTGAGATGGATTTTACCATTTGTCAATTACCAGATGATGAGAAAGTTGCGATAAAAATGTTTCAGGCATTTGGAATTCTGCATAATAAAAGGTTGTGTTCAAACAACCATGAAATGAAATTATGGATGAGTTCTGGAAATCCGAAATGGAGATGTAGCTTACGATCATGCGAAGAAAGCGTAGGAATACGACAAAAAACATGATTTGAAGAATCGCGGTTGTCTTTTCTTAATGCTTTGAGGTTTATATATTTATGGTGCCAAGAGTTGACATCGATTGAGCTTTGTGAGTTGCAACTTGATATGAACGACAACACAACAGTGGACTGGAATAGTTATTTTAGAAAAGTTTGTGCAAATGCTTTATGTTCACGACCAAATAGAAAAATCGGTGCACCTAATAAAATTATAGAAGTAGATTAAAGTCTTTGTACCAGACGAAAAAGCAACGTAGGTCGTGTTCGTCTTCCTCAAAGGGTGTTAGATGGTTTATGCCGTGAAACACGAGCATGTTTCCTTACTCCTATTTCCGATCGCACAGCTGAAACATTAATGGCGGCAATAGAAAACAATGTAGCTGATGGAAGTATTATTTATACAGATTACAGGAAAGGATATAAAACAAATGAACTGCGAAGTGCTGGTTATGATCATTTCACAGAAAATCACAAATACAATTTTGTCGAACCTAATACTGGATGCCATACTGAAAATGTTGAGAGATTATGGGGCATCGCAAAATGGCGCAACAAAAGACATCAGGGAACAGTTCGTCATCATTTAGAGTCGTATCTCATAGAGTTTATGTGGCGACGTCTTCATTCAAATAATGAAATGTTTACTGCAATGCTAAAAGATATGGCACAGATGTCATATTCGGCCCATATTGGCGCGATTTTTTCCTGACGCCAATGTCATATACGCAACGGGGACTGCAGCTGGCGCCAAAGTGTCGTTATTTTGCTTGATGTGGTAACCCGGATTATGTTGTGGCACAGATGTCATATACGCCCCTCATATGGCGCGAATTTTTTCCGATGCAAATTTGGCGAAAATATCAACAGCATAAACAGCAACATCCGGGTTACAATATCAAGCAAAATAACGACACTTTGGCGCCAGTTAAATAACCGTTACGTATATGACATTGGCGTCAGAAAAAAAATCGCGCCAATATGGGGCGTATATGACATCTGTACCTATGTTGTTTATGCTGTTGATGTTTTCGCCAAATTGGCAACCGAAAAAAATCGCGCCAATATGGGGCGAATATGACATCTGTGCCAAAGAGATTTGTAATTTTATGGAAGCAGTTTAATATGATTTTTTTATTTTATTACTTCTTTGTATAACACTTAGTTTTTCACTTATTTTAATTATATATTTGTGATTTCATAAAATAGTTCGTAAAATTCTGTAATTTTCAAATGTTATATTTTTTAAATACTCACTTTACTATCGTAATTGTTTTTCTTTTATTTTTCAAATGTTTCAATTCACGTGATTTTCATTTTGCGCCAACGATTGCGCTTGGCGACAATGCTGTCCGTATAACGGAAAAGTACCAAAAAGCATAGCCTACTATGATATATACGGCCCACGCATTTCGCCGAAAACCGTCGAAAAAGTGAAGTCGGATTCAGTTTCAAACCCTGAACCAAAACATCACAACGTGCTCTTTTTTATTTACATTTATACCCTGCCCAAATAGCGGCTTGTTTCTCATCGTCGAAGTTTCAGAATCATTGATCGTATATTCAGAATAATAAATTAAATACTTATATTCTTCAATTTCCTTCGAATTAAAAGGATATTTTACACAGCTTGTAGTATTTTAGTGTTCACATACTTTTAAGATTAGCTAAATTACTTATTGTTTACTTGATCTTTTGGTTCATTCTGTTATTCTTTTTTGAATGTCCCGTATTTACATAAAAATAGCCTGTGTTTCATATGCTCGTTTTAAAATTAAAATTTGGTTTTTATCAAACTACAGTTCTCATAATTGGCTTGACGCAGATATTTTTGACGAATTTATTGCTACCCGTAAAATGTTTGTGTTTGATATCGTCCGAACTAAATAATAATAATCCTTCTATATATAAAAAAAAAATTGATTTGGAAATGGACAAATGAAAATCTGCGTAGATATTCCGGGTAGATTCACATCCAATTTGAATGCTTAAGCATGGCCTTTCATCCTTAATATTAAAAAAACTGTTGCATACAAAAATATGAAAATCGGTGGTATTTTAGAGAAATATTTGATAAACACGCTGATACAGGCAGTTTTCAAATCGAAGAGTTATTTTAAGAGATATTTAATGCTAAAGTTGGACAAAATCGTTCCATTAAAAAACTTTTATTGGAGCAAAAACTATACATGAGAATTTAATCATTTTTAGATCATTTTATACATTACTAGCAGACCCGCCCGGCGTTGCCCGGGGTCGTAAATAATAACCTTAAACAAAACTGAAGTTTGTATGATTTTATATTTTTTGAATTAACCTAATTTCGGAGGCACCCATTGCCCTCCACAGCGTCTAGCGTGTTCCCAACAAACTTCTTTCCCAACGAACCTATAATCTGGGTCCACGCTAGAGGTCTGCACGGGCCAGGGCCGGCGGAATGAAGGCGAATTTCCAAACGGGCCGGGCCGGCAGAATTAGGACAATTTTTTCAACGGGCCGGGCCGGCAGACTTAGGACAATTTTTTCAACGGGCCGGGCCGGGCCGGCAAAAAAATTAATCGGGCCTGTCGGCCCGATATAAGAATTTAAGCGAAGCAGATAAAATACGAGCCATTTTCAATGAATATGATTTTCTCGAGAAGTATAAATGTGCGTCACGAGCCGATGCGAGTTCAACAACATCAATACAGAAATGTGACATGTCCATCGTAGAGATCGGCATCTTATAGTTACAAGATGTCTGATTCCGAGTTTGATTTTTTTTTCAGCAGACTCGTGCCGGGCGGAACTGGTCTTAATCGATCTCAGGATGTGTAGAACAGTCATTGTGTTTTGTAGTATTAATAGTGATAATGAACTTCTGTTAACAGTATCTTTGGAAATATACCTTAAGGTGGTTCTCATATTATAAAGGCATAAAATTGACAACTATAAAGGCATGACAACTATAATCAACTATAAAGGCATAAAATTGACAGGCCTGCCTATTGAAGGCATTCGGAAACGAATAGCTTTTTCCATATTTGGTAAATTACTTACAGAGATAACAGAGATTCCTGTCACGTGACTGTACATTTTTCTCCTTTTTTGTGGTATCGCTTCCGGAAATTCGATTCAAAACGCTAACTTTGACAGTATTTTCAGAAAGATATATTGCTTTTATCTATGAAAAAAAAATTACATTTACATAGCTTCTGAATAGGAATACCTGCCAATCTTACACATTTCCGAAAAGAAAAGAATTCATAAATGTGTCGAAATGTAGCTCCTTTGGATTTGAGAAAAGCCTTAAAAATGAGAGAAATATTTTCACAAATATACTTTTGATTATACAGCTTCAAAAGTTATCATGTTTTTAATCCTTTATTCTGAACTACATTAATCTTTTAATGAATCCTTATTTCTATTTTGAAATGTCTGTAGACACGATGACTAAAACACTGTAAGTAATCGTTAATGTTTACTATTGTGTGTTTTCTGTTTTGCGAACATCATAGTAATGTAAAATATAGTGTAAAATGTTTCCATAAATATGTATGTAGTATTCATTAAAATAATTTTAATTGTATGTTGAGAAGAAACGGATTTTTTTTTTTTTTTTTTTTTTTTTTTTTTTTTTTTTTTTTTTTGTAGAAATTGTGTCGGGCCGGGCCTGTTTTCACTGATTTTTGTACGGGCCGGGCCGGGCCGAGAACTGTAAAAATGCAAACGGGCCGGGCCGGGCTCGGGCCGAACTTCCAATTTTTACACCGGGCCGAGCTCACGCCGAACTTCCACTTTTTACGCCGGGCCGGGCCCGGGCCTGGAAATTCCGGCCCGCGCAGACCTCTAGTCCACGCCACCTAAGGCAGCATGTACCGGAAGTGCTCGCCCGTGCCGGAGATAATTGAAAGCCAAATTGAGTGAGCCAAACCTCGTAGTAATCAAGCCCATAGAATCCAAAAAAAGAATTCATCATGAATGTTAGAAAATGTTGGTAACATGGAAGCTGAAGACTAAGATAAAATTTCATAATACAGAAAAAAGCTGAATCGTAGTGTAAGTTGAATCAAACAAATCCCGTTGAAATTAAGTCCTAATTGGAGGAAAGAATGCGCCCCCAAGCGGTGGAAGATGACTTTTCCCGTTGTAAATTTCATATATTACTTTTGACATTAACACGATATTTAATAAGCTGATGAAATCCATTATTTAAAGTTACCTTTAAATTAACGCGATTTTTAATTTACGGCTGTACTGAGTAAACGTAAGTTGATGCTGAAAAAGGAGATTAATGTTCGAAAAAAATGGTAACTGAGGTATAAAGAAAGACCGGGCCCTGGGTGCCAGGGTCTTAGCTGGAATGTAGTTGGGTATAAGAAAATTTTTTATTAGTTTTAAATTTGCTGGAGGATGCTGAAACTATGTTAAAGAATAATGTAATAGAATCGGATAGTTTTTAAAGAAGCTGCAACAAAAAGCCCAAGAAGGAGATTAATATTCAAAATTAGTGGTAGCTGAATTTTGAGAAATTTTTTTGTCATTCATGTAGTAGCAGGAAGACTTAAGAAGCTGCTAAAAGAAAGGTATAGTGAATCGAACCGCTTTTAAGAAACCTATAACAAAGGGCCCGAAGAGTGCCGACTGATAGTAAAGAGCAGGACCCTAACATGAAACCTTGTTAAAAGGTGCAAGTTCTAGCACTTTAAATCTTCAATTAGTCAAAATTAAGCATAGGGTATGAATTAATCATTAGAATAAAATTTTAAAGAAATACGGAAAATTTCGGGAAGGGATTCTTAAAACAGGGCCCTAGGGTCCAGTAAAAATAAGAGGGTGTTGGTCCGGGGAGAAAAGTGCAAGACTCAATTTTAAAATTTGCATTGATAATGCGAGAAAATTAGGTGGTGAAAAATGCATGCCGCACAAAAAGTTCAAGAGGCTCCGGATCGTGTCCTATGGAACCCTAGGATGCTCTCAGGATTTTAACAGGAATAAAGAATCGGGAGAATAACTAAACGGAAAAAGGGTTCCAAAAATGAAAATCGGATTAAGAGGAGGCACTTTATTAACAATTTATGGTGCAAAAACTTTAAGGGGCCCTGTACCGGGCCCCAAGGGACCAAGGACTTAGGTGGCACGTAGTTGCGCATAAAGATACTTTTAGTAGTTTTTAAAATAGTCAAGGGATGCTAGAAATGTGCTAAAGAAAATTGCAAGCAATTCCAATCATTCTTAAAGAATGATCATAAAGGGCCCCAAGAAGGTGATTAATATTCAAAATTGGTGGTAGCTGAAGTGAATGAACTGAATACACAAAAACCGTTCCAAAAACGTTACTTAACTAATAGTGGCATATCCTATCAAAATATTATAAACAATCGGAATGAAATGCAAATTTCCGTTTTAAATATGTAGTAGATGATGATGATACGATTATCTGTAATAGAATTCATCATGAAGTTTTTGCTTCATACATAAACTATGCTTTCGATATTGTAATTAATACACCGATTGAAGAAGTATCCGATTATGGAAGATTAACCAGCTATCCCATGAACAACTATCCAAAGAAAGGTGAATATATGGTTTTTGTGATGCTTTTATGTCAGCCGGGCGCAAGTAATAAATCAACAAAGATTGTTTCCATATCTTATTCTTATTTTATTATTTTCATTCAAAATAAAAAACATTTCACTCATTTCATTTATAATACATGCTTTACACTAATGTCATTGAAAAAGATGAAAAGTAAAACAATAGGAAATAATGCCATAACTTAAAACAAAGAATTGTTTTTAATTTACATACGCGAAACGTAACTACTGCTATTGGCAATTTTAAAAATGCTAATGACGATATTTACATACGGATAGAGCTGACATAAAAGTACCCCTTTTTTCTTCTTATCCAAAAGCAAGTGATAAATCGCGATGTATTATTTCAATTCCAATTTCTTCCATTAAAAAAAGTAATACTTACGCATTATTCGGACCATGAGATAGATCGCCAAAAATGGTTGACAATTGCCAATCTTGTTTATCGTTTGCCAATTACGTTCAAAAAAGTAATTTAACATTCTTAAATACACAACCTTGTTAAAAATGGCAAATTGTTTTAAGTAAATAAATAAATAAAATATATAACATAAAACTACATACTATAAACTATAATAAATAAAAATTATAATAATAAAATTAATTTAAAACTATACTAAATAAACTATCAAATGGACAAAAAATAAAGGTTGCTGTAATTAATGTAATTGCCATGCTTGACGCAGTTGTATCTGACATGGCCCGGATGTAAGTACCACAAAATTTTTAAAGTCGTACAAACATTGCTTTCATTTTTTAAATATTTTCGTTTTATAATGTTAATTTCTAAGTGGATCGCTTCCTTGTATTTTAAATAAATTCAATATTTTTTTTTTCTTTTTTTCAAGGCGTTTGTATTTATTTATTTTTTTCAAACTCATATAGCCGGTTCAATTCTTTAACCAAAAGATTTAACAAAAAGAATTAATTTGAATTTCTTCCGTTTCTACAGTAACGGATGTATAAGATGAATGAATATTGATGAATTATCACTTATAATGTTAGGTATTCCGAGGTTTTGGCGCCAAATACATCGCCAAATTAGAAATATATGAAATATCTCGCGAGCTATTGAGCTTAAAAGAATGTAGTTAGTTCCATTCGATTCAGCATACAAAAATACACCAAAATATGTTATCAGTTGAAAAATAGCTTTAAAATCAGATTTTTAAGGAATTTTTTAAAAGTTCGTTCGATTTTTTACCCCCCTTAGGGGTGGAATTTTAGAAAATCCTTTCTTAGCGGCACTCTATGTCATAAGAAGAATTTTTACCCCAAATTTCAAGACTTTGGGTTCAGCAGTTTGGGCTGTGCGTTGATTAATACAAAATTCAGACTTTCTTTTATATATATAGATAAGTTCCCGGTGTGCGGATTGTATTTATTTTTCTAATTTGACTCATTTTTTGAGGTTTTATTTCAATTTTAAATTCAAATTTCCAGCATTTCGAGAGATATTTTTTACAAATTTTAGAAAATGTTATTAATTTAAACTGTTGCCAGTTGTATAAACAATACAGCGCATTTGCAACCAGCGCAAACAATAATGTTTACTTCAAATTAAAAATTTATTTTACACGTGACTATTATAAACAGAAAATATAAAAAGCAGGAACTCATTGAAAATTACGTCATAAAAATTATAATTACACGTGAATTTTTAAAGAGACCGAATACTGTAAAATAATAAATTCATAAACATGCGTTAGAATTCTTAAATAGGAGAATTTGCGTCACATTACACTTATTATGTAAAACTAACAAAAAATAATATTGCAAAACAGTTTAAATTTAAAAATTGCTTGAGACATTTATTTGATATTTTAAGATGATCATAATATTTCATTTCTAACAAAAGTATTTTTACGTGAATATTAAAAAGAAAAAGAAAAGTTTGGTGAAAATTACGTCAGATTATAATTCTCAAACACAAATTATAATTCAATCTTCCAAAATTTTTTTAAAGCCGATCGAATTATCGTGCTGTTAGAGTCTGCGGTGTCGGAACGGGGGTTGACGAGCTTAGCTCGTAGGGGGCAGAGCCCCCTAGTAATAGTAAAAAAAAAAAAAAAAAAAAAAAAAAAAAAAAGCAATTTATTAAATTACAACGACCATTTGGAAAACGATTTTTTTTTAAGACTAAAATTTAAGACATAAAAAATCGCACGGAGTTCATCATACATTACGTACGCCATGAATTAAATATTAATAGTGTTATTACACGTAAAAATTGCAAGCCAAAAATATCGCCTGCGACCCGTCAGATTTCATGAAACTTAAGTATTATCCACCTGAAACTTACGTAAATATCCAAGCATTTCATTGGCTGTTCGGGAAAATGCTTTTCCATCGTCAGATTTCCAAGAAATCTGACGGCCAATTTTAAATGAAATTTCATTCTTAAACTTCTAAACATCCGACAATATTACTTTTTACACCGTCGTATAGAGAAAAAAATGTACCTTTAAATGCAATTTGTTTGAAAGCTGTATCTCAATTTGTTTCTGAGTTATTAATTTTTTTTTGTAGTTTTTATTACTTTTTTGTCATAGTGGCAACATTCTATTGTCTATTTCTGTTGAAAGTAAAGGGAAATGCAGATTACTGTATAGACTAATCAGAAAACGAGTAAAATGCGGATTAAACCAATAAAAGCCTTCAGATATGCTTTTGATTTCCCATCCTGACGAAAACAATAACCATTTTTCCAAATGGTTAAAAAAAGAAAAACACGATCTTCCTTAAACATTAAATATTCTTATTTTTAATCAGAGAAAGAAATGGTGATCGCAGATTTAAATATCGTTGCAATATTTTATGTTATCCAAGCAATTTTGATTAAATCATGTAAGTGTATTTGTTACTTAATAAATTATATTTATTAATTATTACAAGGAATTTTATGAGTACTTTAATATATTTAAAAGAAATTCCATTAGTTTTATTGTTTCAGCAGTGAAGATAGCAAATAAATTTGTGACATTGATGTTTTTAGACTATGCATGTTTTTATTTATTGGGGTGAATCGTAGAATACTCTACTTCTCCTTAACCTGGCGATAAATGCGCCAAAGTGGCAACCTTGGTATTTAGTATTAACTTGGTATTAAGTAGCAACCTTGGAAGTATTCTCCGGTCGCACCATTTATTATTCCGATAATTGTTAAAATGATAATTTTTTTTTTTTTTTTTTTTTTTTTTTTTTTTTTATGATTACATGACAAACAAGGTTTCAGGCTTACTAATGATTCCATACGCCAAGACTTAAAAATATACAACATCAACCACAAAATAGTAGATTATCAAAATAAATGGAAGAATCACGTAGAGCGTATGAGTAATGACCGATTTTCAAAAAAGCTTCTGAATGACAGACCCAGGGGTTACCGAGACTGAGGTAGACCTACTCTCCGATGGATTGATCAATGGAGCTGGAACAGGCTGATTTAGCCTAACCCATGTTGAAGATGATGATGGTGATATATCATTCTTTTTCATCATACACTTTTTTAATTATTTTGAATATATATCCACACTGCAAATAGAAGCGTCTTAAATTTAGACACATATGAGACTGAAAAAGAATTTTAGACACTTAAGTGTCTTAATCTGAAAATTTAGACATTATAGATGTCTTAATTTAAGATACATAAGTGTCTTACTATGACCATGGTATAAACGAACTGAGAATAATGTCTAAAATATCCGCAAACGTCTTATTTTAAGACACTTCACTGCTTTAAAGGTGTCTTAATTTAAGACGTTTTGATTCTTCCGATGCAATAACCACCAGGGGGCACTCGCACTCCCACTTGCGCATGCGTTTTAGATGTCTTCGTTCGAAGTGGTATACGTCAGGGGGGTTCCATTCGTGCGATGCGCCAACTGCAAAGATTTCTTAACTGCTCGCGCATTACGTCATGTGGCGGACAGATTCGCCTCGCTTCGCTCGTTTCAATAGTATTCTGTATGCTGTTCTGCGTTGGAATTTTTTTCTGTGAATGATTTTAATTATTATATTATTTTAACAGACTTTTTGAAAAAAAACCTAGTGAATGCACTATATCAACGTGTTATAATAACTCTCGGAGAACACGTATACAGATTTAACAATGCAGTAAAGAGTCTCAAATCCGGACGTCGAAATTTGGAATTCTTCAAAATCTTGTCATTTTGATAACTGGCGATTATTATTATGGAAAATCGCAAAAAAAAAAAAACCCACTAAAATCGCAAAGGACAAAATTTACTATATTAAGCTAAAATTTCAAAACCGAATTCCTTTTACGAACGTCAAAAAACTTCTGCAGAACGCGAAAATCTAAAAAAAATTGCATAAAAGAATCGCGAAAAATTCAGCATAAACTTTAATGGAAGGAAAAAAAAAGAGGACAGCATTTACAATATTAGACTAAAAGATTAAAACCAGATTTCTTTCACAAATGCAGACAAATCGCCATGAAGTGGGAAAAAAAGTTCAAAACTCGCAGAGGAGAAAATTTATTATATTCGGCTAAAAGTTGGTAACCGAGTTCCTTTTACAAATCACAAAATTCTAAAAATCGCATAAAAAATTCGAGAAAAAATGCAAAAATCTCTGCACGAACTCCGAATAAATTTTATTGAAAAAATGACAAGATTTAATGCTATAGTATGCTAAGAAAAAAAGCCGGATTACTTTTATACATATGGAAAATCGCCGCAAAATAAAAAAAAAAAAAAAGTCAAAAATTGCATAAAAAATTTAAAAATTTTCTTTTGTTATTGGGATTTTTTTTTTACCTTTAAAAAAAAAAAAATCCTCTATTAAAATATTTGCTTTAGCATTATCTTTTTTACTTTCTTTTATCTATAACAGAAGAAAGTATTGTAGTCGAATTTTTGTTCGACTTCCAGTTTTCGGCGGATTTACACGTTTTAAAGGTCAGAGATCCCGAAAAACATGTTTTTACAAAATATCTGTCTGTCCGTTTACATGTATGTCTCATTATATCATCGGAAAGTATACGAAGTTATGTATTTTTTGTTATGTCCAGCAGGTCCAGGTTAAATTTGGGGATATTCCGCCGAGAGGGGGCGCTGTAATAGCGATTTTTGTGCAATTTTCATTATTGTTTCACCGGAAGTCATACAAAGTTAGGCATAGATTTGAACCAAACATCATACGTATATTTTTTACTATTGAAGCCAGATTCCAGTTGAAAATGGATGTGTAACCCTGGAAGGGGGATGCTGTGATAACGATTTTTGTGCGATTTTCTCGATTTTTTGTAGTTCTGTTGTACATCGGCTGCTGATGTAGCGACATGCACTTCGTATCTAGCTAACCCGGTAATTCGCAAACAGAATAACGATAATATTTATTTTATTAAATATTATGTTCGTGTTACTCTGATTAATAAAATGAAGCAGAAATTTAAGATGAAAATTAATGTAGGTTTGAAGTATTTTATCGTATAAGCAGTGCTTAATTTGCGTTGGATATTATCGTTAATATATTCTGTTTGATTCTCAGATCCGCTACTTCTTTGGTTTTAGTGGAAATTTAAATATTGATCTGAATTCACCGGCACTCACTCCGAAGTTCAGCGGAAATGGTGTTTCTAAAAAATCAAAGCGTAAATTTTGATTTCTTTCCCTCCCATCTTAAATCTTTTGCGTTCTTTCCTACCAAAGCGCTTACGTATGCGACATAGTGTGTCCTGTGTAGGGTTTTTTTTTTCAATGGTTTGAGAACGGCGCGGCGATGAGGAATGTCAGAATTAGTCGCAACACTTTCTGCCGTTTTTACTTGCTGCTTTTTGTTCGTGTTTTTAAAATATTCTCTATGATTAACTTTCTAGCTCCGCGTGGTGCTTAATTTGCTCTGAATATCACAGGAGCGCAGCTCCAGTACTTCTTTATTTTTAGTGAATATTTAAATATTAGTCAGAATAGACCAGAGTTTATAAATACTACGCACCAATACAAAGAAGTCCGTGACGAGTAGGATTTTCTGAAAATTCCCCACTCCTGATTTTAATGTTTTTGCTCTGTTCATTTATTAGAATTTATTAGATATTAATGCCTAAAGATATGTCAAAAATATAAATTTCTTTTTGAGGAAGACGAAATTGCTTTAAAATTTGAAATAGTGTATGAAATATAAATATGCGTATGTGGGGGGGGGGGAAGGGGGATTATAAACTTTGTTGTTATTACTGCAAAATATTAGAGCTCCGGTACTTTTTTTTTTTTTTTGCTAGAAACTAAGCCTTGTGTATATATATTGTTGCAGATATTTGAATCATATTGATTTTGATCCTGAATAAGCATAGTGACATTCGAAATTTTTTGAAAACTTATATCTAGTAATCGGACAATGGATTATTGTTAAAAGTTTTCAAGTGAGTTTTGTTTAATTTATTCTGTTTGATAATTCTAGTCTTTTTATTATTACTGCTGTGTCATCATATTCATATAATTCATCCATTCATTTTATTTTACAATAGTTTAAAAGTTTTCATTTGTACTTTTACGCATTAAAAATGTAATTTTTTTCGCGAATTTATTGAAGTGTTTGAATGAAACAAATGTATCGCGATATTATTTAACCATTATGTATGTTATATTTAACTAACTCCAATCAATGTTCGAAGAAATTATTTTAAGGAAAGTGATTTCGTTCACTTTACTTTCGAGGATCTGTTTTTAAAAAAATTATTTACTTCATATTCCGTTCTTTTACTCATCAATTTACATTGTCACGGCCGGTCTCTCTCCGATCTTGTCCGCCACGTGACGTTTCAGTCCTGCTCTACTCTGATTGGCTATCCTTCAAATGGAACAACCTTATGTAGAAGAATCTTGGTATACGTTGTAATTCAAAGTTTGTTTTTATGTACGCGTGTATTTTAATCCTTTTTTTTGCGAAATGTGAAGTACTGTGATTTTAATTCGTATTATCTTGGATTATTTATTTTATTTATTTATTGAATACATACATCTGACGTGTGTGCTCGACATCAAATTTCTCTTAGAAGCTGTCGTCGATATAAGGGCGGAATAGACACAGAACAGAAGTAGACGACAGTTGAAGTTTACACCCGGAAATTCTACAAAACGTGTGCAATGGGTTTAGTGTTAACTCATATTAATTTATATCAATAATATTGTGTTATTCATCTTCGTCCTGTCGAAGCTGGCAAAAAAAAAAAAAAAAACTTTTGTCTGGCGGGTCCTGTTTTGAGGATGAAACATCTCATTCTTTAAACATGGCTAGTCGGATGTATTATGGGATTACCTTTTAAACTTATGCAAGTCTTTCTCCCTCACTGTGGTTGTAGTAGTTTTTAAAATTTCAAATCGAGGAATTTTTCTTACCTCTTGCAAACAGCTATTGAAGTAAGTGTTATAATTTCTTTATAGTACTAAAATTAGTGTTTTATATGATTTTACTTATTGTACTAAACAAAATCTTACATGAAATTTAATTAGTTTTGAATCTTTTTGCAAAAAACACACTAATTCTAGAAGTATATATTTTTAAATTTATGACGTTGTCTTTTATTACAAATTATGTATTATTTATTCTCATCTTTTTTCTCAAATTTAAAGTAATAACATCACTAAAAAACAGACATATTTAAAAGGTAAGTTCATTCTCTTGTTTTGTTTTGTTTTCAATATGGCAGTTCTTAGTTTCAATGGCTTAATCAATGCTTTCGATGCTTATCTCATACTAAACGACCACAAGGAAATAGAAAAAAAAAACTTTGAAAGATCTCCTAAAGCTTTCTTACTTCCTAGCTAGGAATTACAATCCCGGATTGAGATCCCGGGATCCCGCTTTAATTTTAATCCCGAAAATCCCGGGATTTTCAGAATTGCCTCTTTTTTTTTTTTTTCGATTGAACAATATTCAGCTGAAATTAAAAAATATATTTATAAACTTTCGCTTTTGGAAAAAAAAAATAAATTGATTTTTATGAAATTTATATATAGTTGAAAATGAATATTTATCTCAAGTATTTCTTAGATTTATTTCTAAAGCTACTAAATCTTTTAATGTGGAATTTTGACTTGGAAACAGAAGTAACTCAGTCAGGAAAAAGGAAATCATTTGTTTATTTCGATTCTGCTGCGTGTGTGGATTCGAAGGTCATTTTCCAATTAGACTTTACTGATAAGCATCGCAAGTGTGTATCATAGTGATATCATATGCTAACTTTTTTTTTTTTTTTTTTTTTTTTTTTTTTTTTTGCTTTAAAGATGTTTTGTTTAGTAGCTCATAGGAATGATAACAATAAGCCCATGTGGGCAATATAGATTTTTAAAAAATCTAATTTTTAAATGATAAGGATTTTCATTTTTTTTCGGGGAGTGGGGGGGGGGGATTTTGTATGAAATTTTCGTAAAGCTGATACCTTAAATCTTGCACTGATTATAATGAAAGTTTTGAGCTTTTAGAGTAGGATAAGATTAAAAAACACAAAATATAAGTAAACAAAATACCGAAGTAATTTTTTTTCTCAATATTAACCCTTTGCACTCGAGGGCTCCGGAGCGGAGCCATTTAAAATTTGTCTTCAAACTCGAGGTCTCCGCTACGGAGACAATGAAATAATTTTGTGATACCTGTCTAGAAAAGCCAAGATTACATGGTATCACAAAATTATTTGCATTGTCTCCGTAGCGGAGACCTCGAGTTTGAAGACAAATTTTAATTGGCTCGCTCCGGAGCCCTCGAGTGCAAAGGGATAAAGTAGGATATTTATTTATTTATTCATAGTTAAATAGCTGTTTTGTGATTATCATCTGATATATATGTAAAATTGCCTATGTGGCAATATAATTTTTAAAAAAATCTATTTTTAAATTATATGAAGTAGAGTAGGACAAGATTATAAGAATTATATATATTTTTATCCATGTACTTTAAAAGTCCTCAATAGCCCTTGCCGTTGAATTTGTCCGATAATCGGAGATGTCTCCTTTTGTGAGGTAAAAATATACAAATATGTATGCCATGCGGATTAAAAAAGTATTCGCTAAATAGATGTTTCAGAATAGCTATTCGGGAATGTCCATTAACCTCCACAACGGATACTCCCGAATACCGGACATCTCAATTTAGATAACAATAATGCAGGGTTGCATTTTTTGCAAAAGAACTTCTTGATTAAAGAATGGGCATACTGGACCGTGCCCCGCCCCCCTACGATTTTAGAGCCCACAAATTTGATGTGCAATATTTGTAAAGCTTATATTTTAAATCTGTTTCGAAATTGTATTGATTATAATCAATATTTTTAACTTTTAGAGTAAAATAAGATTAAAAATAAAACAAATTTTAAAAATCTAATATTTAGATACATATATTTTGTTTGAATCTTGCTCTACTCCTGAAGTTCAAAATATTGATTATAATCAGTAAAATGTCGTAAAAGATTTAAATTATCAGCTTAACAAAAATTGCATACCAAAATTAGGAGCAAAATAGGGGGGGAGGGGGCGGGGGCCAACCAAAGCCCCAGGACCTCAGCCAAATATTTTTCCAGGATTCAACGTGGTCAAACATGGCTACGTATGATGCTTACAAAGAAAAATGGATGCTATTAAGACGTTTGAAGTGTCTGAAATTCAGACACAAAAGGTGTCTGAAAAAATTCAGACATTTTAAAATGCCTGAAAACTGAACACTCCGTTTCAGACACTTAAGTGTCTGAATTTCAGACATTTTAATTTACAGTGCACGTATTAAAACAGGTTCCAAAATTAGTATATATGTATTATTTACTTCCACATTCATAAAAATAAGTTTATTATATATATATATATATTGTCACCGGGTTTTGTAAACAAAAAAATTTAACTAGATGAATCGAGAAAAAATCGCTGATTAAATTAGTCAAAATTTTCAGTAAAAATTAACAAGCGGGGATAATCCAGGATTTTGCTCATTTTATGTGTCACGTATACGTGTCGCCCCGTCCGAAGGGTTAATAATTTTGTGTTGTGTTTTTAACTTTGAAAATAGGAAGTTTAGACAAAATTTAAATCTGCGTAGAAACTGGAGCAAAAGCGAGTAATTTTCTGCTAGATCAGAAATAATTCCATTAAAAAAAAATGATACACTCTAGGTTTCCTGATAAAATATTTAGATAGGAAATGTAAAAAGAAAAAGGGAGCATTCCTAGAGAAATTTTAATTTTTCAACTCAGTTTCATTTCGGTAAAGTTATTCGCTTTGGAAATAAAAACTAATCTTCTTTCATCGTAGCAAAATAATATAAAGAACTTTATTGCTTTCAATATTCGAGTTGTGTCTTTTGACCGCAGTTCAGAAAATAGTCGAGCAAAACATATGAAAAAAGTTTTCCCTTTTCAACTTTGGGAGTAATGTAAACTCTTAGTTTTTTATGTGCGTACAAATTCTACTTCCAAAAACTTCCGTTTAAACTAAGTTATTTATGAAAAAAGCTTTTAAAGTTTAGAAAATGTAGAAAAAGTTATAACTACTTGTATAAGGTAAGAAATGAAACAGAATGAAGATTCTCAGAGGGGAAAAGAAAATACAACAAGAGAACATTTTTTGTTAAATTCAATTTCTGAAATGCAATTTGAGTGTAAGTGATTTATAACGAGCGTAAAAAAATGCTTTTTTTATTATTAAATAACATTAAAATAAGCAGTCATGTATATACATGTTATACATTTCAATACACGTTAATTTAAAAAATATATATATTTAAGGATTCTTTTTTGATAAAAATACTATTACAAAAATTTAAATTTTTTTTAATGTTTTTTTTTATTCTTAAATAACATTAAAATAAGCAGTCGTGTATAAAGTCAAAACACGGTAATTAAAATATCTATATATATATATACTAGGGGGCACCGCCCCCCTGCTCGCTACGCTGACCAAACCCCGCGTAATCGCTTAGCTATTCCATTCGGTATAGCGAAGCAATTCCTATTTTCTAGCCAACACCAGATTATTGTTTGTGCTTAAAAATAATGTAAATAGTTCAATTAAGCTCTATTCATAAGCTAATAATAGTTTTTGTTGTATTGAAATACCCCAATTTGTTGATTTCCTTCATGCAAGTAAACCCTATTGTATTTCAATGGGAGTCTATGGAAATTTGGCGAAATACTGGAAATAGCGCTAAGTTGACGTCGCTTTTGGTGACAGAGAGACTTCCCTTGGTAACCTCCCTTATAGCGTCATAAAGCACTGACCAATCAGTTGCATTTTACGGTATCTACGCAGATTTTCATTGTTCCATTTCCAAAGCATTACTTTTTGCAAGCCATACTTAGATACTACTACCGGCAGACCGATTTGCGTTTAATGTATGAAGTTGCTCACCAGAGGACTCTGATACGCTGCCCAAAACAGAAATTTGACTCTGACCGTAACTTCAACGACGAAAGTCAATCAAACCGCTCTGGGCAGGGTTCAGAGAATTCCAAAGTGTTTACTTTTTTTTCCGTATAGATATGATTCAAAAGAGTTTAATCAAAATATTAACTCTAATCATCAAATTAAAAAAAAAGCAATTTAACAAATTACAACGACCATTTGGAAAATGATTTTTTCAAAGACTAAAATTTAAGACATCAAAAATCGCACGGAGTTGATCCTACATTACGTACGCCATGGATAAAACAATAACATTCCTGGACCCCATCATGAACAAATTTTAAAAGAAATTTCAGTTTTATAATTTTCGGTACTGTGCATTTTAAAACTTCTACGGAGCTGGTCATACATTACGTACGCCATGAATTAAAGATTAATAGTGTTATTACACGTAAAAATTGCAAGCAAGAGAAATCGCCTGCGACTCGTCAGATTTCCTATGAAACATAGGTAATAGCCAAGCATTTCATTGGCTGTTCGGGAAAAGTGTTTTCTATCATCAGATTTCCAAAAAACCCGCGACCAATTTTAAATAAAATTTCATTCTTAAACTTCTAAACATTCGACAATATTACTTTTTATACCGTCGGATAGAGAAAAAAATTTACCTTTAAATGCAATTTGTTTGAAAGCTGTATCTCAATTTGTTTCTGATTTATTAATTTTTTTTGTAGTTTTTATTACTTTTTTGTCATAGTGGCAACACTCTGCTGTCCATTGTTGTTGAAACCAAAGGGAAATACAGATTACTGTATATACCAATGAGATAACGAATAAATTGCGGATTAAACCAATGAAAACGATCAAATTTGCATTTGATTTCCTACCCTGTCGAGAACAATAACCATTTTTCCGAATGATAAAACAACAACAACAACAACAACAAATAAAAAACATTATCATTTTAACAATTATCGGAATAATAAATGGTGCGACCGGAGAATACTTCCAAGGTTGCTACTAAATCGCCAGGTTGGGGAGGAGTAGAGCATTCTACGATTCACCCCAATAAATAAAAACATGCATAGTCTGAAAACATCAATGTCACAAATTTATTTGCTATATTCACTGCTGAAACAATAAAACTAATATTTCTTTTAAATATATTAAAGTACTCATAAAATTCCTTGTAATAATTAATAAATATAATTTATTAAGTAACAAATACTGTTACATGATTTAATCAAAATTCCTTGGATAACATAAAATATTGCAACGATATTTAAATCTGCGATCACCATTTTTTTCTATGATTAAAAATAAGAATATTTAATGTTTAAGGAAGATCGTCTTTTTTTTTTTTTTTTTTTTTTTTTTTTTACTATTATTATTATTATTTAGTCCGGATGTTATCAATCACAAACATTTTACGGGTAGCAATAAATTCGTCAAAAATAACTGCTTCAAGCCAGTTATGAGAACTGGAGTTTGATAAAAACCAAATTTTAATTTTAAAACGTGTATATGAAACTCAAGCTATTTTTATGTAAATACGGGAGATTCAAAAAAGAATAACAGAACAATCCAAACGATCAAGTAAACAGTAAGTAATTTAGCTAATCTTAAATGTATGTGAACACTAAAATACTACAAGCTGTGTAAAATATCTTTTTAAATAGAAGGAAATCGAAGAATATATGTATTTAATTTATAATTCTGAAAATACGATCAATGATTCTGAAACTTCGACGATGAGAAACAAGCCGCCGCTATTTGGGCAGGGTATAAATGTAAACAAAAAAGAGCACGTTGTGATGTTTTGGTTCAGAGTTTGAAGCTGAATCCGAATTCACTTTTTCGACGGTTTTCAGCTAAATGCGTAGACCGTATATATCATAGTAGGCTATGCTTTTTGGTACTTTACCGTTATACGGACAACATTGTCGTCAAGCGCAATAGTTGGCTCAAAATTAAAATCACGTGAATTGAAACATTTGAAAAATAAAAGAAAAACAATTACGATAGTAAAGTGAGCATTTTAAAAATATAACATTTGAAAATTACGGAATTTTACGAACTATTTTATTAAATCACAAATATATAATTAAAATAAGTGAACAAATAACTGTCATGCAATAAAGTAATAAAATAAAAAAATCATATTAAACTGCTGCCATAAAATTACAAAACTCTTTGGCACAGATGTCATATTCACCCTATAGTGGCACGCTTTTTTTTCGGTTGCCAATTTGGCGAAAACATCAACAGCATAAACAACATAGGTACAGATGTCATATACGCCCTATATTGGCGCGATTTTTTTCTGATGCCAATGTCATATACGCAACGGGTATTTAACTGGCGCCAAAGTATCGTTATTTTGCTTGATATGGTAACCCGGATATCATGCTGTTTATGCTGTTGATATTTTCGCCAAATTGGCATCGGAAAAAAATCGCGCCAATATAGGGTATATGACATCTGTGCCACATCATAATCCGGGTTACCACATCAAGCAAAATGACGACACTTTGGCGCCAGTTAAGTACCCGTTGCGCATATGACATTGGCGTCAGGAAAAAATCGCGCCAATATGGGGCGAATACTACATCTGTGCCATATCTTTTAGCATTGCAGTAAACATTTCATTTTTTGAATGAAGACGTCGCCACATAAACTCTATGAGATACGACTCTAAATGATGACGAACTGTTCCCCGATGTCTTTTGTTGCGCCATTTTGCGATGCCCCATAATCTCTCAATATTTTGAGTATGACATCCAGTATTATGGTCGACAAAATTGTATTTATGATTTACTGTGAAATGATCATAACCAGCACTTCGCAGTTCATCTGTTTTATATTCTTTCCAGTAATCTGTATAAATAATACTTCCATCAGCTACATTGTTTTCTATTGCCGCCATTAAAGTTTCAGCTGTGCAATCGGAAATAGGAGTAAGGAAACATCCCCGTGTTTCACGGCATAAGCCATCTAATACCCATTGAGGAGGAAGAACACGCCCTACGTTGCTTTTTCTTCTGATAAAAAGACTTTCATCTACTTCTATAATTTTATTAGGTCCACCGATTTTTCTATTTGGTTGTGAACATAAATAAATTGCACAAACTTCTCTAAAATAACTATTCCACTCCACTGTTGTGTTATGGTTCATATCAAGTTGCAAATCACAAAGCTCAATCTTTGTCAACTCTTGTCACCATAAATATATAAACCTCAAAGCATTAAGTAAAGACAATCGCGATCTTTCAAACCATGTTTTTTGTCGTATTCCTACGCTTTCTTCGCATGATCGTAAGCTACATCTCCATTTCGGATTTCCAGAACTCATCCATAATTTCATTTCATGGTTGTTTGAACACAACCTTTTATTATGCAGAATTCCAAATTTCTGAAACAGTTTTATCGCAACTTTCTCATCATCTGGTAATTGACAAATGGTAAAATCCATCTCAGCGTCAGCAGTAAAAGTAAATTATAATTTTATAAAAAAAAACAAGCATTTTTATTTCGAATAATAGCAAATTAAAAAGCTTTCCAAGGTTAAGGTTAAATAATAATCATTCACGTAATTCACGTTTCATAAATAACAAATCACAATGTTTCGCATGGTTTACAAGAAAAATCCTTTTCACGATGAGGGCTGAAATAATTGGCGCATTAACATACATTTTGGCATGCTGTCCGTATAACGGAAAAGTACCCTTAATTTTGGCATAATACTGGAAATAGTGCCAAGTTGGCGTCACTTTTGGCGACAGAGAGACGTGTCCCTCATTGGTAACCTACCTTATAGCGTCATAAATCTCTGACCAATCAGATGCATTTCACGGTATCTACGCAGATTTTTTATTGGTCCATTTCCAAATCAAAACTTTTTTTTTATATGTAGAAAGATATTTTTACAAATGACTTTTTACAATGATATAGGGTAAAGACACCAGAAACTGAAGCTTTAAGGATTCTTTTTTGTTAAAATTACTATTACAAAAATGTAAATCTATTTTTAAATGTTTTATTTTTAATTATTAAATAACATTAAATTAATCAAACGCGCATACAGTCAAAACACGGTAATTAAAAAAAAATATTTTGTTTTTTAGAAATGGCTTTTAAATTGATATAGGGTATAGCCCCCAGAAACTGAAACCTTAAGGAATCTTTTTTTGTTAAAATTACGATTACAAAAATGTAAATCTATTTTTAAATGTTTTTTTTTATTATTAAATAACATTAAATTGATCAAACGTGCATACAGTCAAAACACGGTAATTAAAAAAAATATTTTTTTTTTCAGAAATGGCTTTTAAATTGATATAGGGTATAGCCCCCAGAAACTGAAACCTTAAGGAATCTTTTTTTGTTAAAATTACGATTACAAAATTTTAATAATTTTTTCTTAATCTATGACAACACAAAAATTCTAATTAAATACTGAATCTTCTAAATTTTAAAATATGAATAACTGATATAAATCAATATAAGCATTAAATAACGATCAAATGTGCGTCGTTTTCTGATTTTATTGGCAACCGATATGCTATTTATTTCTCGTAGCAAATAAAGTGCCGTCTCCAAAAAATAACTTTCCGTTGTATAAGCCTGCCGTAAAACAAAGCGGATGTATCACTGTACTACTAAATACTCTTCTGCATTTTTTTTTTCAACCATCGCACATTTTCGATTTTAATACCGTTGTATTGGGAGAAAAATACTTTTAAATACAATTTGTTTGAAAACTGCATCTTAATTTATTTTTCAGATATTATTTTTTTGTAGTTTTTAGTGCTATATGTTTAATTTTGGCAACTCAAGTACTCCATTTCTGTAGAAAGTAAAGAAAACATAGTTGGAAAATAGTAATTATATATTTTTGTTGTCATTTTTCCATAACTAGTCAAAAAATGTAATTAAAATATGTGGTATTTTGAAAAAAAAATTATATAAATGAATGATTTCTGATAAAACATGGAAATATTATAAAATATATTTAACTTAATTATCTATATTACAAGCAAATGAAGGTTTATGAATCATTAGATAGTTGATTTTATTTGTCAAGTTTCTTCAGTGACATCTGTTTTTTTTTTTTTTTTTTTTTTTTTTTTTTTTGTGTATTATTGAGCGATAGTGACGTCATATGAATACTTTATTGCAGATGTTGTTTAAGACAGGATCGTAAATGAGCAATTCTTTAGAGGATGCGAAACACGTCATTTTATATAAAATCGAAGCTTGTGTTTTAAGTCTTAAAACTAAAATATGTTTTTCATTATCTATATTTACATACATAATTTTTTTCATCGGGGGGGGGGGGGGACACAGAAAATTATGAAAAAGCAGAAATCATGTTTTCAAGTTCAATTTATTTATTTATTTTTGGAAATACAATGGTTCCCTAGTATTGAGGAAAAATTTAAAAATAAACAATAAATAAACATAACAACCCAACAAACACTCAACTTACGGCCGAAAGGCGTATATGTCGCGGCCAAAAGGAGTTAAGGCCATTTGTAACCAAACAATGTTGTGCCGTAAATGACCCGCCGCTAGTTCCGGCAGCTACTGCCGGAACGGTAATGTTTCGGCGGTGAGAGAACTGTTGCATTTACTTTGCCCGGCAACTCTTAAGGGGAGGTTTCTGGCAAAAATGTAATGGATCGTCATCGTTTAGAAAGTAGAGGGCTAATATCACCTAACCCGAATACTTAATTAAAGAGAGGAAATATATTTTTCTCTTCATTTCTTTCTAAGTAAGTTTAATTATTTTAAATCTGAGTTTTAGTAAAAATATAAATATGTCGTGAGATTTATATTTAAAGCAGTAAAATAGATTACGCATTTTTATTTAGTTTGAAAATATTTTACAAAAATCAAAAATTGTCCCCAAAATGTACATAAATTCCCTGTTTATATATTTTTTAAAAATATGGAAAAAAACAACAACATAAAAGCGTTTAACTTTCTTGCCTTTAAAATATCTTTAAATAAATATATTTTGAACACACTGGAATAAAAAAGATTATATTTAATGGTTATTTTATATTGTTTTTGATTGCAAAGATAATCAGATAGCATAATATAAAATATACGCTGATTTGAATAATATATTAATAGCAAAATACTGCAATCTTCGGACATATATACTACTTAAATATGTTTAAAAATTTATTGATAAATGTCAATTTATTTATGCTCTTTTTTTTTCAGCATTCATGAAAAAATATTTGTTATAATGAAAAGGAGAAAATGTTTCAATAAGCAGTTATTCTTGAGCGAGGAGAGGGGGGGGGGGAGAGAAAAGGTAACTTAAAAGCTGTTACTAAAACATGAATTTTTAATATCATTTGAAACATATTTCCATGTAAAAGAAAATACTGGAAAAGAAATTTTTGTTTCTGAATCCACTGTAACGGAAAATATAAATAAAATTTCTTGCCTGTATTAAATTCCTAACAATTTAGATATATTTAATGATTTCACTACCATTATTTTACTCTTTAGAAATACAGATAAAACTTGCATATGTATAAAAATAATTAAGTGAAAAATTGCACAACAAATCAAGAATTTTCGCAGAATTAAGTAAAGAATTGCAGAATAAATAAAGAATTTTTGTTCATTATTATTTGGTTTCGAGTCCCGACCTGGATACATTTTCACCCAGTTGGAAAAATTATTTCTGGCAAAATTTAGAATACGCATTAAAATATGACATTATATGAAAGTATTAAATAAAATGCGATATGTATATTTTATGCCCTAAAATAAACATGAAAAGGTTCTATTAATTTTTAGGCATTTCAGTAAAATCGTCTTGAGTCAAAAATAAGCCTGGATATATATATAGATAAACAAGATATTTTTTATGAGCATATCAGAATAAAATGGAATGCATGTTATTTTTAAATCTTATAATTTTTAATTGCGAAGATAAATGGGTAAAAACTTACAGAAAAGAGATAAAATGCCCATTTAAAGGATAAATCGGAGGAAAAAAAAAGTGTTTTTGTATTATCTGAAAACTGTATGGAGAGTTTAAAAATTCAAACAATGTATCTTAAATCTTTATTTCTCTAAAAAAAGAAAAAAAAAGAACGAAAAAAAAGAAAGAAAAGGAAAACAAAGCTCTTTTTCCAAATGACTAAAAATAATATTAACAGAAAAAATATATGATTTATGAAAAAATGACTTTTATTTATTATAATAAGGTATTGGCTCATAAAACTACTCTCCCTCCCTCCCTCTCCAGAAAAATCAAATAGATGATGGGACCTTCAAATGGCTCAAGGTTAAGCAGTTTTGAAAGTTCTGGTCCGTTACGATAAGAGGGGAGAGGGAGAAATTCTCAGAATTTTTCTTTAGCTGTGCGTTTTCATTTCTGCTTTGTCATTCGCGTTACTTCGTCGCTTCGTCGGAATAAGTGGACATGGTTTCAAAATGCAGCACATATATCGGTAAGTTTGTTAGTTCATGTTGATTCATTACAAATTTATTAATTTCATTCTATCTGTTTTTTGCATCATTTTATCTTAAAGAATATTTATATTTTAGTTTTTATAATTGCAAAAGAAAATGTAAAAGATATTTTCATTTTTAGTAAAATTCCCTTCAATAGTTTATTTTTAGTTTTTCGAAGTTATCGAATTTATTTTTAAACATTATAAATATCGGATGATATTGTTCTTTAAGGGTCTTGTACCTTTTAAACGCGTCGAAAATTAACGAAAAGCTTCAAAGTTTGAATTAGTCTATCTTCAAAACCTTTTTATGTATAAACATGAAATTTTGATATTGATTAAACGGATTGTGCTTTGTAATATACTACAAACATAAATTTATCAACCCTTTAAAGAATTTGTGTATTGTTTAAATCAAAATAGCTCTTTTTTTTTACCCCATAAGTCATTGCGCGCATATCGTGAGAAAGTATGTATTGATTAGCATGAAATTCGGTAAAGATACTAAACATATATATGTGTTTAAAATGATCTACTCTTAGTCTAAAATTATTTCATTAACTGTATAAAAAAAATATTTTCGTAAAAAAAAATAAAAACATATGTATTTTTAATGAATATAAATAGTCATAACTAAAAATATTACAATTGTAAATACTTAAAAGTAGATCATTTTAAACACACATATTTGTTTAATATATTTACCAAATTTCATGACAATCCATACATCCTTTCTTAAGATATCATGCGCGCAATGACTTATGGGGTAAAAAAAGAGCTATTTTGATTTCAACAATACACAAATTCTGTAAAGGGTTAATAAATTTCTGTTGGTAGTATATTACAAAGCATAATCTGTTTAATCAATATCCAAAATTTCACGTATATACATAAAAAGGTTTTGAAGATAAACTAATTAAAACGTTGAAGTTTTTCGTTAATTTTCGACGCGTTTAAAAGGTACAAGATCCCTTAAAACAGTTTATTTTAGTTTAATTATAAAATTGTGATTTTATACTCGAGAAAATTTGAGTGACTAAAACAATTGAATTTAAATGAAATTTAGAAGTATCAAGATTAATTTAATATATATTTTTAAATCACTATTAAACTATTATTTACATAAAATATATAATGTGAACATTAAATAGTCCACAATATTATTTAAAAGCGACTAAAGTAATGAAAAAGATGTTACAAGTTTAAAATATACATTTTATTTAAAATTTCTTAGTACTTTCAAGCCTTCCTAACTCATCATCAGAGAATATCTTAATAACTAAATGTTGTTTATTGTTTTTAAAATGTGAGAGCCAATAATTACTAGAGTTGAAAGCAGAAGTAGCAGTAGCAGTAGCAGTTTCTTGGATTGAATTTAATTAGAGGAAATATATATTATTATTATTAATTACAGTTCCATTTATTTATGACATCACTCTGTTTCTCATAGGTCACTTTCCATGGATATAATTAAATTATTATTTTATGATATAATTATTTTTGTGTAAAAAAAATGGAACTGCAATTAATAATAATAATATATGTTTTCTTTACTTAAATTAAATCCAAGAAACTGCTACGTTTACTCAGTAATTATTGACCCTCTCATTTTCAAAACAAAGTGACGTATTTGTATAAATAAACAACATTTAGTTATTAAGATATTCTCTAAGGATGAGCTTGGAAGGCTTGAAAGTACTAAGAAATTTTAAATAAAATGTATATTTTAAACTTGTAACATCTTCTTCATTACTTTAGTCGCCTTTTAAGTAAGATTGTGGACCTTTTTAATGTTCACATCATATATTTTATGTTGAATCAAGGTGAAAAAATTGCGTTTCGTCTTATGATTCTATTATTTACATGTCTAATAATTATAAATAATTCTCAAGAATTTTGAAAAAGTTGAAATAATATATTTTTTCAAATGTTTGGCTATTAAACTGCAAGAGAAATAGTTAAATATTATCTGATAAAAGCAAAATTTTAAAATATATGAGAAATATTATACTGTCATTCGTTAACTACATAAAGATTAAACTTATTTTTATGTAATATTTTATAAAATGATCAGAAATGATGCAAAAATTTAGATAATAATGATTTAATAAAGCTTTGATGAATAAGCATAATTTAACAGATTTACCAACGAAGCTGTGTAAAATATAGTGGAAATTTAAGTAAAAAGAATATCACAAACACACACATTTTTATATAAAATATATAATAAACTATATTAAAATCACGTATATTATTTAAGCATAAATTCGAAATTTATTCTTCAAAAGAAAATACTTTTTAGAAGGTTAATTGAATGGTAAAATGTTTTGGCAGGTAAAAAGAAAAAAAAAAAAAAAAAAATCTTATAATTATTTAGATATACTTTTCAAGAAAATCAAGTTCATTTAACTTGAACTTTTTCAAAAATATTCAAAATACAATATTTGATAATGAATTGATTGATTAGTTTATTTTTTCAATTATACACTTTATAAATTTTTATGAAATGCAACTATTTAAAAATGCATTGCATATAAATTTTGTAAATATGTAAGTGAATAAATGAACAAATAAATTAATGCACTATGTGAAATATTGTTTTTTGGAAATTTTTTGAAAAAGTTCAAAGTGAAAGAATTTCATTTTCTACAAAAGTATATCTAAATAATTATAAGATTTTTTTAATCCTGCAAAAATATTTTATCATTTAATTAGGCTGATAAAAAGTATTTTTTTTTTATAGAATAAATTTTGATTTATTCCTAAACAATCGTTATGGCACAACAGTGGCAAGTGATTACATTTTAAATAACCCTAATAGGCTTTTTTGTGGGCAGCTTTGGGATAAATTTAATTTATGACAACCACAAATGGCAGAACAAAGGCAAGCTTCTGGTTAGCTTTTATTTTTAGTGGCCATTAAAAGAATAATTGTGGGCAGTTTAAGGCTATCTAACATTTTCAGCGAAAAGTTAGTGGCATGATTGTGGGCAACTTCTTGTATTTACGGCCAATTATCTTGTGGCCTTATTCTGTCCGGCGTGACACTTTTTTTACGGAGCCGTAACTTTCACTGATAGCGGGCCACCATCGAACACCTTCGGCCAAGGCTAACGAACCCATCAGTGGCCCGTAAGTTCGGTGTTTGTTGGGAAATGTCCTGATGGATAGGGGAGATCGACTTTTTCCGTAGGACAATTATATTACAAGATATGAACATTTAAAAAATGTAATTAAATTTAAAAAAATTAAAAAACCCGACTGCGTAAAAAGCAAAATAATTAATTATTTCTCATCAGTGTGAAGCTATTTTCTATGTTACTTATCTATTTTTAAAAGAACTTGTATTGATGACTTTTAAGTTGTGTTTAATTGTTAGTATCTATCTATAAACACTGTTTGATGAGGTTAGAGTTGCAGTAAAGCTAGAGATCCTACCTACAAACTTCCAGGTTGTGTAATATTTAACCGAAGCTTCTGACTGAAATATAGCCTATGAAACATCGTCTTCATTTTGAAAGACCTATCCAATGATATACCACTCAATATGGTGCGTAAAATTGTTTTTTGTCTCTACCGTCATTTTTTATTTTACTGCCGCCAGTTTGAATTTTTTAAAAACAAAACCTAGCCTATAACCAATGGAAGGTTAAGGCGAATCGATAGAGACATCATTCATTAAAATCCATCCCACCGTTGGGATGTTTCGAGGGTATAAATAATCCACATACCCAGATACGCGTGAAATACAAAACATTCTTGACAGTCTGAAAATAAATGAAGAGTTCCATTCACACGATCGTTGGTTCGAATATAGTAGAAAACGATCATCTTGGATATATTTCGTATTGAAAACATACATTGAAAGCTGTAGGTATAAATTCTCTACATAATAACTTTATATTTCCGATCTTTTTTTAAATTCTTGCTTATGAAATCGAAATTCTGTTCATAATTCCACAACGTATAAACACGTTCAATGCCGCGATGTTTCGTTGTCACATTCAACGGTGTGAGATACAAAGAATCACATAAAAGAATTTTCATGAGTAATAACTGATTGTTTTTTATTTTCAATACTCTTTTACATGTCATCAAATATGCATCGTTTTCTGATTTTATTTTAATTTTTAATACTGCCTTTAAGTGAAAATTTTACTGAGCAGGTTAAGAGCTGACTTTATTTAACTAATTTATATCTTCTTTATTTTCTTCCAAAAATTGAACATTTTTGTTTTGATGGCAATAGTCATTTACAAATAGGTAGGTGTAGCTTGGTGTGATACTGCACTGTGTGCTATTGAATAAAATCCAATCACAAATGAGCTAGAGAAGAAGTCTAATGAACTAGTATGAATTATGAATACAGTAGAACCATTCTAAAAATTACGCGTTGATAGTGCACCGAAATCTAATTAGAGGATGCATATATTTTCTTGAAAATAGGATAATTTATCTGAGAAGGCTTGATAAAGAAACTTTTTAAATGTCAACAATTGTATTTGCTTTTTTCTCTAAATTAATATAAAGACCAAAATATGATGACAAGTAGAAAAATACTGAAAATAAAAAGTAATCACCCATTACTACTAAAAATTACGCGTTGATAGTGTACTGAAATCTAATTAGAGGATGCATATATTTTCTTGAAAATATGATAATTTATCTCAGGAGGTTTGATAAAGAAACTTTTTAAATACCGACAGTTGTATTTCTTTTTTCTTTTAAATTTATATAGGAACCAATATATGATGACAAGTAGAAGAATATTGAAAATAAAAAAAAGAATCACCCATTACTACCAAACATTACGCGCTAATAGTGTACAGAAATCAAATTAGAGGATGTATATATTTTCTTGAAAATATGATAATTTATCTGAGAAGGTTTGATAAAGAAACTTTTCAAAAGTCGACAATTGTATTTGCTTTTTTCTTTTAAATTTATATAGGAACCAAAATATGATGACAAGTAGAAGAATATTGAAAATAAAAAAAGTATTACCCATTACTACCAAAAATTACGCTTTGATAGTGTACCGAAATCTAATTAGAGGATGCATATATTTTCTAGAAGATATGATAATTTATCTGAGAAGGTTTGATAAAGAAACTTTTTAAATGTCAACAATTGTATTTGCTTTTTTCTTTTAAATTAATGTATAGACCAAAATATGATGACAAGTAGAAAATATTGAAGATAAAAAAGAATCACCCATTACTCATGAAATTTTTTTATGTGATTCCTTGAATCTCACATGTTTGAATGTAACAGCATAACAGTTTGGCATTAAACGTGTTTATACTTTGTGGAATTATGTACTGAAATTCGATTTCATAAGTAAAAATAAAATAAAAATATCGGCTATAGAAAATGATTACTAGAGAATTTATACCCATGGTGAAGCTTTCAACATACGTTTCAAATATAAAATCTAACCTAGATAATGTTCTTGTAATTTAGATATTCGAAGCAACGAACATGTGAACTTTTTTCTTTCTCTCTCTTATTTCTTTCTTTACATTTTACTTTTTCCCAATACTAGAGAAACATCATATTTCCAAAATTAAAAATGGAAAAAAAAAAGAGAGAGATGCATATTTGAACGTAATCTAATGCTTATCTAAAATTATTGATTTACATCAGTTATTGATATTTAATAAATTAGACGTTTCAGATACCCAAAAATTCTAATTGCGCATTGTGCAACTTTCTTGATCTTATAACGTATAGTACAGAATAAAATCCAATCGCAAATGTAACTTTTATTCTATAAGTTGCAGAAAAATTCTATTAGCACCAAAATCGATTTAAAGCAAGAGTGTGCATATTTTTTACAAAAAAGCATTTATATTTATTTTCATATAAAATTTAACTGCATTTTGTAGTAATTTGATGATCTTTACTTAAATTTGCATGCTTCTTTAATCTTTAAAATAATCCATTGATTATATTTTTAAAAATAAATCACAGGACAAAATGAATTTTGAGATTGCACGAACGCTTCGTGGCGTATTTTGAAAGTTAAACAAAACTGTTAGTAGAACTAATAAAATAGTAATATCATTAAATTTTATCAAAAGTAATTTATTTTCCATTAAATCCTTATATAAAACTTTGCTAAATCTTCTCTTTTTATACAGAACCTGTATTGTTAAAGAAACCTTTAAAAATTAATATAACATATTGACCATTAACTTTGCTATTTTTACAAAAGTGAAAAATACAACGTTTTCAAAACGTAAATATGCCGGAATTGAAATAAAATTCGTTTTGCGGATTCTTAGACAACAATTACTCTAATGGTGCCTAAATATATTTTCCAATTTCTAATAATGGCATGATAATAAATTATTAGATTTATTGTTTTACAATTAATGAATTAATGTAATTGTGAGATTCATCTTTTCACTTTATCAAACTAACATATAAACCATATATATTATTTCTGAAAATCAACATCCCTTTTTGTATGCACGAACAAAGCACGCATCGATGCACGAGGTATCAAACGAAAAGTTTTTGAACAAAATGTAAACAAAATATAGTGACATTTCGTTAACATGTGGTGTTTGATTGACAATAGCAGTTACCAAAACTTACTGATATACATATCAGCAAATAACCAAAGTTCTTAAACGCGAATGGCCCTGATGTGTCCACTTATTTATAAAATTGCGTACATTTTTCAAGTGTCTATGCCGAAGCAAATAACTTTTATTTAATTTTTTTTTTTTTTTTATTCAAATACCAATAATTATTTAAAATTCACGAAAATATTTATTTCCTCATTTTTACTAGACACTGAATTTAAAATGTATAGGAAATTCAAAGCACATTTTTTGTTTACATGTATATGATACCTTATCACAAAATAAACTATATACATTTACAACGGTTATATATATATATATATATATATATATATATATATATATTTGTTTACATGTATATGATACCTTCTCACAAAATAAACTATATACATTTACAACGGTTATATATATATATATCTTTTATTTATTTGGATTTTTCTTTTTCGTGTGTTTCGTGTACTATTGACCAAGCTTTGTGTTTAAAATTCTGTTTTGATTCCTGAACTTTTTACTATTATTATATATAAAATAAAATTCATAATAGTTTTACATGTTCAATAAATATTTTATTTCGGAAAAAATCCCCTTATACAAAAATAACATCTAATTTCTACTTATCAAAATTTAACCTAAAATTAAAGCTTACTTGGCACTGGAATTCACCTTCGTCTTGAAAATTTACATTTTTTATGTGCAAATTATATATACCTTCATCTTCTTTAACATACATGGAGTACCTTGGGTAACCTGGTATTTTCGGATCAAAGCCTGTAAAAATAAATTTAATTAAAGTATAGTTCTTAAAAAAAAAATAAAAAATAACAAACTAAAGATTTTGTCATTGGGATCAAAATATCGAAAGAAAATATTAAAGGAAAAATTACTAAATAGGTCATAGTTATTTTATATACGAAACAACCAGTACTTTTATGCGAGTACAATTACGCAATATAAATTAATTCATTCACTTTTTACGGGATTTATTTTAATTATTGTTGTTTAGGTGGTGAGCAACCATTAACAAAGTCTCAGTTTCATATTAAAATGGAACAAATTTTTAATATTTTCAACAAAATCCCGTTCTAAATGTATAACATTTATGCTAAAAGATTTTTAGAAATCTCCATGCATGGACATAAAGAATAATAATTTTCAAGTTAAATTTTTGAACAACAGAGATTGTACAAATTGTGTGCATTATTTTTTACAATGATTAATCATACTATAATAAAATGTGCACATTTCCTTAAATGAATTTGTCACTATCTAGCATTTAAAATTAATTAAATGGGATTTTACTGTATACTATGCCATATAACGCTCAACATGAAAATTTATTAAATTTGCATATGTGAGTTATACACCGTGTTTAAAAGTGGAAACTCAAAAATTAAGCATTAAATTTGAGATTCTTATGTTTAAGGTGTTACATACATTTTCAACTTTTAAAAAATCAATTTCTCTTTTTGACGGAAATTAAATCCATTTAGTGTGCAGAATTATGAACAAAAACATTTAAAGTTATATATGAATTACTAAGAATGATATGAGAAAAATGTGATTGCGAGCACCATCGATAAAACTGATCTCGATAAATAATATAAAGCAAGCTGTAGAAACTCACAAATGCATGTTTTCGTTGCTGTTTGTTACATTTGTGATAATGTATCAAGCTATATTAAAGATTATAGTTCCTTATTGAAGCTTTAGGAGAAAATTTGGAAAATCTGTCCAAAAATCACACCCGGAAGTCACTCTATTGTTCAAATTGCCACCCATATTGCTTCTGTCCCGTATAATGATAGAACAGAAATTTAATGGCAGGTGTTACAAATAATGGGATGCAAAGACAATCGGACGACAATTATATAATTGCTGCTATAAGGAGAACGCCAACCTTCTGCGACATAATGCTAGAATCACAGCGGCACAAGTGCCGAAAGAGGTTCGTACTTCTCCTAGGTGTAACAAGAACATATTAAATGAGCAGACTAAGGCAAAGGTGGGACCACTGTATGGCGCAGGAATAGAAAATTAAGTGTAAGTTGAGAAAAATATCAGCAAATTTTTTCTTCTAAAACATTTAACGGGATTTACTGGAAACTACATTTTTCAATATGATCAGCATGATAACTTGAAATTTTTAGCGTTTTCTGATAACATTTGCGCTCATCTCCGCATAATTAAATTTTCTATGGGCCAACAAGCCATTTTTGGAAAACTTTATTTCTTACATTTTTGTAATAAGCTCAAAAATTCAAAATTTTAGACGAAAGGTGAAACCTTTAATTAAAAAAATAGTGCATTGTTGTTATTTTTCAAAAATTCCAAAATTTGGGCCGACAGGCCTTGACTACAAAATTATTTTACAAAAAGAAACTGAGATTTAATAATGTTTGTTTGCCCATCGAGCCCGGATATCTATATTATAAAGGACAAACGTATCTGTGCGTAACGCATACGTCATTTTGCGAATGGCAAATTTGAAATAAAATTTTGGTTTTACAATTTTCTCTACTACAAATTTTTAAACTTCTAAACATCGCACATTTTACATTTTTACACCGTCGTATAAGGAAAAAATGCCCTTTTAAATGCAATTTGTTTGAAAGCTGTATCTCAATTTATTTTTGAGATATTAATTTGTTTGTTGTTTTTAATATCTTTTTTCTTATCGTGGCAACAAAAGTACCCCATTTCTATTGAAAGTCATTGAAAGCAAACGGAAAATAGTCAAAAATAGGAGATACTGTATCTTTTTATTGCCATTTTCTCCTAAAACCTGAAAAAAAAAAAGTTGAAATTAAAATATGAGCCATGTCAAGAATATTGTCTGTTATTCCGTGGTAATGACGTCATATGCATACTTTTCTATAGACGAAGTTTAAGATTGGTTTGTAAAAGTGGATTGCTTTATCGGATGCAAATGACGTCATTTTATAAAAAAGCGTGTATTTTAATTCTTAAACCTGAATTATATTTTGTAGAAGTGCGACATTTTCACAGCTCAACTGCTTTGAAATTCTTCACAGGTGAAAATACTTCACTTTTCAAAATAATGTAATCGAAATCACACAATGATAAAACGCAATGGTTTACAAAAATTTAGAGTGTCTTTATAGAAGAAAGGTGACATGCAATTAATAGCGATTTATATTACCGAAATAGATGATTCTCGCCTGGATGGATTTGCTTCGCCGAGTTAGACAAGCAAACAAATAATTCGTGGTTTAAAATAATATCATGTTACTGAAGTTTTTGTCCAAAATTCTCTCGAATAATAAAATTTTAATGCTATTCTTTAGGACATTCTACTATAATTTTATTAAAATAACATAATTTGCTTAATTTAATTTTTCCTAATTTTATATAATCTATATATTTAAAACACAAGTGTGTTTTATAGTCAGCTGCCCTGATCTTCCTGCTGAATCAATTTTACTAATACTTTTTTTTAACTGAAAGCTCTTCATTTGTAGATGTGATCGCTTTATCTTTTTTTTTTTAATATCCGCACTTTTATATTTTAATTTTAAAAGCATTTTATGAAATTTCTTCAAAATGGTGAAAATTAAATAGCTTTCATTATTGCAGACAAGAGAGAAATAATGAGGTGTTTTTATCTTTATTCATGCTATTTTCTAATAAAAATTCAAAATTGTTGATAAAAATTGTTCTATAGGGTGTCGTGTCGCAAAATCACTTTAGGAGCAGAAGGGGAATATATTAATAGGGGAGAAGATATTAAGGGCAAAATAAAGGAAAATGACTTACTGCTTTAAAAAACACGCATTTTTTTCTCATAAATTTTCTATAATGTTTTTCCTTCTGCATGTGTACTGATACTAAGTTTCAGTAGGCGAAATGCTTATTTAAGTGAAAATGAAGTCATATTTAAAAAAAATAAAAGCATTTTTTTAGATAAAACTAAACTTTTTTAACACAAATGTGTCTAAAAAACATAAATTTCGTAATTTTTTATTCTCCGGAATTGAGATTAGAATCTCAAGTAAAGGGTGCGTCTGTTCACATAAAAGATGTTGCTGACAATCGTGACTTCAAGTTTTGAGTTAAAATGATTTTTAAATCATCTAACAAAATGCAATTTTTTTAAAAATGATGAATATGGATATGAGAATTGCGTATGCAAATTTTGAGAAGGTGTAAATTGCTGTTTTTCATTTCGGAATATTAAGCATAAGAGCCTCAATCGATAACCACATCCCAATAACTGACCTTTATTATATTTTACTGATTAAGTATCTATATATTATAAAGAGCAAACGTATCTGTGCGTAACGCTGACGTCATTTTGGGAATCGCAACACTTCACGACCAAATTTCGGTCTTGGAATTTTCGCTACTGCAATTTTTTAATCTTCTGACCATCGTACATTTTCAATTTTCGTCGCATAGGGAAAAAATTTACTTTCAAATGCAATTTGTTTAAAAACTGTATCTTAATTGACTGATGTATTATATTTTCTAAAATAATTTTTAAGCACGAATTTTTTTAAAATTTATCTTATCACGTGCCGGTTTCAATACATAATAATAATAAACATTTTGCACATAAAGCAGCAAATATTTTTCAGCGTTTGTTTCTGACTATTTTTGCAGAACGAAATTAATACTTTCTTTATAAACAAATAAAATAATAATATTAAAGGAACCACCAATCTAGCATATTTGTGAAAGACAAATTAACGAAATTAACACTTCTTTTATAAAGAAATAAAAGAATAATATTGTAAAAACACAAAACTAACATATTTGTAATCGTACAATTTAAATTTTTAGATCACCAAATAGGATTTTTTTTTTTCAATTGGAATTTTTTGCAAAGTTCATCTCAGTTTACTGATTGTCTATGGTTTTAAAAACAATTTTAAAGCATGAAATGTTTTTTAATTTATCTATATCGCGCGGAGCTCGATTGCGAATGATTAATCTGTTTGCCCTTAAAACAAAATAAAGAGTTCATCATTTTCTTACGGCTAATATCTGTTTAAAAAAACTTTACTATGACTAAATAAATAAAATAATATAAATAAAACACAATTTTAACAGACATGTAGAAGCTCTGACATTATCAGAGTATAAAAAGACGCCATAAGTAGCAAAATCTAGGTCAAATAGCTCTTAGCATGTGGCTAATAAGAAAATATCGCTTTTGATAAATTTCAAAAATTTATTTGATTGTATATTTCGTATTTTCCATATGAAAAATGCTTTTTTAATGTAAGTGGGCAATCTAAAAAATTTATTGCATATAAAAAAAAAATATTAGTTTGCAATTAAAAAAATGTTTCACCTATATTTTTTAACTTTCAATCATATATTATGTAACCCCTTAAATATTTTGGACGAAAGAATACACGATTATTCAAAATTTCCTTTAAAAAAAAAGGGGGGGGGGGTTGTATGTCGAATATACATAAAAATTGAAAAACACAGTCTCAAATAAAGTAGGTGAGAGCTATGCTACGGGGTGCGTTATACGCAGGATTATAATGTACTTAAAATTTTTGTAACAAGATTTATTTTATTATTTTCCTATATACATCCTAAAAAAGATATAGATTGGTATAGCAAAGCGCGACATATCGAAGGTTGCTGCATGATACTTTTTTCTGACATTTTAAAAATTACCTACTTTTTTTTTTTCTAGAAAAATCAAGATATTAAATTTTTTCATACTTTTCCGGCATAAGTGGCTTGGTGAGATAATATTTGCCTTGGCGTGAGAGATTTTCTACAACCTAATCACTGTTTCCTATACAAATGCAATTTTTCAACATTTATACAATTTTGATTAATATAAATAAATCACGTATCTCTTTTTATATACAAACAGAAGTAACTTGTATATAAAATAATTGTAATGTATAAATAAAATGTTTAGATATTTTTATATAAATGCATATACTTTAAACAAGCTCAAAAGCTCATTAGGTTTGCTTTCATAGCTGCTCATTTGGCAGCAAATCTCAGTCTCTCAAGTGCGAATTGCGCCAAGCATTAAAAAATAATCCCAATGCCACTATAGTTGGAAAAGTATTCATTTTTAGCAAACAGGCTATCATAGTCTGAGAGCTAATGCGCCGGCATGTTCTGCATGTACGTACAAATGTATGTACGTAGCGCGATATCGCTTCATAGAAATATCCGATTTGCTTGAAATTATTTTTATAGTTTCATATTGAAAAGTACTTAGTTTACTGATAAGACTTCGTTGATTAGTTTTGAGGTTTCATTGGTTAAGTATAAAGGTGGGGGGGGGACGAGGGCTATTCCCCCATTAATTTAGCAAATGTATTTTTCACGCAGAATTATAAGACTTGCTTCAAATATGGTATACAAGTTTATTCTGATAAGATGCTTCACTGTTTAGATTTGCAGTTTCATTGGTTAAGTATAAAAACGAAGAACGCAGTGGATAATCTCCCTGACCTTAGATGAATGGTTTTTCATGCAGAATTATCCGATTTGATTCAAATTTGGCATACCGATTTATTCTGATAAGGCGCTTTCCTAATGAGATTTGGATGGTTTTTGGTTCAGTCTAAAGTGGGAAATGGGAGGGGGCTAATCTTCCTTAATTTATTTCACAAGGGACATTATGCTTTTAAATAAACGTATATTACTCAATCAGTGGAATAGCCTGTGAGCTCATTGCCCTCAGTTTAACAGGGCATTTAAAAAATATATATATTATTACTACTATTTTCATTATAATTAAGCAATCGCTATACAACATAAGCTTATGCTTTTGTTAAAAACCCATTGAATGATAAAACTACACCTGGGAATAATGACACTGAAAATGAGAGAGGCTGTCTTTGGAAAATTAGAATTTAAATGACTTTACCTTTGAGAAAGAGTTAAATCGCTATGATTAGATAAGCATTAAAGTAGGAATTTGAATTTGAAACAACTGAAAATCTTTCCTACTCCAAGATATTAATCAATGGAAAGTAACGTGCTTGTCTTAAATAATATTTTAAAAATATAAACAAATATAATTTTTAAAGTATCATTCATGTATTTTTGTATTAGTCTAGAAATGATTTTATGAAATCTAAGAAATATTTCCAATTTTAATTGCATTATTTGCCTATGTTATCTTATTAATAAAATTGTAAAAAATATTTTTACTTGTGCATTAAAATTACGCGTATATTAATATTTAAACGACATTAAAGTATAATAAAGAACTATTTTGCTAAGGTTAGTTGAACGTAAAAATAACTACGTGACTTTAAAACAGTTGAACGATTTTAGAGATTAAGAATGAAAACAATTGCAATAAAATTGTAATGTTTTCTATTAGAAACTACTTTTTATGATCCCATTTATTTTGCTTAAATATTGAAGGATTTTCATTTAAAACATTAAATTAGAACTATTAAATGATGAATTATTCATGTTTATAACTTATTATATAAATCTGTCTTTCTTATATTTTAATTTCGAAAACTAAGCGAGTGTATTTTTATCTGCTTATTAAAAAGGAAAATAAATTATAGTAATGCAAAGAAAAATATTCTTTACAATTTCTTTGTATATATTTGTTGATGTTATTACAATGTAGATCCTTTTTATTTTGCATTTTCGACTAAAGAAGAGTGATGTATCTGCAGGAGTGATTTAATGAAGGGATATATAATAGACGTGGTATTGTATAATTATATTTTGTATGATTTTAAACGTTATGAGTATATGTAGAAGACTAAAATTAATTATAGATTACACACACATGCATGTGTGCATGTATATAATTGTTACAATTTAATATATAATTCTAGAAATCGATGAAAGAGATACATTCTCTTGTCCTGACTCTGTAATCTGCACAGATTAGAATAAAATTGACAGCGCTGATTGCGAAAGAATTAATTTGAGAAGATTACATCAGCATTAATTTGGGGATTTGAAATTAAAATATCTGTAACATTGTAACGTTGTAAGAAATTAGTTATTGCAACAGTATCAAGAATTTCTGGATGATGTAAAAATAGTAAACACTTAAACTTCAGATGATTTTATAATGCTAAATTAATGTTGTAATCATAGTTATTTAATGAATAATAAAATTATACATTCTATTTTTAAGATATATATTTCACCAAATGTTCTTCAGTAAATACTGAAACATAAAAAAAAAAAAAAAAAAAAAAAAAAAAAAATACAATATAAACATAAGGTTTTTCTTTTTTTATATAAATCATTTTTTCAGCTGTTTGTAAATTTATCATCACATTTAATACAGCGTTATAAAAAATGTAGGATTTTTTACGTTCTTAGTACTTACGAGTAAAACGCCAGATAATAAGCAATGCCGATACGTTTTATATTGGTAATATATCCACACAAGAAAATATAGGAACTGAGAATAATGGCGTCAAGAAATTTGAGAAGCTGTCTTACACTAATTGGAATTTAAATGACATGAACATCTGAGAAAGAGATAAGTTGCTATATTAAAGTATGACAGTTAAGCATAATCAGATACGTATTCGAGTAATGATTTGATGATGCACATGAAAGTAGTGATTTAAATATAATGTATCTGAAAACTATTCAAGATTATTAATCTTTTACAAACGGTTATGTTCTCGCATATCAAAAATATACAGTTTCATTATTTTTATAACGTTATTGTGATTTTAACTTCATGGTCAGTTGATAATTTTTTTGCATGTTTTTTTTATTAGACATTCGTCACAATATATTTAAACATAATATATTATCAGGGTGAGTTCAAATGATGGACACAATTTTAAATAATCCTAATTTCGAAACTAATGCGCATATTACAATAAGTGATATATGAATTTAAAAAGAAATATACTGTGTTTTTTAAGTTACAAATGTTCTGTGCGTGACTCTCTTGTTACACGGCATAAGTCCAATCTGTAAACCAGTTCGTTCCAAACATTTTGTAGCATCACTCTGTCAATGGTTCCGAATGCTACACAAATGCGTTCTTTAAGTTCTGACAATGTCAAAGACATTGTTTATACAACCGAAAACATCTCTATCACTCGAAAAAATTGAGATAGAGACTTGAAATTTGGTGTGTACTTAGTATGTAATAATGGAAAGAAGCTTATTGAATATCAGCAACCTCGATTATCCGGAACTATTTTTTTCGGACACTGGAAATATTCATTCTGATGAAAGGTTTACACAAATTTTCGAAAACGTTTATTTAAAGGAGTGAATATAAAAGACAATTAAAAACATAAATTTTGCGATAAGAATGAAGTCGATCGGATAATTAGTTGCCGAGATATTTGTAATCAAATTTTTCACATTCTTCGATTTTTCATTACCCTGTATTTCCTTCAAATTTCATTTCAAAGATATATTTTAATTGTAAAAGAGACGCTTAATCCGACGTAGTAAAGTGTTAGTTAATATGATTATCATTTTTAGAGTTATAAGGATGTTTCTTTTACGCAATTCGGTACTACTCGATTATACCGTCGACCAAAAAACTATCGCCAATCTATACGATTAAATACCAATAATGGCTTATCGTAAATGTCACATTCACATTACATTAAATACGTTACACGTGTTTGTTGCGTCGTCAAGTGACCTTTTATTCGACGTTTTATTTGTATTTTTATTCATATTTTACTAATTTATTTTTTACTTTTATTGCCTGAAAGAGTGGTTGCCATCCGGGTGGTCCGAAACCGGTCCCTTGAGTGGGAGAGGTGACTCGGAATCCGGGCAGTGCTTGTAGTGTCAAGCCAGACGGGGCAAGACAAGGACGATCCACAGCCTCCTCGAGATGCTTGGCGCCGAGAGGCAATGGGGCCGGCGACCACGGGTAACGGACGTTGTGCATGATGTTGGGGCCCATTTCGGTCGATTAATAGACCCCATTCTCCGGGGACCGCGGTTCACATGGGGAGCCCGATAGCGACGTCCATAGACCGATCGCGACGTCCATAGCCCGATCCCAGAGCCGGTCTTGACCGGGTGGTGACTCTGGGCAAAGGGTAAGCAAATGTGGTAGGGCCTTGTCCACCTTTTGACCGAGAAGGAGCTTGAGAGGAGATTCGGGTCTTGTAGAACCATGTCTCGGTGACTCATTTGTGACGACGGAGGCTCGCGGGAACGCCATGCAGGAACTCCCAGATCCTTCGCAGGCTGAGGGTTCGGACAGCGCCTGACTTACTGGCGTCGGGTGGCTCATCCCGCCTACACAAGTGTATCAGAGACAGTTGTGAGCCGACCCCAAGGGGGGCGGTTGTCGAGAATGCCCGTTTGTACCAAAAGCGACACTAGGTCGTCATTTTTGAGGGGCTCGTCCTCCGTGAGATGTCCCGTAAGTTTCAAAACTGGCGGAGGGATACAGCGGTTGGATCTTCTCAGGACACCGTCAACCACAGCGCACCGGGCCGGAGGCTCGCCGATTGAAACGCAGCGGCGTCTCGAATCTCGAGTGAAAGCTCGGTCCGACTCATAACCCGACTCATAACTCGATCCGACCGTGTCTAGACGCTTCCGAAGGTTACCGCGCTCGGAGGTGTGGTCATAGAGGTTTCTAACAATAACTTTCGAACGCACGCCCCGGGGCTCCGGGGATGGCCTGGTTTGGGTCGGGAGGTGGATACCCGCGAAGGAGCTCGCGTGCGGTTTGCCCGCCTAGTTCTGAATGCCGGTCTATCGCCTCCTGGTCTTTCACGGTTTCGTCTTGGGGTCTCGGAACACAGTGAAAGTCGTTGGCTGGGACCGCGAATCGTGAGTCAGCTTCGTCGGCCTATTCGTGTTCGTAGCCCTCGGCGGAAACTTAGTTTTGGCGACTAACATGGTAGCGGATGCTATTGCATGGGGTGAGGGGCATTCGTGCTCAGGAACCCTCGGCGACCGTGAGGTAAGGTAGAGGTGGGCCGGGCTCTTGCCCGCCTTCCGCGGTCCCTCCGCCCTCGGGTGGAGGTGGGATGTGGGGGGCGGGAGTGGGTCCGGCCCATTCAACCCCTAGCGAGGCGGGGTCTATCCCGTCTAGGTGGAGCTTTCCGTGACCACCTGGCGTCGCTAACGGCACCTAGTCTGGTCCCTCTGACTCCCGGCGAGATACACGAGGGGTTCCGTCGGTTTGAGGTGGAAGGATCGTGTGAAAAGTCCAGAGCAGGGACACTTTACGTCCAGAGGGGGATTTCCCCGCACATACTGAGTTTTCGGCTAGGGGCTTCTAACGATAACTTTGACTAACTCTATCGGTTGTTCCTCATAAATGTATTTGCCGGATAATGGTAGTTCATCTTGTGGGACTTCCGTAAAGTAACCCCCTCGTAGGGATCTTCGGCATTGGCTCGTGGGCTCGGATCCTTTGTAGGATTCAGTACCCTGCGGGTCGTCGGGGCGCTACCAAGAGAAGGAACCATCTGGCTCTTCTTAGCTGGCTGGGAGGTTCTGTCGCTTCGACCGGATGTCTAACTCTTGGGCGCAGGGCTTCGTGGCGTACGCTGGGCAGTCCTTGCGCGAAGTCCCGTGCACGAAGTCCTTGGGCGAACGCGTGTTGGCGGTGGGTGCACGGTGAGGAAACTTCTTTAGGGAGGGTACGCTCCGCGTCAGCTACGCGCTAGTCTGGGCCCTGAGTGGCCTATGTCGCCAAACGAAGGATTGTAGCTTCGCTGCAAGAGCTAGTTTTACGGCCCGAAAGAGACAGCTCAGACTAGGAATTAAGTCTGTAGATCATAAATGTCCCTCACATTCCCCTTTATCGATGTCTTAAAAAAATTACAAATTTCAGCCGAAGTTGATCCCTCCAATAAGCGCGACAGAGGACGGGGTGATATATACAAGATATAAAAAAAGTTACAGTAGCAAAGTTTGCGAAGCAACAATAAGGACATTAAATAATGCGATGCTATACAAGCTGCTGCGACTCGACATTGGGTACTGAATAATGGGGAATCCAAGCCCCTGTCTCAGTGAAGGTGTAAAACTGAAAGAGGGTTAGAAAGGAGGTGTAAAACTGTCACATAAGAAGTTGAAGATGTTTTTCAGGTTTGAGAGGAAAGTCGAGCGCGATAAAATATTTGCTAGCCAACCATCTGAAAGAACAGGAGGACGGCGGATAAGCCAACAAGTTGTTAAAAGACAATTATAGATGTAATGAGAGGCAACAGTAACATCACCGCACTCACATAGAGGAGAAAGGGCTTTTCTGAACTTGAAGAGGTATACCTCAAAGGACACATGACCGGTAAGGAAAGATGTAGTGGATGGAGTGAGCAGAAGAAGATACAAAGATACCGCTGGGACCAGATATTAGTTATATCTACCCTTACCTTAGTAGTCTCAGTAATCCTGCTATTGTTTCATAAAATGAGCACGGAGATGTCTTTTAATGTGCGAGTGCGGTACTGGAAGTGAAAAATCATCTGATGCTCTAGGAGCTGCCTCATTTTCCGTTTCATTTCCCAGGATACACTTATGGGCTGAAATGTGGCTTAAATACGTATTTCAGAGAAGATTTTTGAGAAGTGATTTAATCTCAATAACCAAGGGATTTGTTGAGTCAAATGAACAAATAGCCTGCAGACTTGAAAGACTAAAAATTGGATTTGAAATTTTTTTTGTTTTTGGGGAGAATTACACTCTAAGGCTTTAAGTCAAAGAGTCCGGCTTGGAAAATGGAATTATTGTTATCCAGCCCGCAGGACCACAGATGAGTCACTTCACCCTCTTTCGTAGCGGAGAAAGCTGCACCTACTCCGGTAAAAGTGCGTGAGCCATCGATTAAGACCATGACATTTTGAGAGGGAGAGTAAGAATTTATAGTCGGATTTACTTGGAGGTGGGAAGTCTCATCTGCCGGATTAAACTGCCATCCAAGGGTCTTACACTGAATTATCATTTGTGGAAAATACTGTTGTGAAATAGCTTCATTCTCCAAATGGATGATGTTACTTTTAGTAAACTCATATTTAATGGTAATGGAAATGGGAGGAATACCTGTCAAAATATTGAGAGCATTACTGGAAATGGTTCTATATACCCTAGAAATTTTCAAAAGAAACATCCTTTGTATAGAAATTAATTTATTAAGTGCTGCTTTGGTAATGTTCACCTCCCTTCAAATACATGCCCCATGGATGATACTTTTTTCAACAATAGTAGAGTACCAAATTTTTAGCATATGGCTTTTAATTCCCCAAGATTTAGTTGTTAATTTTTTTTTACTTATGATAAAATTTTACTGACAATCCTAACAATTTAAGGTTATAGACATGGGGAACACTAGTGCGATTCATTCTTATACTGGGTTTCCTTTTAAGTTTATACGACTTTGAAAATGTTAGGGCTTGGGATTTATTAGTTGAAATGTGCAGATGCAGTGATTCCAGCAGCTGACAGAAAATCGAAATAGTAAAATCAGCCTCCAACTCCAAACCCAGACGCCGAAAACCAGTTCTTTCGTTATTTAAAATGCCAATCTATATATCTGTTCCATCGCAAAATGCCGCCAATTTGGCGATATATCGCCAAATTTGGAGACCAAAATTATACGCCAAAAGCGACGCCAACTTAGCGATATCTTTAATATTTCGCCAAATTCCCATAGACTTCCATTGTAAACCAATAGGGTTTACTTGCTTACAGAAAATCAACAAATTGAGATATTTTAATCCAATAAAATCTAATATTAGCTTAAGGGATTCCAAGTAAATTAAATTATGAATAACAATAACATGATACAATGCTTAGCATAATTTCCCAAACATAAATTTTGTGGGCGACGAAACTGGTCGCCAAGGTTAGTTTGTATAATTTTGCGAATATTTTGCCGATTTATATAATTTATCGAAATTGGCCGATGGGATAATCAAGTAGTACCGCAATTCAGTAATAGAGCATTACTATGAATTAAAAATATTTAAATATACGTTTAAATTTTATTTTGAAATTGCAATGCATCATATAAACAGTTTACACATGTTTTATTTTCATATTTTATATTATGCATATAGATGATGGGTAAGTATTATGGTGGCTACCAACGACTAGTTTTTATTTATTGTATAATCAAATGCGATTTTGGGTAGTCTGTCATTACTTATTCTTTTACCATGACCATACCAGATTAATTGCTTTTTATTTAATATGATATAAAATATAACATATAATATTATTTAATGTAAACTATATAATTTTATAATGCAAATTATATAATTAATATATGATATTAATTAACATTAATATTATTAATATTTTAAAACATGTTTTCTAAATTTTACACTTTAAAGGAAAAAAATGCACTAATATATTTATTTAAAAGAATAATTACTTTTCGACCACATAAAAAAATTAATTTAATGGCTTGGAAATCACTTCTTAAACAATAAACCATTCTATACATTATTGCAATTTATAATATAATTCTAGAAATATTCGGAGCAGATATGCTTCAGTCTTGATAACATATCCGCTCAATTATAAAAGAGGAAATCAAAGTAATGACACTTAGACTCTAGATCAAATTGGAATTTAAATAACATTAACGTATGAGAAAGAGCTAAGTTTCCAAGATTAGGTGAGCATTAAATAGCGATTTGAATATTAAACGGCTGACAGATTTAGGGATTAATCATTGTCAAAGCATTTCTTGATGATATTAGATGATATAAGATGTGAAAAAAAAAAACCCTGATATTTGGTGAGCTATTATGATATTTACTATTGTCATTTCTTAAATTCTTTATCGATAACAATCAAGAAGCTTATATTTAATTAAATTATATTTTACAACAATTTTTCGCTGCAAACCTAATTATTTTTTTTTTATATTGTATTATGAACACCTAATTATTTTTTTTTTTAATTACACTATGATCTATGATGAAACAGAATACATTATATTGTTTAATCTTCTCCGCAGCCAGAACTGATATATCTGTTCACTAAGCTGTAGTTTTCAATGGAAGCAATGTTATAATTTTAATATTTTTTACAGATTTGCAGTTTTAAATCATTGAGTAATGATTAATACTCGAAAAGATTAGGGGAGGATAGTACACAGTGAGATGAAAATAATTATTTCTTAACGAATGGCAACCATTTTTATTCTTTTGAAAAAAAAATTTGCTACACTTTACGCTACACAAATACGCTACATATTAATGTATAAATGGTTTAAAAAAAAAGTTATTTATAAAAGCACAGAAGCAGCATAACGGAGTATCGAAAATAGTCTCACTGTATACCGTAAGTGGTACACAGTGAGAAAATGTATATATTTTCATAAATCATACCTCTTTATAATCTATCAATAATTTTCTGCAGTTTACGACTTCTAATTAGTGTTTCTACGTTAAAAATTTTTATTAAAAAATATGAGCCTCGGGTGGACAATGGCAGACATTTGGCTACCTTCATGCAAATTTTCAGCCTCTTACGCTTAGTAGATTTCACTAACCATCGCACGACCCCCTCCCACACAACACACACACAGATAGAGAGAGAGAGAAAAGAATCATCTTTTATTAATAGATAACTTTTTTTTTACGTCAGAACCGCATGGTAGATACACAATGGGGCACGTCTCTACGTGTACCACAACTGTGTGTCTCACTGTTTACTTTCGTTATGTTGTAACAAAATGGAGACAATATCTGTTTCATCATCCATTTCATAGCTCTGAATGCCTGTGTCGTTTTGTCGACATAGTCTTTCATTAGATATAGCTAAGTTTGGTTAAGTAAATATATGCCATAATAAAAGAAATAAACTGTAAAATGGACATTTATGTAACTTTAACCCCTGTAAAATAAATAATTACTTATTATTTTGTTGGAAGAGTAACCGAATTGCCGCAACTACATCCACGTGTTGCGTAAGATGAGGTGATTCAGTGTGTGTTCCAGCTAGGAGAAAAAGTTATAGCTATATGTCAAAATGGCTGCTGCCTCGCTGTGTACCATCTCTCACTGTATACTCCCCTACCCTATATTGTTTTTATAAATATTTAACTCATTAAAGCCGGTTGGCAGGGAAACTTGAAATGTAAGGCGAACAAAACTTTTAAATTTTAATACCAGTATTTTAGTTTGGAAATTTTCACATTATCTAATCTCAAATTTTGAGTGATTAAATAAATCAAAATTACAATGTGGAAAAAACCGGTGGCGATGAATTAAAAGAAATGTAAAAGATGCTCGTCCTTAAAGGGTTAAGAGAGTGAAAAAAATAACTATTTCATACTTTATTATTACTTAATATGGAATGCTTGAAGTAACTGGGGCAGATACGTTTTTATCTTGTTCAAATATCCGCTCAAAGATAAAATAGAAAATGAGAGTAATGATAAATTGGAGAATCTGTCTCGCACAAATACGAATTTAAATGGCATTGACGCCCTAGAAAGAGTTAGATTGCTAAGATTATATAAACATTAAAGTTGCGATTTGCATTTAAAATATCTGAATCATTGTAGCGTTATGAGAGATTAGTTATTGCAAAAGTATCACGCATTTTTGGATGATGTATGGACAGTAAAAATTTAAACTTCAGAAGGTTTTATAAGAATAAAAGTTTCTTGATTCTTCTTTTGAATATTATTACTGTTGTGTTAATAATTATTTAATAAATAATGAAACAATATTTTTTAAATCCATGGAATTTCAGCTTGCTTAATAAGCGTAAAACCAACAGAGTGAAAAATGTCCAAGGCGGGAATCGAACGCTGATCCCTTGAATATCGCTGTAATGTTCTAACTTAAGCTACAAGGACGATACCCAGCTTGGCATCTCATCAGTAAGATTACAATTGCAGAACAAGATTGAAAAGTTTTCATGTGCAAACAACTCTGCGGCAAAACATGAGACGAAATAAAGTCGAGCGCAGGTGAACATATACGCGTTTTTAATTAATTTTTTAATTGATTTTCCGTAGTGAAATTACGCTCGAAATTCAGGAATTTTAAATGTATTATTTAATATTCAGCAATTTAGGGCATATTTTCACTGCTAAAAAGTAATTTAAAAATTAATTTAAAATGTATATAGGCTGTAATAATGTTTAAGGTATATTTTTCACAGAAAGCTCTGCAATGTATGCCAAAACGTAAAAGAAAAAAATCCCATGCAATATGACACAGAAGTGCATAGTACTGTTTAAATTATAATCTTTTATGCGATTATTTTAAAAATTATTACATTTATTGCAACATTCTAAAAAATGTATTACATAAAATTCGCAATACATAAAACAATGAAATTATTTTATCGTTCTGAATGTTAATCTTTGTGAACAATTTTGGATGGCCATATGTCATATACCGGGTGACCTAAAAAGGACTGACTGATTTTAAAATTCAATAACTTGCAAACGGCGACAGATATTTTTAAAAAATCTTGCAGGAGGGTTATGCATAAGGTCAAAAGTTTTTTCTACAGTGATTTTAAATTTTAGTTTGAAATGCAAAATATAGATGGCGCTACTATCAATAGACACTAAATTCAGGCTCGATTTTTGGTACTTCGGGACACACTCAATACATTTTGACCTCGTTTTTCTACGTGGAATAAGAGAAAGGCAAAAAAATCGAGCCTGTATTTAGCGCCTATTGCTTACAGCGCCATATATTGTTTGTAATTCCAACTGTGACAGCGTTTCTGTCCCATAGCTATCATTTTTATTCAAAATTTAATTTAAAACATAACTTTCTTACTTTTAGATCATATTATCCCCCCCTCTTTCCTATAATGAAATATGGGATTAAATTCATTTCTCAAAATCATCCAGAGTTTATTAAAGTGATTTCTTTCTTCTTTCTAAAATCATCTTTAATTCAAAGCGCTCAAATAATCATTTTCCTTTTTTCCCCTTTCTTATTTTAATCGGTATCTACCCGTTACCGCTGCTTGTGCAAAGAAATAAATAAGAATTAAATAGCACAGCTGCTAGTCTCATTTCATTTTCTTGCATTGGAGTTTTTCCTCGCCGCAGTGATAAGAAATTTTTATCGCTACTAATACGTGAACGTTGAATATGTATTAACAATAAAAAGTCAAAACGAACGAATCTTATGGGAAGCATGTATTTATCGTGTTATGTGGTCGGGCTAAAAGCCAGATGTCCTGGATTTTCTGCATTCTTTTCATCGAGCAATCTGCAGTCTGCAATTTCATGTAACAGTTAGTTGGGCAAAGGCCTATCTGCAAGATAAACAATTTCGGTTTGTCTGTTACTTTTCTCATCCTAACTAGAAGCGCTTACTTGCAATCCACATTTTTGCGGTAATGTTTCTGCAACGTACAAGTTTCAGCTTTCTTCTGTTGTGGGGGTGAATTATGTGACAGCGTTTCTGTCCCATAGCTATCATTTTTATTCAAAATTTAATTTAAAACATAACTTTCTTACTTTTAGATCATATTATCCCCCCTCTTTCCTATAATGAAATATGGGATTAAATTCATTTCTCAAAACCATCCAGAGTTTATTAAAGTGATTTCTTTCTTCTTTCTAAAATCATCTTTAATTCAAAGCGCTCAAATAATCATTTTCCTTTTTTTCCCTTTCTTATTTTAATCAGTATCTACCCGTTACCGCTGCTTGTGCAAAGAAATAAATAAGAATTAAATAGCACAGCTGCTAGTCTCATTTCATTTTCTTGCATTGGATTTTTTCCTCGCCGCAGTGATAAGAAAATTTTATCGCTACTAATACGTGAACGTTGAATATGTATTAACAATAAAAAGTCAAAACGAACGAATCTTATGGGAAGCATGTATTTATCGTGTTATGTGGTTGGGCTAAAAGCCAGATGTCCTGGATTTTCTGCATTCTTCTCATCGAGCAATCTGCAGTCTGCAATTTCATGTAACAGTTAGTTGGGCAAAGGCCTATCTGCAAGATAAACAATTTCGGTTTGTCTGTTACTTTTCTCATCCTAACTAGAAGCGCTTACTTGCAATCCACATTTTTGCGGTAATGTTTATCGCCAAAAGCCTTTGTACAATTTCGCGCAGTCACCAAAAGTTGTAAATTGGCGATGCTGTGCAACGCCAAGATTTCTTGATTTCGTGCAAAAACTTCACTTCTGTTTCAGCTCTCGAGATGTAAAGTTGTCTAAAAAGAAAAGGCGCTTCGGCATCCCATGTATTATGGGGTCTCTCTCTCCCATGTTGGCTCCACTTCAACCACCTTTTTATAAGATTTTTTAATAAAGAAATAGTTCCTGTAATATGGTTGGAGTTTTTGCATTTAAACGAACCATCCCACTGAACAATATCACACCAACTAATATCGAAAGTCACTGTAAAAAAACTCTTGACCTTGTGCATAACCCTCCTGCAAGAATAATTTAAATATTTGTCACCGTTTGCAAGTTATTGAGTTTTAAAATCAGTCAGTCCTTTTTAGGACACCTGGTATATAAAGCGATTTCTAAATGTTAATTATTTTTTACATCATAGCAGTGAAAATTATGCAGTGATATGAGTTGAAATTCTTTCAATTGGGTAAAGAACTGCGTCTGCGTAAATCTGGAAACGATCGAAATATTTCTGTGTTAAATTTCCAATTAATTTACTTTGGAAAATTAAACTTCAGCAATATAAGATACAGTTTCGACTCCAGGATTTGTCTTTTCTCTCATTTGAAAGAAAAACAACTCTTGTGATACTTTTACTATTCAGTAAGATTGAGTCATATAAAAGCGTAATTACTTAAACAGATAAAAAAAGAAGCTGAAAAATGTTTTAAGATATGTCTCTAATGATATCTTTATATTATTTAAGATATTCATGGTACTTTCTCGATGATTAATATCTCAGACTTTTAAATCGTTCAAATGTTCTAAGTTCAAATTTCTGCTTTAATGCTCATCTACATACATATATTACTTACATTACATAATACTATATACATTATATATTAAAAAAAAAAGATACAGGGTGTCCAGCGAATAAGACCCTGATTTCAAAACTAAATATCTCAAAAACAAAAATCAATAGAATTAAGCGGCAAACGGTTTGTTTATTAGTTAAGCTGTAAAAATGTTATACAGAAGATTCGAAATTTAGTTGCAAAAACCATTAACAGATGACGCTGTACTCATAATGCCTATAAATTATGCTTCGAAGTCCAGAGCACTAGCGTCTGATTCCTAGATGGCTCTCTGAACGAAAATTTGGAAAGGCCACTTTTTCGTTGGGGTGATGTGCAGAAGGAGAGACATCTGATCACAGAATTATTGAATCAGCTTTAATTTTAGAGATTTTCAATTAATGTAATTTTCAATAAAAAGTTTAGAAATCATTGTATACGAACTTATTAAAATATTATATTAAATTCAATTTTTTTTGCCATATAAGTATTTAAATCAAAATGCATGTATTTAGAAAAATAATTTTGTACTTTTTATTTATTTTTTTATATTTTTAAATCACAGCATAATAATTTGCTTTTATTGTTTATACCTGAACTATCGTAAATAAAAAAAATATTTTTGCACTTTTCATGAGTTTTTAAAATTATAATTTTTTAACTTAATTAACTTTTTAAAAATAGAAACTTTTTATTTTTTCTTTCAAACTATTTTCTACAATTAAAAAAAAAAGATTTATGAATCATTATTACAAATGGCAAATGATTTTTAAAAAAGAGGTTTCTTTTAGCTTAATTAAATTTTAAGACTAGCAACTTTGGATTGTTTTTATTCAAACTTTTTTTCACAATTTAAATAAATATTAAAAAGTAAAGATTTCCTATTTTTTCAATTCCTCCTCTGCTGGGATTCGATTCAACGATCTACCAATTAGGGAACAAAAGACATTCCACAGGGATACTGGTATTCAGACTAAAATAGCTCATAACAAAATTTGAAACAAATCTCAATTCTGTCTACACATGATTCCACTTCTGCACATCATCCAAATAAAATATTTTAATAAGTTCTTATACAGGGTGATTCATAAAAGATGGGCAGAACTTTAAGGGGTTATAGTACACTTAAAGACAAATAATATTAAATAGGAGACTAAGGGTCCCAGACGTATTCCCAAGGAGATAGGGGGCATTAAAGTTTAGGGTCCGAAATTTCAAATGATTATAAAACATGGAAAAATTGGTCGATTCGTTTGCGGTTTTTGCAAAAAATTTTCTTTATGCCAGTATTTTCTTGAAATAAAATTTTAAAGTTCAATTTCAAAAAATGCCGATAGGGGGCGCTTTAGACTTTGGAGTAACAAACAACTATTTTTTAACGTTATTTTTTGTATTTCTTTAAATGATTTCGAAAGCTTAGACTTAAACTTAAATTTTGATCTAAAAATCTGAGTCCTAACGAGTAGTTAAGTAGCATAAACTGAAATTTGAAATTTGAAACCCTTCTCCCCCCAGAACAAAAATCAGTTATTCCCGATCTTTGTGTCGTAGATTAGGCTCTAACTACTGCCGCGTTTTGCTAAAATTATTCTTTATGTCAGTATTTTCTTGAAAATAAATTTTAAAGAAAATTTTCAAAAAATTCCGATAGAGGGCGCTTTAGACTTTGGAGTAACGAACAACTATTTTATACCGTTATTTTTTGTGTCTCATTAAATGCTTTCTAAAGCTTAGACTTAAACTTAAATTTTCAGCTCAAAATCTGAATCGCTGAGCGTGGTTCAGTAGCGAGGGGAGGGGGTTCAAATTTCAACTTCTGAACATAGTTCAGTTTGCACTACTTAACCATGCCCAACGATTCTGTGCTGTGATACGAGGCAAAAATACAACTTTCGTCAAGGACTGAATAGTCGGAATTCACTCATAAAGGCACTGGCACAGTTGGAAACGTCGCTCATGCAAACGTTAAAGCTCCATTCCTGACGCTAGTCACCGGGTGAAGAAGGAAACAGAAAGTATGCAAATGTCAAATGGGGAAGAAGAAGAACACGTATGCAAAATTTCGACACGATTCAGGCATAAAAACCACTGAACGGTGAGTCAAGTGTAAGTCGCTGTAGTAATGAATCGGAAGATGGTGCCCTTCACGAATAAGGAAAAGGCTGAGATGCATTTAATTTACGGAGCGGCAGATGGAAATGGTGCAGAGGCACAACGAATGTACGGAGAGCGATTTCCCAACAGGCGGTTGCCTAACCGCAAAACTTTCGAGCGCTTGCACAGACAGTTGTGTGAGACGGGATCATTTCTCGCTTCCCGGTCGAATGCAGGTCGTGCAAAAAAGGACGAATCAGTAGTTGTTGCAGAAGCCATTCTGGATGTAGTAGCGGCGCAGCCAAGTACAAGTACACGAACAGTGGCTAGGCAGGTGGATACCTCACAGTCCATGACTTGGAGGGTACTGAAGGATGAACATTTGCTCCCGTTTCATGTGCAACGAGTCCAGAAACTGTCTCCAGGGGATTATCCAAATCGTATTGAATTCGCCCGCTGGTTTCTGCAGCAGAACGCGCTAAATCCACATTTCGGACGAACTGTGCTTTTCACCGATGAATGTACCTTCACACGTGAAGGTACATTTAACACACACAATGCACATGTATGGGCGGATGTCAATCCACATGCTAAGTATCCACATGCTCATCAGAGACGCTTTTCTATCAATGTTTGGGCAGTAATCCACGGAGACCACCTAATCGGACCGTACCTTCTTCCTGAACGCCTCAACGGTAAAACATACCTCACATTTCTGCAACATGTGCTGCCAGACCTGTTAAACGTTGTTCCTCCACGCATCCGGTGGGTCATGTGGTTCCAGCACGATGGAGCGCCAGCCCATTACGTACGAGACGTCCGCAACTATCTGGACATCACATTTCCGAACAGATGGATTGGTCGAGGTGGTCCTGTTGCTTGGCCTGCTCGCTCGCCAGATCTTTCACCCCTCGATTTCTTTTTTTTGGGGACGATTGAAGGCTCTTATGTATGAGACACCCATTGAATCCCCCGAGGAACTGGTCGCCAGACTTTCCGCCGCTGTAGGGGAAGTGCTCGAAAAGCCTGATGTTTTCGCGAATGTTCGCCGTTCCATTCTTCGCGGTTGTTCTGCGTGCATAACCTCTGGTGGTCACAATTTTGAACATTTATTGTAATTACATGTTAATAAATATGCTTTGGTAACATAATCCTAATTTGTGTCTTTTTACCTCGTATCACAGCACACAATGTGTGGACATGGTAAACTGAACTGTGCTCAGGAGTAGAAATTTCAAACCCCTCTCCCCAGAAACTTAACCACGTCTAACGATTCAGATTTTGGGCTGAAAATTTAAGTCTGAGCTTTAGAAAGTATTTAATGAGACACAAAAAATAACGGTATAAAATAGTTGTTCGTTACTCCAAAGTCTAAAGCGCCCTCTATCGGAATTTTTTGAAAATTTTCTTTAAAATTTATTTTCAAGAAAATACTGACATAAAGAATAATTTTAGCAAAATGCGGCAGTAGTTAGAGCCTAATCTACGACACAAAGATCGGGAATAACTGATTTTTGTTCTGGGGGGAGAAGGGTTTCAAATTTCAAATTTCAGTTTACGCTACTTAACTACTCGTTAGGACTCAGATTTTTAGATCAAAATTTAAGTTTAAGTCTAAGCTTTCGAAATCATTTAAAGAAATACAAAAAATAACGTTAAAAAATAGTTGTTTGTTACTCCAAAGTCTAAAGCGCCCCCTATCGGCATTTTTTGAAATTGAACTTTAAAATTTTATTTCAAGAAAATACTGGCATAAAGAAAATTTTTTGCAAAAACCGCAAACGAATCGACCAATTTTTCCATGTTTTATAATCATTTGAAATTTCGGACCCTAAACTTTAATGCCCCCTATCTCCTTGGGAATACGTCTGGGACCCTTAGTCTCCTATTTAATATTATTTGTCTTTAAGTGTACTATAACCCCTTAAAGTTCTGCCCATCTTTTATGAATCACCCTGTATAAGGATTTCTAAGCATCTTATTGAAAATTCTATCAACAGAAATTCTCCAAAATTAAAGCTGATGCAATAATTCTGTGACAGATGTCTCCCCTTCTGCACATCACCCCAACGAAAAAGTGGACTTTCCCAATTTTCGTTCTTCCATAAGGAGCCATCTAGGAATGAGACGCTAGTGCTCTTGACTTCGAAGCAATTTGTGTGTACTGCGATTACAGCGCCATCTGTTAACGGTTTTTGCTACTAAATTTTGAAACATCCGTATAACATTTTTACAGCTTAGCTAATAAATAAACCGTTTACCGCATAATTCTCTTGATCTTTGCTTTCGAGATTTTTAATTTTGAAATAAGGGTCTTATTCGCTGAACACCCTGTATATTAATATTCATGCTATTTCCTTGAAGTAAAACATATTTTTACTCTTGTGTAGCGTGATTAATACCCCTATTTTATATTAAAGTATGCGTATTTGCTTAACTATTTTTTAAGCTATCAACCTGCTCATTTTAAAAATAGAACTCTTCTAAAACGAAATGTTTTATAAATTATTACTGCTAAAAATACAATTTTAGAAATCTTTGGAACAGGAATGTTCCATCCATGACTTTTTATATCTTCTCGATGATAAAATATGAAATCTGATTAATGAACTTGAAAGAGGATATCTGCAGTCTTGCACTAATTGGGATTTAAATGATATGCTACCAAAATTAGAAGAGCATTAAAGCAGAAATTTGAACTTAGAGCATTTGAACTATTTAGCATTCAGAGATATTAATCATCGAGAAAGTACCATGAATATCTTAAATGATATAATGTAAAGATATTATCAAAGATAGCGAGGAAAATAAATTAATTTAATTATTTTATTGTAATTATTTATTTGTAATAAAACAAGCTATTGTGAACTACATTTTTTTCTCGTTTCTAAAAATGTAGAATTATTATAATTTGTAAATTAAAATTTCTCACATTTTTAAATTGAAATAACACATTACAGTTTGAAAAAGTCCTTCCGGCCAGTGGCGGGAGGAAGAGGTAGCTTTCATAATCCTTATTTAAAAAAAGCCAACTTATATCATGCAAACACACGAAGCTCAATTTAGTGGAAACCGAATATAGGAGATTCAATACTAATTTTTATCAATATAATGAATGAGAATTTCGCGAAATTAGTCAGCTTTATCCAAACTGCTTTTCTTTAAAGTAACTTATATTTGGCTGCCAAATTCGGCAATTTCTTAAAGTGCCTGTCATTTTAAGACAACATAGTGGATGAGGCTAAGCAGTGAACTTGGTCGAGACCTTAGTAATTGCTGTGCACATGCTCACTCACATCGGAATCGGTTAATATATAGGAGTGCTGTCGCATGCAAAATATCAGATTTTTCAAAATGTCACCCACAATAGAAATTGAAACTGCTATATCTCAGCCATTTTTTAAGGTAAAGACAAACAAAAAAATGCTCCTGAATCCTTATATCAAGATCAAGTACTTAAGAAAGAAACCTTTTTCAATTTCTAATTTTTTTGCACCTCACTTTAAATATATATATATATATTTTAATTTAATGGCCGCCATTTTGAAACAAGATGGCTGATGAATCTGGCCAGCGAACTTGGTCGAGGTGTTGATGTATACTATCCACATGCCTTCTTACATCGAAATAGGCGAATACGTGTGTAATCGCGTGACAAATACAAGATCGTTTCAAAATGTTAGCCATGCTAGAAATTCAAAGTGCTATAAATCAACCATTTTTTAAGATATCAACAAAAGAACAAATTTTCAGAAACAAAAACTGCTCCGGAATCTTTGTATCAAAGCCAAACACATAAAAAAAATCTTTTTCATTTTCCAATTTTTTAATACCTCATTTTGAATTTTAAATTAAATTTTTTTTAAATGGCAACCCTTTTGAAACAAGATGGCGAATGAAGCTGGCCAACGAACTCGGTCGAGACATTGGTATGTACTATGTATAAACGAAGTTACATCCAAATCGGTTCATAAATACGCCTTTTATAGCGTGACAAAATTCAGGACGTTTCAAAATGTCAGCCACGCTAGAAATTCAAAATGCTATAACACAGCCATTTTTTAAGATATAGACGAAACAAAAACTGCTCCGAAATCTTTGTATAAAGGTCAAATACATAAGAAAAAAATATTTTTCCATTTTCAATTTTTTGGTACCACATTTCAAATTTTAAATTTTTAAAAAAATTTTAAATGGCCGCCATTTTGAAACCAAATGGCGGATGAAGCTGGCCAACGAACTCGGTCGAGAGATTGGTATGTACTATGTACACACCGAATTACATTCAAATCGGTTCATAAATATGCCTTTTATCGCGTGACAAAATTCAGGACGTTTCAAAATGTCAGCCACGCTAGAAATTCAAAATGCTATAACTCAGCCATTTTTTAAGATATAGACGAAACAAAAACTGCTCCGGAATCTTTGTATAAAGGTCAAATACATAAGAAAAAAATATTTTTCCATTTTTAATTTTTTGGTACCACATTTCAAGTTTTAAATTTTTTTAAAAATTTTAAATGGCCGCCATTTTGAAACAAAACGGCGGATGAAGCTGGCCAACGAACTCGGTCGAGACATTGGTATATACTATGTACACACCGAATTACATCAAAATCGGTTCATAATTACGGGAGTTACAGTGTGACATAGGTCAGATATATATATATATATATATATATATATATATATATATATATATATATATATATATCAATTTTGAACGGAGGGTGGTTTCGGGGTCTGGGGGTCATGATCGATGAAAATATACCAAAATTTTTTGAAATCGCTTTCCTCCGAACGGCTGCAATAGGTAGCTTTTTTGTAAAGAAAGCTACCTAAAAAACAAATTAAATGGCTAAGACAATAGAAAATTGAAGAAAATTCGTAATTTCCTAATAAACGATTTAAGTTTTTCTACAAAGCCTAAATTTACATTCCATTATATCTTCCTTATAAAAATGACTATAAATAAAAATATTTAAAGTAATTGTTTGTAAAAAAAAAAAAAAATGGTCAAGATAGAACTAAACCTTTTTTTTTTTTTTTCCGGAGTTAATAACCCTTGAAGTCCTGATGAGTTTTCGTAGAAAGAAAAACTGTAAGTGTTTCCCCCTAATTAATGGGATCATATTTGATCGAAAAAAATATTTAAAACTAGAAAACAGGAGTTCTGCTTTTCCAGAATTTAGTGTCGCGCCCGATGGAAATATATATATATATATATATATATATATATATATATATATAGATAGATAGATAGATAGTTGGTTGGTTGGTTGATTTTGTGACGGCCGATTATCTACACTAGGGATATAGGCCCGAGGGGAGTGCCCTTCGTGGGGGTCTTTCTAAGGGAACCTAACCCGTATTAACGCTTGGAAATCCATGGTTCGAAGAAAACCACGAAAACTCCGAACGATTAGGCCGACGGGCGCGATTGGGATGATAGATAGATAGATAACACAAAACATATTTCAGTTTTAAGACTCAAAATACACGCTTTTATTTTATATAAAATGGCGAAATTCGTATCATCTGAAGAATTCCTCATTTACGATCCAGTGCTAAACAACACCTACAGTAAAATATTTATACGACGTCTCTATCGCTGAATAGTTCACACATACACACAGGAGAGAAAAAAAAAACAGTTGTCCCTCAAGAAATTGGACAAAAAAAGTCGGTTATCTAATGATTCATATACCTTCAATTGTTTCTAATATAGATAGTTAAATTAAATAATTTATTACAGCTCAATGTTTTATCAGAAATCATTCATTTATATATATATATTTTTTGAAAATAGCACGTATTTTAAATGCATTTTTTTTTTCAGCAGTTATGGGAAATTTGCAACAAAAATATATAATTACTATCTTCGAATTATCTTTGCTTTACTTTCTACAGAAATGTTGTACTTGAGTTGCCAAAATTAAACAAACGGCGCTAAAAAAATACAAAAAAAAAAAAAAATAATATTTCAAAAATAAATGGAGATGCAGCATTCAAACAAATTGCTTTAAAAAGTACTTTTTTCCCCAAAACGACGGTATAAAAATTGAAAATGTGCGATGCATAGGATTTAAAACAATTGAAGTAGAGTATTTAATAGTACAATGATACATTTGCTTTGTTTTACGGCTGGCTTATACAACGGAACTTTATTTTTTGGAGACGACACTTTATTTACAGGGAGAAGGAAATAGCATATCGGGGGTAAAAATACCCGAAGTCAGGTTATGCCAAGACAGGATCCACATAATTATGTGTGTGCAGGATCGATTTTAAATCACACAGAAAGAGAAAAATGCTTTTTAGTTTTCTTTAGAATCGTCTAAACAATTGTGAAAGTCAGGTCTTAAAGGTATACAAGATAGTAAAATATTCGAATAAGCGATTTCAGAAGCTGACAAATTACGAAGCTACTGTGTAATTTTCTTTCACTTAATAAAAATAAAGAGCTTATTTATTCTATTAAAAAAAAATGAATACATCACATACTTAAGCATAATTTTTGTTTAAAATACAATTCTTAGAAAATTTTCCAGTAGTGTCGATTCTATTTTCTTTATATGTCCGTTTAATATTAAAATAGGTTATTTGAGTAATGACATTGAGAAATAGAAGACGTCTTACACAAATTGGAATTTAAATGAAATTAATATGCGCGAAATAATTAAATTGCTAAGATTAGATGAGCATTAGAGTAGATATTTTAATTTAAAACAGTTTTAAGATTTTATCACTCTGACTTATTAATCATTTAGAAAAATCTTTGACTATAGCATATCATAATAATGCAGGTTTTCTAACTTCTTAATCATGTTGCTTTTGGGATATTGGGTTATTGTAATAATAATTAGTTAATTACCGAAAACAGAAATGGATAATTTGTTTTAACACGTTTTTACCGAGACCATTCTTACTCTATATTTAATCCTAATAGGAAACCTAGTTTCTTTTTTTGCACGATGAGAAAAACACCATCCTTTAAAGCTGTTAAAAAAATTTATTTTCTCGCTCAGCAACCCAAAACGTTCTAACTTATTTTAAAACAAGAAAATCTATGATACTTGCAAGCATGACTATTTAAATTATTTGTAATTAAGCAATTTTTCTTCATTTTCCAATAATCACATTACAACTCGAGTTATAAATGATTATTCTGTCAGAATTGCGATACGCCCTCCCCCGCCTCTGCTGTTGCGACCTGAAATTCAAAACGCACACTTTGATAGCATTTTTGGAAAAACCTTCTATTTTTACAAAAAACGAAAATTAGTCTTTGAATACGAGCACCAGTCAATTTGAAACTTTTTGAAAAAAAAAAAAAAAGATAAAAATGTATTCGAAAGTAGTGAGTTTGTATTTGAGAAAAGCTTTAATCTAGAATTAACTTTTCTTATGTCATTGCTAAATATCATCACATTTAAGAAGGATTTAACACATTAACATATTGAAACAATTATTTATTTTATATATTTAAATACAATTCTAGAAATTATTGGAACATATGCATTCCTTTCTTCATTATGTATCCACTCAATGATAAAATAGGAAATGCGAATAATGATACTGATAAATTGTCAGAAAACTGTATTGGACAAATTGGAATTTAAATGACGGTAACGTCTGAGAGCGAGTTAAGTTGCTAAGATTAGATGAAAGTTAAAGTAGCAATTTGAATTTAAAGCACATGAAAGATTTTAGCATTCTCATATATTAATCATCGATAAAGTATCTTAAAGTCTCAAAGGCAATGATATGTTAAAACAATAGCAAAGGTCACGGTACATAGCCATTCATATATTTTCTATTAGTCAGAAAATAAGTCTAACAAATCTAGAAATGTCTCTCCTTGTGAAGTGCATTTTATGTGCATTTTCTTTTTACTAAAATATAACATGATTTTTTCCCCCAAAGATTACAATTCCATATAAATTGGAATTTAAATGATGATTACAGTTTGAGAATGAGTTATAGTTAAGATTAAAGATTTAATATGCAATATTAAATGAGCGTTAATCTAATGATTTCGTTTCAAATTTTTATTGGTTAAGCGTGCGCAAACTTTACGGTAACAGTGCTATTTTTAAACCGTTTTTACTATATTCTTTCTAAAGAAGAAAGTATTGTAATCGAGATTTTTTTTTTCGACTCCCGGTTCTTGAAGGATTAACGCATTTTAAGAATCAGAGATCCAGATAAATATGTTTATACAAAATGTCTGTCTCTCCGTGTGTCCATGAGCTCGTATGCCCATGTGTCCGTGTGCCAGTGTGCCCGCATTCTACTATTGAAAAGTTTATAATACATAGAATTTAATCAAATATTTTGTGCATGTTTTTGGCTATGGCCAACAAGTTCTCGTTGAATTTGGAAATATTGCGCATAAAGGGGGCACCGTAATAGCGATGTTTGTAACATTTTCAATATTGTATCATCAAAAAGTCTATATCAAGTTATGTATAGAATTGAACCAAACTTTATATGTATGTTTTTAGCTATGATCAAAATATCCCACAGGAATTCGGAAACAATCTGCTCGGAGGGGGCGCTGTAATAGCGGTTTGTTTCGATTGTTTATGGTTATGTTGTACATAGGCTGTTCATGCAGCGACGGGGAATTCGAATCCGACTAATCCGGCGATTTTCAAGAAGCTGATGTTCATCAAAATAGTGAAAATTAAAAATTTTATTAAATATTATGAATGAGGGTTAATACTCCGATTAGCAAAATGAAGTAGAAACTTAAGATGAAAATGTTAAACTAATGTTAAACTAAATAAATGTTAATGTAGTATTGCAGTAATAATACTGAAGGATTAACATATGTAATTTTTTTTTATATTAATGTGTATGAGAAAGAAGAATGTTTTGGCATTGACATATCCGACTTGTTAAATATGGCACTGAAACTGTGTAACGTGCATTTTTTTCCCTAACAGAACATTCAGGTTGAAACGGGATTCTCTTATTTCAATAGATTTTGCGCGTCTTTAATTATTTTGATTCACACAGATGCTGTAGCAAGTAGATATATTAATTAATTCAAAAAATATACTCATACATCCCTGAAGAGAAAGTATTTTTATTAGTAAAAATAAGCAAATGAAAAAAAGGAACACAAATGTCCAGAAAAGCTACTGAAAAGCATAACCGAACTTTTGAGACTTGCATTTCTGTATATCTGATATTTAAGACTTGCATTTCTCTATATCTGATTTCTCTATAATCTGATTTGCGAAATACTTATCTAGATATCAATAACAATTGTTGTAAGAATCTTCCAGCACCCTTAAATTATTCAAAAATAAATTACACATTTCAGCAGCCATTTTGTATCTGATTTCTAATAAACATGTTTTTATGTATTTTTGCATGCAGAATCCGAATATCTCTCTATTCTAAAAAAAAAGTAACTACCGCTGTCACCGCCGCCGCCGCCGCCGCCGCCGCCGGTTTTGAAATTTTTGTAACCGGAGGTATTTCTTCGTTAATATTAAGAAAAATAATGCATACAAAAATATGAAAATCGGTAGTGTTATACAGAAATGTTTGATAAACACGCTGATGCAGACAGTTTTCAAATCGAAGAATTATTTTAAGAGATATTTAATGCTAAAGTTGGACAAAATCGTTCCACTAAAAAAGTTTTATAGTAGCAAAAACTATACATTGGAATTTAATAATTTTTAGTTCATTTTATACGTTATAATTTCCCGGTGTGCAGAATTGATTTATTTTTTTAATTTGACTCATTTTTCGAGGTTTTATATCTATTTTAAATTCAAATTTTCAGCATTTCGAGAGGTATTTTTTACAGATTTTAGAAAGTGATATTAATTTAAACTGTTGCCAACTGTATAAACAGCGGAAACAATAATGTTTGCTTAAAAAAAAAAAAAAAATATTTATACGTGTAATAAATTAAAAATTTATTTACACGTGACTATTATAAACAGAAAAAACATTTGGAATTAGAATTAAATAATTATGTACAGAACTTATTAAAAATTACATCATAAAAACTATAATTATACGTGAATTTTAAGAGAGAAAGGAATTTGTAAAATAATAAATTTATTAACATGCGTTAGAAGCCTTAAATAGGAGAAATTACGTCATATATACGTCACATTACAGTTATTACATAAAATGAACACAAAATAATACTGCAAAACGGTTTAAATTTACAAACTGCGCTAGACATTTATTTGATATTTTGAGAGGATACTTTTCAACAATTTTTCTTAGGAAAGCGCAAATAATATTTTATTTCTAACACAAGTATTTTCACGTGAATATTAAAAAGAGAAAGAATAGTTTGGTCAAAATTACGTCCTATTAAAAACGATTAATTTAAAATGTCTCATTTAAAAGAACTTTCTTTTCGCTTTGTTAAAAAATACCGGGAGACAAAGATTCTGTTTACTTAATTCCTTTTATATTAGCTTATTTTGAAATGTTGTTACACGTGTCTACGCCATCAAGTTATTTTTATTTCGATGTTTTATTTGTATTTTTATTAATGTTGTACTAATTTATTTGTTCTTTTGTTATTTAAAATAAAAATTATGTCAATTTGTATAATTTGGCGAGTAGTTTGGCGATTTATATAATTTGGCGAAATTAGTCGACGGGATAATCAAGTAGTACCGCAGCGGATTTGGCGTTAAAATTTCCTCAATCAAAGAGAAATGAATAGAAATCCGTTTATAGGGAGATCGCCACTGTTTTTTAAATTATAATTCAATCTTTCGAAAGCTTTTTAAAGCCGATCACATTAGCGTGCATTTAGAGTCTGCGGTGTCTCGACGGGGGTTGGCGAGCGTAGCTCGTAGGGGGCCGAGCCCCCTAGTGATATAAGAAATTTTCTATCACGTATTCACAGGATACTGGATAAAATTAAGTCAGTTGCTAATAGTAATTGTTTTTCCACTAAATTTATTGATAAATTAATTTATAAGTTTAAGCACGCAGAACCAGCTAAAATAGAGTGTATTAGTAAAAATGAAGTTAAATTTATGGCAGTTGATTACATTTCTCGTTTATATGAAAAATTAAAATACATCATAAGGAAATATAGTATAACGTTAATAGCTAGAGATAACACCAAATTAATTAATCTTGTGCAAAAAAGAGTTGATCCTATTAGTATGGAAAATAAATCATGAGTTTATATCATCTCATACAGAAGTAAAGAAACAAATAAAATATTCAATTACATTGGTATGACCACAAGAAAATTCCAAACAAGAGTTAAAGAGCATATGCAGGATATTAATAAAAATAGACCGGCTACCGCTCTCTCAAGGCTGTTTCAAACTAAAGATATTGACATCCTTTTCAATAGAGCAAAAGTCATTATCCAGGCTTCTGATTTTAACAGTTGTGCTATTTTAGAGTGTTTGAAAATTTTAACGCAAGCACAAAATTGTTGTAATGACGTATTATCATACCAAATTCCGCGTATCTGGTTTAATTTACTTAATATTACTGGAGAGTTCGATCTCTCGGAGGATTGAGCTTTCTCTACCTTCCCCCTCCTTCAGTTTAATGGATACGACCACCTGCTGGCTTCCTGAAGTGAGTTTCCGGTCAATCTGTAGCAGTGAACATCGAGCGTCGAGTGTTTTTATCAGTCAATTCTCTTCTCCTTGACAAAGGCTTAAGGTTAGCCGAAAGCGCTCGGAGTAGCTTTTTATCATTTTAACATTTAGTGTTTTTAATTAAAAAAAAAATATTGTTATATTTTTTATCACACCTATGTAGTAATGTGTTTTAAATGAGGCATTTTAAATGTTTCCATGTTTTTATACGTATTCACGGGGTTTTACAAAATTATGGAATTTAATTTTTTTCATATATGGTAAAATACGGGGTTAAATGTTAGTTATAATTTACATCTTGTGGCTGAATAATAAGGAAATGAATAACCATGTAAGTTAAAAAGGTGATTTGGATGAACTCTTCTGAGTATACTAACTATCAAAACATTCAGAACTGTCATCAAGAAAGACATCATATTGTTTTCAAAAAAAGGCATTGTTAATATTAACATTATGAATTTTTGTGCAACAGTTTCATGCTCGCATTAGATCATATTTTAAGTTAAATAATACAGAAAAAAAAAACTTATAAATATTGTGTTATGTTTGTATTTAAAACGGTTAAATTTTGACAAAAATTTCACTTATTACGTTTTTACGCAACTACCCTGTATCTAATAACTGTGACGGGATTGAGAGAATATGATTATTCTACTGAATTCAGTATTTTAATATTAGTCAAATGCACCCATTTACAAACCAAATACATTGTTGATTAGTGTTATTTTAAGTATTTGACAGAAATTAAACAACATTTTTATTATAATTTTATAATTTATGTTTATATATCTTAGTTTTTTTATGTAGACTAAGTAGACATACACAACTAGAAGTTCCTGAATTATACAAAACTCAAAATACCTCAAATTCTAAGAAATACTTTCTTCAAATCACGGAAATTTTACTGATGGCAGTGCTTCCAGTATATTTCCGTTATTTCATGCATGCCCGTTTCATATTACGTCGCTACAGGAAATGAAATATCAGTTAAATGCAGAAATGGATATCTCAGTGATTGATACAGTTCCTTGCAAAAGCAAATTTTCCTTATTTTTAAGAGACAGCACCGACGCAGCTAAGAAAAAATATGCATTTTACGCAAGTACACGTTCAGAAAAAACTGTAAATTTATGAGCGTTTACCCTTGAATTTTTACGGGCAACAGCCTTATTTGATGAAAAACAGTCTGATCCATTAAATAAGCGGTCTTATGACTTAGGTATTTAGAAAATGAAGAGCAATCCACATATTCTTACTTTTCTAGCCCATCTGTTAGCAAACATACGGTACGACCCCATACACGTTCCTCTGCTAGGGTGTAACCCTTCATCTTAATCGAGTGCGAAAAATAATGTCACTTAACCGCGACTGTAACATATTTTTTAACCCATCAAAAAAACGATTATTTGATGATTGTCTAACGTGCTACCTGCTACGGAACAGTAAGTAAAGTGTTATTGTGTTTTAAAGTGCATTATATCCTGTTTTACGGAATTGTATTACTTTACCTGTAAAATTACGGGCTGCACAAAATGGAATTTTTTTACGAGGTATGACTAGAATCTCTGCTGCCGGTCTCGGCCTGTAATTTTACAGGGATATTTTTAACAGTGTAGAATTAGCTGATGTGCTGAATTTTAGCATTCATGTGCTAAGAGGGCTGTCGACTATGGTAAGCCTTATTCTTAACGAAGTCACGTTGGAGTGCTGGGTAATTATCAGTATGAACAGAGAACAGTTTATGATTTCAGGGGCCTCCTAGTTACAAGGCAACTTCAGGCCTGTATATTACTAATGATATAGTGCATATTGAAATGCATGAAGAAAAATGAATTGCATTAGTGCGGATGCATTACGAAAAAATTAAAGATATACAAATAATTTTAAGAATGCACAATATGAAAATTAAAAAAATGTCGACAAACCTACCAAATGCCTAAACAGACGAATGCCATTAGCGCTCAACCATGTCTCAAAACAGGATAAAATCGATACGCACATTCGAACTTGTGTGAACACCGGAAGAGTTGATAACAAAATGAGTAGAAGAACAAGAATGTCTATTTATTTAGCCGCCGGCTCGAGCAACCTGTCCAGAAATAGAAGGATAGAACTTCGACCGATTGTAATTTCTGCACAGGAAAGATTGAAAAATAATTAGAAAACATGAAAAAAGGGGGTTCAAACTGCTGAAGAATGCAGCAAACAGATGACAAACTGACGATGCCGGTAAAAGAAAAAAAAACTATTAAAAAAGGAACACTGCTCATGGCAACGCATTTAGCATCATTAAATAAAAATATAATAAATAAAAATTTACCTATAAGTTAAAAGAAAGTTATAAATCAACATCATTAGATTCTGAATTAGAATTAGAATTAGTCTCTACTTAATTCTTTGAATGCAAGTAATTTAGAAATTATATATATATATATATATTTTTTATCTTGGAATGTGTGCTAGGGCACGGTAGAGTTGGGTGGTGATTTCGCTAAAATAACGAATATGTAGTTTCTTTTTTTTTTTTTTTTTTTTTTTTTTTCGTAAAGTTGTCAGCTATCGTTGGAAAACAGCTATAGAAATCAGAATCAAATCATAAAGCTGCTGAATTGCAGAAATTGGTTTGATTTTAAAATCTATTTTTTTCGCCGGGAGATTTTTATGTATAGTGGCGATTTTTGCATAGCTTTTCCTAAATTGAAGTTTTTAAGTTAGACAAAGCTTTGTAATTACAGAGGTGCGATAAATCGTAATTGTTGAATTTCGTGGTGATTTTTGGCACCATTTCCATAACAAACATTTAAAAGTTGATTACGCCCTGAAACAAATATTATTTACAGAATTCTACTGGTGAAAACTGGTGGGAGTAGCATTTTTCGTATCATGAAATTTGACAATACGCTGGCGAGAAAAGAAAAAACGGAATTTCCCCCTTTTCTTGAGAATCTTTTCTTCAGAAGGATTCGGGGAAATCAAAAATTTTTTCTAAGAGTACAAAAATTTTTGTTGGAAAATAAGAATTAATTTAGCGTATCAAGACGAGTTTTTCTCAGAGTGTAGTTTATCATATTTAGAATATATTCTTCAGTAATATAATAATTACATTTTTTAATGTTTACAGAATATGTAGTGTAATTAAAAGGACATTCATAAAATCTAACCACGCGTTAAATAAACAGAACAGTTACTTTATTATAAAGAGTAAAATATCTATAATCGAAAATATCTTCGGAATACATCTTAGAAATAATTAGTAGAAACAACTAGCAGTTTAACAGATATTTATATAGATTATTTTTTGTTAAGGTAACTTTATGCTATTTTTTAAGCTTTAGATTTAAATCTGAGAAATTTTAAATTTATATTCACAATAATAAAGCATTGATAAGGGCATTTATTGAAATATGTTTTTTTTTTCAAAATGCTACCTCCCCCCCCCCCCCCATGATAATAAAAATATTTTATAATAACGGAAACATCATTGCTAAATATCTACTATTTCTGTTACAAATATCTATTATTCTATTATTTGTGAGTGGAATGCGGTAATGTTTGCATATATAACTTAATTCTGACTATTTACTTTCCAGAAAATAGAAACTTCTAGTATATATTCTGATGGCTTTCTTTAAATTGTGTTATAAAGGTCATTTCAAAGTGTTATTCTCACTACTTTTGAAAATGCAGATCCATTAATGGATAAAGTATTTCTCAGAAGAATGTGGATTCCATTTATTTTTATCAGTATTATTATTAAATGTGTTAGATAAAATTGCTAAGATTTGAGAACTTCCTAAAATGCCGCATTCATGTGTACACAATTACGTATGTTAATGCTTTTATTTATGCTGATGTGTTACTTAGATACGGTTCGCGAAATAAAAAAAATAATTTTTAAGAACAATACATTGTTTTTATTCCTTATTACACTGCTCAAAACAATTAAAGGATATTGCAGTTTTAGGTGGATTTTGTACCTGGTAAACTGTTTAGCTGATTGATACATGGTCGACAGACATAGTAGGTTATATGAGAATAAATTACACATGTTTGGCAGAAAAAAATACATTTTATTGCGCATTTGTGTACTAAAGGAAAAAAACACAATTTGTGCATATGAGAAAAAAAGAATAAGAAAAGGTGTTTTCTTCAAAGAAAATCATTTTCAGTAGGGGGTATGGTTTCCAAGGGCGGCCAGCAACGTTGAACACCTTTGAGGCATGGACTCAATGAGGCTATTAATGACGAGTTGGGGTATTCTGCCCCACTCTTCCAGAAGAGCTCTTTCCAGTTCTTGGAGAGTTTGTGGGGGTTGTTGGCGGCCAGAAACTCATCTTCCTAGAGCGTCCCAAACGTGCTCGATTGGATTCATGTCTGGAGAACACGGTGGCCATTCCATTCGAACGATTCCTTCCCTGAAAAGGAAATCCTCCACCAGGTTTGCACGATGTGGCCTGCAGTTATCGTCCATTAAAATGAAGTTATCTCCGATTGCTGCAGCGTAAGGGACTACAATAGGTCTGAGGATCTCATCCCTATATCGGCGACCAGTCAGAGCTCCATCTCGAATGATGTAGAGGTCAGTGCGCCCGTCAATGGAGATGCCACCATACACCAACACTCCTCCACCGCCAAATCTGACACTTTCGTGCACGAACGCAGGATTATTCCTACTGCCACGGTCCCTCCAGATGAAAATACGCCTATTATCCGGATGCACAGAAAAACGGGACTCGTCAGAAAACAGAATATTGCTCCATTCATTTCTCCTCCAGTTGACATACTCGATTGCCCACTCCCTGCGGTCGTGACGATGCCTTGATGTTAATCTAACACATACCATCGATCGGCGAGCATACAGACCTACAGCATGGAGCCGGTTTCGGACAGTCTGAGTTGAAATCGTGGTGCCTGTAGCCGAGCGAAGGTGTTGTTGGAGAAGAGTAGCGTTCATGGTTCGGTGTCTCCGAGCTGTTAACGCTAAATACCGATCTTCATTGGGCGTTGTTGCCCGTCTACGACCTTGCCCTGGTCTTCGGCCTGCACATCCACTCTCCAAAAAACGGTTCCAGATCCTGGAAATGACACTTTGTGACACTCCAATGGCTTGCGCTACTTCGGCTTGAGTTTGGCTCCCTTCTAACCTACCAACAATTCTCAAAGCTTCTGAATCTGTCAAATGACTTCGCTGAGACATTGTACTCATCGAAACAAAGCAATCACTGAATGCCGATCATCCTTGTCTTCATTATCTTTTATCCAGTTAAAAGTCAAATTTCATTCGCTGCCGCTGAAGTCGAACTCAAACTCGCTGAAGTCGAACTCAGACGAACTCAGTCGTTTTTGACGTCGAACTCAAAATTTGCATACTCCACAGTTTGAAAACCAGAAAAATTTGCATTTGTGATTCTCTTCTTCTATTTTCGGCAAAAAAAATTCGTTTATATCTTTATTTTATATAAAACTTCAAATATCCTTTAATTGTTTTGAGCAGTGTATTATAATTACAATATAATGTAGGAAACAGCTATTGCGTTAGGAACACTTAACATATTACACTTACCTCATTACACTTATTACATTTGCATAATTATTTTTACTTTCTTCTGTCATTATAAAAGGAGAGTATTTGGCTCGGGAAAAAATTCGATACACGATTTTTGACGAATTTATACGTTTTAGAAGGTCGTGAACAGGACTTGACTGTTTTTAGAAAATGTGAGTTTGTATGCAAGTGGCACAGATCTTGTGGACGCTCTAACTGAAGAATTAACGCTTAGAATTTCATACATCTTTTTACACAGTCATAGCTTGATAACTTTATATAATTTGGTTCTGTTTAGTTTTTGGTGTAAATGGCGTTACAGGTGATGCTGCTTTGCTAAGTTTTTCACGATTTCTGCAATAGATCTATCTCAAAAACTAATGCATCGATTTTCATCAAACATCAGATTCAGTTAAACATTAACATAAGCTGTTTCTGATAAAGTTTTCGTGTTAATCGCCCAATATGTGGTGTTGTTGTAGTGCATTTTCTGCGATTTCCACAAAAGCTCTTTCTCAAGAAGCAAAACATGGATTTTAATTAGAGTTCTAATTCAGTTAAACGTTGACATAAGTTGTTTTTGATAAGGTTTTGGTTTCAATCATTCAATAGTTGGCACTGGTGCCGAAAGTTAATTATTTCTTTGAAAGACAAGGTGGTAATATTTCCTTTCTAAATACACATACATAATTTAATAAACCTATATCTTTATAATTCTCATGATGGACATAGATTGTTATTTAATTTTGGCTCTGTGATAGAGAATTTTGAAAATTTAACACGTTTGAGATTTTTGGGATTGTCACATCCGACTAGTTTTATATTTGTTATCATATCTATTTGTAGAATGGTTTTAAAAAAATCAAAGAAAGCTCATTTATACACAAAAAGAGAATAAAGCAATTGCTAATACATGACAATTACATATATAAGCCAAGGACATATTAGAGCGTATATGGCGTATGCCTTAAGGATAAATCCATATACCGTAGGTAGTTATATCAGCCCTCTGCTTATAGCATATAAACCCTGGGTTTTTTAGGATTACACCACTGTGTATAACATTGCGCAAATGACTGATTAAAGTGCCTGAATCAATCATAAGCTTTAAAGTAATAAAGACTGTTGATTTAAATTTTGACAAAGTTGAAATATATCTATGTATTTATAACCGACAAATTGAAATTTCTCAACTACAAATTCGATTCCTCGATACCTTGGTTTTTGAAATTAAAAAAAAAACGACAAAATAGAAATTTGTATCAAATTTTTTAATAATCACATAAATTCCTAATTTATTTTAAAGGAAATTCATGAGTTTTTATTATACTCATAATAAACAAATACAAATATATTTAAAAAACTAGTTTGATACGCAAATAAAAGTTTCTTCTTAATATCATAAAATTATAAGATGCTCATGGTCTTTCCAAAGGAAATTTTCTTTCTTCATCAGACACAAAGCATATGTGCTGCTACATTGAAAGCAAGAGCGGGACTTAAAACAAAGGAGGAAAAAAGAGCACGTTAATGAAAACGGTCACTTAGTAAAACAGAATACACTATCCAATCGCCCAGAGAGCGATTCAATCAGAAGACGATATAACGCAATGATAAACCTGAAACAAATTAAATAAAAGATAGCGCCGGAAATTAAAAGGAAGTTATACAAAAAATATATTATGTATAATAAGAAAGGGAAAATGAAAAAAAAATTTGTAAAATATAAAAAAAATAAATAAATGCGATCAAAATAAAAATGAAATTGAAATAATATAGAAAAGATAAATTATTGAATTAATTAAAAACTAAATTAAACGTAAATATAATAATAAATGAAAAAAGGAAATTAAAATACACTTTTATACTCAAGTTTTAGTATTAAATTTAAAACAGTAATGATTTTATTATTATTATTATTAGATAGTTATTTCCATTTATGTGAGCCGTGCTCTCAAAATTTGTTCAGATTCCGCTGCCCTTAATGAGGAATTTAATAACATATTTTTTTCTGTCAAAAGAGATTTTAACCACTTTGTTAATGATAATATAAGAAATATGTTAAATAGATCATCTGATAAATCTATTCTTTCTAATTCTGTTAAAACCAAATGTGATAATTTGATTCTTATGTCTTTCTATCATACTTTATATGTTTCAAATAAACTAAACTTATAAAAAGTTTTAATGTCAATTTTATTTTTAAACCGGCCAATAAGCTTAAAATGCCATCCACCAAGACTCCTAATACTCACATACACATTGTTACGCTCTTTGTAATGGATAACATTTGTCTTATATAGATAAAACTAAAAGAAATTTCGAAATTTACTTTAAAAAACACTTCCGTCACATTTCTAAAAAAGAAATAAAATTCATGCGTTTAGCAAAGAATATGTAGCACATTCCAACACATATAGATTACAGTAACAAAAACTCATAACGCATTTGAAAACATAATTTCTGCTGTTACAATTAGTGGTCAAAAAATTATCCTCTTTTTTTGTCCTTTTTGTACATTCCTGTATACGATCTATAGATTTGTATGCATGATACATCGGGTGTTAAAAGTTGTAGTTAAACAAACACAACAGTTAACATTTTCGATTCAGCAATATTTTAGAAAATATATTTGAGTTTAAAAACGCGTACTACATCTGAAAACGCACTTCCAATAATTAATAATTATCGGCTTCAATAGATCAATTTCTTCTGAAGCAAAATTGTTTTGTGTCCCTGTAAATGGAAAATAATTCCAATGCATATCCTATACTAAAGTTAGCTCTGTGTAATTCACCTCAGTGATATATATAAATATCAGCATGTTTAAAATAGTGTAATAGCATTAAAGTATACCGCGAACGATTTTTCCCCAGATACCGTAATTTAACGGCATTTTGTTGAGTGACCCTGTAAATGAAGCTTAAATGATACACACTTCATATTCAATACAGAACAAGACATAGTGATGCCAAAAATATCTAACGATTTTATGCCAATAAGACTATATTGAAGCGAACTAGAGTACAGAATAACAGACGGTAAACAGACGGAAAGACAAACCGAGTTCATAAACACTTTTGAATTTTTGAACGGTTAAAATCTCCTTTAAGGAATTCACGCTCATTCTCAGTAATGGTTCGAATTAATTTGTGTAGCCCTGTATTTATACCCATAGGATTTATACACACCCCACAGTGTGCAAACATTTAGTTAAAAAAACGCACAACATACGTGAAATCGTCATATGAATTTCATCATGTTTATAAACAAGTAACATAATTAAGATATGCCGCAGAAGATTTTGTTCATAGACCATAATATAAAGGAATACTTTTGAGTTTCATATATAAACAAGTAACATAATTAAGATATGCCGCAGAAGATTTTGTTCATAGACCATAATATAAAGGAATACTTTTGAGTTTCCCTGTATGCGTACTGGAAGTTTTAAACATAACACATTCGGTATTAAACATTTTCCAGTGTACCTCAAAAATTTGTATAAATTTAATTATGTTTAAGATTGTGTAACGCTATTAAAATACACCGCAAATCATTTTCCCCCATAGACCATAATGTAGCGGAAAATTTCTCAGTGCCCCTGTAAAACAATTATGAAGGCTACAAAATTCCTTTTGAATACCAACATGCCATTGTAAGCTTCAAAAACGTATATAAATCACATGCCAATCAGATTACATAGACTCGAGATACAGCAAGGAGAGACAGATGGCAGACAGCAGATGGGCAGAAAAACTGAAGTCATAAACACTTTTAAACTATGTAGGAAAATGATAAAGAGAAATTTCTGAATCCTCTACTGCCAAGAATTATTTTGATTCCGGTCATAATTTCAATTTTCAAAATGCTAAATGTTTTCGTTCTTTTGCATCTATGTATTGGAGTGTCTAAAAAATTTAGCTGCTTATATTCGTGAAGATGAAACATCCCTGTACGCGCAACAGCTTATTCTGCAATTCAACTATTTCAGTTTAACTTTTTTTAAATATTCCACCATACCTGAAACGTGTTTATGAATTCGGTTTGACTGGTCGTATGTGTACCTAAGTAACTAACACGAGCTAATAAAATCGGATTTTAATGTGATTAACTGAGCTCTGATGATAAATTTGGTATGTTAAAAAATGAGTTAATCCTATGATTGAAGATAATCAGACTGGTAAATTACTATTTGGAAAAAGTCCAACACTCACAGAGATTTTAATTGATAAAAGAGGCATTTGTCAATAGAGCAAATAGATATTTGGAACTTTCCAGCTCAATTTCTCAAAAGGATGATTGTGAAACATATCACCTTTATCATCTGAGCTCTTCATACGTTTTTGTGGTTTATCATGATATGGACAGTATTGACAATGAAGTGCATAACTGTTATAGTTTTTTACAGGGGCATTAAAAAGTATCCTATTACATTAGAGCCTGTGAGTAAAAATCCCTTTATTTCAATTATGTTCCGCTACTTTTCAAACATATTTTAAATAAATTTTAAATATTTAAACCAATGAGATGCCCTATAAGATACCATAAAATATGATACACAAATTATTTGCCGTTTATTTGCAAGAATCAATTCTGTACAGAAGTTTATGCGAGCAATAAACTCCTGGAATTGCGTTGTCAATTACTGTGTGCGTTTACAATTGTTGGATGCATATTTTAATTTAAACTTTTTTTTTGTATATTACATGGAGTGCATGAAATCTATAGACAATATAAATGACTATACAAAAGAATTCAAGTACTTTTCCATTTATTGGCAGAAATTGCTGAAGGAGAATTTTCAAATGTGATATGGGTTTCCTAATTGATATAAATTATTGGATACTACATTATATCTATAAATGTGTAGATCATATACAAGGAATACGGATATTTTTCCGACTATATTATAGCTACTGATATTGGGTTCTTAATTCTGTTATGCTTTTTTAAAATTGTTTAAAAAGACCTCATCATTCATCTTATTAAATTGCGAAACGTTCTTAGAATATTCTGAATGCTTTGTAAGGCTTTCCTTAATGTATGAGTGGAGCATAATTTTTCATCCTGCTTTTATTATTAATTTGACATTTATTTATTATATTTTATCAATAAATTATTAGCAAATGTTTTATTTACTAATTTATTGATTTTATTGATAATATTATTATTATTCATTATTATTGTTGCTGTTATTTTTATGTTTAATCTAATTTTAATTAATTTATTTCCTTTAATTTCATTAATTTTTATTTTTGTTTATTTATGTATCCTTTTCCAATTCTTTTTTTTTTCCCTTCTTCTTCGTATATTATATATTTTATATATTTTCTTATAACTTCCATTTCTTTTCTGTGTTGTTATTTTCATACAGATTGCTTAATATTTATCCTTCTTTTTCGTCCTTGTCTGATTGGCTCATGATTTTTGAGGCCATTGGCTAATGCGGTCTGATCACCATTTGCCGTTTGTTTTAACCTATCTTTTTTCCTTCCCGATTCCTTCCTCCTGCTTCCATTATTTGAGCCTCATGAAGAAATACAAAGTTCATTCGTAAATCTGTACGCATATGTTAATTTTATGATGTTATTAAAAAGTTTTTCCTTTATCTTAAAGTTATTCCAAATAAATTGCAACACATTTTTGCAGAACTAAAATTAATGTACTTTTCTTAAGAAAATTGCTAACCTTTTATTTAATTTACTATTAAAATCCGAATTATTTTTTCAACAACATATATATGCAATAAGGAAACACTCAATGGGGCATGTAAAGTAGTACCTATTATTCTCTAAAAAAATTCTTTCTTTAAGGAATAAAAATATCTTTTATACTAACTAAAACATAAGTGACAAACAACCATTATTTCTATTATATTTGAGATATAAAAAGACAATGTTTGCATTTATCTCTTCAATTTGAATATTTATTTTCGAGAAAATAGATACTTTAAATACATTTTCACATGGTTTTCTTTAAATTGGAGTACAAGGAACATTTCAAAGCTTTTTGCACCTTGCTTTTGAAAAAGCAGATATATTAATAGTGAACTATATCTACGAAATAGGGGGATTTCTTTTTTGTTCATAAATATTATCATTAAACGAGTTAAATAAAATTGCTCAGATTTCAGAATTTTTTTTTTTCAAATGGAGCCTTTGTTTGTACATAATTGAGGTATATCAATTCAAATTGTTTTTTGTAGTGTATATTGTAGATAAACGTAGCGCAACTAAAAAAATCTATTTAGAGACGATACTGTCTATCTTCTTTGAATATAACATAATAAACAATCTTTCGATGCTGTGTTTCGACTTGATTATATCCACAAATTATATTCCTAGTTGAATGCAAACTTTTGGGTTACCGTTCATATATTACGTGCATATTTGACTTCAATAATACCTGCAACTTTAAAACTAACCATTTAATTTGTAATATGCACAAATAATTAAATGCAGCCTTTCAGTTTAAAATAAGCCGCGGCAAAACCACGTTCGAACCACAACTTCGATATTCATCTGATAGAAACAAATCAGTACATTATTTACGTACTCGAAGGAAAATACAAGCAGCCCATCTATAGTAGTAAAATTCATAGAAATTCAAACAGATGCATTGATTATTGTGTTGTTTACTATATACATTGTAGGAAACCGTTATTGTATTAAGAATAGTTAACGCTTATGATCCTTAAATCCATCTTTTGATCAATTTCTAATAGAAGTGAAGCTCTAGGCAATACATATTTTTAAATGCAATGTTGAATTTTTTTATATTTTGCTTACATGTACTAATAACGATAATGGGTTTAAACTAATTTTTAGCACCTTTTCGTGACTGCCGTTTATCTGTAAAGAAACATACTTTCTGAAGATAACTTAGAAATAGTTAAAATAAATAATACGTTTTTACATAAGGTAAAATCAAAATACTTAAATAAATAAGCACTGATTTGAACTTTTAAATAATTATATTTTTTATCTAGATCAATTTATTTCTGTGAATATTAAAAATATTTATTACTACGGAAATTATGGGGGACAAATATCTGTTGTTTCTTTTATATCTGTGAGTAAACAAGTTGGATGTGCCAATCCCAAAACTTTCTTCTTTCTCATGTCAAAATTTCATATTAATTAGTTTTATTAGTATTTTTATTAGAATTATGCATAACTTCATACACTTTTCGATGGTACAATATTCAAAATGCACAAAAATCGCTTTTACAGCGCATCGTATCAGTGGCATTTTTCCAAATTGAGGAAGGACCTTCTTGCCATGGCCAAAAACATAAACAAAAAATTTGGTTCAATTCTATGCATAACTTCATACCCTTTTCGATGGTACAATATTCAAAATGCACAAAAATCGCTATTAAAGCATCCCCTAAAGGCGGAAGTTTTCCAAATTCAGGGAGGAGCTTCTTGCCATGGCCAAAAACATACACACAAAATTTTATTCAATTCTATGCATAACTTCATACACTTTTCGATGGTACAATATTGAAAATGCACAAAAATCGCTATTACAGCGCTCTGTACCGGCGGAGTTTTTCCAAATTCAGGGAGGGCCTGCTTGCCATAGCCAAAAACTTGAAAAAAAAAATTGGTTCAATTCTATGCATAGCTTCATACAATTTTTGATGGTACAATGGCGACACACGGACATACGGACACACGGACAGACAGACATTTTCTTTAAACATGTTTTTGTGATCTCTGACCCCTAAAATGTGTAAATCCACCGAAAACCGGAAGTCGCAAAAAATCTCAATTACATTACTTTCTTCTATTGAAGATAGAAGAGTGTAAAAAGGTAATTTTTGCATTTACACTTCAGAGTGATTATTTACTTTCAAGAAAATGTATACTTTAAATACTTATCATTGTAGCTTTTCTTAAATTGATTATAAATGACAATTAAAAGTGTTGTTAATAGAGCTTTTGAAAATGCCGATGCATTAGTAGCTAAAATATTTCTAAGAAAATTGGGGATTTTTTTTCTGTGTCAGAATGTTAACATTAAATGGTTTAAACAAAATTGCCAAGATTTCACTATTTTCAACAATGTTGCATTTTGGTATAAACATTTAGAATATCTAAATTTAAATTTTTTATTTTGATGTATTTTTTAGATGTGGTTAGTGCAATAAGGAATAATATTTCGTATCGATATATTACTTTTACTGCAGCTTTAGTAGTCTGTAAGCTGTGCAGTGCATATTGGCTTTTATGGATACAAAAACAGTAAATAAAGCAGCAAATACTTCATGTTAAACACATAAGTGATTTTTCGACAATGGCGTATCTAAATATGTGTGGGGCACTCTCACAATCTTTTGACTTTTATGTCCCTGAATAATAATTTTTATTTTAATACATTTATTTGTGTTTTTTTTTTTCATATACTGGGAAACATCCCACTGCATGATTGCATAACAATATTAACGAGATAAATAAGTTTTGGACGATATTGGGGGTCCAAATACCTGGAAAACCCCTATACCGCCCCGTGTCTCTGATGCTTATTTTTAAGTTTGGAGCTGTATGTATAATATTGTTTCAATTAAAGTAATTCGATATTTTTTTTCCGAAACTGGGACAATTGTTTTATATAAATATGTAGCAAAAAATTAACCTGCACACATTTTTACGGTTGATATTATTTTTTTACCTCTGTCCCTTGGGTTTCTCATCCTTACCGTCCCTCTTGCTAAACTTATACAGAAAATCACTTCAGATGCAGCCACAAGTTTTTTCTCATGCTAGAGAAAGAATGTCTAAAATTCTTTGACAGGAAAATTACTGCAGAATTTAAATCAGGATTTAAATATCAATTCCAAGATCGTGGCTTTATTGGTAGTCTTAGCGCCCCCAATGTTTATTCCTGCCCTTTTCGAGGTAAATAAAAAAAAAAGTAATTTAATCCAATGTTAACAACTGTTTCTAAAAATCAATGAACATTGAGACTATCAGTTAGTCTTAACATGATTTTCCTAAAAATAGGTGGTAATTTTCTTACCATTCCATCCATACCGTCCCTTTTTTTCCCATTTCGTTCTATACCGTCCCCATTTTTTACCTTACCGTCCCTTTTTTAACACCCCTTTAAGACAATGTTATACAAAAATACTGTATTAAAAGTACTACATTTTTTATTATTTCTTATTTTAATGTCCTATGGCTACGATGCAAATTCATTATAAGTAAAAATTTAGAAGAAAATGAAAAAATTATAGTGGTAAAATGTTAAGTAAAATTAAACTCGTAAGTCTAACTTAAATCTCAGTTAAATAAAAAAAAATTCGCTGCTGACCATTTTTTCTTTATTTTGAATCATTAAGGCATTCGTCTATCAGATTAAAATGTTATTTTAGAAAGTTTAATTTCACCAGATTTTTATTCCCGAAAGTCAAAAGATTGTGAGAATGCCCCGTGTGCATTTCCAAATTAAATAATGTATAATGAAACAGAATAAAAAATAATAAAAGGAAAAGTTTGGTAATTTTAAGTTTTCACTGCAAGAAAAAATATACCGCCTTGATCAAAACCTAATAGGTAGTCTTTTTCTAAATCAATAAACTAGAATATAGATTACCGAGTTATGCGAATAAGGGAAACAAATAAACTGAATGTACGAAATGATTCAGAATTTCTAATGTATAATTTTCTAGGTGATGAAATGATATATTATATTATGAAGCGTTTGAATTGCGAAAAATTATCACCTGCTATCTAGAATTAATTCATAAACTAGAATTATAGTTACTAATACTCAATTCTTGTGTTCGCATTTATTTGCAGAGGTTTTTAAATTAGATTGACAACGATAATATAGGAAAACGAGTTTATTTTTAATAGGGATAAATACAATTCTGTAGCATAGGGAACCAGAACTTGTAAGGATGACATGGAATTATTTTTTCTAGAGCCACAATTTCTAGATGACAGTCGCATAATTATTTTCAGTGTTGACAGATGCAGACCTAAATCTTTTCCTATTGTTGATTATGTGCATATGCAACTGCGAATCTAATGTATTAAAAGTCTTCGAAATATTATACATTTTGTAATATTTAAAAATAAAATATTTGGAGATCCGCATCATACATTTTTAATTTTCATATAAATGTATAGTGTAATTAAAAAGAAATTAATAAAGATTACATAAAAAGTCTTCAAACAGTTTGAAAGTAAACAGACACGTTTTTGTGTCATAACGGATATAATGTCTAAAATCGAAAATATTTTCTGAAGAGAAATAACTAGCAGTTATAGAAATAACTAGCAATGTAACACTATTTTAGTGAAATTAAGCGGTTCCGGGCATAAAAATTTTCTTTTCTTTACTTATAGGCAAATTTTATTGATTTTTTCCTTCAACGTATCTTTCCAGAAAGATTATTTTTCAGATAAAATGATTTTGAAAACAATGTCTTTTTATTTTTCTTATTAAAAACTAGGGGACTCCGCGCCCTACGGGCTATGCTCGCCAACCCCCGTTCAGATATCACACACTCTAAAAGCACGCTAATTTGATCGACTTTAAAAAGATTTCGGAAGGTTGATTTATTATTTAAAAAACAGTGGCAATCTACCTATGAACAAGTTTCTATTCATTTCTCTTTCATTGAGGAATTTTAAGGCCAAATCAATGGGATTAAGGAGTGATGAAATCAAATCAGTTAAACGTTTCAAGATAAGTTGATATAAAATAAATTAAGTAAGCAGAGTTTTTGTATCCCGGTATTTTTTAACAAAACGAAAAGAAAGTTCTTTTAAGTATTACATTTTAAATGTTTCGTTTTTAATCTGACGTAATTTTCACCAAACTTCTCTTTCTCATTTTAATATTCACGGGAAAATACTTTTGTTAGAAATGAAATATTATTCGCGCTGAAATAGTTGAAAAGATCAACTCAAAATATCAAATAAACGTCTCGGGCAATTTTTGAATTTAAATTGTTTTGCACTATTATGTTTTTTGTCCATTTTACTTAATGAGTGTAATGTGACGTAAATGTAACGTAATTTCGCATATTTAAGTCTTCTAATGCATGTTAAAGAATTTATTATTTTACAATATCGTTTCTCTTTTAAAATTCACGTGTAAATATAGCTTTCATGACGCAATTTTCAATAAGTTTCTGCTTTTAATACATAATTAATTCTAATTTCAAGGTTTCTCTCTGTGTATAATTGTCACGTGTAAATAATTTGTTTATTTGAAGCAAACATCGTTTGCGCTGTTTATACAATCGGAAACAGTTTAAAATAATAGCATTTTCTAAAGTATGTAAAAAATATCTCTCCAAATGCTGAAAATTTGAATTTAAAATGGCAATAAAACCTTTAAAAAATGAGTCGAATAAAAAAAAAAAATGCAATCTGCACACCGGGAACTTTTAACGAATAAAATGATCTAAAAATTATTAACTTCCAATGTATAGTTTTTGCTCCTATAAAACTTTTTAATGGAACGATATTGTCCAACTTTAGCATTAAATATCTCTTAAAATAATTCTTTGATTTGAAGACTGTCTGCATCAGCGTGTTTAACAAACAGTTTTCTATAATACCACTGATTTTAATATTTTTTTTATGCAGTAGTTTTCTTAATATTAACGAAGAAAGACATATTTAAAATATCCTTACATTATAATTACTCAAGAATCACTCAAAATAACTCAACATTACTCAAAATTAAAATTACTTAAGTCAATTTATTAAAATCATTACATATAAACTGTACATAATTTCATATATTTATCTTGCAATAAAATTTAGATATCCTTTTAAATATGACAAATTATGACAAAATCCTTTTTGAGATTATTGGGCTTACATTTTCCGTTGTGGGCAGGGTAGAACAATTAGTACAACACAAGCATTGTATAGCTGCGTATGCAATCATTGTGGAAATGAGTTGTTTGCTTTATTTAATTACTGAGCTTTGTAGTATTTTATTAGCAAGAAAAAAAAATGTTTTTTTTTTTTTTAAGAATTTGGACTGCCGGACTCTCTTAAATGAAAATATCTATTCATTTATTTATTTTTTTATAATTACACGCAATTTAATGAAGTTGATAATTAAAACACGAAAAAATTGTTAGTCAATATTTACAATAAGAAAAATAAGATCAAGATTTTTAAAGAAATAGCTTTTATTCTGTAATGGAATTTTTTTTTAAGAATAATATATGTTTATATACTAATAAAAACATCAGTGCCATACATATCGATCATTTCAATTATATTTGTAACTAAGAAAATGTCAAAATTGGCATTTATGACTTCAATGTACATATTTACTTTCGAGAAAATAGCTACTTTAGACACATTTTCTTAAATTGGATTATAAAAAAAAAAAAAAAAAAAAAAGTTTTAAAGTATTAATCACACAGCCTTTGAAAGTGCAGATACATTAATGGTGAAATATTTCTGAGAAAATGGAGATTTCTTTTCCGTTTATCAATGTTCACATTAACGAAATAGAAAAAAGTACAGTAAAGATTTCAGTATTTCCAATAAAGTAGCATTATGCTGAATATTATTTAGTTATGGTTAGTGAAATAAGAAAATTGTATTAAGTAACGATATATAATTTTTATGATTTCTCATTTCATTAGAATAGATTGTTCGGACTTTTACTCTGTTTAAAAAATTAAACGACATAAATCCCTAACTGATTTTTTTATATCCAATATATTATGATAGTCATTTAAAAATATATACATGGTGATTCAAAAATTTTCGTTCAAATTTCGTGGGGAGGTCGGGAATACACCAGAAAACCAATTTTACATAGGAAAGTATGTCTGCAAATGTACGCATGCATATGTAGATTGCGCTGCGTGTTCCCAACCTCCCATTGCATCCCAATCAATGTTTTGACTTTCCTAAAGCTAGTATAATTTCTTCTATTTCCACTCCTTATTTGGAATTCTACGAAGCCTTTAACATATTAAAAACCTCCAAAAATCTCGTTAATGAACTTTATTCAACGCTTTCATTATCTGGATCACACCTGGATCATATCAACAACACAAGGGAATTTCTCGTTTAATTTTGTTCCTACAACCTTTATTTGCGGACATACTTTCCTATGTGATATCAGTTTCCTGACGTATTCCCTACCTCCCACCGAAATTTGAACAATAAGTTTTGAATCACCCTGTAAATACCAAACAATGTAAATCCTGTTTAATTTGATTCGTTTCATTCTTATTCACTTTTTGAGAAAAGAATTTCGATATTGCTATCTGTATCTCCTTTCATACTAGTGATATATCAACAGCATATTTCCTTCAGTTCTTCTAAATTAAGGGGTCAGGTACTTTTGAAGCTGACAAATGAATATAATACGGAGATAGTAATTTGTTTTGAAATAACTCCACATCTGATTAAATTTTGAATATGAAATTTGAAACACACATTAAAGGAAATATGTGTTAGTTAATGTTTTTTTTTTTTTTTTTTTTTTTTTTTAAGTAGATGTATATAAAACATTTTTATTTCGTTTGAAATTTAATGATTTTTTAATAAATGAATTCACCTTATATGCCTCGCACACAGGATTTCTCATAATTAAATTATCCCAGAGTCAATAGTTTTTTATTGACTAGAGATATAATCTGTGTTTAAAATGACCTATTCTGGAGAAATATATAATGATTAAACTAGAAATCAGGAATTCTGCTTTTTCAGAATTTAGTGTCGCCCCCGATGCAAAAAAATATATGTATGTATAAATAGTACAAAAAAATATTTGAATTTTAAGACTTACAGCATACGCTTGTATTTTATGTAAAATGACGCCATTCGCATCCGCTTAAGAATTCCACATTTACGACCCATTTTTAAACATCTACAGTAAAATATGCATAGGACGTCACTATCGCAAAATAATACACAAATGCAGCAAAAAGATGCCGCCATTAAAGGAACTGGACAAAAAAAAAAAAAAAAAAAAAAAAAAAAAAACGGCTGTCTAATGATTCATAGACCTTCATTTGTTTGTAACATTACTATAGACACTTAAAATTAAATATAGTTTATAATAGCTCCCTGTTTTAACAGAAATCATTCGTTTACATTTTTTTCAAAATAGCACGTATTTTAATTATATTTTTTCGGTTGTTATGAAAAAAAGGCAACCAAAATATATAATTAATATTTTACAACTATTTTTCTTTTACTTTCTACAGAAATGGAGTACTTAAGTTGCCAGTATTAAGCAAATGGCTCCCAAAACTACAAAAAAATTAATATTTAAAAAATAAATGGAGTGTAGTTTTCAAAAAAGTCGCATTTAAAACTACATTTTTTTCCCCAGTATGACAGTATAAAAATTAAAAATGTGCTATGCTTAGAAGTTTAAAAAATTACTATAGAGTATTTAATCACACTGCTTTGTTTTACGACTAGCTTCTGTAAGGTAACATTATTTTATTTTATTTTATTATTATTTTTTTTTTTTTTGGACGACACAAAATAAGCTGGAAGAAAGAAGTAGCATACCGTATCAAGGGCTAATAAAAAAAGTTATAATTTCTAAATTTCGTGCTTCATGAACATAATAGTATGTCATTTTGCGCATACCTCCAGTCAAAATATAATGAAATTCTATCCAACTATTTCATAGAAATCATGCACGCGATGACCAAAATCACAGTTTAGAGAATTACCCCTTGATAATATAGAGAGAGCTCAAATTGTTTTGCACATATCTTCCAATGCAAACCGAATTTTTGCATGGGATTTCTTTTAAACTGTTTCTTGAGAATTAAATTTTAATACAAGCTGTTAAGGGGTCTCAGGACTATTAAGGATTCAAAATTTTAGAAATTTTAATTTTTTTTAGATGTTAAACTCCAATTTTTTTCTGAACTTTTCATATAATTGTTTCCTTGAAATTCTCATTAGAACAGAAGAACAGATTCTCATTAGAACGGCTTTTAGAATTATACGCGCTCAATAACTGAAGCGGCGTTTTGGATATTTTGAAGTCATTTTTCTGCAAACGACGTTTTTCGGCATAACACGCACGAAATCTCAAAAACTTCTCAATATTTATTTCATGAAATTTTCAAAACGTATGTTTCATGTTAATCTGTATAAATAGATCCTAAAATTTCATTTTTATTGTTCAAGAAAATATTTTTTAGGTGATTATACTGTAGAACTTTTCAAAATTTTGTATTAGCTATTCACAACTTTGTATTAAAAATATAAAGATATTTTATATACAAATTTATTTAGGTTCAGGGTAATTATTGCAGTCTGAAGTATAATTAAGCACGAAAAAAATTATTTTGTAAACCTGCGCGTAAGCTGTTATACCAATTTTCTGCTCGACAAATGTTTGACAGTTTGGAGCGCCCTGTATATAATAATTTCGCATCTTGCATTTTTTTTAAGCACGTGAAATAAAAGAACATACTTATATCTTTCATCGCAATAAAAATTGTGTTTTTAAATCATACAAATTTTAAGCTATTTAGTGTTGAAAATGTTTTTTTTCTAATTTTAAGAGTCCTGAGACCCCTTAAATTAAATGAAGTTATTTTTGGACATTGTCAAAAGTATATGGCCTCTTAATGTACATAATTTCTAAATTTTGGGACATTCTGATGTCATCATTTCGCTTAACTATTTGTTATGTACCGACTGATTCTGAAAACAAATGATCATATTTTAAAGCTATAGACAGCATTACATATTTCAAATATTTATTCCATCTTTTATTCAACTTCAAAAATTATAAATTTATCATTAATCTTCATTTTCTGATGGTAACAGGGGTTATCCCGTTCCCAGCTACATAACTAAGGTGTCATAAATTATGTTACCAGCTGAAGATTTAACTTTTTTTTTAAATTACCTAAAGCCTTTGTGTCTTAAATCTAAATCCTTGGAAAGCAAATGATAAAAATACGTAACAATATCCATGTCAAGTTCTAATTAATTATCGTAACTTTTAAATCATTAATCAAAGTACGCTTTTAAATAACAAAATAATTATTAACTTTATTTATAACAAGACTTGGGGTTTTGAAATAGGAATACATATATTGTTTAGGAGACGATTGCAAAACTTAATTTTTTTATTCAAAGCAAATAACTTTGAAACAACTTTAACATGCAGAAAAAGCTGCTTATAAATTGGATTTCAAATAACCCTTCAATCCCAGACGGTATTTTAAAGTAACATTAAAATAACTTATAAAATTCGCTTAATACATCTGCTAGTAGTAATACAGTTTAGAATGCGTTATAGATACTTTAATTTATCTTGTTACAAAAGCATTATTGGTTGCACAACAGAAAAGTATTTTAAAAAGGGTGATTTATTTTGTCTCTGCATCTTTTCAGTTTTCTTGATGTTGAAGATGGGGGGGGGGGTGAGTTTCATTTCGTAAATATTTCGATATTTCTATAGTACGAACCTTATATTTGTACATTTCCTAATACTAATAAAAAATGTTTTAAATAAAAGATTTGAGTGAAGTTATAAATATGGAACAAAATCCCTGTACATTCAAATTTAATTAATTTATTTTGATTGGCAAAATACTTCTAAAATGTGTTAAATGATTGTGTAAATCTTCTAATGTAGTTTCACAAATTCACAAAAAAATGCTTTACAAATGAAATTTTCATGAATTTATAATTTTGGACATAAAGGTTAAAGGGTCAAATAAAATAAGTGCTATGTGTTAAACTTACCAAACGGTCAAAAACATCAAGTTTTCCAAGTATAATAAATCGGAACTGAAAACTTATAAAAATTTTCTTTCTTAAATCTACGAAAAAGTAAAACCTAAATTTAAATAGGTAAATAAATTTTTTTGATTCACATAAATCTTAAAATGTGTTTCCTTAATTTTAAATATATTCTATACCTTTAACCATACATATCTAAAAATTTATACAAAGTGTTTCTTTACAAATTTTTATTCTGTATGAGTTTCTGTAATAGCGATACATCATTTTATGTCTAGGTTTCCTTTTAATAGTTCAAAATTAATTTATGCACGCGTCATTCTCGAGTTTGGTGCATTTACATGTCAAAGTACAGCTCAGGTATCTGTTTTGTAATAGAACTTGCAGAAAATCAATGTTGAAACTTTATCTCTATCAACTTCATTACATATTTCAAAGAATTTTGCACCTATTAATCGTATACATTACTTCATTGTTTATTCATCTTCAAAAACTATAAGTTTATCATTAATCACAAACTCTGTTTCCATTATCTAAAGCCTTTGTTTCTTAAAAGGAAATCAATGAATCGGGCAGATTCTTTCATCGTTCGCTTTTTTCAGGGAGATTTTCTACCATTTTTAAGCTTTTCAGCATCAGCAGCCTGCATCTAGTTTTCGATCGATTGAACCTCTATGTTTTCCACAAGTCACGATTTCGAACAACGCTTGACTTGACTGATAAGGTTAATGCATTTTGGGAGCAGTTTCACTACAGTCAATTTATCCATGATCTATAAACAATGAAGATAGTATTCGTCTATAGTTCAAGACTGTAGACTTCAAATTCAGTAGAAATAAATATTGGAATAATAGTTTGGAAAAGTTTTAGCTTTAAATAATAATAGTGAATAAATCCGTTTTTCCATGGTTACGGAATACACGTAAAAAAATTATTTTTTAATTAAAAACTTTAATCGATTTTATAAATTTATTATACAGTAGATTTCCGTTACAACAAACTCCACGGACCGCTAAAATATTTCGTTATAATGATTTTTTCGTTGTAACGGAATTACTCCTAATCTAAAGAATTACATATACACGTAAACTAATTATGCGAGATAAATTTACCTGTCATTATAGAAGATTTTAATGGAAGACTAGTTAAATTAATTTTAATGTTATTTAGAAAAAGTTAGTAAAATAACATTAAAAATTATGGACTTAACTTTATTTAGTAGCACATTATTACAGAAAATCTGTGATATAGTTTGCGCAAAGGAATGTGAAGTCGATGATAACAAAAATGTGTGCAACAAACGAATGGGAGAAAATACCTCCTCTGGAACATTCTTTTGATGAGAAGCTGGAACATGCTTTTGATGATTCTCCAAGCATGAAAGAGCGCCCGAAGCGGTAACTTTTGAATCGTCGGTAACACCAATATCGTCATCACTATTTTATCGGTCTAATATAATTTTAATAGATAAAATGATTTGAATATTGCTATCCACAGATAAGAAATCCTCCAAATCTACCTGATCAGGAACTGATATTAATTTTTTGGCTGCCTTCCAAATTGTGTTTAACACAGAGGATTCATACAAATCTAAAATTTCTTAATCATTTTTTTCGGTCTCTCTTAACCAGGCATGTTTCCAACAGACAAAAATTATTTTATGACTAATTTCTTGCCACGAAACTAGAGATAATTTCAAAAGAGCAAAAAAAGAGCTCGATGAAGTTTTTTCGTTATAACGGAGTTCCTAAAAAATGCACTTCGTTAAATCGGGATTTTTAATACATTAAGGTTAATTCAATTTAAAAAGGGAATTTGTCAAATTTCGTTGCAATGGAATTTGTTCTAACGGAAATTTACAAAGAATTTTATTAGAAAGCTCACAAACAACACCGAAAATCATTTTTAGCAATTATGCATTCATATAAAGTTTTTAAATTTGTAAAAAGCGATATTTTTGTATTGGCCTCGTGCCGAAAGCAAACAGCTCAATAAAAAGAAATCGCCAAAGATGGATATTTACTACAGCCTTAATCATTCTGAAAATATCATTGGTTTAAAGGCGATTTTCGATCGCTTGACTTAAATTTGTGCGTTATTCATATTTTGTGCTTTATTTATTTATTTGTAAAATTTTAATTTAGTTATGAAATATAAGTCGGAAACAAATGACGACGTTTTATATTAATTTAAGTGAAAATTGATTAATCTTTCGCAATCGTCTGCAAGCGGTAGAGATCAGTTAAAAAAAAAATGCATGCTTAAAAATTATTTTAAAAACTATAAGAAGTGAGCAAACTGCGAAACAGTTCTTTAAAAAATGCTATATAGATTTCAAACAAACTACGTTTAAATGTAGATCTTTGTTCGCTATTTGACAGTGTAAAAATTGAAAATGTGCATAGTTTAGAAGTTAAAAAAAGTGTAGTAAAAGTTGAATTTAGTCGTCGATAATTGCAACCATCAAAATGACCTCAGCATTACGCAACCTTTATAATAGAGATATTGTTAAGATCTGTCTAGCTGAGAAAATTTCTAAAATGATGAACGAAATTAAACACTAAAGTTCAATGCAAATACAAACAGTTATTAATTTACATAAAAAAATACTATTTCACCCCAATTTTTGTAAAGATTTCGCAGCGTGTAAACAATTTTGTAAAAGAATTTTCATTGATCTATCCGATTATGGAAGGAATAGTTGGTTGGTTGTGTTTATGACGGCCAATTATCAACACGAGAGATATAGTCCCAAGGGGGGGGGTGCCCTTCGTGGGGGTCTTTCTAAGGGAACCTAATCCGTATTAACGCTAGGAAATCCACAGTTCGAAGAAAACCACGAAAACTCCGAACGATTAGGACGACGGGCGCGAGTGGGTTTATGGGAGGAATAGAGTTGTGAAATAGTGCGAAATTTCAAAAAGGTACGAAGAAAACGGATAGATGAATAAAATATTTAACAAAAGACAGAAAATCCAATTAAAAAACACAATTTAATAAAATATTAGATTTATTCTTAGAAATTTTGCTTTCTTTGAATTAAATTTGGGGAAGGTAAGGTTTTCACATAGTGCAAACATATTTATAGAATAATAAACAATTAATTTTATAATTTGATGTTTATACCAGCAACAAAACTAAAAATATTTGTCCTATAATCTTGAAAATACTGGATATGTCTAATATCTTTAACTGCATTTTGTTCTAAAAAAAAGCTAGTTTTGTTATACACTTTTAAATTTTTGTTGTCTTTATTTTTGTTATTATTCTAATTGTTTGCTTTATTGTTATTTTATTTTAATATATCATTCTAAATATGTTGGACAAATGTTATTGAAAATTCTTTTCTGTTTTATTTGTGCACAACTGCTTCGCATGTTAAAAAAAAAATCACTTCATATTGAAATCTCGAATTGAACTCATCTGTAAACAGCATGTAAATAGGGCATTCTCACAATCTTTTGACTTTCATGTCCCTGAATAATATTTTTTTTTATTTAATACACTTTTTTGTGTTTTTTCATTTCACATACAGTGGAACATCCCACTGCATGATTGCATAACAATATTAACAAGATAAATAAGTTTTGGACGATGTTGGGGTTCCAAATACCAGGAAAACTCCTCTACCGTCCCGTGTCCATGATGCTGATTTTTAAGTTTGGAGCTGTCAATATAAAAATGTTTGAATAAAAGTAATTGGATGTAATTTTTTTTCCAAAACTCGGACAATTGTTTTATATAATTACTAGGGGGCTCTGCACCCTGCAAGCTACGCTCGCCAACCCCCGTTCAGATACTGTAGAATCTAAAATCACGCTAATCTGATCGGTTTTAAAAAGGTTAGAAAAGACTGAATTATACTGAAAAAACCTGTAGCGATCTCCCTGTAAATGGGTTTCCATTCAATTCCCTTTGATTGCAAAAATTTAAGGTAGAATCAGTTGCTGTTAAGACATCCAATGGTTGTTTTCGTGTTTGGTTAAAGAAGATCAGTTAAACATTTGAAAAGAAGCTAAAATAAAATGAATTAAGTAAACAGAGTCTTTGTCTCTCGGTATTTTTTAACAGCGTTATAAAACGATTGACATAATACAATTACTAAAATTTGCTGCTTTAACCCCTTCAAGGGCGGTGGTTCATTTTTGGACCACTTAATTTTAATTCTTAAATGCCACATTAGCATCAGAATATTGGGATGAAAATTTTCCTTTTATTAAGTAAGCGAGCAAAAGCATTTTTGTATTACGAAATTTGTTTGTAAATTCTTGTGCCATTCACTGATTTCAAGATATTACGAATAGAAGTGCCTTGTCCGTGAAAGGGTTAAACGCATATTAATGTATTTATTATTTTAAAGTTTCCTTTCCCTTTTAATATTCACGTGTAAATACAATTTTCAGGACATAATTTTCAATATTTTCCTGCCTTTAACACGTACTCATTTAATAGCAATTTTAAAGGTTTTTTTTCTGTTTTTAATAGTCACGTGAAAATAAATTTTTAATCGTTAGGAAATATTATTCTTTGCGCTGTTTTTAAAATTTAAAACAATCTCTATAATAATAGCCTAAGTCATGTGACTATCATCAACAGCTCCAGGCGGATCCCTTCGTTTTTATTTTCCAGGCGGCCATTTTGGTACTTTAATGTTAGCCAGCCACAGGTGTGATAAGCCGCCGAATATCATTTTATCCCTATTATTTAATTTATATTATAATAGTTCAAGTCATGTAACTGCCATAAACAACGGGCTGATTCCTTCGCTTTTCATAAGAAAGGTTTCCATTTTGATTAAAGAATCAAAATTATTTTTTTCGAATAAAACTACATAAAAGTTTCCATGATCACAAAGAATTCCTGGTACTTTTATGTTAGCCGGGTGAAAATCTCGCCAATAGCTTTTTTTTTTTAACTCGCCATTTAGCATTTTTTTATTTTGCGATAGGTAAATTAAAACGGTGCTACTTGGTTATCCCATCGACCAAAAATCTGTCGCCAAACTATAAGATTAAATGCCAATAATGGTTGATCATAATGTCACATTCACTTGACTTTAAGAAAGTTACACATGTTCACGCCATCAAGTGATTTTTATTTCGACGTTTTACTTTTTTTTTAATGTTATACTAATTTATTTGTTCTTTTGTTACTTAAAGTAAATATATATATATATGTCAATTTGTATAATTTGGCTATTTACATAATTTGGCGAAATTGGTCGGCGGGAGAAGTAATAACATTAAAATGTAGCTTTGAAGTGGAAATTAAATCTCATGATTTGTTGCATTGTCACATACCGGGTTTGGCGTGATTTTTTTTTTATGACAATTTGGCGAAAACCTCGTTTTCAAATACCTGTTACATATGTATTTTTAAATTATTTTCTGTTATTTTTAAAATGAAATAACAATAAAAAAAAATTAATTAATAACTATAGAACAAAACAATTTATAACATTTTTTGTAAATAAAGAGAAAATAAATTCAAATAAATATTTATTAATAAATAAGCAACAATAGCCGGGTTACCATGTCAGGCAAATTAACGACATTTTGGCGCTAATTAGGTGCCCTGTTGCGTATATGACATCTGTGTCTAATATTTTTCTTTTCGTTTCGTTTAAAAAAAAGAATGAAGTAAAAGCCATTTATTTTAAAGGTTTCAATTTTAAATGAAAATTTTGTATTAAATAAAATGATAATGAAATACAAATTGAATTCTGAATAAAAGTAACATGATGCATTTCTTAGCATACATTTAAGAGAGGCCAAACTCGTCGCCAAATTAATTTAAAATAACCTTTTCGAAAACATGAAAAAAAAATATATGTTATGATTAAAATTTGAGTTGCCATCATTAGAAAAAAAGTATTTAAAATTAGAAAAAAATTAATATTTCGAAAACTAATTCTAATTTTAAAATTGTCATACCAGTTTTGAGATCTGTGGATCAATACGGATTTTTAGTGTTAATTTCATCGCAAAGTATTCCATATTTTAGGAGAAATCGCCGTGAAACGTAATCAGTTGTTTAATCAGTCGTTTCATAGAATCGTTACATAAATTCGTTTCAATTCGATTCATTAGGATTTTATATATATGCGGTAGATGTAGCAAAAAATTACCTTGCACGCATTTTTACGGTTGATATTATTTTTTGAACTCGGTCCGTGGGTTTTTAATCCTTACCGTCCCTCTTGCTAAACTTTTACAGAAAATCGCTTCAGATGCAGCCATAGAATTTTTTTTTTTAAGTTTTTTCTCATGCAGAAGTATGCTAGAGAAAGAATGTCTGAAATTCTTGGACAGGAAATTTACTGCAGAATTTAAATCAGCGTTTAAATATCAATTTCAAGATCGTGCCTTTATTGGTAGTCTTACCGTCCCTAAGGTTTATTCCTGCACTTTTCAAGATCAATTTAAAAAAAATAATAAGAATAATCCAATGTTAACAACTGTTTCTAAAAATCAATGAACATTGTGGCTATCACTTAGTCTTAACATGATTTTCTTAAAAATAGGTTGTAATTTTCCTTACCGTCCCATCCTTACCGTCTCTTTTTTCCTATACCATCCCTCTTTTTTTACCTTACCGTCCCTTCTTTAACACCCCTTTAAGACAATGTTATACAAAAATTCTGTATTAAAAGTACTACGTTTTTATTATTTCTTATTTGAATGTCCTTTTTTGCTGCTGACCATTTTTTCTTTATTTTGAATGATTAAGGCATTCGTCTATCAGATTAAAATGTTATTTTAGCAAGTTTAATTTCGCCAGATTTTTTCCCCCAAAAGTCAAAAGATTGTGAGATTGCCCCAAATGCTCTTTGTAGTTATAAGGTTTCTAAATTAACTTTGATTTTACGGAATGTCTGACACATTTTAACACTACAAAACAGTAGAAAAGTGTTTTTGACTTATGTTTGTAAGGCCGTCTGTGCAGTTTGCTGGCCGTATTCTAACTCACGTATTTATACTTGGATTATCATGAGCTTGATATACGTTAGTGATGTTTATCATATAACATTCTGTACTGATAATGGATATGGTATGATACAGCAAATATCTCCATACACCATGGATATCGTATGACAGTGCATCGTTACAAGCTGTATCTTTATTAGAAATTATTTCAAGTTATTCTGTTATGATGGTTTCCTAGTAATTATTTGTACGAAAGATAATCCATGGTGTATGTAGATATTTGCTGCATAATAGATGAAAGCTCATTTTGTTGAAAATTTGAATATCTTTTTCTGGCATTCCATCTGACGTACAACATTTAAATTTAAATTAGGGTAGATACTCCAGTTGTGACCACCTTTAGATAAAATTTGAAATAGAAATTTTACAGTTATTGACCGATTGAAGCATATTAAATCATAATAACATCATTATTTAGCCAATTTAATTGTCTTTCTGTGAATTATAATGATTTCCTACAGAATATTTTAGATTGTGAGTTATAACTCATTAAATAATTTATATCAATTTGTAGCAGTTGTGGCCACCTCTGCACCAGTTTTGGCCATCTCTATGCACCAGTTGTGGCCACTCCAATATCATGCAGTTTAACAAACATTTTAATTGATAATAAGTAAAAATAAAGCATTTTTATGCAACATCTATTTTACCACACATATATTTGTTAATATATTAAAAGAATTTTGCAATTTTTTTTATGAATTGATAAAAACATCAAGTAAAATGTACTTATGTTGATTTTAACTGAAAATTTCAATTAAAAAAACAAAACATATATTTAATTTGATTCATAAAAGGGACAACAGTGCCTGATGTTGGACAAATGTTATTGAAAATTCTTTTCTGTTTTATTTGTGCACAACTGCTTCGCATGTTAAAAAAAAATCACTTCATATTGAAATCTCGAATTGAACTCATCTGTAAACAGCATGTAAATAGGGCATTCTCACAATCTTTTGACTTTCATGTCCCTGAATAATATTTTTTTTTATTTAATACACTTTTTTGTGTTTTTTCATTTCACAACATGAACTATTTAAATCAGTTTTATACTAATTATCCAATGGATTGTGGTTTGATTAAAACACATGAATCGTCACCAAATATTTCTGGTGCTCCAAAATTTTGCTAGCTTGTAGTGCTGGCATTATGCATTTTGAATGGCCTTAATTTTACTTCTTATCCTAGAACAGCGTTCCCTCTAGGCCATTTTTTAAGAGCACAGAATTCTGTGTTTTTTAAACTTGGTAAAATGAACGCTGTTCTTTTTAAATAATGGGAAATACATTCTTGCTTGTATATCTCTAGTTAAGATTTTCACAATATTTAGTATTTCTAAATCCGATTGCCCGAAATCTGGCAAAAATTATGGAACTTCTTCATTTCTTTAGGAAAAATACAAGAAATCATACTGTAATTTTATTGAACTTTTTAATTTATAATTTGTAAAATCTTTCAAAATTTATGTTTTAATTTATCATATAGGACATAATAGCCCCTCCTCTTTGGTTTTATAACAATACTAAACACAACATACTATATTTTCTTTAGCAATATATCATTCTTTAGTTACTAGCACAGTGTCCTTTTCCTTTCTAAAGTAAATTATCTATTGGACAAAGAAAAAAAAATCTCTTTGATAGAACTGCTATTAGCCTTGCTTTTTTTTTTATTATTATTGAAGCCATTACATATAAAACAAAACTAAATTGATTTTGTTTTATCCTGATGTTCTTAAAATTTATTTAATGGCTAAAATTCTCACTATAAGGAATCATGTGGCCAAAAGTGGAACATATGTTGTACCTTTTTTGCCACTTCCAACTACCATAGCCACAACTGGTGCATATAGCAAATTTAAAGCACCAGTTTTGGCCACCCCCCATTAAACTGTTAAAATGATTAATTTAGATGTGAAATTGCATTAGAGAGGAAGCTTACCTCATAAAACCTAATAGCAATTTGTTTCAGGAAAAACACAACCCAATAAGTGCCTAATATTGAAAGATTTGGAAAACATGACAGCTAAGCAAAAATCTTAATACATGTGAGCACACACTACAGTTTCACACATTTATTTTTTTTGAAAGCCACATTTTATCAAAAAATAAACAAATGAGATTGTAAATGATAAAAGGGTGTTTGCTTAAGGTGTAAAAATGCATATTATTTGTCTGCATCAGTTCACAGCTTAAATATTGGACAAATTTATCCAATGTGGCCACAACTGGTACAGTGGCCAGAACTGGATCATCTACCCTACAATGTTTTCTTCCAGACAATTCTCGAATAAGCGCAAAGAAAATTATAACAACATTTAAATCCCACTGAAGATGGCCTTGTAATGGTTGAAAACGTTCTAGGTAAAGTCAAATATATAATGTGAACTCCACAAGAAATTCCACAGTTTTACTTAAAAGTCGACTAAAATAAAGAGGAAAAGATCTTACAAGTTTAAATATCAATTTTATTTAAAACTTCTTAGTATTTTCAAGCTTTCCAAGCTCATCATCAGAGAATATTTTAATAACTAATTGTTGTTTATCATTGTTGTTGATTATTATTGTTATGTTTGATATTACTTTAGTCGCCTTTTTAAGTAAAACTGTGAACTTTTAAAGTTCACATTATATATTTTATGTTGAATCAAGCTGAATAATTGCGTTTCGTCTTATGATTTTTATTTTTAACGTTCTATGTTTTTCTGATGAATTTTGAGATATTTTATATTTGTATTTTAAATATCTTTGTATTATACATTTATGCACCTAAAAGTAATTTTTGTACAATTATTTGTGTTTTATGTATAAACTTTATAATAGACTTATAACTACTTAAAAGGTGACAAAAACATATAAAAATATTATTTAATGTAACCCGAGATCTTTCGAACACACACGCGTTCATTTTCAAAGGGATAAAAGATGATTGATTGAATAGAAATACATTTAAAAACAAAAACAAAAATAGTACGCATGCGCAAGCGGAGTTCAGTCCATTTCTCTGCAGAAGGGTGAAAAGATCAGTTCATATTATCAGGAGGTCGTGAAATATTTAGGATATTATACCAAATTGCGGGAATATTATAGGAAAGGACGTCGTTACAAACATTATCACTTCTAAGTAAAATTTCAATGGATTCACGGATTATTGATGAGTAGTGGTTAGACGTTGAAATGATAATTTTAGCTTTTTTCGAAGTTTATTTTAATATTTTCTGTTTGATGCAATCTGGATAAAGCTATATTGGGTTTGTTAAACTTGATATCAGAATGTGCTCTTTTAATCTTTCCTTAAATTTTCGATATGTCATACCAATATAAAATAAATTCTTATGCTGTTCTGTGCTGAATAGGATGATGTAGATTCCAGATTTTTCATAATCGGGAAAATATAATATTCCCGCAATTTGGTACTTTTCACTCCTCTGCAGAGAAATGGACTGCACTCCGCTTGCACATGCGTACTATTTTTGTTTTTGTTTTTAAATGTATTTCTATTCAGTCAATCATCTTTTATCCCTTTGAAAATGAACTCGTGTGTGTTCGAAAGATCTCGGGTTACATTAAATAATATTTTTATATGTTTTTATATGTTTTTCTCACCTTTTAAGTAGTTATAAGTATATTATAAAGTTTATTAATAACAAGGTGAAAATTTCCTTCACGACACTAGTGTTTAAAACAGTGTTTTGACTCTATTGTTTTATGTATATTTTAATTATTTAACTCAAGGTGAAAACCGCACTAGAATTTTAGTTTTCATTTATTAAAAATCAAATGTGTTTTGTGTTTTATAGAAGAATAAAATTTTACCACTCTGTGTGGAGAGGAAAAATCTAGAGATGCTATAATGGACGCTCAAGTGAAATTTAATGTATTATCGAACGTAGGCGTTAATTGCTGAAATATGATGTTCAAATGTGTTATGCAGTTTCTGAATTGCTTATTTAGATATCTTTTTTTCCTTATAAACCCTTTATGTAATGAATTATGTATTCATGACAATTTTACCTTCTAAAGCATTTTTCGCGACTTTTTTAAACTACATTAAACAATTTACACAATAATATAATAAATTTTAGAAGGATTTTAGAAGGATTAATTAAATTTGAATTTATGGGGATTTTGTGAATAATTTATAACCCAACTCAATTTTTTTGTTTAAAATATTTTTCTTAGTATTTTGTTGAATTAGGCAATGTAAAAGTATAATGTTCTTACAACATAAATATACACATACTTTCGAATTGAAAAATTCCCCACCCTCCCGACGCAAAGATGCAAAGGGAAAAGAAATACTCCTTTTAAAAATATTTTGCCTTCGTGTAACAAATGAGGCTTTTGGAACTTTGGCTTTTGAGTAATGTATATCTAACTCATTCTAAACTGTATTACAATTAATCGATGTATTAAATTATTTTTGTAACAAGTGATTTTAACGGTACCTATAAGTACCATCAGTAGATAAAGGGTTAAACAGTGAAAGTGTGTTTGAGTATACAGGAATGCTGTAAAGTGTTTCACAATTTATGCTTGACGGAGGGGTTTTCTGACTTGTTTCTATATAAACATTGTTTTACAAATTATGCTTTTTTGTAACCACCATTCAAAATTTGTAACTCTAAATGCTTTAGCGAAATAACGATTTTAGAAATTTCGGTAACCATTTCTTTCCACTTACAGATACCTTTAGAAGGGTCAGATACCTTTGAAGCTGAGACATTTCATGAAAATTAGACACTGATATGGATTTCTATAAGGCCGCATCGGATTAACTTTCGGATATAAAATTTAAAGTGTTTCAATATTTATGCGTAACGGATGGTTTTTCTGACATATTTCTGTATAAACACTGTTTTACAAATTATCATATTTTTTAACCACCATTCAAAATTTGTAGCTATAATTGCTTTAGCGAAATAAGGATTTTAGAAATTTCGGTAGCTGTAACTTTCCACTTATTAAAAGGTGACCTTTGAAGCCGAGAAATTGCATGGAAATTAGACCCTGGTATGGATTGCTATAACTGCGCATCTGATTAGCTTTTGGATATAAAATTTAAAGTGTTTCATTGTTTATGCGTGACGAATGTTTTTTTTTTTTTTTTTTTTTTTTTTTTTTTACTTGTTTTTGTACAAACATTGTTTTACAAATTATCCTTTTTTTTATCCACCATTCAAAATTTGTAGCTTTAAATGCTTTTGCTAAATGATGATTTAAGAAATTTCGGTAACCGTTACTTTCTCACTTATTAAGAGTCAGATACCTTTGTAGCTGGAAAATTGCATGAAAATTACACCCTGATATGTATTGCTATAACTTCGCTATGATTAGCTTTTCGATATAAAATTTAAAGTGTTTCATATTTTATGCGTGACAAATGCTTTTTCTGGCTTGTTTCTGTATAAACACTGTTTTATAAATTATCCATTTTATAACCACCATTCAAAATTTGTAACTCTAAGTGCTTTAGCGAAATGAGGATTTTAGAAAATTCGGTAACTGTTACTTTCCATTTATTAATGGGTCACATACCTTTGAAGCTAAAAAAATTCACGAAAATTAGACCCTGATATGGATTGCTATAACTCCGCATCTGATTAACTTTTACATATAAAATTTAAATTGCTTCATAATTTATGAACGACGGATGGTTTTTTTTACTTATTTCCGTATCAACATTGTTTTACAAATTATCTTTTTTTAACCACCATTGAAAATTTGTAGCTCTAAATGCTTTTGCCAATTGAGGATTTTAGAAATTTCGGTAACTGTTACTTCCTTTTTATAAATGGGTCAGATATCTTTGAAGCTGAGAAATTGCATAAAAATTAGACCCTGATATGGATTACTATAACTCCGCATCTGATTAACTTTTGGATATAAAATTTGAAAATCACATTAAAAGAGTTATATGCTAATAGGTAATGTCCTGAAAAAAAAAGATTAAAGGCATATAAAGTTTTTTTTTAAAATTTAATTTGAATTTTAATGTTTTCTTTTATAATAAACGAATTCATCTTATGTGTCTTGCGCGTATGATTTCCCATAATTAAATTGTCACAATTCTTTTGGAGTAGAGATAAATTTGTTTAAAACGATCTACTCTGAAAAAAAAAAAAAATGTAATGATTAAGTTTTGAGAAAAATAAAAAATTTCAAAGTTTCAAAATTATTTTTGTGTAAAAATAGTCATAATTTCTAAATTTCTAACATGATGACCATAATAGTACGCCATTTTGTACATTTACACTGGCCTCCAAAATTTAAGGAAGAGGGACTAGATGCTTTCACAAAGATAAGGACGGTGTATTGAGCTATATTAAAACTAGTATGTTGTGGCCATCACAAAACTTTCTTCTATATAAATCACGTCAATTAAATCATTTAAATAGTAAAAGGAATTACATCAATTTAGAACCAATTCGTATGAATGTATACCTGAATTTGAAGTTTGATGAAAATTCGTCCATTACTTATTGAGATAGAGCTGTAGGGGAAATTCTGAAAAATGCAGCATAGCAGCGCCACCTGTTGAGCGATTTGCACCCAAACACAAACAGCTCTAATTCATATTAAGGTATACCGGAATCTGAAGTTTGATGAAAATCGGTGCATTAGTTCTGGAGCTAGAGCTATTGTGGAAATCACATAAAATGCAGCACATCAGCGCCACCTGTTGAGCGACTTACACGAAAAGGTACAAAACATCAATTCATGTCAAGGACTAACTGAATCTGAAGTTTGATGAAAATCCGTGCATTAGTTCTGGACAACTATTGTGGAAATCGTGAAAACTGCTGCATACCAGCGCCACCTGTTCAGCGATTTACACCAAAACATAAAACACCACTAATTCATATCCAGGTATACCTGAATCTGAAATTTGTTGAAAACCCAAGCATTAGTTCTTGAGATAGAGCTATTGCGGAAATCTAAAAAAATGCAGCATAGCAGCGCCACCTGTTGAGCGATTTACACCACAAGGGGCAAAACGTCAATTCATGTCAAGCACTAACTGAATCTGAAGTTTGATGAAAATCCTTGCATTATTTCTTGAGATTGAGCTATTACGAAAATCGTGTAAATACTGCAAAATGCAGCATAGCAGCGCCATCTGTTGGGCGATTTGCACCAAAACGTTACCAGCACCAATTCATATCAAGGATTAACGGAATTTGAAGTTTTATAAAAATACGTACATTAGTTCTTGAGTTAGCCTGCAAAATGCTACAAAATGCTACAAAATCCTGCAAAATGCTACATGGCAGCGCCACCTGCAGGGCAATTTACACCAAAAACTAATCAGCACCAATCTATATCAGGAACTACCTGAATATAAATTTTTATTAATTTTCGTGCATTAGTTCTTGAGATAGAGCGACCACAAAATTTTTGTCACATACAGACAGACAGACGGACAGACAGACAGACAGACTCACAGACAGACATTTTGTAAAAACATGTTTTTTGGAATCTCTGACCCATAAAACGTGTAAATCCGTCGAAAACTGTAATTCGAAAATTTTCATGAAACCAATACTTTCTTCTTGTCAAGATAGAAGAAAGTAAAAATAGATTATTATATAGGGTTTTTCACAACTTTTCAATCAGCTCAATATATCTTTCTGAGTTTTTACAATATTTGACTGGACATTTTATAGAAGCTGCCAAAAATAGCTGGATACCAAATTATGAAACAAAAATTTTTAAATCTTCCACGCATGCGTAGTTAAATATTATTTCATACAGATGACCATATCTCATCAAATATTCATTATATTCATGTCTTAATTGCAGTATACAATTGTTACTGTTCTTTGTCAGATTTTGTGAAATTTGATTTAAATTTGGTTGAAAACACAGTAAGCTATAAACAAAAAACTTTTTATTTTCTCACAAATACAATAACATCTTCACCAATATGAGTGCTATGCTTACAGAAATGCACACAAACGTTAAACAGGAATCAAATGTTCATTTAAAGTTGTGACAAACCATCTGAAGCATTTCCTGTTACATAGGTGATCGCAAATATTATTTTTATTATTAAATTTATTGTTTGTCTCCAAATTGTACCGCCGACAAAATCTTCACCAATAAATATGACATCAAACATGTTCTTTACATCCCAGAAGTTCAAGAAAAATTCGCCAAAAAAATTGGCAGATATTCAACAAACCGTGTGAAAGGATAAAATCCACGTTACTTACCTTTTGAAGGACAGTGTATAATGTTTATACCTTAAGTTAAAATTTCATGAAATTCTATTAAGCCATACATTAGAAATCATGTGCTCAGTGACCAAAATCAAGGTTTTAAATTTTAATTATGTGCTAATACATAAAAACAGACGTTTAACTAAGCTCTTAAGTGGAACTCAATATCGTAGATTAAAAATATTTTGACAATTTAAAAAGAGCATATCTCTCATGTTGAAAAATTAGGAGATTAAAATAATACTTAATGTAATAATTCTGGAATGATTTTCTCATTCCTTCCCAGTAAATGATTTTTTTTTAAGGATTCAATTAATGTTGCCTCAAAGAACCTGTACAGAACCATTATTATATTTTACTGCTAAAGATTATAAGAAGAATAAGTAACCCATTTGTCTTCGTTGAGGAAGTTATTTCAAAAATTTCTATTTCTAAAAAATGGTAGTACTGCAGAAATCTATTAATAAAGATATACGACATCTGAAATTTTGGAAGTATGTTAAAATTCTTTCATTTTACGAGATTGAAATTAAATATAATTTTCTTTCGAAAGCGAGATTTATTTCGGTTAAAATTGCAAACTGTAGTTAAATAAGACAATTTTTATTGCATTTTCCTTATATAACTTTCAAGGAATACAAAAATATTTTGTTATAAATTAAAACTCTGGAATTGTATTGTCTGGTACTGTATTCATATATTTGATGTTCTCAAGAATTTGAATACCTTATAGAATGTAGGCGAAATCGGGAATTAATTGGGGAAATCGAGTGTTCAGATATATTATGCGCGTTCTAAATTGTTTATTCACATATATTTTGTCTTTATTGTACCTTTTTAAACAGTGAAACAGTGTTTGAGTTTTCAGGAATTCTGGAAAGTGTTTCATGATTTACGCGTGACGGGTGGTTTCTCTGAATTGTTTCTCCATAAAATTTGTTTTACAAAGTATCTTTTAGTTTAATCACCATTCAAAATTTGTATTTTTAAATGCTTTAGCGAAATCATGATTTCAGAAATTTCGGAAACTGTTACTTTCCATTTATAAAGTGGAACTCGATGTTGTAGATTGAAAACATTCTGACAATTTAAAAAGAGCATATCGCTCATAATGAAAGATTAGGAGATTAAAATAATACTTAATGGAATAATTATTGATTTTCTTATTTCATCCGAGTAAAAGATTTTCTTTGAAAAGGATTCAATTAATGCTGCCTGAAAGAAATTGTACAAAATGATTAACTGTATTTTACCGCTATAGCTTACAAGAAGAATAAGTTACCCATTTGTCTTCGTTGAGGTAGTTATTTCAAAAATTTCTATTTCTGAAAAATGGTAGTCCTGCAGAAATCTATTAATAAAGATATACGACATCTGAAATTCTGGAAGTAGGTTAAAATTCTTTCATTCGAAAATAAAATATAAAACATTTTTCTTTCGAAAACGAGATTAATTTTAGTTAAAATTGCAAAGTGTAGTGAAATAAGACAAATTTTCAGAGCATTTTCAATATATAAGTATTAGGGAGTATAGAAGTATTTGGGTCGTTCCATGAGAAATAGACAAAATGTCCTACACATGACGCTTACAAAAATACTTATATCTATTAAATTATAAGTTTTAAAATATAAACTATACATTAAAATTAACATAAAAACTATATTTTCATATTAGCATATTTGTTTTAATTTGAGGATAAAATGGCATTGTTAAAAAACTGTAATATGTAGAAAAGCTGTTCCACACGTAGTAAGGAATGACCCTTTAATAGGTTTAAAAATCTCCAAATTTTAAAAACTAGACCTTAGTACGCTTCACTTTTTTAATGATAAATAAATAATAAAAATAATAGATAATAAAAATCTCCACATTTTAAATCCTGCACCTAAGTAATCTACCCGTTTCAAGGCCATACTCTGAAAAACTGACAAAATATCCTGTGCAAGACACATGCATAAATACCTATATATGTTTACTTATAAGTCGATAAAACATAAACAAAACATTGAAAATTATAACAAATTTGTATATTTTCCTATTAGCATAGTTTTTTTTTAATTTGATGATATAATAATATTGTTAAAACAGCAGAAATATGCAAAAAAGCTGTCGTACACGTGACATAGATTGAACCATTTTGCCATGAATTACAAGTCTGGAAAACAATATTCATCGTTTTTATCTTTACAAATATATTTATAAAACAGCAATGTGTAATATGCGGCGTACAAATCAACAGTTAAAAACATATGTGTGCGGCGTCCAATGTACCAAACCAGAAACTGTATTTCATATATAAAGACAAGTAAATGCCATCGATAATTATATTTTATTAAGCGGAATTTTTGGTTTGAACATGTTTATTTCCTCTGAAGATTGAAAACTGTTCAACATACGACATCAGTGCAACAATACAATTTAAGTTATAAATTGTAAATTACCTTCAGTTTTGTAAAGACTTAACAAGCATTTTTGGCTTTGTCTCACTTAAGTGGACCACGTAAGCGAAATTTGAGAAAAAATCGATTTTTATTTTTTTATATTATAAAGCTGTTTAAACTTTTATCTTTCTAACGATGTGCCACACATGTTTATATATTAAAAAAAGAATTGTTGGAATTATTCATTCTTTCTAAGAGCACTCCACAGCTTAATAGCCATTTAAATCTTTAATTGACTTTTTCTCAAAACTTGGATTTTTCATGTTTCTGTTCCTTTTTTTCAATATCTATTAAACTTAACCTTCCGTCTACCAGACGGGTCCATTGGACCCGACAGCAATATTTAATGTAAATTTTTCTCATGAAAAATAGCATTCAAAGTTTCGCGATTACATGACTGTTCCTGCAATTGTCTCCTCTATGTATATGCAATTGCGATTAAAATTTTGTTCGAAATTTTTTACCTATTTTTAATTTGTTTCATTGTTTACCACGCGGGTCCATTGGACCCAACATTAAAACAAACGTAATATACTGTTGCTTTCTTTTTCTAGGGTTGCCATAAATCATGAGGAGGAACAGGGTTACCATAATTGGCTGTTTATCGCCCATTTGGCGATGGATTTTTAGCGCCAATCTCGCCAAATTTGGCGACTTTATAATGAAGTTTTGAGAACATTCTAGACTGATCTAGTAAACTTCGTGCTCTATATATAAAAGGTTACTTCTGGTTCAGAGAGTCATTTATCAACAGACACAGTTAGTGAGCGAATGGTGTCTATTGATGTTTTTGAGTCTTTTCATTGAAAATAGGACTTGATATTTGAAGACAAGTAATAAGTGTAGTTTGTACGTGCTTTGTTATTTTACAAATATTCAGCATTTTCTTATTTCCTAACTTATTTTTTGTTAAAAACTGAATTGAAGATGAACAGAAAAAAAGTATTGACTCAAGAGGAAATTCAAAAAATTATGGAAAATCCGGACGATATAGAATTCGACACCGATGATGAAAATCTGTCGTCTGATGAAGGTGAAGTAGATTATGTTGAAATACATAATGAAATTTCTGATTCCTACTCAGAATCTGATAATGATTCCAATGAAGTAAATGTAGCAACCACAAGTACTTCAAATTCTACTTTTGTTTCCAAAAATAATTCACAGATCTGGTATAAGAATGAAGTTGCCAGACCACAAGGAAGACGTACTGAAATCAATATTTTACGTGAAAAATCTGGACCTTCAAGATTTGCAAATCGTGAAGTGGATTCCATATCATCCTCATTTCTTATCTATTTCCGAAAAAGACTTTTGGAAATTATAGTAAAATGGACAAACGCGGAAGGCAATAGAGTATTCGATAAAGAGTGGAAACCTATAGATATTATAGAACTTAAAAAATTCATCGGACTTTTATTACTTATTGGAGTATATAAATCGAAAAATGAAACAGTAAGCGAACTTTGGAGCATAAAAAATGGAAGACAAATATTTCGGGACATTATGAGTCGCAATAGATTCACAAGTATATTACGTGTCATAAGATTTGCTGAGAGGCGTAAAAGAAGATCAACTGATAAATTAGAGCCAATAAGAGAATGCTTTGAATTGTGGAATAGCTATTTACAAGACCCTTATATTCCTAATTGGTCTATGACTGTCGATGAGCAATTAGTTTCTTTTCGTGGAAAATGTCCTTTCCGTCAGTATATGCCATCTAAACCTGGAAAGTATGGATTGAAGTTCTGGGTTATTTGTGACAGCGTAACATCGTATGCTTGGAAACTGGAACTATATACAGGCAAAAATGAAGTAAGAGAATCTCATCAGGGAGAAAATGTAGTTAAAAGATTGACGAAGGAAATTGAAAATTCTGGTCGTAATATTACATATGATAACTTTTTTACGTCATATGCATTAGCAACACATCTTACTTCAAAAAAATTATCTCTTATTGGAACAATTCGAAAAAATAAACCTGAATTACCCGCTGTGTTCACAAATCCAAAACATCGTTCTGTATATTCTACTTTATTTGGGTTTCAAGAGAAGGCGACCATCATCTCTTACTGTCCCAGAAAAGGTAGAATTGTTACTTTGCTAAGCACAATGCATAACACTTATGATATTGACAACAGCTTAGAAAAAAAGACACAAATAATCCTAGATTATAATAAAACCAAAGGCGGAGTAGATACGATGGACAAAATGGTAAGAGCATATAGTGTGAAACGCATGACACGTCGGTGGCCTTTGATTGTATTTTATAATATGATCCATATAAGTGCGATGAATGCATACATAATATGGTTGTCACTGAATGCTGAATGTGATCCGAAAATGAAAAAAAGGCGGAATTTCATTATTCAACTTGCAGAAGAATTAGTAGGTGAAGGAGGTATCGCCGTCTCAACATCTACTTCAGAACAACTTTACGCAAATCGTTTTGAACCGCCACGAAAAAAATCAAGATGTCATATTTGTCCCTCTAAAAAAGATCGAAAAACACGAACATTATGCAAGATGTGTACGAAAAATGTTTGCGGAGAACATTCCGTCGTTATTTGTACTTCATGTACAGAATAATTTTATTATGATGAAAAACGTTTTGTAGTCATTATAATATACTATATATATTACTTTCTTACTGTATGTGTTACTTTCTTACTCTATTACTATATATATCACTTTTATATATTGTATAAGGTGCATTAATAACAAATATATTCATTGTAGATAAATGGGTGTTTTGTATATTTTGAAATCCTATATATTTTACATATGGGTCCAATGGACCCGAATGGTAGTTCTTGCATATACTTTTTTTTGGTAGTCTGAAGGTTAAGAAAACAATTTTGTTAAATACTTTTATTATGTTATATTATATACTTTAACACAGGGATTTAATGATTTGTAGAGATTTGCTTATTTTATGCAATGATATCTTACCAAAAATGCTAATTTAAAAATGCCATTCAATAAATAATTAATAATTAATTTCCAAGTACACTTAGAAAGAAAGTGGACTGTTAAAATACGTAAAGTATATTACTTAAAGTACTCTAGAAAGTCTAGCTCTCTATATTTCACCATTTCTGAGAAAAAGGTACATAAAGTTAGTGTATTTTAACATGGCGGAGATAGAACTTACCCGGTGCCCTTAACATTGTGATTTTCCTTTCGATTCTCGATTTGTGTGTGTTGCTTAAAAATAATCTAAATTGCATATGTTTTATTATTTATTAGATCCTTTTGGTAAACAGACCTATTTGTTCGTGGTGGATGAATTATCTGACTTCTGCCTGTATAAACTTTGTTTTATAAATTATCTTTTAGTTTAACCACGATCAAAATTTGTAGCTCTAAATCCTTTAGTGAAATCGGAATTATAGAAATTTCGGAAACCGTTACTTTCCTTTTATAAAGTTGAACTCAATATCGTATATAAAAAATATTCTGACAATTTAAAAGAGCATATTCCTCATAATGAAAGATTAGGAGATTAAAATAATACTTAATGGAATAATTCTGGATTGATTTTCTCATTTCTTCCGAGTAAAATGTTTTCTTTGAAAAGGATTCAATTAATGTTGCCTAAAAGAAATTGTACAGAATGATTAACTTTATTTTACCACTATAGCTTATAAGAAGAATAGGTAACCCATATTTCTTAGTTGAGGTAATTATTTCAAAAATTTCTATTTCTAAAAAATGGTAGTCCTGCAGAAATCTATTAATAAAGATATACGGCATCTGAAATTCTGAAGGTAGGTTAAAATTATTTTATTCGAAAATAAAATATAATACAATTTTCTTTTGAAAATGAGATTTATTTCAGTTAGAATTGCAAATTGTAGTGAAATAATACAATTTTCATTGCATTTTTCATATACAACTTTCAACAAAATTGTTTTGTCATAAATTAAAACTCTGGAAAACTGTATTCGTATACTTGACACTCAGAAGAATTTGAATAACTTATTGAAAGTAGCCGAAATCGGGGAATTAACACTAGAACCGCCGGAAATTTTACTCAAGTTTTCTAAAACTATTTTACACCGGAATTTTTATTTAAAAATATTTAACTTTTTTATTTAACTTATTTCTCCGTAGTACAAATGCCCCACCAGTGGCCGAGAGGCTCTGTTCTCGAAGCTGGTAGACGGGAGGTGCTGTGTTCGAGCGCAATCGTGAGTTTTCGTGATTTTCTTTGAATCATGGATTTCCATGCGTAAATACGGCTTAGGTTCCCTTAGAAAGATCCCCACGAAGGGCACCTATCCACCCTGGGCCTATATCTCTCGAGTTGATAATTAGCCGTCAAAAATCAACCCAACTCGTAGCACAAACTTAACTTATTTTAGAAAAAAATATTCTGGTTCGAATCAAAATATTTTCATTTTTTACCGGTCGAAATGACCGCAATGGCGGTTCCAGTGTTAATTGATGAAATCGAGTGTTCAAATACATTATGCACATTTTAAATTGTTTATTGAGAAATCTTTTTCTTTATTTTGTTGTCTTATCATATTCTTATCTGAAACAAGATAATTTTCATAGCGCTTTCTATATATAACTTTTGGGGAATACAGAAGTATTTGGGTTCTTCCGTGAGAGACAGACAAAATGTCCCGTACATGACGCGTACATAAATACCTATATCTAATAACTTATAAGTTGATAAAATATAAACTATACATTAAAATTAAAAATCATATTTTCATATTAGTATAAATGTTTTAATTCGAGGAGAGAATGGCATTGTTAAAAGAGCAGTAATATATAGAAAAACATTTCCACACGTGATATAGAATGATTTAATAGGTTTAAAAATCTCCACATTTTAAATCCGAGATATTAGTAAGCTGTACATTTTTAATGATAAATAAATTATAAAAATGATAGATAATAAAAATCTCCACATTTTAAATCCTAGATATTAGTAAGCTGCACTTTTTTAATGATAAATAAATAATAAAAATGATAGATAATAAAAATCTTCACATTTTAAATCCTAGACCTAAGTAATGGTCGTTTCAGGGCCATACCATAAAAACTGACATAATGTCCTGTGCGCGACACATACATAAATCTCTATCTATTTAGTTATAAGTTGATAAAACATAAACGATAAAAAGAAAATAATAACACATTTGTAGATTTTCATATTAAGATAGTTTTTTTATTTGAGGATATAATAATATTGTTAAAACAGCAGAAATACGCAAAAAGCTGTCCCATACCTAACATGAATTGACCCATTTTGTCATAAATTATAAGTCTGGAAAACTATATTCATCTTTTTTATATTTACAAATCTATATAGATAAAAGAAAGTCTGGATTTTGTATTAATCAAAGCGCAGCCTAAACTACTGAACCTAAAATCTTGAAAATCGGGGTAAAAATACTTCGTTTGATATAGAGTGCCGCTAACAAAGGATTTTCCAAAATTCCAGCCATAAGGGGGGTAAAAAAAAGAACAAACTTTAAAAAAATTCCTTAAAAATCTGATTTTATAGTTATTTTTCCACTGATAACATATTTTGGTGTATTTTTGTATGCTGAATCGAATGGTACTAACTAAATTCTTTTAAGCCCAATAGTTCGAAAGATATTTCATATTTTCCTAATTTGACACTATCTTTTGCGCCAAAACCTGAATTTTTCAAGTGATAATTTCTAAAAACTCATTCTTTTCATCTGTTACTAAGCAAGGGAAATAATTCAAATTGAATAATTTTTTAACCAATCCTTTTGGTTAAATAAAAACAACTTCGTCAATTAAAAAAAAAATCAAACGCCTCAAAAAAAAAAAAAAAAAAAAAAAAAAAAAAACTGTGGTATTTTTTAGTTCTAATTTTCGTCGCAATACCATGCCAAAATGTATGGTATCGCGCCATTTATTTCAACCCTAATCGTGCAAACGATTTTTATTGCATACTAGGGTGATGCGAAAAAAGTCAAGTTGATAATTCCGAGTCGCTATAGTGCGGAAAAGTTGCGATTGGTCAATACAAGAAAAACAAAAAAAAATTCTTTAAATCGGACTTTATCTTCCGATCCCGCAAACCGCCTAAAAATTAAAAAAATTGAAAATTTCCGATTTTTTCCGATTTTTTTTTTACGTATATATAAATTTTACCGTTATAGTTTAAAATATTTGCAGATTATAATGTTTAATAATAATAATAATAAACAGTTACGTTTAAAGAATTTCTTCCGATCGCGCAAGCTCAATAAAAATCGGGAAAAATTCAATTTTCAATGATTTTGATGAATAAAGAAAATAATCACCTGAGGAATTGGAATCAGTTTGCGTTCCAATGTTAACATTTACATATAAATTGTACAGTTTTTTGCTTGTTTAGATATTTGATAATATTTAAACAAATCAGAACTCACAACGGGAATGTAGCTGCACTTGGAGTTCAATCCACACCTTTCCTTTCATCCAACCAATGAGGGTGTTTGCTATTTACATTAATTAAATACATAATTTATTATAATCGAGTCAAAACACTGTATTAAAAAACAAGTGTCGTGACAGTATATAAGATATGTAATTTGTTTTTTCATTTGTTTAAGTGTGGCTTTTAGACGTAACTTTGTACTGCAAATTGGTGGTAATTTCTGGTATCATGGACATTGATTTTAGTGTGGCCCTGATGAATCCATCTCTTGATTGGGGCCTACAGACTTTAAACGATGCTTCCGTTACCACCGTTTGACGCACAGCTTGACAGCTTGCGTGTGGCAGGGAAATTTTTTATCATCCCAGCCTGAGATATCATCTGATTTAACGAAGAAATGTATTTCTTCATGGGTTATTCTCCGAAAAAGAGGAGGAGATGATAATTTTGCTACATTCAAATCAATTAATTCTGTATAGTCTGCCTCTTCGAAGTTTAAAGTAGGAGTGATAAATATTCAGATGCCTTTACCCTTTGAAACACTCTGCCTGGCTTTTAACACTCTTCTTAGCCCTAGCTCTCTTATGTGCCTCCTCTTACCAAAGACCATTGCCATCAGTTGGTTTTCCAGATGAGCAAAGAACCAGTTTTGTTCAATATCAGGTACTAAACTTTCTTCAGGTTGTCACGCAAGTATCGAGATGTTTCTATTACTCTGTACAGATGACTAGGGCCTTCTGTACTTACTGCATTTTATTTCCAACCAAACTGGCATGTAGGATTTTAAAATAAATGTCAATATGGCTTTTAAGGCATCCAATGGGTTTACCATTCGCACGTAAATTCGAAGGACACTATTTGCACAAGTGAGCCATCTGGCATGTGAAATTGGGCTGGGGTTACACTTTGATAAGTCATTTGGAAAGTTGACACTTTTTATTGCTTGACTTACGTCAATAAGATATATTTGGTCCTTGCTCAATAGTTGTCTGTTCACGTCTGCAATTTCACAATCGGTCAATTAAAAATTTATCACCGAGAGCTTTACACAACAATGAGATTCTGCCCAATTGGTCTACTAAATGATCTTGGGCCAGTTGTTTCACCATCCAAATGTTGGAAAAGATGGCCGAAAGGTAATTCAACAAAATGGAATAAATAAAAAACCCACTGCAGCGGTCGTCCAAGATGCATTTCAAGCTGTCTAATAGCACCATATTTCTGTCCAGTATTGGTATTTGTACCACCACAGTCTACCAGATCTAAGTATTCTAGTAAAACCCCTTGTTCAGTAAGACATGATACCATGAAAGCTACAATGACCTTTGAAGACCTGGAGGTTGGAGATACATGGCCTAAATAAACTGAGTCACTTTCTTTTATGATAGAATAGTGTCCCTCTTTAATACTTTGACGAACCTGTTTAGATCCAATATTGGATCTAAGGATATCCTTTCTTTAACTAGGGTATTTTCTTCCGTCAAAATATATGCCATGTAGTTCATCTGAATGCATTTGAGTTTGCTGTAAATTTTATGGAGTTATGTGAGACTAGGTGGGAGCGCGTACGCCGACTTCAGCGCTGTTTTGCAACGTGGCTAACGGCAGTTGGGTGAACTACTAAACTTTTCAGACCTAGAACGAACTCTTCGTGGTAAGTTCTAGGTTGTTTAAAAATAGCTTAATATGCTCAATAGTACCAATTAACATTTAAATCTTAACCTGAAACCGAAAACTGACCTCAGTTGATTATATTCTTAATGCATGAAAATCACTCGAAATTGAAATTTTGCCGATTTTTGTTTAGCTTGCGCGATCGGAAGATACTTTCTAAACATAATTTTTATTATTATAATTATTAAACAGTACAATCTGCAAATATTTGTCACTATAGCGGTAAAAAATATATAAGCGTAAAAAAAAAAAAAAAAAAAATTCTGAAAAAAACGGAAATTTTCAATTTTTCTGAATTTTTAGGCGGTTTGCGGGATCGGAAGATAAAGTCCGATTTGAAGAATTTTTTTCGTTTTTCTTGTATTTACCAATCGCAACTTTTCCGCACTATAGCGACTAGGAAATATCAACTTGACTTTTTTCGCACCACCCTATTGCATACCGTGCCACACATTAAGGTTTGCTAATTATTGAACGTGAATATTTTATAAAGGAATTTTTAATGATGGAATTTATTTTATTCCATCATAATCTCGCAAAACTTTTTAATTTGTTATTTTTTTAATAGAAAATATTTATTACTGATACTGATATAGATTTTACCATTTCGCAATTATCTGATGATGAGGAAGCTACAATAAAATTATTTCAGAAGTTAGGAATTATACATATAAAAATGTTTTGTTAAAAAAACCATGAATGTCTTCATTGAAAGAATGAAATGTTTACTTCAATGTGAGACATACGTATTACGTACGCCATGCTTCAGTAGTAAAAGACATTTACAATTTCAAGACTACAGTTTAAATTGACTATATTTTATTACTTGCAAAATATTTATTTATTCTTATATTTTAAGTATTTATTTTTGTACCCGTCGACCAATTTCGCCAAATTATACAAATTGACATAAATTTTATTTTAATTAACGAAAGAACAAATAAATTAGTACAACATTAATAAAAATACATTTGAAACGTCGAAATAAAAATCACCTGATGACGTAAATACGTGTAACTTGCTTAAAGTCAAGTGAATGCGACATTTTCGATCAACTATTATTGGCATTTAATCTTATAGATTGGCAATAGATTTTTGGTCGACGGGATAAGTAGTACCATTATTTTTATTGATTTAAAAAAATAGTAGGTCAAAGTCTGTAATTTTCAAAAGTTATATTTTTTAAATGCTCATTTTTTTTATCAACAAAATTATTTTTTTTCCTCCAAATGTATCATTTCATTTTTGTGCCAACTATTACGCTTGGTGACAATAGGGTTGGTATAACAGGGAAATACCAAAACAGTTACTGATTTTATTTCAAATGTAAAGAAAAAAGCTTTAATGAGCAATGAATATTGTAAATATAACTATAACTCAGATTCTACTGAACAGAATTTTGTAGAACTTACACTGTTAAATTGTAAATTTGGTTTATAAATGATTTAATGTAAAAACCATCATTCTAAGTTGCTACGGGATTTCTAAAATTAGGCGAACTCGATTCTGAAAGATTTCAAGTCAACTAATTAAATGCATAGTAAGTTAGATAATATTTCAGGGATTTTTTCAATATTTATCATATCATTCTGTGTTGTTTAGTTACGGAGCTATGCGGAAAAAGTTCTCAGTGGTACAGTAAAGAAAATTGGAAGATATACGCTACAGAGGTAGGGTATACTAGAGAGTAAAGTTGAGCTGAGTTCCTTAAAAAATTCAGAAGTGATGCAGTATATACCTACCCCTACCTCCCAGAGAGTTCCATAATCAGGTTAACGCGATTATGAAAGTTATATTTAACTATCTCAATATATATATAATGCAACGAGAAATTTCATTCCGTCCGCTTATATCTTGAGTTCTGCTGAATAGATTTTGACGGGACTTACATTGTTAGTTAGATAATTTTTCAGAAAAGATGTTAGTATAAAATATAACGTTCTAGGTTGCTTAGTTAAATAATTATGGGGAAAGTTCTAAATCAGATGAACCCAATTTTGAAAGATTTGCTTTTTTTAAAGGTTCCACTGAATGAATTCTTATGGGATTTAAACTGTTAATTAGATCATTTTTAGGGAAAGTTTCGGTATATTTTCCAGTTTAAAAGATTCTGCTAAGTGTATTTCTATGCAACTTGATCGGTTAGCTAATTTTTCAGTGAATGTTTTAGTATAAAGCACGTATCATTTGCTGTTGCTTGGTTGTTAGGTTGCTTGATTGTAGAATTATGGATGAAAGTTCTAGAATCATGCGAACCCAATTATTATTAACGATCAGCCTTTTCAATAAGTCCAATTAACAGATTATGATGAGACTTGCATTGATAATTTTTCATGAACGCTTTTAGTATATTACCTATTGTTCTATTGTTCTTTACCGAATCCTACACTAACAGATCAACTAAAGAAATTGGTCCTTAACAGTCTAAATTTTGTATGACTCAATAAAAGATATAATAGCGTAATGACATTCATATTGCTTTCAGCAATTCGGTTGGATACACCAGGTAAATGTCCATATTGCTTTAAAACGCATGATCAAATTCACAGATAGATTTTGTTTCATTCAAGATTTCTTTAGAAAAACCGACCAGCGTAGCTGGCGAAGGCGGCTAGTATATTTATAAAAGAGCAATGTGTAATATGCGAGGTACCAATCAACCCTTAAAAGCACATATGCACTGCGTCCAATGTATAAAACCAGAAATTTTATCTTATGTATAAAGTCAAGTTTATACCATTGATAAATATCTTATATTTTACCAAGATGAAGATCTGGTTTGAAAATGTTTATTTGCTCTGAAGATTAAAAAATTTTCAACATACGACATCAGCGCAAGAAGAAAAAATTAAGTTATAAATTGTAAATTACCTTCAATTGTGGAAAGACTTAACAAGCATTATTAACATTGTCTCACTTAACATTGTGCTTTTCCTTCCGATTCTCGTTTTGTGTGTTGCTTAAAAATAATCTAAATTGCATATATTTTATTATTTATTAGATAATTTTGGTAAACAGACGTATTTGTTTCTGGACCCTTCAATTATTACAAGAATGCTCTCAGTTTCTAGGTAGCAGTACTGCATAAAGTAATGCTAAGGAGACGAGAGACCTTTAAAATAATGTTTTTTTTTTTTTTTTTTTTTTTTTTTTTTTTTTTTTTTTTGTGAATTTCCCTTTAAATGTTATTCAAGGGTACATTATATGCATTATAGCATAGATTCATCAGAAAAAAAAATTTAAAAAAATTTTTTCGTGAAAAAAAATCGTAATATTTTAGAACATTTCAAAATGCCCCATGCGAAATGAATGTCAATGAAAATCTCCAATATGTATTGTGCAAGCTTGGTTTATATATATATAAATAAAACCGTGCATCGAATTTCATTTGAAACTAAAGCTAAGAAGAATATATTTCCTAAATATTTTGACATTTTAAGCCTCAAAATTTAAAAAAAATAGAAAATATTTTTTTGCTTGCCTTTATATTCCAATATATAAAATTCAATGCAATGTTTTATTTATATATATATATATAAACCAAACTCGTATAAAAAATATTGGCGATTTTCATTGATATTAAGTGTGCATGGGGGAGATTGAAATTTTCTAAAATATTACAAAAAATACTTTTTTCTCAGAAAAAAAATGATAAATGTATGCCATAATGCATATAATGTACCCTTGAATTATATTTAAAGTTAAATTGACAAAAAATATCTGATTTTAAAGGTCCCTCGTCCCCTTAAACACTGGAAGGGTGTTCGAGTACACAGGCATGCTAGAATGTGTTTCATAATTTATCGTGGTGGATAGATTGTCTGACTTCTTTCTATATAAACTCTATTTTTCAAATTATCTTTTACTTTAACCACCATTCAAAATTTGTAGCTCTAAATCTTTTAGCGAAATCGGGATTATAGATATTTCGGAAACTGTTACTTTTCCTTTATAAAGTGGAACTCAATATCGAAGATTAAAAATATTTTTACAATTTAAAAAGAGCATATCACTCATAATGAAAGAATAGCAGATTAAAATAATACTTAATGGAATAATTCTGGGTTGATTTCCTCATTTCTTCCGAGTTAAAAGTTTCCTTTGAAAAGAATTCAATTAATGTTGCCTCAAAGAAATCGTACAGAATGATTAAATATATTTTACCACTACAGCTTACGAGAAGAATAAGTAAATCATTTGTCTTCGTTGAGGTAGTTAGTTCAAAAATTTCTATTTCTAAAAAATGGTAGTCCTGCAGAAATATCTATATTATAAAGGATAAACATATCTGTGCGTAACGCATATGTCATGTTGCGAATGACAACACTTTGAAATTTGAAATAAAATTTTGGTTTTGCAATTTTCTCTACTGCAAATTTTTAAACTTCTAAACATCGCACATTTTAAATTTTTACACTGTCGTATAAGGAAAAAAATGCTCTGTTAAATGCAATTTGTTTGAAAGCTGTATCTGAATTTATTTTTGAGGTATTAATTTTTTTGTAGTTTTTAATACCATTTTTCTAATCATGGCAACAAAAGTACCCCATTTCTATTGAAAGTAAAACAAAAGTAGTCAAAAGTACGAGATACTGTATCTTTTGGCTGCCATTTTCTCATAAAACCTGAAAAAAAAGTTGAAATTAAAATACGGGCTATGTCAAGAATAGTGTATGTTATTCCGTGATAATGACGTCAGACGAATACTTTTCTATAGACGATGTTTACGACTGGATTGTAAATGTGGATTGCTTTATCGGATGCAAATGATGCCATTTTATTAAAAAGCGTGTATTTTAATTCTTAAACCTGAATTATGTATTGTAGAAGTGCGTCATTTTCACAGCCCAGCTGCTTTGAAATTCTTCACAGGTCAAAATGCTTCACTTTTGAAAATAATGTAATCCAAATCACACACTGATAAATCGCAATGTTTCATAAAAATTTAGAGTGTCTTTATAAAAGAGAGGTGACATGCAAATAATAGCGATTTATATTACAGAAATTGGTGATTTTCTCGCCTGGATGGATTTGCTTCGCCGAGTTGGACAAGCAAACAAATAACTCGAGATTTAAGATAATATCATGTTACTGAAGTTTTTGTCCAAAATTATCTCGAATAATAAAATTTTAATGCTATTCTTTAGGACATTCTACTATAATTTTATCAAAATAACATAATTTGCTTAGTCTAATTTTTTCTAATTTTATATAATCTATATTTTTAAAACACAAGTGTGTTTTTTAGACAACAGCCCTGATCTTTCTGCTGAACCAATTTTACTATTTTTTTTTTTTTTAACTGAAAGTTGTTCATTTGTAGATGTGATCGCACTATCTGTTTTTTTTTTAATAATTCCACTTTTATATTTTAATTTAAAAAGCATTTTATGAAATTTCTTCAAAAGGGAGAAAATTCATTATTGCAGACAAGAAAAAAATAATGAGGTATTTTTATCTTTATTTATGCCCTTTTCTGATAAAAATACAAAATTGTTGATAAAAATTGCTGTATAGCGTTTAGTAGTGCAAAATCCCATTAGGAGCATAATAACGGAAATGACATAATGCTTTTGAAAACATACATTTTTCATCAAAAATTTTCTATATTGTATTTCCTTCTGCATGTGCTAGGCGAAATACTTATTTAAGTGAAAATGAAATCCTATTTAAAAGAAAACGATCATTTTCTTAGATAAAACTAATCATAACACATATGCGCCTAAAAAACATAAATTACGGAAATTTTAACTCTCCGGCATCGAGTTTTAGAATCTCAAGTAAAGAGTGCGACGGATTCACATAAAAATCGTCACTTCAAGTTTTGAGTTAAAATTATTTTAAAATGATCAAACAAAATACATTTTTTTTTAATGATGAATATGGATATGAGAAGTGCGTATGCAAATTTTGAGAAGGTGAAAATTGCTTTTTTTCATTCCGGAATACCAAGCATAAGAGCTTAAATTCAGAACCACATCCTAATAACTGATCTTTATTGTATTTTACTGATTAAGTATCTATATTATAAAGCACAAACGTATCTCTGCGTAACGCTGACGTCATTTTGCGAATGACAACACTTCACAATCAAATTTCGGTCTTGAAATTTTCGCTACTGCAATTTTTTAATATTTTGACCATCGTACATTTTCAATTTTCGTCGCATAGGGAAAAAAATTTACTTTCAATTGCATCTTGTTTGAAAACTGTATCTTAATTGACTGATGTATTATGTTTTCCAAAATAATTTTTAAGCATGTTTTTTTTGTTTATCTTATCACGTGTCGGTTTCAATACATAATAATAATAAACATTATGCACATAAAGCAACAAACATTGTTCAGCATTTGTTTCTTACTATTTTTGCCTAACGAAATTAATACTTCCTTTATAAACAAATAAAAGAATAATTTAAAAAAAATACCAATCTAGCATATTTGTGAAAGAAAAATTAACGAAATTAATACTTCTTTTTAAACAAATAAAAGGATAATATAAAAAAAAAACTCACAAATCTAACATATTTGTAATCGTACAATTTAAATTTTTAGATTACGAAATAGGATTTTTTTTTTTTCAAATTGAATTTGTTCGCAAAGTTCATATAAGTTTACTGATTGTCTATGGTTTTAAAAGAATTTTAAAGCATGAAATATTTTTTAATTTATCTATATCTTGCGAGCTGGATTACGAAAGATTAATCCGTTTGCCCTTAAAACAAAATAAGGAGTTCATCATTTTCTTATGGCTAATATCCATTAAAAAAACTTCTCTATGAGTAAATAAATAAAATAATATAAATAAAACACAAATTTAACAGACATGTATAAGCTCTGAAATTATCAGAATATAAAAGGATGCCGTAGGTAGCAAAATCTTGGTCAAATAACTCTTAGTATGCGGCTAAATAAAAAAATATTACTTTTGATAAAGTTCAAAAATTTATTTGATTGTATAATTCGTATTTTTCATATGAAAAATGCTTTTTTAATGTAAGTGGGCAATCTAAAAAAATTATTGCACATGAAAAAAATGTTAGTTTTCAATTTAAAACAATGTTTCCACCTATATTCTGTACCCGGGAAGTCCAGGTACGATCCCCTAGTATTAATAAAGATATACGACATCTAAAATTATGCAAGTAGGTAAAAATTCTTTCATTCGAAAATAAAATAATATACATTTTTTCTTTTGGAAACGATATTTATTTCAATTAAAATTGCAAACAATAAGAGAATTTTCATAGTGTTTTAAATATATAACTTTCGCAGAATAGTGAAGTATTTTGTCATAAATTTTATCTTTGGAAAACTACATTGATATTTTACCTTTACAAACATATTTGCAAAACAGCATTGTCAAGCGCCATGATCTCATATATCTGTTCACCAAGCTGCAGGTTTCACTGCAATAGAAACATTATTTAACTTAATATAATTCTAGAGATAGCATGCAGTTGTAAGAATGTGTATAGTACATATAAATGTCTCGACCGAGTTCATAGGCCAGTTTAATCCGCCATCTTGTTTCAAAATGGTGGCCATTTAAAATGTTTTGTAAAAATTTATATTTAAAAAGAGATACAAATAAATTTAAAAAGATTCTTTCTTTAAGCATTTTACCTTAAAATAAGGATTCCGGATCATTTTTCGTTTCGCCTTTATCTTAAAAAATAGCTGAGATATAACAGTTTGAATTTCTAAGCTGGCTGACAGATTGAAACAAATGTAATTTTTGTCATGCTGTAACTCTCGTATTTATAAATCGATTTGGACAAGATTAAAATGTGCATAGTACATAAGAATGTGCCAACCGAGTTCGTTGGCCAGCTTCATCTGCCATCTTGTTTCAAAATAGCGGCCATTTCAAATTTTTTTTTTTTTTTTTTTTTTTTTTTTTTTTTTTTTTTTTTTAATTAAAGTTACAAATAGATTAAAAATTGAAAAAGATTCTTTCCTTAAGAATTTGACCTTAGAACAAGGAATCCGGTGTATTTTTTTCTTTGCCTTAATCTTAAAAATTGGCTGAGATGTAGCAGTTTGATTTTCTAAGTTACCTGACATTTTGAAACAATCTAATTTTTAGGTAGCTTTCATTACAAAAAGCTACCCATTGCAGCCATTCGGAGGAAATTAATTTAAAAAAAAAATGGTATATTTTCTTCGATCATGACCCACAGACCCCGAAACCACCCTCCGTTCAAATGTTGATACACACACACACACACACACACACACACATATATATATATATATCTGATATTTGTCACACTGTAACTATCGCATTTAAGAACCGATTTCGATGAAACTTCGTGTATACGTAGTATATACCAATGTCTCGACCGAGTTCGTTGGCCAGCTTCATCCGCCATCTTGTTTCAAAATGACAGCCATTTAAATTTAAAAAAAAATTAAAATTTGAAATGTGGTACCAAAAAATTGAAAATAAAAAAATATTTTTTTCTTTTGTGTTTGACCTTGATACAAAGATTCCGGAGCAGTTTTGTTTCGTTTATATCTTAAAAAAATGGCTGAATTATAGAACTTTGAATTTTCATCGTGGCTGACATTTTGAAACGACCTGATTTTTGTCACGCAATAACAGGCGTATGTATGAACCGATTTGGATGTACCTTGGTGTATACATGGTAGATACCAATGTCTCGGCCGACTTCGTTGGCCAGCTTTATCCGCCATCTTGTTTCAAATTGGTGGCCATTTAATTTTTTTTAATTAAAATGTGAAATGTGGTACCAAAAAATTGACAATTAAAAAATATTTTTTTTATGTGTTTGACCTTGATACAAAGATTCCGTAGCACTTTTCGTTTCGTTTATATCTTAAAAAATGGCTGAATTATAGAACTTTGAATTTTCATCGTGGCTGACATTTTGAAACGACCTGATTTTTGTCACGCAATAACAGGCGTATTTATGAACCGATTTGGATGTACCTTGGTGTATACATAGTAGATACCAATGTCTCGGCCGACTTCGTTGGCCAGCTTTATCCGCCATCTTGTTTCAAATTGGTGGCCATTTATTTTTTTTTAATTAAAATGTGAAATGTGGTACCATAAAATTGACAATTAAAAAATATTTTTTTTTATGTGTTTGACCTTGATACAAAGATTCCGTAGCACTTTTCCGTTTCGTTTATATCTTAAAAAGTGGGTGAGTTATAGCACTTTGCATTTCTAGCGTGGCTGACATTTTGAAATGACCTGATTTTTGTCACGCGATAACAGGCGTATTTATGAACCGATTTGGATGTACCTTGGTGTATACATAGTACATACCAATCTATAGACCGAGTTCGTTCGCCAGTTTCATCTGCCATCTTGTTTCAAAAATTAAGAAAATTAAAATTCAAAATGAGGTAACAAGAAATTGGAAAATGAAAGATTTTTTTTTTTTTTTTTTTTTTTTTTTTTTTTTTTTTTTTTTTTTTGTATGTGTTTGATCTTAATACAAAGATTCCGGAACAGTTTTTGTTTCGTCTATATCTAAACAAAATACGGCTGAGGTATAGCAGTTTGAATTTCTATTGTGGCTTTATAAGCAGGCTTTTGTGCTGTTTTAATTTTGAAACGACCTGATTTTTGTCACGCAATAACAGGCGTATTTATGAACCGATTTGATGTAAATTGGTGTGTACATAGTTCATACCGATGTCTAGACCGAGTTCTTTGTCTAGCTTCATTCGCCATCTTGTTTCGAAAGGGCTGCCATTAAAAAAATAATAATAAATTTAAAATTTAAAATGAGGTATCAAAATATTGGAAAATGAAAAAGATTTTTTTTTATGTGTTTGACATTGATACAAAGATCCTGGAGCAGTTTTTGTTTCGCACAATAAAAAATGTTTGAATTATAGCACTTTGAATTTCTAGCATGGCTGCCATTTTGAAACGATCTGATATTTGTCACGCGATAACACGTGTAGTTATTAACCTATTTCGATGTAAGAAGGCATGTGGATAGTATATAGCAATGTCTTGCCCAAGTTTGCTGGCCAGCTTTATCAGCCATCTTGTTTCAAAATGGCGGTCAGTAAATAAAAAAAATATATATATTTAAAGTAAGGTGCAAAAAAATTAGAAATTGAAAAAGGTTTCTTTTTTAAGTATTTGACTTTGATATATGGATTCCGGAGCATTTTTTGTTTTGTATTTATCTTAAAAAATGGCTCAGATATAGCAGTTTGAATTTCTATTGTGGGTGACATTTTGAGAAATCTGATTTGCCTACGACAGCAATCGTATATATCAACCGATTCCGATGTGAGTGAGCATGTGCACAGGAATTACGATGGTCTCGACCAAGTTCACTGGTTAGCCTCATCCACCATGTTGTCTTAAAATGGCAGGCACTTCAATATATCGCCGAATTTGGCAACCAAATATAAGTTACTTTAAATAAAAGCAGCTTGGATAAAGCTGGCTAATTTCGCAAAATTCTCATTCATAATGATTTAGTTTTAATAAAAATTAGTATTGAATCTCCTATAATCGCTTTCCAGTAAATTGAGCTTTGTGTGTTTGAATAATACAAGCTGGCTTTTTAAAAATAAGGAATATGAAAGCTACCTCTTCCTTCCGGCACTGGCCGGAAGGACTTTTTTGTCATGCTGTATGTTGTTGTCATGCTGCATGTGCTTTTTGTCATGCTGTATTATAAACCGATTTGGACCGATTAAGAATGTGCATAGTACATATGAATGTGTCAACCGAGTACGCTGGCCCGCTTCATCAGCCATCTTGTTTCAAAATAGCGGTCATTTAAATGTTTTTAAAAATATTAAATTTAAAAAGCTGAGCAAATAAATTAAAAATTTAAAAATATTCTTTCCTTAAGACTTTGACCTTAACACTAGAACGGCGGGAAAATTTTACCAACTGGAACGGCGGGAAGGGGTCATTCTGACCCCTCGATGAAACTACTGAAATAACAACGCTAAAACAAATGTAAATGCCATACATTGGCAAAAATATGTAATTTACGTGTATTTCATAATTTATATTTAATATTACTCGATAATTTATTGAATTTTTAAAGTATTGTATATGTAACGCCTACAGGGCGATTAATTGGATCATACTACGACTACTCAAAAAACTCATTAATTTGATATAAAAATCGATTTAAAATTAATGTTTTCACAAATTAAAACTAATGTTAACTAAAATAAAACACAATTTATAAAATAATATATATTTATATTTTCATCTACTTTACTCGCCGAATGATTCACTCTCTAAATCCATAAATGAGAAATACGTTCTGTTGTTTCCGTTATTTCATTATAAGTGTAGCTGAATGGTTAATATGTTAAGCATTCTTTTTCAGTTTTATTTAATGCTTATGGTACTCCAAATTGTACACACGTATTAGGAATTAATTCAGTTGTAACAAAAAAAAAAGCAATTTTTTCAGTACATTTTCCGTACACAACTGTGAAATATCGTGCTCAAAATTCTTGAGATTTGTTTCCGTTGCATGTCTGTACTTGACATTTTTTCTCTTGATATCTATTTTATTTTCGTGTTTTTTTTTTGTTTGTTTGTTTTTTCTGAAGACTTAGGAAATATCTTTGGGAGATTTGAGACCATAAGATCCATTCTGAACACATCTCCTAAATTTAATAGAAAATCTCTTCTACTGATAGGCTTGCCTGTTACAATTTTATAAATTATCCAGGCGTTTAAAGTTGCATGATCCAAAATATTGAAAAAGATATGTACAGGCCATCGTCTAGAAGCCGATTTCACGGAGTATTTTCGGCACATCTGATCATGGATATCCACACCATACTTCGTTGAGTTGTAATATTCTATTGAATCGGGCAACTTCTTGAGACCGTCTTCAGTTTTTACAGTAGAATGTAATGAGCTCAGTAGAAAAACACTTTTTTTCTTTTGGCTTGATAGATGGTAAGTGTCTTATTATCACATTCCACTATCTTTGATGAATAAAGAGTACTGCACATATTTTCAATGATATAGGAATTTCTCTTCTGTCTTTTTCATTGTGCAACCAAAGTTGTATTTTTAGCTTTTAACATTTCTGCTAATATGATGTTAGTAAAATAGCCAACTGTCGTAATATTCCTCCCTTCGTTTAGATGGGGATCTGTTAATTTCATAACAACATTTTCCGATAAATGTAATTAAGGATTGGCTGTTTCATCCTTTTCTAGATAAATAAATTCATTCAAGAGGTATTTAGTATCAACGTCAACAGATCACCAAAATTTTATTCCATATTTATCCGATTTATTTGGCATATATTGCGTAAATTTATATTTATCCTGAGATGGGAACAATTGTTCATCAACTGTAATATTTTGTCCTTGTCGGTAGCATGTTTTGCAATTTTCAATAAATTTATTCCACATTTTAGATGCAAGAGCAAATTTATCAGTCTGTAGTCTGCTAGATCTTGTTGTCTTTTCATCAAACCTAACAAATCTTTTTCTTTCTTGGAATCTATCTCTTGAGATAGTTTATTTGCAAAATAGTATTCCTCATGCCTTGGACGACAATGAATATAAATCTAAACCCTTTTTTTTATTGCTCCTCGAGCATATAGTATAGCAACAAAAGCAGCTTCGAGTACAAAGAGTATTTTACTAAAGGGGTCAAAATGACCCCCGTCCGCCGTTCTAGGAATACAAGCCCATATTTCAAAAACTAACAAATCTAGAAAGCTGAATTTTTTTTTAGAAATATATGTTATCTATTTAGGAAAAGTCAGAAAATTTCAAACGATTTCGCCCAAGCAAACAAAAGTAATCAACGGACGAAAGTGCTCAGGTGTCAAAATGACCCCTACCGCCGTTCTAGTGTTAATCTTTAACTGATGTGCCTAAAACGACACAACTGATGTGATCCGGTCTCTCAGACCCCTCAAATAAAATGAATAAAAAAATAACTGAAATGGTTGAATTTACTTAAATTTTGTCCTAACAATATCATTGTACTTCTCTTAGGAGCATGTGAATTAAATTGCATGAAAAAAGTATTTTATTCATATTATGTAACTTCAGTACAGAAAAGTAAAAAGCTGCAAAATTGTTTACAGCTGGGAATCGCGGGGTCTAGGAGACCGCGTGACATCACTTAAAGGTTAAAACAAGGAAACCTGTGCAATTTTGTTTTGGCTTTATCTTAAAAATTGGCTGAGATATAGCAGTTTGAATTTCTAAGTTAGCTGACATTTTGAAGCAATCTAGTTTTTGTCATTCTGCAACTCTCGTATTTATAAACCGATTGAGATATGTTTTAGAACGCGCATAGCACATAATAATTATCAATACCAATGTCTCAAAATTAGCTGGATTTGTCAAAATATGGAAAAATGGTAATTTAACAAAATGTCACAAATCAGAATTTTTAATAATCATAATATTTTAATTTAGTCTTCGTATCCATAAAAATTGATTGATGTAGAACATGTTTAATAATTAATATATTTATAAAAGGCATTACATTTCCATTATAACGTTCGAACTTTCTCTTTGGACTTTGTAACTATAATCAAACCAAAAAGCATAAGTTTATAAAAAAATTGCCCCAAATTATTTTTTCTGAAAATTTCACAGAAAAAGGTGTTTGTACATTTATATGTAAGTAAGTACATACATACATTACCCATCTTTCAGATTTTTTTGTTCTTTTTGTCATGTCAGGTATGTTATTTCCAAGATCAGTGAATCTACAAAACATTTTTTTTCAATTCACGTAAATCGAAAATATCCGACCAGTAATTAAATTTCGAAAAGTATAAACTTAATTTTCTTTCACGTCAATGAATAGTGAATAAAATAACAAAACATTTCACTCAAGAATAATGTATGTTTTAAAAGAAAATGATCGAAATTCAATTGTATGAAATCACAATACATGTTGGCACATAAGAATTGCCATAAGTTTTAAGTGTAATGTAGGTCAAAGATCACTATTCTCCTCTTACAAATTGTTCTAACTAGCAGACATTTCTGACATTCTGCCAGATTTATTGAGTTTAAAAGAAAGTTCAAGTGAAATGAAAGGTGTCATGCTATATGGCACCATGTATAAACTATTTTCTGGTACAAAAGTTTTAGCTGATTTTAAAGTAAAATCTTATATTGAAAACTCTTAATCAAATCTTTCTTTTCGCAAGCTTTTTAGAAGTTACAGTATTTCTCAAATTTTTACATACAAGGTAGTATCACAAGCCAGTGTTTTTCATGATTTCGAGATAAAATAAAAAAGTAGAAAAGATCGAAAACCAGTGTTAGGAAATCAGGTTACTTACGAATACATAAACATTGAACTAACTTTTATGTTTAATTTAGGTGAGCGATTACTGTTCTTTTCTCTTAAATAAGAAGACATTTCTGATATTGTGCCAGGTTTACTATGTTTAGAAAACCATTCAGAGAAAAGAAATGTGTTATAGTATAACATAAGATATTTCATGATTGAATGAAAAGCAGCTTTTTAAAACGTTTCCTTCAATTAGAAACGTATTATAAATTTTATCTTCGATACTTCTACAAGTTTTCGAGTGATTTCTAAAATATTTAAATGTAGGCCATTATTGTTAAAATTTTATTAATTTTCAAAGCTTCTAGTAGCAGTGGTCGGCACTAAAATCCTCCTTGTAATAATAATGTCTGATCCTTATAGATTTCATCTCACTAAATCAAAATATGACAATAAAATTACTGAATCACGCACATTTTTTTTTTTGTTTTTTGTTTTTTTTTGTTTTTGTTTTAAGTAGAAGACTTTGTTTTTAAATTTAAGGTCTTTTATTTATTACTATGCCATCAGTTGAAATCGCGCAATTAATAAAACGAATGGAAAAAAATATTCAAGTAATACGTAATTAAATCTGTAAAAACATTAATGAAGACAAATTGGCAAAAGGAATCAAGTATGTTAAGGGATATTACTGGACACGAGTGAAAGGAGACACTAAAGAAACAATGTACGAGACAAACATACAAAAAATACATTTTCATGATATATGTTATTGATTGATTATCTAAGACAGTCACAAGTTTTTTCATGTTTTCAATTTTATCTAACATTGAAAATTAAATTAAAGATCCTCCATTAATTGTTATTTTTAGAAATTGTTTATCTGAAAAATGTTATGGGTAGGAGTAATTTGGATATTATATTCAGATTTAGGAATGGCAGGCCTACATAATTCACATATTTCTTTTGAAGGGAGGCAAAACCTTTATTTTTTTTTTTTGTCAAAAGATGTAATTAAAACTGAGGATATGATAAAAAAGAACATTTTTTGGTCATAGAAAGTCAAAAAGTACAGTTGCAGTCTCTTTTTTCGATCTGGGAAGATACTGAAGTACATAACTTAAATCTTCAGTCTAAATGCAAATTTTACAATTATTTACCATGATAAGAAAAATATAAATACAGAGTAGGTTTATAAAGTAAACAAAATATTAATTTATTGTCTAAATATATCAAGACCTCATTACCAGCTGCGAGACCTCCTCCATCGGAATTTTCAATGGGGCCTTGTATTTCGGAAATTTTGATAATAGGTTGCACAGTCAGTCTTCAACAACAAATTGTTCAAGGGCCTACAAAAATTATCGTAAGCGAAACGCCTTTGGACACTTAATACTCCTCATTCGCTCTATGTCACTTGTCCTGGTATGTGGCGGTAGCAATCGTCAAAACACATAAGTACATTTTACATAGTTCGAATTATAATATAGATATAGTATACCATACAAATGAGTTATCCTTCGAATTGAATTGTCCCTATTCACCCCAAACAGAACATGTACGTGGGACAAGGACTGAATTATTTTCATTGGTAGCTTTAAAGGCATGTCAAAGAGAGCAGAAAAATTTTGGACAAAATTATAACTTTTTTTTAGGTTGTATTTTTGCCTTCACGCGAACGCAGCACAAATCCTGTCTATTTTACTTTTACCTTTATGGCCCGCAAAATGTTTTATAGACGAAGCATTACAGAACAGGTCATATTGATGGTAAAGAATTTTTAACAAAAATAATACTAAATATTTATTACTGTAAAAAGATCTAACAAACTTTTCTTGAAAGTAAATTTTTGTAAATGTGTGAAACACAGTTATGTGTTTAACTAATGACGGAAACTGGCTGATGATATGAGTGAATATAGAATGAAATAAAACAGTGTTTCAAATTATTTAAAATTTATGACGTGCAAAAATTTTTTAAAATTTATGACGATTTATCTTTTTGAATAAAGTGCGCGCTTCTGATTCTGAAGTAAATTTATAAATATAATAAAATTAATATTAAATGATAATTCAAAACTTTCTGAAAAAGGATGTAAAGATAATTCACAACTTCAGAAAATCAGGTTACTAATAAATTTAAAACAATATGATTAAAAATATTTAAATGAAGCTAATTTTTTTTTAATCATTTATAGCATTTTGTATTATCGCAAAATGTATTTATGGAAAAAAAAATATTTCACACAAAACACCGTATGCATCAAGGTAGCGTAATTTTAAATATTTTAACAGGAATAACAATTGCACATGAATTTCATTCTGAAAAAAGGCTATAACTATGTATTTGTAATAAGTGTTATTCCATTGTCGAAAAAGCTCTAAATCACAAGAGATTTATTTCTAAATGGATGAGGCATAATACAAGACATAAAAACTTTTAATCCATCCCACAGTATATTAACATGATAAAAACCGCTTGGCGCATTTATGCGTCATTTATAAAACTATCCTTAAATTCACCACTCGAAGTTTGAACAGTTATTTTTTATTATTATAATGGTAGATAATAAACCTATTATAATGATATTGCTTGAATAAAGTAATGAAAACTAGTATTAAAATTTAGGGTGTGAATACAAAATTACTCAATAAAATTAAAAAAAAACCGCTAGATTGGCAACACTGTTTGGGGCCTTTATAGTGTTAACATTTCTTTATAAAAACACCATACATACTGAAAGCAACAGAATGATTTTAAGGAATACCTTGCTTATAGAAGTCATAAAAACATGTAATGTATAAAACTATCTTCGTAAATATAGTCAAACAAATAACATATAATCAGAATTTCTTTAGCACAGATGCATGAGCATAGAACAAAACTGTTCTGTATGTATGCATAAGAACAACCTCTTTTTCTCTCTGTTTATTAAAGAGTTCTTTTTTCCAATTTGTTTTAAAGAAATGTCAGGTATGTCACTTTCCCGACAAGTGAACACATTACATAACATTTTTACTAGTCACGATTTGCGAAAATGTCCAACCAGTAATGAAATTTCGAAAACTGCAAAACTCTTTTATTTTTAGGTCAATAAACAGTGAATACAAGAACAAACCATTTTTCTGGATAATAAAATACATTTAAAAAGAAAAAATGATTGAAAGCAAAGGTGAGGAATCCAAATACATACGAATACATAAGAATTCCCATAAGTTTTAAATTTACTGTAGATCAAAAATCCGTATTCTTTTCTAACAAATTCTTCTAACGAGAAGACATTTCTGACATTGTGCCAGTTTTATTGAGTTTAAAAGAAAGTTAAAAAGAAATGAAAGGTGTCAGGATATACCATTAGATATTTCACGCTACACTGAGTTTGGCTGAATTTAATGTATTGTCGTCTATTAAAAGCTTTTACAATATTTATTATTATTATTTATTATTTTATCTACTTGTTTTGATTTCATAAGTATTTTCTGAAAATTCTAGCTGTAGGCCAATACTGTTCATTTGTAAAATACGATGATTTAAAGTGAAGAATGTAACAAAACATTTAATAAACTGTAAACTTTTTTAACCATGCAGTAGTTGCGTGTCGGTATTTTTGCCGCTTATATAAATTATATTCTCTTAACTGATACCCCCTTACACATCCAATGGCGAACTACCGTGTAGCTGACTTTAAACGTTTCTTCATCCCCATTGTGAAGTAAATATCCATCTCTGATTTTCCTTCAGGTAAATTTTGACAAGCAAAGTTGAAATTGGTCGAACAGTCTGCGCAACGATCACTAATATTAGTTAATTTTTCCCCATTATTTCAAATCTCTTGAATAAAATGCAAAATTTAAGTAAAGTGCAAATTTATCACTAAATTGAAATGTAATATTCGAATGTTATGTGAAAAACTATTTCTTATTTTACATTTTCTCTATGTAGGGGGCCGGCGCCGAAAAGACCGAGACCGTCTAACAACGTCTAATAGCGTCTAATAACTGAAAAAAAGATGCGACAACACTTGGGTTAAAATTTCTGTGAGAAGATTTATTCAATTAATTTTATTCTTAAAATTTCAAATTCAATTTTATAATCATTTTCTATTTGAGCAAAAATTTAAATAAAATTAAGTTACAAAAATTAATAAACGTAATGACATGGTAATTTTTAAATAAATATCTTTCAATACAAATTTAACGATTTAAACTACTAACATAAGAGATAGGCATCTAATTAAATTATGCCATTTGTTTTAGCCTATGTTACATAAAGACATCGTGAGGCGTTAATTGTTTCATTTGTGTGTTAATATTGTCAGTTTGAAACTTTTTTTCTTAAACTATTTATTGTTAATGAAACGGGAATATTTATTGCACGATGTCGAAATATTGAGTATGACAAAGAAGACGTACAAATAATAGTATGAGTGATAGAATTTAATTCATTCAAAATCGTACGGAAAACTGTGCTAAAAGGATAAAGTGAGGGGGGGGGGGATCAAATGTATATTCTGATGGCTCTAAAAGATAATCCAAATAACTGGACAAAATCATACAGAATGGAATCCCGGCATATTATGTGAAAATACCTAAACACTAGGTCGATTATTTTTAGCAGCGATTACGAGACTTCATAGTTCAGTAATTCTTTTTAAAGTGTTTTTTCTTCTAATCACCTTATATGTAGGAAATAAATATTTTGTATTATAAATCCTACTAAAAATACGAACTTTGGTACAAAGCATACACACAGGAACAGCAATAGGTAGTTGTAAAGTGACAATGGAATTATAAAATTCAATGGCTACTTAAGAAAATAAGTATATTAATGAAAGTATTAAAAATTCAGTTTACAAGTCATTCGATGTATGTCATCGTTTTTTTGCAACATCAGAGTCTCGGTCAGGTTTGATTTTTTTCTAGGTTTAGCTTCATGCCTCTGTATATTTAAAATGAAATCAACACTTTCTTTTCCCAAAATATTTCTTTGTAAATTTTCACGATGTTTCCTTTCAAATTCGAAAGATATTGCTTTTATTATAGTACTGAAGCAGATAAAGGTAATTACACATTTTTGAAGACCTGAACAATCATTCGGTGACCCACCAAAACATTGTCTTTCATCCACCAGTGGTTCACTACCCATAGAGTGCGAACCGTCGCTTTATGTTATAACAAAAATACAAATCCAAAATAGCTGAAATTCTGTAATCGAACGTTTTCCCCTCCAACACGGAATTGGATTGATTAGTGTAAGGAATGGACTTTATCAAATTTATAAATTCGAAAACACTCTATAATCGAATACCTTTATAGCTAATACGAATTAAGCATGCTTGAGATGTAATCATTCCTGAACATAAACCGAAAAGCACTGTTTGTATAACTACAGCAAAACATGTTGAAACATTTACTGGCACTCTCAGATAATATATTTGAAAAATATGCTATAAATTCCTAGCTTGTAGGGCATCTATTAGTTGTCGCAAAGTTTGTTCATATTTGTATACTAAGTCACCATATGTTTATATTTAAAATAAATTGTTTACCACTTCGTTTACCAGAGGGATTCAATGAATCCTACAGGTGCATTCACAATGATTTTTCTCATGGAAAAATACAGAAGATTCTGTAAATACGCGACTTTTTCTGAAATGTCCTACACTTTTTGAAAATTCTGAAAATATGTGATTTTTTGGAATGTTTTGCCGTTTTTATAAAAAAAGAGTAGAACATTCCAGGAGAAGACCAAAATTTACAAAACATATATTATCAGAATTTTCAAAAAGTGTAGGACATTTCAGAAAAAGTCGCGTATTTACAGAATCTTCTGTATTTTTCCATGAGAAAAATCATTGTGAATGTACCTTTAGGATCCATTGATCCCCTCTGGTAAACGAAGTGGTAAACAATTTATTTTAAATATAAACGTATGCATACTTAGTAAACAAATATGAAAATCTTTGGGACAACCAATAGGTGCCCTACAAGCTAGGAATTTATAGCATATTTTACAAATATATTATCTGAGAGTTATGGCTTTTTTATGAAAAGTGTAGAACATTCCAGGAGAAGTCCAAAATTTACAGAATTTTCAGTCTTTTTGTTCCAAGAGAAAATTTTGAATGTATTTGCCCTGTCCATTCGACCATTCTGATAGTCAGAGTGTTATGAAAAGTCTCAAATTCAATTGGGCTATTTCCTGACAAATTACTGAATGAATTTTATTCGTAAATGCATCAAATTCACAAAATGATTTTTTTAAATTTTCGATAAAGGCAAAAAATAAATAAATAAATAAATAAATAAATAAATAAAATAAAATAAAATTTTTTAATTGTCTTTTTGAACAGAAATTTCAGACAACACAGTACGGAAACCGTCATCGTTTAACAGAAATCGCTTAAAACTGAATATGTAAGGTATTTGTTCCCAAATGAAAAAAAAAAAATAATGTTCAATATTAAATATAAAATATAAAAATATTAAATATAAATCTTAAATATTCATGTAATAGTTTGCCAACTTCACGCTTTTACATTTACGAACAAGTTAGTGACTGTAATTGAAAGTTATCCGTTGTTCAGCGAAAAAAAAACAATTTTTTAGAACAACCTCCATTTGTTTTTTACAGTTTATATGTAGCTTATATTTAAAATCAACGCGACTCACTGAAGAAAAATCACACTTTAAAAATAAAATTTTAGTTTCCACGGTTTTTTTGCAATCGGGTTTTTATTTTAATATGTCCATGTAACATCATGTTTAAGACAGAAACTAACAAATGTTCACATTAACAAAAAATCAGTTTTATTTGCTTTTTCTGAAAAATTAAATGACGACTCGTTCAGTTTTTTTTTTTTCTGAAAAGAAAATTATTCAATATAAATATGGCTTCATAGAAAAAAAAAATGTTTTTAATTTTTAAACAGGTAATTGAAAAATTTATGTAACATTATTAGTTTTCAAAAAGAAGAATAAAAAATAATTACTGATGGTTAATTAGGGCAGGGGAGTACACAGTGAGACATGGTACACAGTGAGATAGCAGCCACTTTGACATATAGTTGTAACTTTTTCTTCAACTTGGCACACACACATAACGACCTCATCTCATGCAAAACGTGTACGTAGTTTCGGCACTTCAGTTGCTCGTCCCACAAAATAGTAAATAATTCCTTATTTTAACGTCTAATGTAGAGTTCCTTTAATTTTAATTAATTAATTAATTTATTTATTTTAATTTATTTCTTTCAATATGACATATATTTACTTAACCAAACCTACCTATGTCTAATAATAGATTATTTCGTCAAAACGACATAATTGTTTTAAAGCGATGAAATTGATGTAACAGATGTGGCATCCATTTTGTTACAACGTAACAAAAGTACACAGTGAGACACATAGTTGTGCTACACAGTGACACGTGTCTTATTGTGTATCCACTATGTGGTTCTCATGCTAAAAAAGTTATTTATTAATAAAGGAAGGTTTCCCTCTCTATCTCTCTTTCGCTCTGCGTGTGTCGGCGTGCGATGGCTAGGAAAATTTACTAAACATAAGAGACTGAAAATTTGCATGAAGGTAACCCAAGGTCCACCATTGTCCAACCGAGGCTCATATTTTTAATATTTTGAAAGTCTACAAATATTAATTAGAAATCATAAACTGCAGGAAATTATTGATAGAGTGTAAAAATGTATGATTTAGGAAAATATATACAGTCGTGGAAAAAAAAGCAAACACCCCTACTAACTCCCCAACAAATTATCGTAGACAAAAGTTACTGGTACCGGACGATTGGAAATAAAGTCTACTTTTAAAGGGTGTGTATAAAATTTGCTTAGGGGGCCATATACATATTAAAACGAATCCAAACTTCATTTTTTTTCAATGGCAGTACCCAAATGTAACAAGATATTTCAAATCTTCGGTTCAAAATATGCCTAGAAACCAAATTTCAAGTCATTCGAATGATAAGTTTTTGAATTATAGGCATTCAAAATTTAGCGCCTCTAATGTTAAATTACATTTTCATATTTTTATTTATATCTCCTGAAATTATGTTCCTAATGAGCTATTTTTTTGTGTAGCAATAATACTAATATACCCAAACATAAATACGTTGAATTGGAAATTTTTATAATTTTATGATATGAATTATGAATTATGAAATTAATATTCGAAAAAATTATGAATTGCAACATACATTTTTTTTGATGGATTTAGATTTATTAAGTCCTGCTTTATGGAAATCCAAAATTTCACATTTTTCTTCCAAGTAGTTTTCAAATTATGCTTAAAAAACGGCAAAATGATGGTTTGACGGTCTATGATAGAAGTGAGTAAATTTTTGAAATTTATTCTGCTATCCTCTAATCAAACAGGTTTCATTGACGCTTAAAGGTGCCTTGATCAAGAAGGCGGCTCTCTGGGGTAACATTCAAGTTCGGAACTTCAATTTGGATACAGCCCTTAAAATACGCTCGTTTTAAAATAATTAATTTCTCGGAAACTTATGGCACGAATTGCATAAAAAATTGTTTATAGGCTAATTGAAAGGTGTAGAGTTCATTTATGCTGTCAGAATTGTGTACTACTATTGAAAAAACAAAGTTATGGTTCGTTTTAATATGTAGATGGCCCCTTAAACAAATTTTAAATTCATCACTTAAAAGTAGACTTTATTTCCTTCGGTACCAGTAATTTTCTTCTACGATAATTTGTTGAGAAGTTAGTAGGGGGTGTTAACGTTTTTTTTTTTTTTTTTTTTTTTTTTTTTTTTTTTTTCTACGACTGTACATTGTCTCACTGTGTACTACTTGTGGTACACAGTGAGACAATTTTTGATACTCCGTGATGCCGCTTCTGTGCATTTATAAATAACGTTTTTAAAACCATTTGTACATTAATGTGTAGCGCATTTGTGTAGCTTAAAGATGTAGCAAAAAAAAAAAAAAAAAAAAAATCAAAAGAATAAAAATAGTCACCATTTGTTAACTAATATTAATTTTCGTCACACTGTGTACTACCCTTCCCTATACTTAAAGTAATCTTTTACTTATTTAATAAGAAATCTGGGAAAATTCAACAGTTTTGAGGAAGACGATGTGACAAGTGATTGCCCAAATAACTCTGCGTACGAATTCTTTGAATTGGGACTTATCAGTGTTGGATATAGGGCCACATTAAAAAATTCACAATATCTAGAATAAATTTTTAAGTAAAAAACATATTAAAATTTTTATTTTAACAGTATATCTAATTAGACAAACTTTCGCAACTTATTAAATTTTTACTGAGGCATAGTTTTCTGAATATTTATCTGAGAATAATGGATATAAAATATTTGAAATGTATTGTTTAATAAGAAAGATTTTCATAGACAAGCTTATAAATGGAAAATCTATAAATTACATTTTTTGCCTCTATCTTCTCCCATGATTTCCTCTATAAGCTCTAAAACAGAAGGATATAATTTGTTTTTTCCCACTTACATCAATGGATTTTTTTATGTAATGGCATATAGTCACGATCTTCTATAGAATATTAAAAAGTATATGTAAATACTGAAAACAGCAAAAATCAATAGTTTTTGTGTTATTAAAAGTTTTTTGAACGAGTTAAAATGCTTTTTATAGCAGCATAATATTGTTCTTTATGTTAAAGCTGTTTAAAAAGAATTCTTTGTACATGCTTTTTTTTTAACTTACCATTATATTTGTATATGGCAGTTAAATCTTGTTACTCATTTTTTACACACTTCGTGTTTACTTAGAGCTTAGGAATTTGGAATATATATGTATTCCTGAGGGCAATATGGGAATTGGACATTGAATTCTTTTAAATTCGATCCCTCAGAGGGAAACGAGGGGAATTTACCTAATGGTTACTCAGTTATAGTTTCATTTCCAATGGGGAAAATAGTATAAACTTCAACAGTATTTGTTAAAACTGACAGATGTAGCACAATAGCGCCAAAATTTTGGCCAATATGACAATATATCGTCATATTTGGCGAAACAAAACAATCTTCCATTATCGAGCTCACCGTAATTTAATTTAAATTCCGAGCATATTAGGTTTTTTTTTTCAAGACTTTTCTACTTTTTAGTGCATTTAAAACATATATACACACACACACACACACACACATATATATATATATATATACAGTAAAACACCGATAATTCGGATTAATTGGGACCAGACCCGATCAGAATTATCGAAAATCCGGATTATCCGGATGAAAGAGAAAAAATGAAATAAAATAAAACATACTTTCAGAAAATCACCTTTATATTAAACAGATTGAATATTTACAGACAGTAAAAATGTTTACTTTGTAATTATAAAGTTTGTAATCTTCTGCTGTGCCAGTTTTATATACCTTTTGCGGGCCACACGGTCACGCATCCGCTTCGTTGGGTGTAGTCTCCACCTGACGTCCATTCACCATTAATTGTTCTAAATGAGACGTTGTTTCATTATGGCTAATAACTTTTGGTTGATCCTCATTGATAACGTGAAACACTAATACATACATTTTTACCATATCCAGCTTCTTCACTAAAATCACAGACAAAGCAGAATGTGTTAAAAAATTGGCAAAAACGCTGGCCGGATTCAGACACAGGCCAATATACGAAGGAATTCTTGCCATTGGTTGACCACAAGTATTTCGTAAACAACAGATACTTACACATATTTTTAACAAATCACGGCCCCTTTCAGGAACACTTATACAAAGTTAACAAAAGAGACTCCCCACTATGCATTTGTGGCTTGCCGTCAACATCGTTACACTATGTATTATACTGTACATTAACATCGCATTATCATCTCAAAAAACACACACGTATGAATTTAGCAAGTTGGTGGCGGGATGTAAAAGAGAAACCACAACTACTCAACAAGATCATACAATGCATGAGGTTTATAGAAACAAACGAGTACATCTTTTCAAATCCAGAGCCATTCTAGTTCGACTCCATCACTAGGGTGTAGCATGGAGGGAGAAACGGGTTATTAGCGGGTGCCAGAAACTTCTATCACTTTTGAATTTTTATCTTGTGCATCTCTCCAAACTCTTGTATTCGCAAATTGTAAATAGTAGGTGTGCTGTAATGTGTTTCTAATTGTGATGTTCAATATTGTGTGTTTAATGTACTGTGAAATCCCTGTAAATCCATGAAAAATGTAAATAATTATGCAATCACATTCAAATGATCCTCGTGTAATCACTACATACAGTCATGTAAATAGTAGGTGTTTGATATTGTGTTGTAATGTGTTTCTAATTGTCATGTTAAATATTGTGTGTTAAATGTACTGTGACGTATATATATCCAAGAAAATTGTAAACAATTATGCAATCACGTTAGGTGAAATGATCGTCATGTAATCACTACACACAGTCATATATCTCGATGTGAAATCTTCGGTTCGTCCAGAAAAATTGGGTAACCAATTGTGATTGTAATTGTAAATCTCACAGTAACCGAAATAAATCTCAGCAGCTTGATCAGGGACCCGACGCTCCCTCTCAGACTCTGGTTGAGAGTCGGGAGGAGTGGATGTGGTCTACCCCTCGGGATTGCACTAACACTCTAAAGCGAAAGCTGAGTTCCCGAGGTGGTCATCGCTATCTTTGATAACGGTGTTTTCGTCTGCATCATCTTCATTTTAGTTTTCTTCAGTTGTGCACAAAGCGATTATTTCGTCATCTATAAGTAAGGAGTAACCTTCATTAATTTCTACTTCTAACCAATTGCTAATATCGCTGATATCAACATCTGAGAAACCATAATTTTTTTTTTTTTTTAACATGCTCATAAAATCTTCAGGTGTAATTTCTCTTTCATTCTCTCTTATTCCTCCTTCTGTTTCAAAATTATTATTCGAGAAATCGCAATTTGTAGGCGATAAATTCTTCCACGACTTTCGGAGAATACTCTTAGCACACCGATCCCAAGATTCAGCAATCATATAGATTACTTTCTTGATATTGTTTGATTTGAGAATCTCTAACACTCCATGCTCTCCATCATCTTCTAAAAGTTCATTCGGCATTTGTCGTTTATAAACTTTCTTAATGCTCTGAACTCCTTGATCCACTGGTTGTACCAGCGGTGTCACATTAGGTGGTAAAAACTTTACCGTTATGTTTCCTTTTGTCAGTTGACTTTCTTCGGAGTGTGTCGGGGCATTATGAAGTAGGAGGACAGCTTTGATGGGTAAGTTGCGCGATTTTAAATATTTTGAACACCCGGAACCATAAAATTGTCAAACTTAAAGTGATACGTTGTTGTTTCTTTGAAAGAATAACATCAAAGAATTTAAAAAAGAATGCTTAAGATATTCTTCTAAAGATTTCAGAAAAGACTTTTTTATTCAGAATACGCGGATGAAGTAAATGAGTATTATGGAAATTTATCGATCGCGTCTCAAACTTGAAAAAAAAAAAAAACCCGACCAGACCGATCCGGCTTATCCGAGATCCGAATTAACGGGGTCCGAATTAGCGGTGTTCCACTGTATATATAACTGGGGGAAAAAATGAAGAACTTTACAAATGGTATATTCTGGAATTGCACCATGGCTATCCTGAGAAATTTTTGAAGAGTCTGCTGCATAATTTCGTAAAGTGTAAGACTTATCGCAGAGATTTAGAGGTTATGCGGATTGGAAGAGAGGAGTAACTGTAAGTTTGACTGTTTGGGGATTACGTGCACGTTTGTTGGAGTTTCACGTTTAGTTGATTGTTTTCGATGGGGTCTTGGCAGCTCATTCGACTTGTTAGTTTTTTTCAATTGGTCTTGACAGGTTGTTAAGGGAGCGCTGTGAACTTAAAATTGGTTTAACACCGCAGAGCATGTCGCAAGTGCATGCCGCCTGTCTCCATTGATTTAATTTCTTCTGTTTTTAGTTATTGAATAATATTTAAAGTTTCCTGTTTTTAAAGCATGTTGTTTTTTAAGTTAGTTGTTTTTAGTTATTTTGGTTGTTGTCATTTGGTTTGGTTTATTTATCTTCGGTTCAGTTCTGTGGTTTTGAATTTTTGGTTTGTTTTTTGGATATATATATATATATTCTCTATCTTTGTGAATTTTAATGAAAGCATGTTTTTTTAAGAATTTTTACATTTCTATCTATTTTTAATTTTTTTTTTTTTTTTTTTTTTTTTTTTTTAATACATTTCTTGCTAAAAATCTGGAATTAGATTTTACTCATAGAATATTTTATATTTGAATACGATTTAGATGTATAACAAGACATTTCTTTTGATTGGCTTGGTTAAGCTAATGCTAAACCTTATAATAAATTATACTATAACTTGTTTGTATATCGCGTATAAGAATAAATATATTCAGAAATAGATATAAGTCCTTATATGGGTGGGAATTCAACAGTGTTGAATGTTGTTGCAAGTGAAAAAAATCATCCTATGCCAGTAGATATTTCCAGTTTAAGGGGTCCTGTAGTTTTTAGAAGCGACGAAAATTAACGAAAAAAAATTCAAAGTTTGTATTAGCCTATCTTTAAACCTTTTTATATATCAAAGTGAAATTTTGAATATTGATTAAGACAGTGCTTTGTAATATGCTACCATTAGAAACTGATTATCCTTTCACGGAATTTGTGTATTGTTGGAATTAAAATAGTTTTTTTTTTTTTTTTTTTTTTTTTTTTTTTTTTACTCCGTCACTGCGCGTATGATATCCTAAGAACGTATGCATGGATTGCTATGAAGTTTGGTATAGATGGAGGAGAAATATAGATCCAGTAATGATCGACTTTGTGTTTACTGATTTCATGAGGGCGTGTGTTGAGGATGTAGTAGGATACACCCTACGCCCATTATAAACTAGAGGCGATAATAAAAGAGAGTGGGTAGTCTGTTTTCTCCTTTTTGGTTCCTGCATCTGGATTTTTTTCTCATGGTTTGATAACCGCCTTCGTAAGCAACAGAGGGTTAGCTCCGTGTGTTATATTTTGTGTCAGAGAGAACATTAAACTGATCCGATGAATAATGCTGATGTCTAGCGTTGTTCGGGACTTGCGAGAGTTTCAGTTTTGGAATGCCATTTCTGAAACGCTTATAACTAGAAACGTTCATGCAGTATTCGTCTCAATTGTTTTTGGAGAAATAAAGTTTTCTCTACTATCCCAATATCTCATAAATGAAATAAAACTTAAGCGATGCACCAGAAGTTTCAAGAAAATTATGCAAAGGTATGAATTACTTTGGAAAATGAAATTGCACAGGTTCATGAGATGACCAGAGACGATGAATTGATGGATTGGACCAGAGAGGATGCGGTTTACTCGAGTACCTCATTGAGCGCAGGAAATTTGAAGGTTTCCAATGCATGCTGGCCGTTTTTCTAAAGAGGAAGATGCAGCACACGGTGGGTGATTTGCCGAATCTAGCTGGCTAAAATTATTTTTGTCGTCTATATAGTCGCATCGCAATGAAATTAAAAAATGTTAATGATATTCACTATTGAATGTTAGATATTGCAAAATGTATCATGTAGCAGTCATAATTTCGTTACAGGGACATTCAAAAGAATTTCATTGTAATACGGCCTATGGGAAAAAATCGTTTGCGGTGATTTTTAATGATATTTCATAATTTCAAACACTTTGAAATTTATATACATACCTATGAAGTGCACTACAAGATGAGTGCTATAGCATATGGTATGAATAACAATTATCGATCATTTAGAGGTACCCTGAAAAGAATTATATTACATCACGGTCTATGGAGAAAAATTGTTTGGTGTGTATTTAGTTCATGTTACACTATTTCAAAAGTATTTAAATTGATATATATCTCCGAGGTGCTCGGTAAGATGCTTACTATTGAAGATGATGTGCATGGCATTCATATTTCATACATAGGGATACACAAAATAAATCGGTTATATTTCTCTCTATGTGAACAATAATTGATTTAAGTGCGTTTTAAGTTCTGGAACACTTTTTTAATTATAAAAATTGCATACCATTTAGAATGTATAAATTCTATAAATCATATATATGGCTGCACAAAACATCTGAAATACATTTTCGTTTATTGACGGAAATTGCTGACGGGGAATTTTCAACTGTGCTATGCGTTCCTTAACTTTTCTAAATTTTAGCATATCGTGAATTATATGATAAATCTATAATTCATATACAAGGATGTACAAATTTTTCAGTTATGTTTTCGACTTTGGTTGAAATTGTGTTTTCAAACACGTTATATGTTTTACAAATTATTACTTAGACATGGTTTTTCACATAATTAAGCTATGGAGTTTTATTATAGTAGACCGAATACGTTGAAAAATGTTTCATCTGACGCATGATCTTACGTCCTTCTTGATAATTTTAATGATACTTTCTTTACGGTATGGAAGATAAAATGATAAAACTATTTCTGTATTATTATAACAAATTCTCGAATTTATTTTTCTAAAATTTAAGATACGGGACAAACATTTGTCTGCTTTATTGAAAATTGTTGCGTTGTATGTTCTGTTGTATATTTATATTTATATCTGTACAAAGGAACCTTATGTAAAGAATGGGAATCATAAGATATCATTGGAAATGTCTATATACTGTTTTGCATTGTATGAAATCTGAATTTGGAGAATTGTCTGAAGTAATTTTGTAACCACTTGAAATTTGCAGCAAAAAAATATAATTTACATCACTTTTTCCTCAGGTACCTACATACAACTGGCAACATTTGTCCAAATTTAGTTATAAATTTAAATATTTCGCGCTTGCAAAGCATGACTTCATGTGCTCTTCATTGTAACTTTCCTCTATATTTTCAACTAAATTTACATTTTCGTTAAATTTTAAATCATGTTGCGGTTGCATAATGGTGCAAAAGTTTATTTATGTGACTAACTTAAATTCTGCTGTCTTTGATAAAAAGAAAATGGTACTTGAATTAAAATTTCAAAAAAAATTATTCAGACTTAATAAGCTAAAAACAATTGAAAATAGTAGGAAGGTATCTAAGGGCTGATAAATTAAATTGTAACGAAAAGGTAATAATCTAGACTATTGAATCTTATCAAAAATTGAGCTTAATCGTGCTTTATCTTATAACCTTTTCTAAATTAAAGCTAAAAAATTGTAAAAAAAGTACAGAGTTTCTTGCGATATTAAATATGAAATAACAGCTGCTATGTGCAAAATTTATGCAAGTAAATCTTATAAAATAAAGTCCATATTTTGATTTGAAGCGTTCATAAGCATGCAGTATATTGTATTCCGCTTCAAGTAACAGATTAAAGAACAATACTCAAATTTATTGATTCATTCCCAACTAAGAAGCACCAACTTTGGACTAGTCTATGGACCGTGCAATTATATTTATATCAAAACCTATATCAGGGTACAACGCACTAACTATTGAGATATAACAGGCAAAAAATAAATTACGCTGGGATAAACTTTTAAAAATTGACTTTTGGCCAGCTAGAAACAGTAAATCACCAATCATGCAGCAGCTGCCGGCATAAGGAGGGTCGGAAGTGAAAATATCTTGAATTAGAAGTGAACCTATTATAGGGTATTTCATTCATGCTATACTAGAAATATTGTACAAAACTTAACTAAATATTAATGAAAGCTCTAGGATTTTGCAATGATCATGTGGACGGCTGTATTAGAAAGAGTTGTGTGCCGTATTGACGTAAATTGTGGATGTTATCCCTTGTGTGCCCTGAGAACTTTATGTCCTATGGTGAAAGCAATGGTGGATTTAATTCCTTCGGCATCATGAAAGCTTTGATGAGTCATTCATGTTTAATATTATTAAAAGGGCAACATTATTTGAATTTTGTTTAAACTCTATGAAACGTCTTATTTAGAGTCTTGTAACTGTCACATTTCATTATTATCCAACTTTGTATACTACTGAATTTAAACATTGAGAAATAATTAATACTAATTCAGACAACTGTTTATAAGTAGCGGTACTGTAGAATAAAATTAAAATTTACTATATTTTTCTCTTATTAATGTATGGTGATTAAATAATATGTAAATTATATTAAGTATCATTAATGTTCTATCATATTTCAATAAACTAAAAAAATATTTCTGTTAAATGAGCCTATTTTCTTGATATAAGTACTTCTTTAATTTTAAATTAAGAGAGAGTAGGGGTATAGAAAGGAATTTAGTTTAAGAACTTTTTTTGAATATTAATTTAAAGATTACTACTTTATTATATCTTGAATAATGAAAGTTATAATACATTATAAAAAAAAGGGGGGGGGGAATTAACTTATATATTAGTGGTTTCTTGCTATGATTTAAGCCATCTGAAAATAATTAGCTATTTTTAAACTTACACAACGCAAACCTTATTTTATTGAATTTTATAGCTCTCATTTCTATACGATCAGGCAGTTGGGTCTATTAATCATCCTTATTGACCTTTTATTCACTATTGCCTCTCTTTTACATGTATTCAAAATTATTAAGTAATTTGCTGTCATTTTAACGTTAAGTGGGAACTATTATAATATTTATTAAAGGGAGTTTTTAAATTTCTAAAGTTGGTTTCTGGCAACAGAGAAGTTAATCAGGATGGTAAATTAAAGGCGACATATTAATATATAAATAGAATAACGCAAAAACTTTGGCTTTATGTCAGAATAGTATCAATTAAATGGACTCTCGCGCGGTTGTCCCGTTCCATGATAATAATCTTTAATAAACCAAATATTTGTATGATTAACACGATTTCGTATGAATTTATTTTTTTAGTGAAAAATTTGTGAAACAATATAGATATTTAGATGTAAAAGATTTCGTAAAATGACATTTTTTGTTTTTTTAGTTAGGTCGTTGGACAAATAAGAAATATCTTGTTCACAAAAATTTTATTGGTAAAGATAGACAGATATTGTTAGATAGATATTGTTAGAGACTTAAAAAATTCATAAAGAAATTGAAATCTAGTTGTAAAACAACTAAATATTCTCCTCACTTTTTGCTTCTTGTTTTGTTTTTTGCTGGTCCTTTAAGATAACAAAAATAAATGTAGTTCTTATCGTCAGAAATCTCGGAAATTTTAATCGTTTTAAACGGTATCCCAGTCCTCTTAAAAATTTCCTGAAGAAAAATTCATATTTAGTAGTGAAAACCCAATCCGAAGCCGAGAACAGCGCGCGTTTTAGCGTTTACATCGAAAGTTTCTCAGATTATACTTTTTTAAGGTTCTTGTATTCTCCATTAACATTTTCAAACTAATGTAGGTGATGTACGTACAACCTACCGATATACTCCAAAAATATTGTGTCGAAATACCGAAGTTTATTTACTTTTAATGTAGCAATAAGATCGTCTTCCAAAAGCACAAAATGACCTGCAGTGGCGAATTTTTTCAAAATGGTTGAAATTCGATTTTTTTAAACAGATTGCTGCGTCGATAAGAAAAAGTTTTCATTTTTATACAGGTATTTTTGGGGAATTGCTACCAATGAATTGCAACCCTAATCGAGCACCGTTCGTATTGGAGAAAAATTTTCCCGCGAAATCAACGCTTATATTTATTTTTTTTTTTAATTTAAAAAAAAGAATTAACGAAATTTTGTTTAACTCATTAAAGCGTTTAGAACGCAAATGCACGAAGTTAAAGAATATGTCTTCTTTTTTTCCGCATCCCAAACTGATAATGGTGAAATAAGATCACTACTTGGTTCTTCCCTTCTCGCGTTTGAAAAGCAGGTAGGATCACTCCTGCCAATTTATAAATATAAATATATATATATATACATATATATATGAGATTGCAATTACTATCCCGGCAAATTGTCATAAAACTAGCAAAACTCGAGGCTTTCCTCGCGTAATACTTAAAGTATGCCACGTAATATTTTTATGTATAATTTTTTTTAGTAGAAATTATACTTTTAGGATTAATTCAAAAATTGCTAATTAAGCCACATTTTGACTAAACTTCCTTATTACATTGTATTAGGCAGAAATGAGGCCTAAGTTAATAAGCAAAACTTAAACTATTTCTAAACAAAAGATAATTTAGAAAGTATTTTGAAGCTTTTTTGCTCAAATTATATGCTCAATTCAGCATTCATTTGAAGTTTTAATTTTTTTAGAAACCGTTCTTTATACGCATCTACATCTTGAAATTAACCATCATGTCAAATTCCAAGTTTTTTGACTAACGGATTTCAACCTCTGTGGTGGTATTGGCACTATCATAAAATGCTTATGTTGAAACAGAGACTGTCACCATTAATTTGCCAACATTAATTATGAAATTGGTTTTGTATTTCCTAATATTCCATATAAAACGTAATTTGCAAATTTTTTAAAGGCTTTTTTAGAACGTTTGTTGCTTCTACCAACCGCAGTTGGTAGTGGCAACGCCATGCAATACAGCCTGTATACAATCAGAGACTGTCATCATTGATTTCCAAGCATTACTTTTGTAATAGTTTTATTATTTCGAGAGATTGCATAGAAATCGTAATTTAGAGCTTTTTTAGAACGGTTTACGCTCCTTCCCTCCTCTTCACCTCTTTTAAATTACGAATTTATTTTCGACAGTTCTTAAAGGGAATTTATATTTTATAACTATTTAAAGTTTCTAGTATCTTCAGTATGACTTAAATCACAATTCAGAACGTTTTCTGTTCCTGCAGCTCTCTGGTGGTAGTGGCACCGACATAAAATATGGTTTATATTTGAGCAGGTTTCATCACCACCTATTTGCAACTATTATTTTTTTAATCGGTTTAGTATTTAAAAAAAAATCCATAAAAATCTTTTAAGTAATTACCATGACAAATTTCAAAATGTTAGACCCCTCAGTATCACAAAAACGCAATTTTGAACATTTTTTGCTCCTGCAACTCCAAGGTGGTAGTGGCAACAACATAAAATATTGCCTATATGAGAGCGGACACTGCCATCATCGATTTGCAAACATTACTTTTTAAATCGGTTTGATATTTCCTGACATTGCGTATAAATCGCAATGTGGAAGTTTTTAGAATTTTTTTCATGCATTTTCACCAATTTAATTTTCAAAATTTTCGGAAACTGTTCTTAGAGAGCATTACATCTTATAAGTAATTATCATGCCAAAATTCAAGATCCTAGCTTCTGCAGTTTTACAAAAATCACAATTTAGAATGGTTTTGTGCTCCTGCAACTCTCAGGTGGTAGTGACACCGACATGAAATAGAGCTATGTTAGAGCAAGGGCTGTCCCCCCCAATTTCCAGCAATTACATTTGAAATTGATTTGATACTTCCTGAGATTGTGTGGAAATCGCTACTATTTAGAGCGTTTTTAGAACGCTTTTCGCGCATTTTTCACCCCTTTTAATTTTCGAATTTTTAAAGAAATGTTCTTAGAGATCATTTATATCTAACAAGTAACTACCATGCCAAACTCCGTGTATATAGGCCATTCGGTAACACAAAAATCGAATTTTTAGGACGTTTTCTGTTCCTGCACCCCATTGTGGCAGTGGCAAACACATAAAATATTAGTGGCAACGACATAAAATATAGCCTATGTTGGAAGAGGGACTAACGTCATCAATTTGATACCATTGAAATCGGCTCGTTAATTCCAGATATTGCGTCCTACAAATAAACAAACAAACTTTACTTCTTTATAATATTAGTATAGATCAGAAGCACCAAGTGCATGAGGATTTTCCTTGCACTATATTCATACAAATTTTCAGACCCGTGCGAGGAAGATTTACCTTGCCGTCCCAGACGTATCCACACACACACACACACAGGCAGAAACTTTCTAGTATTAGTATAGATAAAACGGCGAAATAATCTCTGCAATTGTTATTGAGTTCTTGTCAAAAGATTTCATTCCAAAATTGAGGAATTATTTCATATCATTTCAAGTGTACTCATTAAAAAGAAAATTGTAACAATATAATTTTTCTTCTATGGCACTTTCTTGCATTTTTTTTTCTAAAACAATGGCGCGTTATGTAAGCATATGCAGGTACGATTTTTCTAATTTAGCAACTCATTATTTATCCGACATTTAAAATTACTAGTTCGTGAGACTTACGATTAATGGTCTTATGATTAAAACTGACACTGACATCTACGGAATTAACTACTAACAATCTGTTTACTAAACTGTAATTGATATACATCTTCTCTATTTTTTCTTATGACAAATAATCCTTTCTGTATGCCCCCTCCAAAAAATGTAAATATAGCTAACACCATTGTCTCATTTACAGGAAGTCCAAACTATGATACCTTTTTAAATCATTCATTTTGTAGCTTTCTCGTGTTTATTATACCTTTAATCTTAAAATATTTCAGACAGATCATGTCGATTCTAGATTTTTGAGGAATAAAGTTTCCTGTTAATTGTCCTAAAATTCAAAACTCTTTTTAAAAAGACATTGCTTCCCTGTTACGTAATGACTAACTTTATCTTTCATCCATGTATCAGTCACCTGCATAATTATTTAACCGGTTGTAATTGCATTGTTTCAATATCTGGCAACAGTCGGTTTTTGTTTTGTTCTAAAAGGAAGTTTACCAAATAAAGTAATGTGAAATATATGGCTCTTCTATCATTGAATTTAAGTCAGAAATATATTCCTTTAACAATAAGAAATGTTATTGAGGGCAGTTTTAATAGCTTATAGATATTTTAATACTTAACTTTTAGGGATTCATTTAGTTAAGAGATTTATTTACATTGGAATCCAACATATGGCGTCCGCTGACAAGACTGGAATCTGTAAGTAGAATTTTATTTGAACTGCTCAAGTGAGAATTATTATTATTGTTGAATAAAAAATTATTGTTGATGTTGAATAATATGGATACGTTGAAAGCAGCTAGACGACAACATCGTAGAATTTTCACTAAAGCATGTAACGAATTTGATGCAAGTGAAAATAATTTATCGACTGCTGAAAAAATTCTGAAATTGACAATGATAGAAGAGAAAGCGAAATTTATGACCAATGTAGAATATAAAATTAGAGAAATATTGTATAGCGACCAAGCTGACGAAGAAACAATAGACAAAGATATCGATGAATCTGAGGTTTACATCGATCGCTGGCGTGTATTACAACAGAAATTAAACGAACTTTTGATTGTAAAAAATGAAGATTTCAGATCTGATATTTCGGTAATTAATAAGAATGTATTGCTTCATTATCCGAAGATACAGTTACCTACTTTTAATGGTGAAATAAAAAATTGGTTGCAATTCTGGGGTCAATTTCAAAAATTTGATCAAGATGCTAGCCTAGATTTTCATGACAAATTTGCGTATTTAGCACAAGCCATGGAAAAAGGCAGTGTGGCAGAAGAATTGATTAGAAGTTTTCCGCCTGGCGGTAATAGTTATGCCAAAGCTGTAAGTCAACTTAAATCTCGTTTTGGACGGAAAGAACTTTTGATAGAATATTATATTAGAGATTTGTTAGGCCTTGTACTGCAGAAGCAAAATCCAGGAAAACATAATTCTTTGCGACGATTATATGATTCATTAGAATCGAAATTGCGATCATTAGAAACTCTTGGAGTTATTAGAGACAAATATGCTGCGATTTTATATCCGCTTGTTGAATCGTCTCTTCCAGATGATATTCTTAGAGCATGGGAAAGGTATAGAACGTCTCACAGAAGATCGTCAAATAGATGTAATGATGTGGAATCTGAACTAGATAAAAATCATGATACAGATTTAAAGAATGGTGTTGTAATTGGCTCAAAAACTGATCTATATAATTTATTAGAATTTCTGCAAGACGAAGTTGAAGCAGAAGAAAGAATTTCTTTGGCAAGTAAGGGTTTTGACAAAACTTTTCGATACAGAGCTGCACGCAATAATCATGAATTCGAAGAATCTCAAATATCTACTGTATCAGATTTATTAAACATTGATATGAGAAAATATACTAGAAAAAAGAATAATTTTAAACAAAAACTGTGTATTTTTTGTGACAAACGACATGCATCGAAAAAATGTTTCAAGGCAATGTCAATGTCGTATGATGTTAAGAAAGACATAATGCAAAAGAAGGGAACTTGTTTCCTATGTTTAAAATTAAACCATCTAGCCCGAAATTGTAGAGCAAAAGTAAAATGCGTAGTATGCAGAAAAAAACACGAAACTCTAGTATGTCCAAGAGTTCCTGAAAAGTTAATCAAACCTGAAGAAGCCCAGGATGCCTTAAAAGCTCTGAATAATTATTACTTCAGGGGATCTTCCTTGAGTGTTGAACCTTCAAAAAGCAAGCTTCATCAAGAGCCAGGATCACAAGGACGAGCTAGAGGAGGTTCAAGCAGGGGTCGTGGTGGTTATGGTGGACCCCGTAGTGGTGATGGGTATGCTAATGGCTATGGCCGAAGATATGACAGTCCACTTTTTGGAGGTCGAGATTTTTATGACCGTGGCTACAGTTCAATGTCGCCTCGCATGAGACCATACTCTTCACCTTATGATCGTCCTAGTCCATCTATGGCGCCCATGAGAGATGAATATGCGGATCCATATTCATCATCTTTGAGAGATTCATGTTCACAAAGATCTGGCATCTCTCCTATTTCACATGATTTGTATGAAAGAAGCAGCAAAGCAACATTTCTTTGACACAGTTAAGGTACCGAAAAGATTTAACTTGTAATTTTAAATTGTTGAGTTGTGCATTCCCCACAACTCAAGGTGGGAGTATGTTACGTAATGACTAACTTTATCTTTCATCCATGTATCAGTCACCTGCATAATTATTTAACCGGTTGTAATTGCATTGTTTCAATATCTGGCAACAGTCGGTTTTTGTTTTGTTCTAAAAGGAAGTTTACCAAATAAAGTAATGTGAAATATATGGCTCTTCTATCATTGAATTTAAGTTAGAAATATATTCCTTTAACAATAAGAAATGTTATTGAGGGCAGTTTTAATAGCTTATAGATATTTTAATACTTAACTTTTAGGGATTCATTTAGTTAAGAGATTTATTTACATTGGAATCCAACATTCCCTATTAATAGACTAGTTCATGAGACTTATAGTCCTACGATTTAAACTGACACTGACATTTACGTAAATAACTACTAACAATCTGTTTACTAAACTGTAATCAATATACATATTCTCTATTTTTTCTTATGACAAATAATTCATTCTGTATGCCCCCAAAAATGTCAATATAGCTAACACCATTGTGTCTAGATTTTTCAGAAATAAAGTTTCCTGTTAATTGTCCTAAAATTCAAAACCCTCTTTAAAAAGACAGTGCTTCCTTATTAATAGACTAGTTCATGAGACTTATGGTCTTACGATTAAAACTGACACTAACATCTACGGAAATAACTGTTAACAATCTGCTTACTAAACTGTAATTGATATACATCTTCTATATTTTTTCTTATGACAAATAATTCATTCTATATACCCCCCCCCCCCCCCAATTTAAAAAAAAATGTAAATAGCACACAATTGTCTCCTTTTACTGGAATTCCAAAGTATGATACATTTTTAAACCATTCATTTTGTACCTTTCTTGTGTTTTTATACCTTTAACCTTAAAACAATTCAGACAAATCATGTAAATTCTACATTTTTTAGGAAGAAAGTTTCCTGTTAATTGTCCTAAAATTCAAACCCTTTTAAAAAAGCCAGTGCTAACCTATTAAAGTTATTTCGAAAATAAATAGTATTTCACAATATTTATGTATAATTAAACATTTTCATACTTTTCATTTGAGAAAAGTTTAAAATTTATCCATTTTCAAAATTCTTGTCTTTCTAAGTTGCGCAGTAAACAGAACCGGTGTTAGTATCGCCCGATAATAAGATGAAACATGCTTTCACATTAAAAAAGCGGAAACTAAGGAAATAGAATGAGGCAGAGTGTACTGGGGAGAAGGAGATAATAAGAGAAATATAAATATCGTTTCAAGAATTTAAGACGATGTTTTCGACGATTAATAATGACATGTGAATAGTGATTGTATTAGTTTTACAAATAACAATGTGGTTTGCTTTTATGTTATAGTGCAGCGACGACGGAAAAGTTTTGTAAAAGTATTATGAAAGTGCTGGAAATATTTTCAAAATCTATACTTGGCGTATGATTTTCTTCCTTTTTTTAACATTAAAACTATTTAAAAATTTAAAATATGCTCAATATCTAAAATCTAAATATAAAATATAACTTACTTTTATTAATAATTAGTATCAGTAATAATATTTATATTTTTTACAACATATATATTCTGTGTGAGATTTAAATTCGAGGAGGAAGTTTCGATTTTGTTAATGCAAAAATATGCTGAATCAATAAAAAATAATGAGAAAATTTAAAATATTAGTTGACGTTACATTTTTTGCAACAGACATTATAAACGATTCAAACATACTAAAAAAGAAGTTTCTAAAAAGGGATTTTAAATATGTACTAGTGTTTTCAAATGTATAACATCTTTGTTCTTCTGAGAAATTTTTACGACCATACCGTGAAATCATTTATGATATCCTATTCACATTAAAAGTATTCCAGAAACTGGTATATATGTTTGATGAAAACAAATGTATGAATGATTGTAATCTATAAGTAATTAATTTCTATTATGACATATCATTGGAATTAATCATCGTAACCATTGCTTAACTAAAGATATGCAATTAAATTCTGAATCGATATTTTTCAGTCTGTTTTGTCATTGACATCTGTATTTTTGAATATAGGAATAAAAATACGCTCTATTTGCCTGATGAGTCTTTTAAGGTTTTAATAAAAAAATTGAGAGTTTTTACTTTGCATAAAATTATTTAGCTCAACTTTCATAAGTTAATAAATCCTTACAACTATTTTTTTTTCAAATAACAATATTACCCTTTACATTTTTCCTCTTATAGTTTCAATCAGTTTCTACAATTAAAACGAACTATATTTCGCAGTTTAATTTTAGTTATAGAAAAATAACATTAACTGTTAAAAAATATGTTTTAAAACTAAAACCATCTGTTATTAAAAGACAAATTCCCAAACCGATATAATTATAATTCACCTGTTATTCACCGTAAAACTTAAAAATTACCAATATAGTAAAAATGAAGGCCAATAGAAAATTGACATAATATATTTTTTAATTACATTAATTAAACAACATTTCAATGAAATTAATATCTTAAAACAATTTTGGCAACATAAAAATAACCTTTGTTTTACTCCGAAATTTAAAGTTATCCTTCAATTTCATGTTCATTATGTCCTTAAAATGACTAAAAGCACCAACGTATGCTTTATATATGTATATTTAATATTCAAACCGTATTATTAGGTTGAGCAAAAAGTTCTGGGAAATTTTTAATCTAATAGTTACCAGAATTTGTATCATATATAGGAGTACTAGTGGTATATTTATAGGAGTCAGGAACTTTGGTTCCAAAATGCCTGTTGAACTGTATGATTTGTGTGTATTGCCCGGCATTATTAGAGAAAAGGCCTAACGATTCTGAAAGCAATCGATGAGATTAATGAGGATGAAGGTGCTGGTAACGGGAACAAACTTAGCGAGCAAATCCGAAATCTGGCAGAACGGTGGCAGAAAATCGTGGTCTATGATGGTCTCTACTTTAAAGAATAGTCCTTGTTGCTTTTGTTGTTAATTTGCGGATAAAAACGCAACTTTCACAAATTTTCCAGAGCTTTTTGCTCAACCTAGTATATGAAATACGATATAAAAACCTTCATTCTCTGTTGCAGATTTGTCCAAATTTTATAGAATGAGCCAATGATAATAACGCATGGATAGACAGAGGTATTCTGGAACATATATATATCGTAAGGTTTATGTTTTACTGCAATTTTACTGCAATTAATTTTATGTGGAAATCTTGTTTTCATTTATTACTGAATAATTGGTTTTAATTCCGTTTACCGACTATTTACCATAAATGTGACATTTAAATAGGGACTCTTTAGCTTCTAATTCAGTTTTCTGAAGGATATCTGTTAATGGGACAAGGACATTTCAAACGCATATATAAATATTTCTTTTTAATTGCACTTCAAATACTATTCAAGGTCACACTATATGTATTAAGGCATATATTTATCACACAAGAAATAAAAAAATTCCTGCCGGCCCGGCCTACAGGCAGAGGTAGATTTTGAAGACAAATATACTAATTTCACAAACAAAAACTAAATCATAATTAGAGATAAATCCACTTTAACAATTTTATCTGGCCGCTTTTGACGAGTTTTTATTTCATTTTTATATAATAGCTGGTTTTATCAGAATCATGTTAGGGCGGTATTAAAAAAAAATACTTTTCCATGCTCAACAACTCGAAATTTTCTGGCATAATTCCAGATTCATTTTTAATAAAAAAAAAATATGAAACTTGCTGACGTGATTTTTGAAGAGATTTATAAGCGACCTGTGTTTTTATTTTTCTTTCAATTAATTAAAATTAGATATATAAACAATTATTTTCTCAGAAGGACAATAGTTTTCTATCGCAATCGCTTCGGGAAATTCCGTTCAAAATGCCCACTTTGACATCATTTTTTGAAATATATTCTGCCTTTATCAAAATATGGAGCATTACGATACATTATATAGTTTCTGAACAAGCGAATCTACCAATTAAATGCGTTTGAGAGAAAAAATGAATTTAAAAATGAGTCAGAAAATAAGCAGTTTGCATTTGAGTGCCTCCTCAATACAATGATTTTTCTAACACAATCCGCTTCGGTAAATTCGTTTCAAAATACCCTTTTTAGCAGCATTTTTAAAAATATATTGTGCCTCTATTAAAAAATCGACCATTGCGGTATATTATATAGTTTCTGAGTAAGAAAACGTATCAATTGGAAGCCTTTGAGAGCAAAAATGAATTGTAAAATGAGTCAGGAAATAAGCAGCTTGGATTTGAATACACCCTTACTAAGATGAATTTCTTCTTGAACAGCTACGTATTTTTAATTTGTTTTTGCTGTAAGAATTGGTCCTATCCAAAACTTGTGTATATAGATGTTGTAGACAATATTAAGAAGATATATGATAAATTCATTGGGATTTTATATCTTTCGAATTGACGGAGTTATGGATTTTTTTTTCTTCAAACCCCCTTTTTGTTTTCGTTTTTAATTTTTTTGCGGTACGAATTGGTCCTATCAAAAACTTGTGAATATAAAAGTTGTAGATAATGTTAAGGGAAATTATAATAAAATTAATTGGATTTGATATCTTGAGAATTCACGAAGTTATGAATTTTTTTCTCCCCAAAACACTAATTTTTGCGCCCTTTGAGCCCATTTTTAACTTTATCAAAAATCTGTGATACATAAATTTTTGGCCCTATTTTTAGAAGTAATAAAAACTTTAAACTGATTCGATATATACAAAAATTAAGAAGTTGAGGGGGGTTTTCGGTTTTCACAAAACCCCTCCCTATTTCCACCCCCTTTGTCCGATTTTGCCCATTAACGAACTTGACCGAGATTTTATACCCCTTGATTTTATGTATCAGTTTGGAAGAGATTGGTGCAGAATTACGAAAGTATCGTGTCCAGAAGAAAGTGATATAGATAGATAGATAGATAGATAAAGTTTTTTACTGAGGGTGGTTTTGGGTTCTAGGGATCATGATCGGTGTAGATCTGCAAATATTTTTCAGAAATTCCAACATAGGAACGATCCTAATAGGTAGTATTTCATACGAAATCTGCCTAAAAAATATGAAACATGCTGACTTGATATTTGAAAAGATTTATAAGCGACCTGTGTTTTTATTTTTCTTTCAATTAATTAAAACTTGATTAATAAACAATTATTTTCTCAGTAGGGCAGATTTTTTGTTTGTAACACAATCGCTTCGGGAAATTCTGTTCAAAATGCCCACTTTGACATCATTTTTTGAAATATATTCTGCCTCTATCAAAAATTGGATCATTACTTTACATTATATAGTTTCTGAATAAGAGAATCTACCAATTAAATGCGTTTGAGAGCAAAAATGAGTTTAAAAATGAGTAAGAAAATAAGCAGTTTGGATTTGAGTGCATCCTTAATGCAATGATTTTTCCAACACAATCCGCTTCGGGAAATTCGGTTCAAAATGCCCACTTTAACACCATTTTTTGAAATATATATTGCCTCTATAAAAAAAAATCGACCATTTCGGTACATTATATAGTTTCTGAGTAAGACAACGTAACAATTGGAAGCCTTTGAGAGCAAAAATGAATTGTAAAATGAGTCAGAAAATAAGCAGTTTGGATTTGAATACACCCTTACTTAGATGATTTTTTTCTTCAACCGCTATGTATTTTTAATTTGTTTTTCCTGTAAGAATTGGTCCTATCCAAAACTTGTCTATACAGATGTTGTAGACAATATTAAGAAGATATATGATAAATTCATGGGGATTTTATATCTTTTGAATTGACGGAGTTATGGATTTTTTACTTCTTCAAACCTCCTTTTTGTTTTCGTTTTAAATTTTTTTGCGGTACGAATTGGTTCTATCAAAAACTTGTGAATATAAAAGTTGTAGATAATATTAAGGAGATTTATAATAAAATTAATTGGAATTGATATCTTGAGAATTTATGAAATTATGAATTTTTTTCTCCCAAAAACCCTATTTTTTGCTCCCCTTGAGTCCATTTTTAACTTTATCAAAAATCTGCGATACATAAAATTTTGGCCCTATTTTTAGAAGTAATAAAAAATTTAAACTTATTTGATATGTATAAAAATTAAGAATTTATGGGGGGGTTTCGGTTTTCTCAAAACTCCTCCCTATTTCCATCACCTTTTGTCCGATTTTGCCCATTAACGAAGTTATCGTGTCCAGAAAAAAGTGATATATATATATATATATATAGATAGATAGATAGATACATAGATAGATAGATACACACACACACACACACACATATATATATATATATATATATAAAGTTTTTTACTGAGGGTGGTTTTGGGTTCTATGGGTCATGATCGGTGTAGATCTGCAAAAAGTTTTCAGAAATTCCAACATAGGAACGATCCCAATAGGTAGTATTTCATACGAAATCTACCTAAAAATGGAGAATAATAAGGGATTTTACTGAATATTTTAAGTGCTATCAAGAACTTTTCAAAATACACCATGCGCATCCCATATAAAGTCAAAATTCAATATTATTTATGTCAGTTTGGTTTACATATACAACTAAAACTGTGCATAGCTTTTAGAAACTAAACATAATCGAAAAAGATAAAGGTAGTTAAGTGCAAAAATAGGATGAAAAAATGCTGAAAATTTCATGAAATTTAGAAAATATTTTTTTCTTGCTTTATATTCAAATAAATAAAATTCGATGCATAGTTTTATTTGTATATGCAAAAATAATATTGGAGATTTTAATTGATATGGAATGGTCGTGGAGCGTTTTGAAAAGTTCGTCATAACGCTTAAAATATTCAAGAAATTTTCTTCTTTCACCTTCCACCCCCTTCTTTAATTTTGTTTTTTATTTCTTGTGTGATAAATATATGCCATAGTTCGTATAGTGTGCGCTTGAATAGTATTTAAAGTGCAATTTAAAAATTATAAGAAAAAAAAATGAGTTCGGAGATCTCTTGTACCCTTAATCCAACTATTTATGTTTCAATTGCAAATGATGGATTTTCTAAGATTTACAAATTGGTTCAATATCGAGTATAATAATTACTTTTGCAAACAATAATCAAACATCACAGGTATTCCTTCCTTAGTTCCGTTAACTTCATTTGGGTGCTTCCTCTAATAGTGCGAACAAAATTTCGATTATTGAGCAAGACACGAAATGCGTGATCATTTTTCTGAGCAAGTCGGTATGGAATTTTTTAAAGTGAAATCTTCTGACAAAATGCTGAAAAAATGACTTAAAAAAAATATTATGAAACTATCCAAATATAAAATTTCCTAGACATAATTTTATTGCACCAGCAATATTTTCTACTGAAGTATGTAATAGTGTGCTTCGAGGATTAGAAAAACAATTTTTTTGTTACTGCAAAATAGTTTTCAAAACGAAGAAAAAATTGTGTGATTAGCAAATAATCAGCTTTCGCTTAAGAAAATTTAAATATTTGTAATTTTGAAGTAAACAAATTGTATTACAATATATTTAACATTAAAATATGTAAATCTTTAAAAAGAAACTAGCATAAATAAGTTAAAGAACTTTGGTAATGCATCATTAAAATTAAAAATGGCTTTTCAATGTTTTTCAATTGTTACTTATTAAGTTAGCTCACATGTTTATGTTAATGAAACTTCATTAAACTTATATGATTTTTCTTAAAGTTCCTAATCAAGCTATAATATGTGCTTTGTAACAATAATGCATCAAAATAAATATCGTAGTATATTATTATACTATCTGTGATTTTAAAGAAAGTCGATAGTGGATCTATTGATATTTTTTTCATTCAATGTATTTTTCTCTTTGTGCTGTTTCGAATAGTTTTGTAATATCTTGCAGATAATGAACTCTACTAATCTAGGAAAACATGTAATAAAGAATGTACAATATTTCGCTCTGTAATTTGAGTCTACATCGTTTTGAATCCGCATGTTTGGATGTTGAAACAAAAGAATTTGAAAAACATTTTCAGTGAAATGATTCTTGCTCTTTTTCAATAACAATTTAGTAATAAAATAAATAATTTGAAATCAATGTTTTGGTTTTACGTTTAGATATTTTGGTTCAATATTAAGCATTTAGTTTTAACTTACAGCTTTATATAAATTCTTTTCATAATTCACATATATAAATGTTCATAAAAGTTTGTCGTTCAACGTACACTGTCAAAATCATTAAGTAAGGCATCCACGTAAATATATATCCAAACGTTAATTTTATAACTCGAGGTATGTTAGAATGATTTGTACTTATGATTAAGGATCAGTAGACAAGTTCATCAAAGGTTAATCGCATAGAATTTCTAACTCATCTAGAAAGTGCTATATCTTATCTAAGCGTTTTACCTAAGGTTATATAAGCTTTTAAGACTATGATAAATATACATGTTGTATTCTAAGAGAGGCAATTAATTATGGGTTGTTCTTAAAAGTATGTAATATGATTAAACTTAATCCATTAACTTCAAAGCTATACATACAATTTTAGATTAATAAAAGAAAGAAAACACGTTTATGAAAATATAAACAAAGAATGTTGTTCTTTTTCCGAAATTATATTTTATACAAAATGTGCTAAAAATCATCCTTAAATTTTAAATTTCTATAAACATTTACGACATTGGCGTACGAGAGTGAGGAATTGATCGAGCATTAGTTTTTCCAATTGAGTCAAAATACTTTTAGGCCTGGACGTGCACCCAGAAACTTTGGCTTTAATTGCAAATGCCCCTTTAATTTAATAACTTTCCAGCATAACAGCCAACATAATTTTGTTCAATATTAATTATTTAGTATTCATTTACAGCTTTATATGAATTATTTTTATAATTCTCATATACCAATTTTCATTAAAATTTGTCGTTCAACGTATACTGTCAAAATTATTATGTTAGGCATCCCATTAAATACATATCCAAACATTAATTTTATAACTCGATGTATGTTTGATGATTTGTACTTATGATTAAGAATCAGTAGACAAGTTCATCAAAGGTTAAACGCGTAGAGGAGAACTCATCTAGAGAGTGCTATATCTCTTTTAAGCCTTATATCTAAGGCTGTATAAGCTGTTAGAACTATGATAAATAAACATGTTGCATTCTAAGAGGTAATTAATTACGCGGTGCACTTAAAGGGGTGTAATAGGATTAAACTTGATCCATTAACTTTAAAGATAGACTTACTATTTCAGATTAATAAAATAAAAAAAAACACATTTAAAAACACATTTATGAAAACGCAACCTATTAATGATGTTCATTTTCAGAAATTGTATTTCATACAGCATGTATTAAAAATATTTCTTAAATTTTTAATTTCAATGAAAATTTACGTCATTGGAGTTCAACAATGAGATGTGGATCGGGTATTAGTTTTTCAAACTAAGTGAAAATTTCTTTATGCTGGGACTTGAATATTGAACCTTTGGCTTTAATTGCAAATGATCTTTATCTATATGAACGACATCGCAGACAACATAGTTCACACAAATATCGATTTCGGAAGAACATTTCTTATTTGAAAAAATCTAGGCAGAATAAACTGCAGGTAAAGGAACTCTAATAAGCGATAGATACGAATAATTTGTTTAAAAGATATGTTGTATTAGAATATGCTCAAAATATTATTTTATGCCATTTCTTATTAATATTCTTTGAATTTATTTGATATAAAAAAACTAGTAACAAATAATTGTTCGTGAAAAACTAGTTTTGATCCAGCTTTAAATAACCTTAAAATATAAATCTTATAACACAAAGCTATTATTATTAAGGCTTTTATTCAAATTTTTGTGGTCTAAATTTTTATTTCTTTAAATCTCATCTAATCTTTACTTATCTTCCTCTTCAGTAATGTGTTTTTAGTACATATGATTGATAACTAAATCTCTTGCAATAGTTAAAAAATTCATATTCCTTATGCACAAAAGAAGTACACATGTGTTTAGTGTAATGGAATTGCACAGAAAATACAATGTGAATATAACAAAACAGTTTTGACATTATATATTAATGTGCATTATTTAATATATACTACCAACCATTTATAACTTGTAATATTGCCTCTATAATACGTTTATAATCTATAATATCTAAGAACTATTTTCACTGATTATTAATATACGATACTGCAGTACCAGACAAAGTATCTTATATGAAACAAATATGCGCTAGAAAAAAGAAATACTAGTTACCTAATAAAAATCCATCTTTACTCCACTGAACATCTCCTGCTCTGTTGCCAATATGACACTGGAATTCCACCTGATCTCCTTCTTTGCTTTCTTGGTCGGTTGGTCGGACACGGAAATATTGGTTTTCAGAGCACGACACTGTAAGAAGAAGAAATGCATTAATTTATCTTCTCGAATATGTCAGACATCTACCTTTAACGAAAAAGTACAAGGCAATAAAATGATAATAGAGGACAAATGACAAATCTGACAAGTTTAGGTTAAAATTGGAATGACAGAAAGAAATGTAATATAAAAGTAATTTTAAATTATTGCCTGTTATGTTATGTAACAATTTGAAGACTGATTTCTTTGTTATTTGTTATTCTTCAATTTTTGTTGAAAATCTAAATCATTTTTTTTTCTTTCTAAAAGTTTTATTTTTTTATATGCAGCGTACAATAATCATGTAAATTATAAATTTACGCTATTGAAAACTATTAAAAACTAGTAAACATAAAATTATAGTTTATATATATACTTATATTTAAACGAAAACGTCAGCAATATTTTAGCGATGTAATAGGTATAAATGTAATATAAAGCCGTGTAATTAAAAAAAAATTGAAAGGTATTTGCGTGTTTCTCTTCGATATATTATTACAGTTTTATACTGGATGTTAAAATATCTTGTTAATATAAAAAGTTATTATATCTTGTTAATATAGACGGGAGGTGTTGGGTTCGAACCCAATCGCGCCTGCCGGACTAATCGTTCGGCGTTTTCGTGGTTTTCTTCGAACCGCGGATTTCCATGAGTACATATGGGTTATGTTCCCTTAGAAAAACCCCACAGATGTCACTCCTCCATGGGGCCTATATCCCTCATGAAGATAATTGGCCGTCATAAAACACAACCAACCAACCGAGTTTATGGGTTTTGTTTGATGAGATTAAGCAAAAGTACTTTTATGTTATATCATTATTGTAAAGATGGATTATATTGCATCGTTAATTTTTTTTTCGCATTTCCATATTGCATATTTCTAGACATCGCATTTCCATATTGCATCGTATTAACGCATGACCAAACTATCTATTGTATATTTTTCCACGTCATGTGCATACTGATATGTATGTTTTCGTCTACAAATCCATCGTTATGAATTGAAATTATTTCGTTAAGTTGTTTGACTATTGACTATTCCAACAATAAAAGTGGTGTCTCGGCTGGATCTAAATTATAACTATTCTGTACGTGGAATTAAATAAATAAATGTTTTTTCGCGGAATATGAATATAATTTAGTATGAACTGAGTTATACTAATTAGGGATGTAAGTGTAAGAAGACATCTTCCGTATTTGTATCTTTAATTTCTGCAAATGTGATTAAACATTTTCATATTTTTTATTAATGTTTTTTTAATGTTTTATTTTTATTTATTTTTTAACATTTTCCATCAAAGTTGAAAAGTGTTGTGACATCGGTTTGTCTGACCATCTAGCCGTCTGTCCGTCTGTCTCGGATCTCGGATAAATATGCTCGGATTGATCTGAAATTTTGGATGGTATTGTCCCTTACTATAGCATAACCCCTATTTCAAATGAAGTTTGTTTCATGTTTAGTTCATTTACAGGGACAGTGAAAAGTATTCCGTTACATTACAGTCAATTGGAAAAAATCATTTCAAAGGATTTTTAATGGCGTTATACCCTTTCAGACATAATACAAATGATATGCATGCACGAATATATGCTTTCTGTAGAATATGCGGTGCTAAGAACAGTTATTATTCATTTAGAGGGCCACAGAAAAGAATTCCGTTAGATAATTGTATAGGAGGTGAATTCTTTGCGGCGTTATTTCAATTATGTTAAACTATTTCATATATAATTAAATTGGCATTTCATTTATAATACGAAGTGCACAGCATATTCGGGGGCACACAAAATATTTCAGATACTATACTGTATCCGAATTACTGTAATACCAATGACTGCTGGAAATGCATTTTTAATTATGAACTGCGCTTTTAGGTTTCACTATATTTATGCATAGTATATGGTGTATATAAATGCCATAATTCATATACAATGCTACACAAAAGGGGCCACACACAGGGCCACAGAAATTAATTCATGTGGGTTACTTAGTATAAGCGTAAATTTCTTAAAGGTGGCTTTTAAATGAGTTATGCATATTTACGCTGAACTGAATTTTGTTTACGAAGAAATATTTGTAGAATATAGATAAAATGATATACAGGGGCACGCAAAGAATTCGATGCATGATGTCTATGGATGATAATTTCTGGAAAAGTGATTTCAGTAGTTTTAGATTGAAATACATTTTAGCTAAATAGTGGCGTGTAACAAAGGTAGTAGGTAAACTACAACGTTCTAGAAAAATATTCAAGTATGTTTCCATCTATTAGTATAAATTGTTGAAAGAGGAATTTCAACCTGTTATGCGTTTTCGATAAACTATCTTTCCCATTATATAGTACATACATCAACATACAGATCACATAGAGGGCTGTTCAAAAGAATTGGAATACATATTTGGCTAGGGACGGTAACTGCTGAAATCACTTTTTGAAATGTTTTATGCGTTTTCTAAAATGCTTACTTAGTTATCTTATTTAACTTATTTTCCTAAATAACGAAGTTTTGTTAAAGTATTCAAGAAGTGTTGGAAAGGGATTCATAATATATGCTTAATGCATGCTTTATCTTTCTTGTTTTTTATTATATTGTATAGTTCTAAAGCAAACGAGATAATTGGATTTTTAAATAAAGCTAGAAAATTTGATGTATTAATTTTATGTGATGATTTGGGACTGGATATTCCACAAAACTTAAAACAATTATTATTTAATGTTTTTAGTTTAAGACTCTGACGATTACAATAGCATGCAAAATTTGTGTTGATCGTGTTTTTGAACTTTTCATAATTGATTCTTATGTACTTTATAGCGCTGAATCCGAAAATGCGGCTAGAGTCTAAATCCCTGGAGTAGATAATCGGCCGTCAAAAATCAACCCAACTCAACCCAAAAATTACCTTCATTTTTAATCATCACGTCAGAAATTTTTGCAAATCGTAAATTTCAAAGTTAGAAAGTCAAAAGTTAGCGAACATCTGTCAAAGCAATTTGTCATAGCCTTATCAAAAGAAGGCAAATATTTTGAATATATCTGCAGTAATATTTTAGTCATAGCAATTGCCAAAATAAAAGAGGATGCCTTTCTCGTTCCTGACATTAGAAAATTTCTGAAACATGCTTACTTTAATAAAGAAATAGAATTTAATGACAAAGAAAACTGTGGAGCTTTAAAGCAAGTTTCCAGGCAATAATAAGGATCCGAACTTCAAATAACTCGTTGAGAACATGCTGCAGAAGTGCTTTTGATAGTTAAGGCTTTGGCAAAATTTTTTGACAGATTTTCGGTATTTTTTTACTTATTAACATTAAAATTTATGATTTACGAAAACGTCTTTCGTGATCCTTACAAATGAAAATCATTTTAGGATTATGTACTAAAAAATATATAAATTCCACATATCAAAAGTTAAAAAGCACAACCACCACATCTACGTTAATGTATAATATTTTCGCTATTTTGTTTTACTTTTTAACTTTAAAAAATGAGATTTGCGATAACTTCTGACGTGATGGATAAAAATGAAGGTCATTTTCGTATTCAGCACTAAAGATTACACAGAAGTCAACTATCAAAATTTAAAAACACAACCATCGCAGACTTGTGTAATGATTTCATTAAAATTCGTTTTGAAATTTCGTCCCTAAAGGAAATGAAAAAAAACAACAACAACAACAACAACAAAAACAAGTAAAAGCAAAAAGAAAGAAGAGAAAAGTAATTAGAAACAGAATGAATCGGTGTATTAAAAAGGTAGAGCGTCATGTAAAATGAAAAATGCAAATGATGATACTGTATATTTTTATGTAAATGACTTGCTAAAATAAATGACACAATTTTATGACATTTTTGATAATAGAGTCTATTTGGCTTTATCTGAGAGACAATATTCTGGAATTAATGAATTGAAAGAAAATTGTGTAATTTTATCTGTTGAGTTTACTTCTACTAGAAATTGTAAACATTAGCCAGATATCCAAATCCTAAAGCAAATAATTAGGGTTGTGCAAAAGAATTACGCTTTAAATGCTTTTAAATGAGTCCAAGGTAACCTGGACACAACTTCCTATTTCTCAAGAAAGAATCTTCAGCATCTTGGCTAGATTTTGCGTTTGGGACAGAAAGTCTTTTATTAAAATGTCTTTGAAAATTAGGTTAAAAGTCTCGAAAAATGTAATTTTTAGATACAATAAATAATAAAAATGATTAAATTAAACAATATTTGCCTTTAGAGGTGTGGAGAGATTTTATTCATGATCTCCGAACAGCTAAAAATATTGATGTATTAGTAAACTATTTAGATGACTATGAAGATTCAAGACGCAATATTACAAGAATAAATAGAAGTACCCATAGATTTGAAAATACGTACTAATATCTAAACAGAAGAAATAAATCACATATTAAAATTTTAAGTGTAACTGCGATGGTTACGTAAAATACGGAAGAATAGAAATAATGGCCATTTTTTTAATTTCGGATTGTTTTCTGGTCACAATTATTAAAATTATTGTCCACATTTTTCTACTCACATCGACAGAAAAAAGCTAAATTTAATACACTGAGAAGAAAAATATACCGCCTTCATCTAAAATGAATAGGTAGTCATTTTCTGAATCCCTAAACTAGAAATATAGATTTCATAACTATGCGAATAGGACAAACATCTAAGCTGAATAGACGAAATGATCTAGAATTTCTAGTCACTTGTTTTCTAGGTAAATAAACGATAATAAATCGTTTCAGTAGCTAAGGATTTTCGCTTGATTTCTGGAATGGTTTCTCAAACTAGAATTATAGTTACTAAAACTAACCTCTTGTGTTCGCATCTATGTTACGGGATTTTTAAATAAGCTTGACTACGAGAATGATGGAAAACGATCATGAAATCTAGTAGGAGATTAAAGAACTCTCTAGAAAAGGGAACTACAATTTAAAAGGATGACACGGAACTACTTTCTCCAGTGCAACAATTTAGATTCTAGATGCTAGAACCATATATTTTTTCAGTCTACAACTGAATTTCATGTCCCAGCCCTAATTAAATGGTAATAATAACTGATATCAATGGTAAAGAAAACAATACATACGGTATATGTTTTGAACGTGATAAGCTTTGAGATTTATATCAATCTTGAGTCGCCAAAATTATGTTTTCAAAATATCTTATTATCTGTTAATGGTCAAGAAATTATGCACCTTACAGGATATTTTTCAAATGTAATGTGTGTTTATAGTATCCCCGTTTCTCCAAGATTTTTTGTTTTGCAATCTTTTGTGTATTATAAAGTATAAGAAAACGGTATGATGAAGATAAATTTGCGATAAATAAAGTTGGAAATATAACTGCTGAAAAACGCAATAATTTATACGTAGGTTAACTTAAAATAGCAGAAAAAATTGTCAAGGAATTAACTTATGCTACTTGTACCCATTATGAAAATATAATATTTGCAACAAATAATCTACGCAAAAAAAATATAGTGTCATAAAAAAAGCTCGGAAAATAATTTCTCGATTAATTTAGCACGTGTCGTGAAAGTTGATAAAACTCATTCAAGTCACGACATCAAATCAGGGCAGAAAAAAGAAATTATATAAATGGAAAAATGTTATAAATCAAGAAACACGAAAAAAAATATTAGTATCGAAAAAAATGGAAATGAGGAGATTTCATGAAGCATTAAAAAAAGTAATTAGGATTATGAAATTGAAATAAGATAATGTTATCCAAGGAGCAATTTTATTGATAGCATATCGCGAGGAACGAAAAAATTAAAATACCTACAGGAGAGTGAAACAGAAAGGGAAAGATTTGTAAGATAAAATGTTGAATTGCATGAAAGAGATCGCATAACATTAAAAGATAAATAAAGCAATAAAAAAATTAATAGTCCTTGCAAGTATCTGTAAATATTGGTGTAATAGGAAGCATGGGAAACATGAACAGTAGGGTGGGTCGAGAAAAAGAATTTTTTTTTCGAAAAGCTTTAGTACGGAAAAGTTGCCTATTATAATAAGAAGGAAAACAGCATAAAATTTTTTAAGACCAGTTAACATCTTCCATTAGCGCATCGTATTTAAGTATGATGAAAAATAGCAAAAATCGCGCTTTTTTTCCAATAATTTTAAGTTAAATAAAACTTTAAAAATAAACACACTTTAGCTTTTTATGTTTGTTTCAAGGTTTACATAACCTTAATAAATTAAATTCTGATTAATAATCCATTTTTTTTCTTCGCGTAAGAACTTAGAAAAAACATAAAGTTACCAATTTTTCGCAATTTTCACACTGCAACTCTTAGTTTGTTTTGCTAAAACAAAACGATACAGAACTCGCCACTTGGTGGTGGTTACACGTTGAGTTCCACCCACATCCTACCCAACCAACCGTCGAATTGTTGGGTGTGGTACTTACATATTAAAAAGGCCAGATGCCTAGCAAAGTGTAATTCTAATTAAATGCTTACATAAAAAACAAAGAAAATTCATTTCTTTTAGTTGAGGTTCGTGATTCTTCAAGGAATTATAATTTGGGGAAAATCGGATGTATTTACAAAACAGTTACAAAAAAGTTAAATGTGAAGGCCAAGCGGATAGCTCGTGATGTTTAGCAAGCACTGAGTGGTTCCTCAAATAGTTTTAAATTTCCTAAAGTGGCAGTGTACTATAAAATTAATGAACTGAAACACACTTCTTTTGAATACTCGGAGTATGAGAGATATAAATACAAACCGAGTGCATCGACCAAAAGTCCTAATGGCAGATGAGAAATAAAATTAAAGGAACAGCGCTAAACAGCGATCGTTTCAGAGTTTCTGATCGGCCAAAAGCTGTCATGGAGTAAAGTGGATAACCGACACTGATTCTTCTGATGTGGTTGATAAGTGTAAAATAAAAAGAGACAAGAGTCGTTTCAGGACGGATTTGAAAGAAGTTTCAGACATCCTGAGGAATGTTCGGGTCTGTTTTTGACGACAAAAATGAGATATTTTGTTCCTCAAAAAATCTAATGCCAAGCAATTTCACAGGAATGTGAAATAAGAACACTATTGTCTTATCCAGGAACCTGGATTAATTTATTGGACATGTATCTCCTTCCTCGAGTTCATCAAATGATATAAATCAAAGCATTACTTCTTGCTTGTCTGAACTATCAATATCACTAGAAAAACTAGAATTAGTAGAGTGTGATGGTACTGTAACAAATACTGGAAGGAATAACGGTGCTTTCCACCGACTAGAAAATCATAAAATGTGGAGCATTTGTATCCGGCATTTTAATGAGCTTTCTTATCGTCAAATTTTCCAACATATCCACGGTCAAACTGAGTAGCCTAAATCTTTTAGTGAGCCAATTGGGTAGCAGCTCACTTGTTGTTAAAAAGCTCCTGTGGTCACTTGTGAACCCGCAGATTGTTCGATTCCTGGTATAGATAGGACTTTTTCGAGCGAAGAACAACAGTATTTTTGGAACATTTTGAATGCAATCATCTTCGGATATTGTCCAGAAGACTTGGCGAATTGGGACCCTGGTACTTTGTCCGAATACAGATGACAACTGCGGCCAACCGAGTTTTTAGATTGTATTAGATTCATCCGAAAACTTAAAAGAAATAGTTGGATTCATCATAAAATCATACATGTCTGTGTAATTTGCCATAAAATAAGCAAATATTTTACTGATGGACCGAAACATGTATTTCAAGTAATTCAAACATCACGCTATTTATCCTACGAATTACTACACGATGTCGATTCAGTAATAGAACGAAATGCATTTTTTTTTTCGCATCCAGAAAATGTTCTGTTGGCAATGATTATCGATTAAAGAAAACATATTCGGGATATTGGTTACAGTAGGATCGTAAAAGCAAGACAAACCGTCCCAAAGAATAAGACTGTTAGAAATGTAATGCCACCGAATGGAAACTTTCAAGCTTCGATTACATAGAAATTATTAATTGGAATTCTTGTGCGGTGTATCCTTCCCCAATGCCGCAGGACCTAAGTGAAGATGACGTTAAATTGTTCATCGCTTCTGACACTATTCTCATCTGAGAAATACAAATGCTTCCCTGTCACACCGAAACTGTTAAGATGTGCGTCAAAATTGTGACAGAGACCTTGAATAAAGCATATGGACATGAAGCTAGAGATGGCTATATACGAACAACACTGAAGACTAAATCAGTTATGCCTCATCCACGTGGCGAGTTATGATGGGTCTTTTTCTTCTAGCAAAACGAGCGAAGAGTTGCACAATGAAAATTGCGAAAAACTGCTAAATGTATGTTTTTTTCTAAGATATTGAGCGAACGGAAGAAATAGATTATTGATTAGAATTTAATTCATTTAGGTTATGTAAACCATGAAACTAGCATAAAAAGCTAAAGCGTGTTTATTTTTAAATTTTTAATTAACTTAAAATAATTAGAGAAAAGGGTCGATATATGCAATTTTTCATCAAATTTATGTATGATGCGCGAATGAAAGACGTTAATCGATTAAAAAAAATTTTCTGCCGTTTTTCTTCTTATTACAATAGGCAACGTTTCCGCACTAAAGCGTTCCGAAAATTAAAAAAAATTCTTTTTTTCGAGCCACCCTAATAAACAGTCATTGGATTTTACTGTTATACTTATGGAAAACAGAAGTCAGATATGAAATCGAAAGTTCATTTTATAAAATATATAGAAATTCTTTGCACATATGAAGAACGTTCGGCATCTCAATCAACCCGCACTATTTCCTTAAGATGACGATTACAACTTTTCACAAGGACGTTAAAAACAAAATGGTTTTGCGAGAAAAAAAAATGTAAGCCTTTACTTTAATACATAAATATAGTGTAACTCCGGGAGAATCGCCCCATCCGGGATAGATGTCCCACCAGTGGCGTAGCTACGGGGGCCTCCGCCCCGGGCCGAGGCCAAGGGGCGCCAAATTGAGAGAGATTTAAACCGAAATTATCTCGCATACTTTGACAAAAAAAAAACAAAAAAACTGTTGATTTAAAAAATAATTGTGAATATTTTCTTTAGTAAGATATTTTGTTATATACAAATAGTGAAGAAAGAAAAAGTTTCTGTAAATGTTTCTAGGGATGGCTCAACAAACGCACTTGATACCTAGCTATTTCCATGAGCACTTGTAGTGTAAGTCACATGCTACGATTTTTGGCTACCAGTATTTTAGAATGGGTTGGGCTGGGTTGATTTTTGACGGCAATTATCTACACGAGGGTTATAGGCCCGGGGGGAGTGCCCTCCGTGGGGGTCTTTCTAAGGGAACCTAATCCGTATTAACGCATGGAAGATCCACGGCTCGAAGAAAACCACGAAAACTCCGAACAATTAGGCCGACGGGCGCGATTGGGATCGAACCCAGCACCTCCCGTCTACCAGCTTCGAGAGCAGAACCTCTCGGCCACTGGTGGGGCATTTTAGAATGGAAAATGGGACTTATTTTATCGGAGATATTCCATTAATTGAATAAGGCCAAGCAAACTTTTCGAAAATAACGGTGGCCGACAACCATAGCAGTTATTAGCAATATGACTTACACTACAAAACACCATGGAAACCTTAGATAATTATGTTCCTGAATTGAGGCGCAAAATGATTAAATAGGGGCACCAAATTGCGAGGAATTTAAAACGAAATTGTTTCACATATTTTGACAATAACTAAGAATTGTTAACCTTTTTTTTTGTGTGTGCGTGTGAATATTTTGAACAAATTCGGTGAAGGTAGGGGGAATGGAGAGATCCATAATTTTCAATCGCTAATGGAGGTTCTTAACTGTCTAGCCTCCAGTAAATAAATCAAAAGGCCTATTGACGACTTGGAGTCACATTTATGGTATCAAAAGAACATTTTTCGTTTATATCTAGCTAACCCTCCCGTCGATTTTTCCAAACGAACCGTGAATAATTAAAACCTGTATTTAAAAAAAAAAAAAAAAAAATTCAAAATGAACTTCTGGGATGGGTCTGCACTGTCTTCGGCAGCGTAGAACGCGAGTGCACGCACGCACCTCTAATCATTATGCGCACGCATCTCTAAACATTAAATACTTCCATTCAAATTTATCTCTTTCAAAATGAAGCTCCGGAACGGATCCCCGCTGCCTACGCCTCCGTATAAAAGGCGTGCTGCGCACGTGCAAGAACATCTGAAGATAATCGTAAGATGAGTTGAAAAAAAAACTCCGTCCATGAAACCTGAGATAAAAATGCCCCTGGCGGTGGAAGGTTGAACTAAAAATAGTAAGACAATCGGAAATCAAGTTGAATAGCAAAACCCAGCTGAAATTGGGTTCATAGAACCCGAGATAAGAATGCGCCCCTGCATTGGAAGGTAGATTTAAAAACTGGAAGAAAATCGTTAGCTAATTTGGATGAATCAATTGCCGTTGAAATCTGGCCCATAAAATCAGACAAAAGAGGGGTCTTAGAATTTCAAATGAAAATCAAATTTCAAAGTGGTTGCTTAAAAGGCGCAAAGGCCAACATAGTGAAAAAGATTCCAAGCCGGGACACGAACCCGAGGCCATCAGTATAGCGCACTGACGTTCTACCGACAAAACCACTTAGAGCGATACTTTTTCACTATGTTGGCCTTTGCGCCTTTTAAGCAATTACTTTGAAATTTGATTTCCATTTGAAATATTGTATCCAAGGCGAATGTTTCTCTCTGGAATAATTTCCATGTATTAATAGGGGTCTTAAAAGTTGGATAATGGTGGTAGTCTAGTAAGAAGTCTATATTTTGGAAAACATGCATTAAAATATAAATAAATGTGAGAAACCCTTGTGGACGAACTCTTAACTCATACTGGACTCTTGCCACAGAACACACTAATAAACTCCGATTAAATTGATAAATTAATTTTAAATTATGTTTTTAGAATTTGACAACGTTTAATAATTAAGTCGATTGTCTACATGTCATATATTATCTGATCCATCGATTTTCGTAAATTAGTGGAGGGATCGGCCGGAAAAAAGGATATTTTTAGTTCAGTTTTTAATGAATGTTCGTCCCTCTATGGTTCTCTCCGAACTTTTGTACTATCACCGTCAGATTTTTGGAAAAATTAAAATAATTACCGACCTATTTTCAAAAATGTTATATAAATATTTTTTTACAGGTGCTCTACAATTTTCAAATCGAAATCTTAATTATTTTTTTTTTAATTTTCGCTGATTAGTGAAAATTCTTAATTTCTTTTATTTCGACTGTGGTATCAGGTTCAGATGTGCACGTGATTTTTGCCATTTAGTGAAAAAAAAATCATTTTTGATGAGTTTTTAATTAATATTATCGACTGATTATCAAAAAATAAGAATTCTGAGTCTCATGCGCATGAGGACCTGCCTTGTACTACCCTCACCCAAAGTTTCAGACTTGTACGCGTGGTAAATATTTCTAGCCATCTCCATCGCTCACAGACACATATAGATTGGTTTTCATGCTGATATTTGTGTTCTTAGCATTCCATATGAATATTTTCGTGTAATGGGCGCTTCTATGAACCAATGCAAAAAGGATTTAGCTGGAAGAACAACAAGTAAAGATATTATTTCTTCTTTATTGGAAATTCCATTTTTCCCCGTCGAATTGGCATTGAGAAAAGTCAAATAATGAAATGTGGGCGACCTACCCCAAATTTTCTCTTCTTAAATGGTATTAAAAACAAACTATTCGATCTTCCTAGTACGACCAGTACAAATGACTGTTTTCGTCATTTTAAAAGTTAAATTTATTTGATATATAATATACTTAATTTCATAATATATGCATTAGAGAAAACTACATTCATCTATGTAAAGAATAACTGGGATATTAATGGGAGAAAAGAATTTGACTAGGGAACGTCTTTGAGGACTGAACTCGTTTATTTCGTCGCTGCATCTTGCAATCATCTCTGAGAGTTTGATCGGAGACCCCACGAGCTATTTACGTCAATTTCGAGAACTACATGGTCGTACACTGTTAAAAATTTTGCAGCATTCTGGCAAGTCAATCAACCGTTTTTTTGAAAAAACGGTTTCATAACCATAATTTAACTATATTCTGACCATAAAATGGCCAATTACATGGTCTGAATAGTGTTAAATTACGGTTGCTTTAACCGTTTTCGGAAAAAAAAAACGGTCAAATGACCTGCCAGAATGCTGCAAATTTTTAACAGTGTAGGTTATGCAGGCTTATCAAAATTGCAAAGTCTAAAATTTTCGCTCCAGTTCTTACAAATATTTTGAGACTTGTAATATTTTCCAGCAGGGGGCGACGATGCCAATTTGCGAGAAACATTTAGTTTAATTTAAATTAATTAGCTCTTGATTGACAGAGGGTCAAGACCCGCACAATTCCCGGGATCTGTTAAGTACAAGGCTTTAGCCAGAAACAAAGGAGAATTGCCCAAACGTCAGTAAGTCATACTCTGATTTTAATAGTGAACGTAATAAATGTTGTGCCGGGAAACAAAGTTCAAGAGGTAAAACCGATTTTAGAATATAAGATTTAAATTTAGGAAAAATAACTTAAGGATTTTAATTTAAATTTTTGAAATTTAATTTATTTAATTTTAAAAGGATTTAAATTTTTATTCCTTTCATTTATATATATAGCATGTATCTTTCTATATCTGATCATTGTCATGCGACTGTACTTGTGTATATAAACCGATTTCGATGTGATTGAGCATATGTTAAAGGTATATTAAGATCTTGACCAAATTCATTGGACATCTTTATCCGCCATAAGGATTAAAGACCATTTTTTGTTTTTCCCTCTATCTTAAAAAAAGGACGCAGGTAGCAATTTGAAATTATAGGGGTGCTGCAGTTTTGAATCAGGAGATTTTTTTACATTAATCGGATGTAATTTAAAAGTTTTAGAAAATCTGTTTTTTTTTTTTTTTTTTTTTTTGGAAATGTACTTTCTTTGTCGTTACTCCCATTCACTTAAAACAACATAGTCATATCCGTGAACGTTCCTCTAAGTTTTTGAAAATTTCATTCGAATTCAGTATTGACAAAAACTAGAAATCTTCTCTAATCGGGTTTCACGCATTTTATTTTCGTGTGTTTGAGTAAAATTAGCTGACTCATTAAAAACAAGGAAAAATTATGCTGCATTTTCCTCCAGATAGAAGCCAAAAAGACTTTTTTTTCCTCTTCGGTAAAAATAATGCGGCTGTTTTTTTATTTGGGGGGGGGGGGGGGGCAAAAAATTGTTGCCTGCCCCGGGGGCCAAAAAACGTAGCTACGCCACTGTGTCGCACTACTTGTATTTCTTGTAATTATCAATAGATGGTCGTCAAACGCACAGTATAGCTGCGCAATGATATTATTTTAACGAGTGTATAGCGTGAATCTCATTTCGATGTTTACTTGTAGAAGTACAATCCTTATTTTGACGTTAGTGCAGGATTTTACTGTCCAAACTTTTAAACGTGTTATGTTTAAAATCTTTTCATACACTAATTACTAAATGTATGCATGATTTCGAAGTCAAAACTAACAAGGAGAGAGCCAACCTTGTTAATCACAGATTTTAATTATTTTAATATATGTTGTAGGGTAGAGACCCCTTAGGGTCAGGTTCAACGGATTTTATCCAACGCTCCTTAGTTCTTGAGAAACCGGTCTAATAACAGTATACAACTTAAATACTTACTTTGCAACCCCAATGATAGGTTGGTTGTAGCTCAGTTGGTATAGCGTTTGCCGGCTGATCCGCGGGCCCGGGTTCGATACCTGAATGCACTACATTTGTTTTTCTCATTTTTTTTATAAATATACTTGTAAGTATAATTAATAATCTCATTGTCAATTAAAATGTATAATATTGTATATCAATTGTAATTTTAACCTTTTTTTTTTTTTTTTACTTTTAACTAAATAGTTGTATAAAACATCATAAAACTGTTAATTTTTTAAAAATCACTTTTAAAATGTATTTCATATATTCTTTATCGATGCAATGATATTTAGCAATTGTGTCAATTCGTGATTTTAAAGAAACATCATTTACGCATTGCTTTAACAAAGGAAGTCAATGCGATAATACTATTATTCTTTTTTTTAAAGTAACAAGCATAATAATATTAAAAATTAGCATCAGAATTAAATTACAACCGATTTTTTGCATATTAAAGATTTTTAAATTTGTAATACGTATGCTTGCGCTTACAATTATTTCGCTTTCACCTTTATCTTCATTCTGCTTTTATTTTTATTTTATTTGAATATTCTTTTATTTTATCATAACTAGATGGCACCACAACAGATTTTGTCACGATTTTGGAAGTTTTATCATTCTATAATAGATCCAATTTCTTTTTATTTCTTAAAGGATGAGAAATAATAGTTTAAAAATAAAAAATGATAAATTTAAATTTGTTAACATTATATTTCACGTATGATATTAAAATTTGTAATTGAAATTATTAAATTATAATTACAAGTATATTTATAAAACAAAAAAATGAGAAAAACAAATGTAGCGCGTTCGGGTACCGAACCCGGGCCCGCAGATCAACCAGCGAACGCCGTAGTAACTGAGCTACGACCAATCTATCATTGCGGTTGCAATGTAAGTATTTAAGCTGTGTACTATTATTAGACCACCCGGTTTCTCAAGAACTAAAGGGCGTTGGATAAAATCCGTTGAACCTGACACTAAGGGGTCTCTAACCTACAACATATATTAAAATAATCAAAATCTGTGATTAACAAGGTTGGCCCTCTCCTTGTAAGTTTAGCGTTCGTATAGAGTACTGTGTGTATGGATACGCCATTCCCCTTAGCGATAGCAGGTAACTGTGATGACCGACGTCTGCACCATGCAACTTACCTCTAACCTACAACACATATTAAAATAATCAAAATCTGTGATTAACAGGGTTGGCCCTCTCCTTGCAAGTTTAGCGTTCGTATAGAGTACTGTGTGTATGGTTACGCCATTCCCCTTAGCGATAGCAGGTAACTGTGATGACCGACGTCTGCACCATGCAAAATGGGATGCATGCCGACTGTAATTCCAGTATACATGCTGCAGTTTCTTTTGTACGGGATGTTTAAGTGTTATTAACTTTTCCTTTACCTTTTGCACAGACTAACCATGTTAGGCATGTTAAAAAGTTTATTAAAACCAAAGGAGAAAAAGCGAAAAATAAAACGTAAGGACAAGAAAGATGCAAGTCAATATGATAATAATGAATAATCTGATTACACGTAACGCAGACGTTCTTTGAAAGGAATGTTTAGAAAACTTCTCCAAAAAGGAGGAAGTACAATTGGCTTCGTTGCATCATGTGTCAGATGTAGTTACATAAAAACTGTACTTTTTCGACACTTTTTCTGTGGACTTTAGTCGAAAAAACAGGTCTCTTAACCCATTCGGGACCACAGGTGCATATAAGCCCCTTCATAAAGAGCATACAAAATTCGTTTTCGGCACCAGTGAAGAAGAGAAATAATATTTGCTTTCTTTAATTAGAACATTTTCATGATTATTTAAGTAAAGTAACTTCTTTTAATAAATTTGCGCCAACCGAATAAGATTTGTGTAACAGCCACCGGTCCCGAAAGGGTTAACAAATAAATTAAGTAAACACAAGTTTACTTTTTTTCTTTTCCCTCTCTAATACATTGATGTTATGTTGTTGCTGTAATTACAGTTATAATTTAATGTAAAAAAATAAGTCGATAATTTTAACTGTGAAAGTTGGCAAACAATTATTAATTTGATTTACTAATACGTTTCATTGTACTCATTTAGTTTCATTTTGTTATTACATCGTCAATTATAATACAGATATGAAAATTATTTTGAATATTTTTTTATTTATCATTTCATTCTGTTCTTTTTACAAGTGCGGAACAACTACCGCCCAAGTGCGACGTTTCAGCCTGAATGTACGGGTCACGCGCCATAGTGTAATGTTTTAGAAAAAAATTGTTAAATAATAAAAATTATTTGTTTTCAATTTTTTTTGTCGCCGTACACGCGTTGTATGTTTAACATTAAATAGCACAGCATGATTTTTTTAAATGTCCACAATGGGCCTTTACACACAAATATGCGGCATAAATCCTGGAATTACACTACTACTAGGTATTTCAATATTTGTTTTAAGTCATTTTTGCATAAGTTCAACGACATTTCCACGAGCTCAGAAATTAGAAGTGAAATTTTCGAAGAAGGAAAAACTTTTGATAAACAAATTTAGAGAAAATGTAAACTTGTATAGGGAAATTTTTTTATTTGAGTTGTAAATATACTTATTATTTGAAATATTGTATTTAATAAAAATAATATTATAAATGCCTTGTAAATTTACAATAAAGTTACATTTCATTCCCCCTGTAGAATCAAACGGTCTCTTACAATCGAAAAACAACACATCGGGTTGCTACGCACATAGTTTATTAAAAGGACGAAATGTATGTATAATATTAAGCTAATTATATTACTGAAAAATCCACAGCATCTCTCCTATACCTACGAATCAAAATTTCCATATACATATGTTACACTAATGTGAAAATCCTTTATTTCAAAATATGTATACATACATATGTTTGAAACACTAAAAAATAATGATACCAGCAACATATTTGGGGGAAAAAATAAATAAAACAAGTATTGTACTTTTAAAGTTGTACGGTATATTTATCATAGAATTTTCGATTAAACAAGAAATAAGATTTTGAACCTTGAAAATCAAAATTTTATTTTTTGGAGAACATTATTATATCTTTTACAACATTTCTACTGACATGATGGATTTTTACTTTTTCAGTTCAAACTAGCTTTCCCTGATACAGCATGAAATAATTTTTGGATGTTCTCCAAAAGGAGAAACACGAACAAATTTATTTATGAAGCAAATACTAGTATCTTCTATAGAACAGTAAATTTTCTTTATATCCAAGTGTTTCGAGAATATACACTTTCTCTTGAATTAAAAAAAAGTGTCCGATCTACGATTCATGATACACATGTGAAGTAGGAAATGTTCCAATGAATAAGTAAATGAATAAAAAAGAAAAGTGCCCAGCTAAACTGATGGCATTGAGCTCACAGACTATTCACACTAATTGTATATTATACTCTTATTTTAAAGAATAATGCCACTCAAAAAAATAAGTGAAGGGGAATTAGCCCCCGTTTCCCCCTTTATACTTAACCAGTGAACCTCCAAATCTAATCAGGAAAGCTCCTTATCATAATAAACCGGTATACCAAATTTGGAGCAAATCGAATAATCTTGCAAAAAAAAAAAAACATTTATCTAAATTAAGCTGGTGGACTAACCCTTTATCCTTAACCAATGAATCGCCAAAACGAATCAGGGAAGCTCCTTAACATAATAAACCGGTATACCAACTTCGGAGCAAATCGAATCATTCTGCATGAAAAACCCAATTATCTAAATTAAGAGGGGCGGGCTAACCTCCCTTTTCCCCCTTTACCCTTAACCAATGAACCCCAAAACTAATCAGGGAAGTTCCTTAACATAATAAACCGGTATACCAAATTCGGTGCAAATCGAATCATTCTGCATGAAAAACACATTTATCTGAATTAAGGCGGGTGGACTAACCCTGTTTTTCCCCCCTTTAACCTTAACCAATGAACCCCCAAAACTAATCAGGGAAGTTCCTTAACATAATAAACCGGTATACCAAATTCGGAGCAAATCGAATCATTCTGCATGAAAAACACATTTATCTGAATTAAGGGGGGGGGATGGACTAACCCCGTTTTTCCCCTTTTATCCATAACCAATGAACCCCCAAAACTAATCAGGGAAATTCCTTAACTTAATAAACCGGTATACCAAATTCGGAGCAAATCGAATCATTCTGCATGAAAAACACATTTATCTGAATTAAGGGGGGGGGGTGGATTAAACCCGTTTTTCCCCTTTATCCTTAACCAATGAACTCCCAAAACTAATCAGGGAAGTTCCTTAACATAATAAACCGGTATACCAAATTCGGAGCAAATCGAATCATTCTGCATGAAAAACCCATTTATCTGAATTAAGGGGGAGTGGACTAACCCCGTTTTTCCCCCTTTATCCTTAACCAATGAACTCCCAAAACTAATCAGGGAAGTTCCTTAACATAATAAACCGGTATACCAAATTCGGAGCAAATCGGATGATTCTGCATGAAAAACCCATTTATCTGAATTAAGGGGGTGGACTAACCCCCCTTTTCCTCCTTTATCCTTAACCAATGAACCCCCAAAACTAATCAAGGAAGTTCCTTAACATAATAAACCGGTATACCAAATTCGGAGCAAATTGAATGATTCTGCATGAAAAACCCATTTATCTGAATTAAGGGGGGTGGACTAACCCCGTTTTCCCCCCTTTACCCTTAACCAATGAACCCCCAAAACTAATCAGGGAAGTTCCTTAACATAATAAACCGCTATACCAAATTCGGAGCAAATCGAATCATTCTGCATGAAAAACCCATTTATCTGAATTAAGGGGGGTGGACTAACCCCGTTTTTCCCTCTTTATCCTTAACCAATGAACTCCCAAAACTAATCAGGGAAGTTCCTTAACATAATAAACCGGTATACCAAATTCGGAGCAAATCGAATCATTCTGCATGAAAAACCCATTTAACTGAATTAAGGGGGTGGGGTGTGGACTAACCCCGTTTTTCCCCCTTTATCCTTAACCAATGAACTCCCAAAACTAATCAGGGAAGTTCCTTAACATAATAAACCGGTATACCAAATTCGGAGCAAATCGAATGATTCTGCATGAAAAACCCATTTATCTGAATTAAGGGGGTGGACTAACCCCGTTTTCCCCCTTTACCCTTAACCAATGAACACCCAAAACTAATCAGGGAAGTTCCTTAACATAATAAACCGCTGTACCAAATTCGGAGCAAATCGAATCATTCTGCATGAAAAACACATTTATCGGAATTAAGGGGGGTGGACTAACCCCGTTTTTCCCTCTTTATCCTTAACCAATGAACTCCCAAAACTAATCAGGGAAGTTTCTTAACATAATAAACCGGTATACCAAATTCGGAGCAAATCGAATCATTCTGCATGAAAAACCCATTTAACTGAATTAAGGGGGTAGTGTGTGGACTAAGCCCGTTTTTCCCCCTTTATCCTTAACCAATGAACTCCCAAAACTAATCAGGGAAGCGCCTTATCACAGTGGACCTAGGAAAAAATTTTGAAGCAAATCGGATGTTTCTATCAAGAGTTATCGCGTTACGTACATACGTACGTACGTACATACATACATACATACATACATACATACATACATACAGAACGGGCGGGCACATTAGCTCTCAGGCTTTGATAGCCTGTGAGCTAAAAAGGCATGAATGGGGAATAAACATCTTTATATATATATATATATATATATATATATATACACATATATATATATACTTCAATTTTACAATGATAATTATGCATTTATAAATATTATTTTCGACGTACACATTTTTACAAATTGTAAAAATTGTTTTATACACACTTTAGTTTATAGAAATACATGTTACTATTTTAAAAAATATTTTTAAGAGATTCGACGCTCCTTTCCCCTTTTAATCATTCGATCATAATTCATAATACTTTTCTCAATTAGTAATTTCCTTCGATGAATGAGATGTTATATCAAAATATGCTTTATATTCTTCATGCATATTAATATGGTTTCCAGATTCATTCATTTTTAAACTTTTGCAAAATAATTTTTTAATTGAGTTTTTTTTCCATGGCGTTTCTTACTTCCTAACTTCTTTCTACGTATTTAAATAAAATACAGGCGATATTGTACACGTATATTATGAAATTTGTGGCCTATGTTTAAAATAAAATACAGGTAATCCAGATGACTTGATGTCCCATGTCAGAAAATAATGTTAACTTCACTAATAGATGAATTAAGTATTTGAAGCTTTTAAAAAATATAGACATTAAAAGTAGTTCCAATGATAAATTTAAAAAAAAAAACTAAAATTAACACAACTTGCAAATATATAATAGCAAAATCTTATACAAATACGTAAAAAAAAATCCATTGTTTAAATTTTGAACTGAATAAACATTGCAACGTGCATTTAGCAAGTTTTTTTCGTCAAGTCGCGTGCCGCAAATTCAAAAAAAGCTCGATTTTTTACTGATTTTCTATTGACAATTCTCACTTAAATATCACTGATCTTACGTTAGGTACATATATGTGGAATCATCAGCATTTTTTTTTTTTTTTTTTTTTTTTTTTTTTTTTTTTCAAGTTCCGAGTATTCGCTTTTAGAAGAATTTCCTTATAAGACGCGAAGTTTAATCATTTTACTACTAATTCAATTAAAGCTCAGATTTCAGTGTTATTGTTTCCATCCTATTTCAGACAATAAATCTTAGATTTGTTGTACTATTTAAATAAAATAGGTATATGTGAATCGTTTTGCTCTGAGCCTTTTTTTATGAATTTATATGTTGTATATACTGTGATCAATGCTTTTAACACTAGAATTAGAGTGTTTCTTGTATACCTAGTAATACCAAAGTAGATCATAATTGACACATAGCCTTCAGATATGTTATTCTTGTTTTGTATAGGAAAATAAGACACAAGATAAGGGGTGGTGATTAAAACATTAATATTTAGTTAATGTATAATACAATTTATCTTCTATAATAGTATGTAATATGCAATTTGGCGAATAGATAACACGAAAGAAAATTTTAATTTCTAGTTTCAGAATAGATGCTTTGAGATTTTGACGGCCTTTTTAATAATACATGTAAATAAATATTATTTATCGATTAAATTTTGTAATAATATTTCTACAGATTAATAAGGTATTAAAATACAATAAATGTAAAAATATTTATATCTTCTCTATTTTACTTGCATTATACAATTTTCCATCCAATCAATTCACGCAAAATGCCATGGTCATTTCCCCCCTGCATATTTCACTCACATGTTATCAACAGTTTCCACACACAGTACAAGTTTTAATGGCTTAGCATTGCTTAATCTGGCAAGGTTTTTATTTCTATCCAACTTCTATGATGGTCCTGTGGACGGGTAATTTCCGGTTCTTTTGCAATATTTTTATCTCTAATTTTAAGATGTGTAATCTTCTGCTTATATTGGAACTTACTGGACCTTTAAAAAGTATCCATGTATTTATGACCGCTAGATCTTGAAGCGCCAGATTTTACACAGTTCATCAACAGAGATATTGAACACTATCTTCCATATAGTACATTTTTTCCCTTCTTCCAAATCACTTTGAATGCTAATTTACTTTGTTTCTTTATCGTCTTCTTAATTTTTATGATTATTGATGTTTCCTGACTTCTCCGCTGCATTTACATGGTTATTTGTTTATTTCCATTCAGCTTACTTTCACTTGATCTGGAGTCGGACGATGAGATTTTATAGGCATTTTAAGACAATTTGCTTCGTAATTTAAGTCTCGATTGTCATAATCATCAGATGTAACTTCGTCGCTAAAATCATTTTGTGAAAGTTCACTTCGCAATTTAAAAATTTCTTCATTCCAGAGGCCTACGTCGCGATGCCATCACTATATATGTGCAAAACTATAATTATACTAAGACTTTTTTTGGCCCCACACAGTGTATGAAAATTACACACAAAATTTGGTTCAATACTATTCAGAACTTTATACACTTTTATAACGTTTTATAAATATAACGTTTATAAATAAAATGTCACCAAAATTGCCATTAAAGAAACCCCTTCAGACAGAAGATTTTCATATTCAATGAGACAATGCTGGCGAAAGCCAAATACATACGCAAAAAATTTGGTTCAATTGTATGCATAACTTCATGAACTTATAGATGGTACAATAATAAAAATGGCATAGAAATCGCAATTACAGCACCCCCTTCCGACGTAATTCTTTGAAATTCAGTGAGGACCGGCTGTCTATATCCAAAAACATACTCACAAAGTATGGTTAAATTCTATGCATAACCTTCTACACTTTTCTATGGTACAATAATGAAAATTACACAAAAATCCTTATTGCAGCGTCCCTTTCAAGCGTATTTTTTTTATTATTTATTTAGTGAGGACCTGCTGGCTATAGCCAAATATATGCACAAAAAATTTGGTTCAATTCTAACTTCATACACTTTTTGGTGGTACAATTGCACAGATATCACTATTACAGCACCGCTTTTCGTCAGAATCTTTCTTATTTGAAGGAGGACCTGCTTGCTACAGCCAAATACATACACAAAAAGGTTCGTTCATTTCTATGCATAACTACATACACTTTTCAATGGTATAATGGCGACACATGGACGGACGAACACACGATAGAAGATTACACGACAGATAGACAGAAGTTTTTGTATAAGTAGGTTTTTTGGGAATCTTTGACCCCTAAAATATGCAAATCCGTCGAAAACCGAAAGTCAAAAAAATTTCTATTACCATACTTTCTTCCATTCAGGATAGAAAAAAGTAATAAAAATGACATCAAAATTCTTCTACAAATTGATAAATAATCTTTTGAAGTATCCTTTTGATTACCACCGAATCAAATACGAATGTTAGTTGTTTACATTATACTATATCGATGATAAATATTTTTTTTTTACTATACTCATTACATTATGCCTACTTTACCCTTACCTACCAGCAACATCACAATTTTCAACTTAAAAAACTATGTAACAAATGGTCATTTGAATAAAGTTTTCAAAACAAAAAGTGACACAATTCACATGGTTAGCGTACCATTATACATAACACTCTCGTGATACACTTAAAATGTGCATACACAGATTGATATAGATTTTTGGAATATGATATGTGAAAATATTTGTCGATTTAGCAATACTTAACTGACAAGTAGACGATTAAACAATTAGAACTTTAATAATGCTAGCCTTGCTAAAATCGGATGTACCAATCATTTTCTCCTATGCATAGACACTGTTTAGTACAGGAAATTTAAAATATTTTTCAATTGTTCCGATCCGTCACTACTATATCGTCACTAGTCGGTCTGAATTCAGCTACTTGTCACATAATCTTTATTGGTATCTTAATTTGAAATTTTGCTCATGAACACCTAACTATGAATTTGACAGGATTCTTAAAACTTTTGAAACTTTGAACCTTTGCCAGTATTTTGAATTTAAATATTTATAAGTCATTCCAATCTGAATACAAAACTACACTGATACTTCAAAATTTTCTCAAATAAGAAATTCTTTCTTTTGAAATTTGAAAACATTATCATCTTCAAAAAATTACTCTACAGAATTATGAATACCAAAATGATTTAAAACTTCGAAAATTCCTGAAGAAATACAAACATTGGGTTGGAAAAAAACCCTGCGACAAACTTGCTGCTAACATTAACTTTCTTCGATGTTCTAGACTTTAGGCATAAAATAAACTACCAGAACTCACATTTAGATAGGTTGCAGCTAGGTAGTTTGAAGAAAGAAAAGGTGCCGGGCGTGAAAAAATTAGGTATAATAAATTTGAGAAATCTTGAGAGAGATTAGCTTTTTCCATTTCCATTTTATTTTATATCATAGAGAATAAATCTATTGTACAAGCAATATGGTACTATGAACATAAAAAAATAGCATTTTTGAATCTTTTTTAAGCGATCTACAGAAAATAGTAGATGTTTATATTTTCTCTTAAAACTAGCATTGACTGATGTAGCACTGAATATCTTTTTCATGGGGTAAAGTAGCCAGTAAGGGCAAAGTGACCATTTCAGACTTTTCCACTCTATAGTTCCCCTATCACGCTGGAACTGGGCAAAATAGTTGTCAAATGTGTTGGTAATGTTGTTTGCGATTTTGAAGCGGATGGCTACTTTTTAAATTTTTTAACTCATTTTATTGATTTTTCGTATTTTTGATTTTGGGTGAAAGTTCTTCAGTATAGCTAATTATTTTCTAGTGTTACAATTGTTTGCTCTTATACTGCTTTATCATTATGAAATAACCTTTAAAATGTCGTGTGTTTTAAAATGCTAAGCCCAGTAGATTAGGTTGTAAACAATTTTTTTTATACTGGAGTCTTTCAGGGAAAAGTGGCAATATAGAGATCGAGCAAATCTACCAGATGCCTACTTTGCCCGAAAATGAGTTTTATTCATTGTTCATAACAAAACGTTACTCAAAAGTATTTTCTTTCAAAGAAAAAAAGACAATTCGGGGCTACTACTCTTCAGAGAAAAGCTTACATTAGACATTTCTAGTCTGCATGACTGCTGGAGAAACCTTGTTTTCATCCATTCGTCATATTGATACTCATTTCTATTTACTTTATTTTGTAATAAATTAATTCATAGGATATTACGCAACGTAATATTTATTCTTAATTTGTGTTAGCTTTAGCTTGTGTTTATTAAATAGGGGAGACTAGGGAGGTTGATCCACTTTTTACAAAATGATTTTTTATTTTTTTAAATATTAAACGTAGAATAAAATTTTATATATCATTTCATTCGTTATACAATCAGTTATCAAAATAAAATTGCGCCATAAGTGTAATATAAAAGAAAGTTAAAAAATTATTCATTTTAATCATGAGAAAATAATGGGTCAAGGCTCCCCACATATGGGAGGGTTGACCCACTATATAAGAGGCTATACCCACTTTTTTTTACATATTGAAATACTTGTGAACAGAAATAAAATCAGTTTAAAAAAAGCTAAATAACTGTATGCGACATGCTTTCATTATTATAAAAACTATTTTTGAAAATATCACGATTAAACAGACCTTTTTAGACGCAATCGCAAGTCAGAGGAGAAAATTTTTGTTTTAAAGTGGATTTGTCTGAGCAGGTATAACTGCACAGCAGGGAAAATGAAACTTTATTATTTAAGACAGTATTCCGCTAGAGAGAGGTTCCGTTTTCATAGGGTTCCATGCATTATTATGCTCCTTGTCGTACTTTTTGTGACATTCGACCAGACAACTCCATTTGTCACATAGTTTGACTTCATCTCACTCTATTCATCATGTTTAAATCTGTCTACATACTTTCCTAAAGTTTTTCGATCTATGATATATTCTTTTTCAGCCGCATGAGTACTTATTTTTAACATATTTTACCTTTTAAGGGGCAAAGTACTTTCAGTACTAAAATGTTGAAATAAATGATTGCCACCGGTAATATATTAACAAATTTATTTACAAATATGAAAAAGGCTATAATCCACATACATATTAAATGGAAAATATTTTAGCAAAATTCTGGCGTCGTTGTGGCGTTTGGAAATTAAAATTAAATGGTTTCGGTTTCATAAACATACCACTGCCCCTTAAACGATTAAGACTGCTGTTTTCATACTTTCTCATATTTTCCACTGTTTCTATTTACCTATTATAATTAATATTAAAATGGAAAATGGCTCATATCAACTTCCCCATTTATAATGCATTAATTTTTTCCGTGCAGTTCATTATGCAATAATTTTTTATATATTTCTTTAATCAGTTTTAAACGTTTTTTTTTACATCACCCCATTTTAATTTAGCTTTACAGAATAAATTTACATTCATTTTTATACATAGCCATTAATCTTTCAATATGCACAGTGTATAATAAAAAGATTTCCAAAACCTCTTAATTAACACATTGCTGACAAGCAGTTTTTATCAAATCTGAATTTTAATACAGTAGAAGCTCCTTCCTGATCTGAAAGTCTTTTGTAAGTTGGTGTTCTAGATAGGTTTCCCAAGTTTATGCATCGGTAAATATCTTTCAATGTACGAATTTAATATAAAATATCTTACAGTCTAAAAAATATGGACAACATGACATAAATACATTTTCTGTAAGGTATAAGCCACGCCCTTAGTCAATAATGTTTTTTGAATGAAAACGAGAATTCTCGTTTCCCGCCGTGAATGTTACGGGAGCCTTGAATATCTGGTCAACCCTCCCTCACATTGACTGGGCCAAACCTCCTCACATAGTCCTTTTCTAAAGAATAGCACATTGTTATGTTAAGCTTAACTTGCTTTATAATCTTTATGCCTGGAATGAAAGCTCGATGTTTGTGCATTAATTAAAACTTACTTACTTAAATTTCTATGTTATATTTTATCTGAAAAAGGCTTACAAAATATTTTTAAAAAACACAAATTTTAGGTTGAAAACTCTTCACAATTGATTTTTTACAAAACTATTTCGATTATCAATATGAAACAGTAACTGTTGCTTCAGCATTCCAGTAACTTCGGTTGACACCTATTGATAAAAGTCTGAAATTCTTTTAAATATGAAAACTGATGGGTTGGTCAACCCTCCCTAGTCTCCCCTATATAACCTGAAAAAATGTGATTTGTTCATTTACCTATTCTAGTCACTTAGCATAGTCTATTAGTGCCATCTTGTAATTTTTCATTTAAAGTAACCTGTACCTCTTAAAATAAATAAATAAAAAAAAGTAAAATAGCGATTGAAACTAAAGTTATTATACACTGTAAAAAAAAAAAAAAAAAAAAAAAAAAAAAAAAAAAAAAAAAAAAAATCCTACTAGCTTTCCTGTAGGAATCGGAAGAATAGTTGTCCTTACCGTACCGGAAAATTTTCCTAACCAGCTCGGAATTAAATCCGTAAAATTTGAATAAAATCCAAAAAATACCGTTTTAATGAATGTTTCCTTTTTCTTTTACGGATTTTATTTCGAGCTGGGTCGGAAAATTTTCTAGTACGATAAGGGCAACTATTTTCCGATTCCTACAGGAAAACTCCTCGGATTTTTTTACAGTGTACTTACTATACTTCTTTGTTTCTGTAACTTTACTGAAAGGGTATAATAAAAATTCATCAAACCGTAGATTGATCACTTTATCCTTCCATCTATTATTACTCATTTAGGGGGTACAAACAAAATATATTTGTAAAATAAATACGAAAACATGTTGTGGAATAGTAAAGTTTTGTTTTTTTATAGCCAATTGTTTTCAGCACATGCAGTATCCCCTGGCTTTGAAAATGGTTAAAAAATAATTATAAAAATTAGACAAAAAAAAATCCATTGAATAAGTAAATGAAAAACAGATGTAATGGATTACTTTTAGACATTATATCTTTTTTACTGCCTTCAATTTTAAAAATATATTTTTAAAATTCTTAATATTATTTTAAACGAATAGTGATACTTTTCTCTTACTTAAAATTAAGTGAATTACTATATTAAAATATAAACATATTTGGCGAAGTGAATTATATGCATTAGTAATTTATATTATGAGTTATTATACAACTGCAAAAATATTAATGTATACAAAATTATGTAACATTATATGTGTATTGAAGTTTCATAAACAAATCTTTAATATAAAACTATGTATTTTTCAACCTAAAGGAACTTGATATTAGGGAAAATCTATTATCAATATTTCAATATATTTACTATTCCTAACGGGAAATGCATTCTTATCAGAAGAAATATGTTTCGAACGTTTTGAAACACAAGAGAATAGTAAGCCCACAAAGGGGTTTACAAAACAAATACAGAAAATAAATTATTGTATTTTAAAAGTTTTTTGGTATATGTATCATTGCGAATTCCATTAAGCGAGAAAAATTGTTTTGATAATTCTAAATAAAAAAAAAATCGTTACTTATCTTTTCTATGAATTGTTATAAACATAATAGATTTTTACTCTTTCCTTGACATGATATAGCATAGAATCATTTTTGTATGAATTTTAAAAAGTCAGAAAAAGGTAGAAAAAAATATTTATGAAAAAAAATAGAATGTATTGTAAAGCACTTTTATATCCAAGTGTTTCAAGCCTTTACACCTTTTTCTGAAGTAAAAATATTGTCTAAATAAAAGATTATGGTACGCATATGAAAAGCAAAGATCCTCCCAAATATATATATACGGAAAACCGAAGAAACGAAACAAAGCAACTAGATTCATTTTTTCTAATCAACAGATATATTTTTATCTAATATTTTCAACATAAACAAAATATATCAAGATATCAACGTGTTAGAGTTAAATAATACTACATATTACTTATTGAAATATTTTATTTTTAATATTAAATGGAAGAAAAATATCTATATTTTAATTTTACAGTGATATTTATAAACATTTTGGAAATTTTTATTTTCAGATTTTTTATGTTTCCATGCAATAAAGCACGATTACCGACAAAGTAGACAGTGTTTAAGCTTCCTTGATAATACTTATTCATAAATTATACATATCGAAAATATGTCTTATCAAATGAACATTTTATCTAACGCTGGACCAATGTCTGCTTATCAATATTTCAATATTTATGAACTCTTGATAAACTTTCAATATTGATTGAGTTAGACTTTGTAACTTATTGATTTTTTTTTTAATTTTTAATATATGTGACAAACAAATGTTCATATTCTATTTTTACCCATATTCTTACATTTATAAAACCTTTTATAAAATTTTATTTTAAGATTTTTTTTTAATGCTGTAAAGCACGATATTTGCCAAAGTATACTGTGTTTAAGCTTACATATTGATGCATATTGATAAAATAATTTGACAAATATGAAACAAATTAAAGTCTTTTCCGATTAAAATAAAGAAACACATTATAATTTTACGAATCATGATTGCTTTTATAATCAGAAATAAAATATTTATGAATTATTTTAATGAACTTTCATCATTACTTACATTCTGTAAGTCTGAAAATATTTCTTAATAAATGAGCATTCAATTTACCAATATCTGTTTATCAGTATTTCAATACTGATGAACTGTTGATGAACTTTCAATATTCATATATTAGATTTTATAAATTATTGAAATCTTTTATTTTTAATTATATGTGCATGATAAATACACATATTCTAATTTTGAAATCATATTTATAAACATTTTTGATTTTTTTCTGATTATTTTTTTCAGGCAATAACGCACGATTTCCACCAAAGTAAGATATGTTTAAGCTTACTTAATAGCACATATTGATATAATAATTTTATACATATGAAAAAAATTAAACTTAACTTTTGATTAAAATAAAGAAACGCATTCTAATTTTAAACAATCATGATTGCACAAATAATCAGAAATAAAATATTTATAATTTATTGAAACGAACTTGCATCATTACTTACATTCTGTAAGTCTGAAAATATGTCTTAATAAATGAACATTTACTTTAGCGCTGGACCAATATATCATCATCAATACTTCAATCTTGACGAACTCTTGATAAACTTCAATATAGACTAAGTTAAACTGTCCCTAATGTCAAAATACATTCTCAGGAAAATAAATATATACAGAAATTTTAAGCACAACAAAAGAATGATCCTATGAAAATATTTGGAAAAACAAATATAAAAATAAATTTATTATATTTTTAACATTATTCGTATATTTATCATAGAGAATTCGATTATACAAGTAAATATGGTTTTGTGTATTGAAAATCAAAATTTTCCATTCCATAACTTTTCAAAATTTTTAGTGAACGTAATGGGTTTTTACTTTTTGCTGTTAAAACTAGGCTCGCCTGATGCATCATGGGAATATTTTTGAATGTTCTCCAAAAAAGAGAATAATATGAAATGCACTTATGAAACAAATACGAGGACAATCTTCAAAACAGTAAATTCTCTTTATATCCAAGTGCTTCGAGCTTATGCACATTCTCCGGAATAAAAAAAAGTTATGAAAAGAGTTATGATTCAACTATGAAATAAAAAGCATGCGATGTATAAGTAAATGATAAACGGAAGAACTGAGAACGAAGAATCGGAATTTCTTTTTTATAGACTTCAAATTTGCAGATATAACATCAATTAGTAATATTTTTAGAAGGTACCCAAATTAATTACAGATGAAACTTTATTATCAGGAATCGTACTTGTCCTGAATTTTCACGACCAGGAAATTCTTCGGTACCTGTATTTTCTTACGAAAAAATCTCTTGTTAAATATGTTGAAATTTCGCGTGTTTAACGTAGATATATTTTTCTATAAACAAATAGTGTTATATGTCCTGAAAAAAAATCTCTTAAGAGTACGTCCACTCTAGTATGCTTCCAAGCACTAAAAAAAATATTATTAGGAGTTATAAAATAGTTTTATTGCGATGATTAAAAAATTATAAATATTAGTACAAAATACAAAGTAGAAAAAAACCAATAAAGTAAAAATAAAATAAAAATATGGACATGTCTTTGTTTATCTCCAAGAGCAGAAATTTTTGGGGAAAACATTTTTTCCTGCAAAAAAGAAAAAAAAATCCAAGTCGGATTTTTGAGTTGTATTCTAAAATATTTTCCCTAATTTCAGAGTATTTTCTTACCAAAAGATATATAATTAAACTGTAATAAAATGTGTACAAATAAATAAGAAATTGGACGAAAAACATTAGAGAGGGGGAGTGGCTCTATAAAAATTAAAAAAACGATGAATATATATATGGATTCTTCAGAGGACCTTTATAACTAGAATTCATTATAAATATGCGTTATTTCGTCGAATATTGTCGAAATAATGCCTAAAATTCACCTCTTTATAACGTAACGAAAAAGACCAGGATGATTGAAATATTGTAAGACCAAGAAATGAATGATAAATTCCACAAGAAACAGGCAAAAAACTTAATGAATAACAACAACAAAATATCTTTACAAGCAACAAAATGAACAAAAACACGTTATATCACTTGTGGAGATCTGTGTCATGAAAAAGATAAGTAAAGTGGGCTAAGACAGCGAATAAAAAAATAGAATAAATATGCAAATGCTGCCATCTGGAATGTAAATGAATAATTATGTTGTGCAAATAGATGTAATATAAATGGTAAAAAGTAAAAATGTAAATGACAATAAATCACCAAAAATCGTAATAGAAATAAAGTAGCATGATAAATACAGAACGATATTAAGGCAGTAAAATAAAAGTTAATAAAAGAAAGAAATTAATATTATTAAAAGTATATAGAACGTTAAATGTAGATGTTAAATAAATTAATATTTAATAAAAATAAATTATTTAATTAACAAATTTAATAGAACAATGAGTACGTAGATTCGAAATTAATATTAGCGAAACTTTGTTATAATTTCTTAAGGGCGATACAAGTATAGCCATAATAAATATATACATAACATAAGGTGCCATATGTAGAATAATGTATACAATACTATTGTGTCAGTGCTTAATTTTTTTAATGTAAATATTATATTTAAACTTTATCTATATATCTATGTATCTATCTATCTATATCTATATCTATCTATATATCTATATCTCTATATCTATATCTATCTATGTATCTATCTATCTATATCTATATCTATCTATATATCTATCTCTCTATATCTATATCTATATATCTATCTCTCTATATCTATATCTATCTGTCTATCTATCTATCTCTATATAATAATACAATTATAGAACAATACAAATTATCATCTACAATAATGAATGTAGAAATTAAAAACGAAGTTTTATGATGATTGATTATGATGATTGATTATGATTAAAAATGATTTTTTTTTTTTTTTTTTTTTTTTTACATATCAGCATATCACACAAAACATGGAATTGAGAGTACATTAAACATTTCAAAATTGAAAATATTTGTGGAATAATCTATATAAATCTTTCAATAATAATATCTCTCTATATAAATATATATAGACAGATACATCACTAGACACACAGACAGAAAGATAAATAGACAAATATAGATATAGATACATATCGAATCACAAAAAAATACGCCTTCCAAGACATTTGAAAAACAATTATCAAAAGAGAGAATTATTATCTTTTTAAAATTTTTCGGTGCATTTATCATGGGGAATTCGATTAAACAAGAAATACGGTTTTGTACCTTGAAAGTAAAAAAAAAAAAAAAATGTATTTCCGTATCTTTTCAAAAAAGCCCATTGAACATGCTGCATTTTTATTTCTTCGGTTCAAACTAGCTTCTGCTGATATACCATACAATAATTTTTTGGATGTTCTCCAAAAAGGATTGAAAGTAGAAGACATTTTGTATAACAGTAAATTTTTTTATGTTCAAGTGTTTGGAGCATATTCACTTTCCCCTGAATTAAAAAAAGTATCCAAACCATAAGTTATGATACAAAGATAATGGATAAAGTTTCATCCAATGAATAAATAAAGGAAAATCGAATGAAATGGAACGGAATATGGGAGGTGATATATATACAATATACATATGATAGACTTTAATTTTATAAAGCTATTTTTAAAATTTATTAAATTTTTTATGTTATTTTTTATTTTTACATTTAAATAAATGATGAATAAAAAATAGAAAATAATAAATGTTTTAAACATTTTAAAATATATAAAATGCCAGTGTAAAACAAGAATAATTTTCATTTGATACAAATAGAAGAACAATACTAATCTCAATAAACCTGTGTTACATCTTATGTGTGTTTAAATTACATAAATTAATGCAATTTTTAATGCTATCTATATTGAAATTTTGAAAAATGTTGTATAACTGCAATATATAGCAATCGGTATTTTAATAATGGACTCTGAATTACTTTCACGGATATCAAAATGTTTTCTCACCAAAAGATAAACAGTCCAGCTAGTTTCATAGTATCACTTCTTAAAGGAAAACAAGGTTTAAAGACACTGTTTTCAAGTGTAGAAATTTTCAGAAGTTAAATTATATTAAGATTTTCAAGCTTTAATAAACTACAAAAACAAGATCACGGTTAATTCGAGCAAAAAAACTATTTATTAAGATGTAATTTTCGGTAAGCTGTAAGATAAAATTAGAAAATAAATTATTCTTGATGAAATGAATTTGATCATTGAGAATAATTTTAATTAAATTATTAGGAAGAATGATTCTTTTGAAACACTTTCTTTTCTCAGTGATAATGTTTCTGCATTACAACGTTGTTTTAATATATATCAATTTATCATTTTGAAAAGACAAAATGTCATCTTCCAGGGCGACCCTCCTCGTACTCAAAAAAAAAAAAAAAAAAAAATCCGTAGGAAAGTCCTGACGTCTTGAAAGTATATAAATAGAGATATTTGGGAGTTATAATGAGCCATGGGAAGGAAAGAACGTACCAGAAAACATTTATTTATTTATTTCTTTAAATCCGGATTCTAATCCATAATAAAAAAAACAAGTTGGAAATTGCTCGTCAACCGTGTCAAATGCGGTTCGTTCGTACTATAACTAGTTTTATAAATATTTTTTGCACCGCATATTGTACTGAATGTATATTTTAGTGCACTTCACAAGTACATATTAATTTCATTCTGTACGAAAGGCTGTAACATCATTAAAATGGACTTGAAATAATTTTTTCCCATTGGTCGTAGTGTAACGGAAAATTTTTGACTGTCCCTGTAATTAAACTATGCATCCGATTTTCATAAAATTTGAAATGGCATTTGAAATTTTCTCGATAAAATCTTACAACAATTATACATATAAAATTTCAGACCATTAGGAAGACTGTAACATCATTAAAATCCACTTTCAATATTTTTTTCTCTTTGGTCGTAATGTAACGGAAAACTTTTGACTGTCCCTGTGATTAAACTATACATCCGATTTTCATAAAATTTGAAATGACTCGACAAAAGTTTACAACTATATATTTAAAATTTCAGACCATTTAGTTGGGTAGTTCTTGCTCTGTTATATGCGGACGGACAGACGGACTGAACGACGAGTATTGGTGCTACGTATTTATATAATTATGAACGCATCTAAAAATCAGGTCTTTCTATTTGCAATGTTAAAATGTAAAGAAGGAGTAAAACGGAAAGCTTGAAAATTAGAGTTATTATTGCAATGCTAGCAATATCGTGTTTTTTCGGGGGGAAATAATAACTTGCTATATATATACATTTAACGTCTGTATTTGGAATTTTTAAAAGACTAAATAAAATAAATAAAGTAAGACAGACATGAATAAAGTTTAAAATAAAATTTATCAAAAGTTTAAAATACTAAAAACACTTTTAGTAGATATTTCGCCAAGCAACCTGAAGGCCTCAGCAGTACATACGAATTGAATATTTCTAACTGAGCGAAAAAATGCACAGGCTGGGCATCGAACCCTGATCCTTGGCTTACAAGGCCAATATGCTTTACCATTCAAGCTAACTAGGCCGACAACCAGCTAGCATATTTCGCTCAGAAAACCTTAATAGTAGTAACATATGATCTGTCATGTAGACAGGTGAATAGAATAAATCGCAGGCGAATGACATTTTTTCGCTCAGTTGGAAATATTCAATTCGTATGATAACTTTAACAATCAGTTTGATTGTGTTAAAATAATAGCTCAGCAATACAATTTAACCACTAACAAATAGCAGAACAAACCAAGTACAGTTGATGTTAAAGTTATTTTTCAGAAACAAACAATATTCACCAGGAATGGAACAGGCTTCATTTGGTTTTCAATTGTTAAATTGTAGTGATGAGGCCTTGCGGTTGCTTTGCAAAACTTCAACTAAATATATTTTTAATGTTTTTAGTATTTTATGAATTCTACTTTAAACTGTATTTAAGCTGTCTTGCGTTATTTATGTTATTTAGACTTTTGAAAATAATAATATCAGTTGCATTATTGTAAGTCGTTCACGTCCTTTAGTAATAGTATTCTTTAAGATGCTTTGAATTCAATACTATGATTTTGCCAAAGAAAATTACTCACACTGGTAAGAACGAATGTTTTACGTTAAATGTTGATATAAATTTAATTGTACCATTGAGATAATTAAAAAAAAATAATAGGAGTATTTAGTTTAAGCATGATGTCACGAGTAAAGGTTAATATGAGGATTTTTATAATTTCCTTACTTCTCGTATTAACCCACTTTTACTGTACACAAACACACACACACATATATATACAGGATGTCTACAAATCAGTTGGGCAATTTAGTAAGTTAAGAACTTCCGAAATATTAAAGGAAATTAACTAGTTGGAATTAACTAGTTGACACTGCAATTAATTTCATCGACAGAAACATGCTGACAAATCTGCGGCAAGATATGATTTACCGACGCGACATTTGCAATGTCACGAAGGGAAGTCAAATAGAACATTTTTGATAATGGTAAACTTGAATGACTTTTCTATCTTGCAACAATATGTACTCTAATTTTTTCCCTGTCAACTCCATTCAGTAAATCATTCTTTTTGCTCAACAAATTTGTAGATATCCTGTATTATAGACATGTATAAATATATTTAGAAAATCATTGTGTTTACTTACCTTAATGTTAAAGTACATTCATTTTAGAGAAATATATATGTATATATGAAGGAAATGAAAAAAAATATATATATCAATTAATTAAAAATTGCATAACAGCTTAATTATACTTTAAATGCAAAAATAAATTCATATTTTTTAAATTATATGTATTGGCATCTGGATGAACAATTTGGTATGAGATTAGTATAATTCATCAAACTTTCAGCATACATATTTTTTTCTAATATTATGATACATTATTTCCAAAAGAAAAATATAGTCACACAATTTTGAAACAAAATATCAAGACCGTTAAGATATCTTGAAAAACAAATATAGAAAGAGAATTATTATAATTTTAAACTTTGTCTGTATATTTGTCATGGAGAATCCGTTTATTCATGAAATATGGTACATGTACCTTTAAAATCATAAATTGCCTTTTCGAATCACTTCAAAAAGTTCTGCTGAGCATGATGGACTTTTAATTTTGCCATTCCAACTAGCCTAGTATCATGCAGCATAAAATACTTTTTGGATGCTCTCCAAAAAAGAGGAAACGAAGAAATATATTTATGAAGCAAATATGAGGATATTCCGTAGAACAGTAAATTTCGTTATATCTAAGTGTTTCGAGCATATGTACTTTCTTCTGTAGTAAAAGGAGTATCCAAGTTAAGAGCTATGATACAAAATATGACTAAATAAATCTTCCATTGAATAAGTAAATCGAAACAAAGGAAATGAGAACAGAGCTTCAAAGTTCTATGAAGCTACAGATATATTTATGCATTTCATTTTCACAAAAACAATTCTTTATTTATTAATATGCCCCCTTCGGAAAGTACATAAAATAATTACGGATAAAACTACAAAAATCTCTTACAGTTTCATAAGACGAAATTGAACTTTATTAGAGTATTTTTATTTTTTGATACTATGTCTTGGCCAATATCTTATGATGTAAATTTAAGGGCATAAATAGACAAATTTGTGAAATTTTTATTTCCAGTGTCTGATTTTTTTTCTTTTCACAGCTTTTAAATATCGCCAAGGTATATTTTTTTATGCTTGCTAAATTGTATATAGCAGGTTAAACATTTTTTTTTTTTTTTTTTTTTTTTTTTTTTTTTTTTTTTTTTTTCTAGTGACAAAGCTCACAGTCATGCCTCAACTTTGAACTTACTCTAATTTTATTGTCCTACCCCTGATTGCCCCACCAGTGGCCGAGAGGTTGTGCTCTCGAAGCTGGTAGACGGGAGGTGCTGGGTTCGATCCCAATCGCGCCCGTCGGCCTAATCGTTCGGAGTTTTCGTGGTTTTCTTCGAACCTTGGTTCTCCAAGCGTTAATACGGGTTAGGTTTCCTTCGAAAGACCTCCACGGAAGGCACTCCACTCTTTAGGGCCTATATCCCACGTGCTGATAATTGGCCGACATAAATACAACCAACCTACCCCTGATTTTTATTGCCAATAATATCTCCAGATAAAATACATCGGTTGTTAAAAAAAGGGTTAAAAAGTCAAACACAATTTTCGTTTACTTTAATTAAAAATAACCCTCTTGTAAAAAGCAAAAGGAATGGATAAAACCAATTAATATGAAGTGTAATGTTAACAACGCCATCTTCTGTTTATTGTTAGCAATAATCCTCCTGTTTCGATGACAGAACGCTATTTTTGTTCTTACGTCAACACCGATATGCAGTCGGTTTCCATTTTTATTTTTTAGAACCCGAAAACAAAACACCACTTTTTTCGAGATGTAAGTTACACTATTCAAAAGTAGGGAAACGCTGATAATTAATTATCCAGTCAATAAAAGGACTTTTATATAAAGAAATGCGTTAATATTTTATGGACAAATAGTGCCATTTGATTTAATAATTTTTCATCTTTTTCCGCAGTGTTTAAAATTAAAACGATTTTTTTTTTTTTTTTTTTTTTTTTTTTTTGATAAACGAGATTATGTCGAAGACCACGTCTTTGCGTTCTTTCTGAGTTTACAGTAGATAATTGCCTATTTTTTGAAGTCTAAAAGTGTACATTATCTGCACCACATCACATGTCATGTGTTTTCTGTTTCAATAGTTTAGAGATGAGACCATGAGTATTTTTGAAAAATAATGGAGATCATGTAAATATACACATGCGAGAACATTTCATAACCCGTTTACAATATGTTGGTCTATGAGTAACGCAAATTGAAGGAACTTATTGATTAAATAAGGAACAATTATGATTAGCAACTAACATAATCATTTTTTTCATTAAATAATGCTTTTACTTATCGATTGTGTCTGTTAGAATCTCTCTCTCTGATTGGCTCACCCACTTTTTCAAGGTCATCGTTCAACATATCGTGGCCAGAATAATGCAGCAGATGCTACTGATTCAATTTTAGTGAAAACATCATTATAGAGATGTACATTCAAAGTTTGAACTTAACCCTTAATTGTCTACTGTTGCTTTCTGACAACATACTATCTTCCTCTACGTTCGTTGTTTGCACACCAGTAATTGTGAAGAGAAATACTCGCATTCTTTGATGGCAGGAACTCCGCGTTAAAATGAGACAAAAATTTCTATTTTAAAAAAGTGGTGTGAAATGAAATATTTCCATTTTAAAGAGAAAAATAATTCCGGCATATAAGGGTTAATTCATTCTGGGTTGTCTCGTTCCTATTCATGTCATTCATGGTAAAATTTGCTGAGATATATCAGAAGGAACATGCATATGGACGTCCCTACAATACGGGTGCAAAGAACTAAACAACTGTCGCTCGGTTACTTGCGGAACAATAAAATTAACGAGGTTTTAGCCCTTTATATCCCAAATTATGAAAAATAAGGAACAATCTCCTCGAAACTTTTTTCTTTCATTATTATGCTACATTAGAAGGTATATGCACTAAAAATAAAAGATTTTTTTTGTTAATTACTGCTAATTACTTGCTGCGTCACAGAAAAGTACAGTTGTTACATAGATCTTGGACAGAAATCGAGACTTTGAAGAAAAAAAAAAAAACTTTATCCTTTTTACTTTCTTTTATCTTTACGATACGAAAGTATTGGATTCGTGAAAAATTTCGACTTTCGATTTTCGAAGGATTTACACGTTTTAGGTGTCAGAGATTCCGAAAGTAGTTTTTACAAAATGTCTGTCTGTATGTATGTGACACAAATTTTGTGGGCGCTCTATCTGAATAACTAATGCGCGGAATTTAATAAAAATTTATATTCAGTTAGTCCCTGATATAATTTTGGTGTAAATCGCTAAACAGATAGAGCTTCTATGAAGTATTTTTCACGATATCAACTAAAGCTCAATCTCCAGAACTAATGCACGACTTTTCATAAAACTTCAGATTCAGTTAGTTCTTACCATGAATTGACGTTTTATATATGTTGGTGTAAATACTGTGGCAATGCTATACTGCATTTTTTGCGATTTCCGCAATAGCTCTATCTCAAGAACTAATGCTTGGATTTTCAACAAACTTCAGAATCAGGTATACCTGGATATGAATTAGTGCTGTTTATGTTCTGGTGTAAATCGCTCCACAGGTGACACTGCTATGCGCCATTTTTCACAATTCCCACAATAGCTCAATCACCAGAAATAATGCACGGATTTTCATCAAGCTTCAGATTCAGTTAGTCCTTGACATGAATTGGTGTTTTATACATTTTGGTGTAAATCGCTCAACATGTGGAGCTGTTATACTGCTTTTTGCGATTTCCGCAATATTTCGTCAGGAAGTAATGCTTGGACTTTCAAAAAACTTCAGATTCAGGTATATCTTGATTTGAATTAGTGCTGTTTATGTTTTGGTGGAAATAGCTCAACAGGTGGCACTGCTATGATACATTTTTTTTCAGAATTTCTTCTATAGTTCTATTTCAATAACTGACGCATGAATTTTCAGCAAACTTCAGATTCAGGTACGCCTAGATATCAGTTAGTGCTATTTATGTTTTTGTGTAAATCGCTCAAGAAGTGGCGCTGCTATACTAAATTTTTCAGAATTTTCCGCTAGAGCTCTATCTCAAGAACTAATGCACGTATTTTCATTAAACTTCAAATTCAGATATACTTTGATATGAAATGGTGCTAGATTTATTTAATCTCTTGACTATTTAAATGATTTAATTGGCGTGATTCATATAAGAGAAAGTTTTGCAATGGCCACAACATCCTAGTTTCTTCTTATTGTAATGTGACTTATCATACATATATCTAGTGTATATTATGTCTATGATGTATATATGACTAGTTGATGATGCTGGTGGTGCATCAGATGTGAGTATTTCGTCATCAGAAGGATATTCTGCAGTTGCAACACTATCGTCCCATGGAAAGCATATCTGTAAGAAATTTCCAAAGTTTTAGTGGTAGAAAACTCAGAAGGATTGATAAAGATTCTAAAAGATATTTTTAGATTTTTTTTCTAATTTGTAATTATTTTTTTATAAAAATACGATATTTTTAAAGATAAAAATAGCATATCTTTTGCTTTATTTTTCATCATTGTCATACTTATAAATCATGAAATATTGTATAAAAAGCATCCTGTCTAGCACACACGTATTCCTAGTAATTATATTCGTTTTCATGTACCATATGTATCCAAAAGATAACCACTTAAATGAATATCATGTTCAACGTAGTCCCGAGGGTACTCAAAATTTCCGCTTTGAAATGTGTAAAGTAACCTAAAGTAAAGAAACTGAAAAAAAAATTGCTTTTAGCATAAAATATTGTCAAGTTATCTATTTTAAACAAGAAAATAATATGATAGGCTTACATTGAATATTTAAGATTTTTTAAAGCAAATGTTAGGGATACCATGTCAGAGAAGAAAATGGAAGGAAAATTGACAATCACTCCTGCCAAAATATTTCGTTAATAATTTTCAGCTTACTACAACAGCTATTCCGATCTAATGGTGGTCAAGGAAATATTTACTATTGTTTTCTAAAAGTATCATTGCTAATGAATTTAATGAGTATGTTTTAATTGGGATAGAAAACTTCTGTACTTTGAACTACCGATGAAACATAAAGGGTTAAAGACTATTGAGAAATAGGGATAGAGGCAAACATAGACGATCCAACAGTGAAAATTAAAATAGCAATCACTGGGGCTGTCTATGCAGGAAGTAATTTTACCGGCGCTATACAGCAAGTACCTTTACTAGGGCTATATAAGAAGTTCCTTAACAGGAGCTAGCAATTATATTTATCGGAGCTAACACCATGTACCTTTGCTGGAGCTATATAGCAATTACCTTTATCGAGTCATTTTTTAAATAAATGACTAATTCACAGTTGGTACACACGTAGTTCTGATTTAATTTGGTAGAAAGAAGATGCATTAGATATTTCTCTACATCTATAGTCAGCTCGCTAAGTGAGCAGTCAGTCAGCAGCATAAGTGACTGCTCCATGTATTGTATTTTCTTCCCATTCTGTTGGCAAACACTTTGTATACTAATGTGAGAAGTCTTTGTCACGTATATATTATAGCTTGAAGAGGATATATTCAATATAAAAATTACATTAAATAAAATTTACAAAGCATTTTATTCATTCCAAATTTAATATATTGAAAAAACAGAAGGCTTGAATATTGTGTGTAAATGTTGTATTGATCATTTTTCATGGGTAAATGGGCTGTTCCCAGACTGTTCTTTAAAGTTATACACATATAAAAACATGACAAGATAAACCATACACTACTTTTCACTCAAGTTTTGAGTCTTGTTTTTTTTCATAATATCTAATAATTAAGAAAACTTATGAGTTTGATAAAATGAATAAAAAATTTAAATGAAATTTGAATCAAACAAAAAAGTATAAGAGGAATTTATAATCTTATATCAAAACAATGATTTTTTTTTTTTTTTTTTTGAAGAAACTGAAAACCAAAATATTATTTTAGACAATAAAAAACTTTTAATTTAAGAAGCCTGAACGGTGCAGAAAAATATAACCACTAACTTCTTTTTTTAATCTCTTAATTCTCACTCCTGTCAATATCACGGATTGATGTGTCGGTCGTTATTTCTCGTGCCCGTCATATTTCCGGGCTGGAGATTAAATTGCTGGGAAAAATTATGAAATCAAAAAAAAAGTTAACTGTCATTTCTCTGCGAAGTCTTTGAATATTAAAGCTCGAGTTTAGTTTTAGGCACTGATTATGATGTTGGACTTTGTATTGCATATTGTGAAATACATCACTCTAAAAAAAATTACTGATAATCAAAATTTAATGTATGTATGTTATTTCAAATATTATTTGTAAAAAATTGTGTAGATGTGAAAATTAAAGGTCTTATTCGCATTAATATGTATAGTGTAAAACAAACATTAAGGCACAGAATTCTCGCATGATGGCTTTTCTAGAATTGCGAATTTGTTCTATAACATCCTTTTTTTTTTCCTTAAGAAATGAAATTGCATATTTTATTAAAAAACCTTATAATTATTCAATGTCTTTAATAAAAAGATAGGTACTTTTTTTTTTCCAAATATTAAACAGATTCTTAAGGGGTTAAATAACTGTAATTACTTAGTAATTGTATATTATTAAATTTTTATTAATTCGTTTAAAAATATATTTAGAGAACTAATTTACAAATAAATCAGTTTAATTTTAAAGTAAATAAGTTATTACAAAATGAAAACAAAATCCCGTTTAATTCTGTATTTGAAGCGTAGTTTTCATTTAAAAAACTACGTTACTTAATCTTTGTCTAGATAATTTATTACAAAATTTAAATACTAATGCTACTATCTAAAGAAAGAAAATAAGAGGAAATTAATCTGGTGTAAGCAATTGAACTACAATGTCACTCCTGTAACATTCCTCACCGAAGCAATTTGCAATGCTAGATTTCAAGAAATGGCCATGATTCGGATAATAAATTGGAGAACAAAGTATTTTTAGTTGTTTCCAAAATTTATTTTCTAATGTATACCAAGAAAGTAATTTATGGAAAGGGCTAATTGCATATCATTCTACTTCAGATTCAGATAAGAGAAAATGGCTTATGGTGCATAAATTTGCATTGCTGGAAAACATCAATTATTTTTATAGGCCATATATAGGGAAATTAAAAAAGATATGTCAAAATTTAACAACTGGTAGTGCAAACACAATAAGCAATTTTTTTATACGTACCAACGCAGTAGAAAAACAACAAATGATTTTTAATATGCAAAAATATAATATAACCACGCTTGAAAACATACAACATACTGTTTGAAGTTTCCCATGACTACGAAATACATTTGTTATCTTTGGGAAAATCAACATAAATATCTGTGTATACTATAAAACATAAGATGTGTATACTATAAAACATTTTTTTTCTTTCACTGATTTTCAGAAACGTTTATGAATACGTTTTTTTAGAATATTGATCAGTTTAATGAAACTGGAATAACGGACATTTGGATGATATCGATTACCAATTAAACATTTTTAGCTGCATAATTGTATTTATACATGCATGAGTAACAAAGTAATATTATTTTTATGTTAATGTTTATTTCCTTAATTTAGCATGTTTGCCGGTAAAATATGGTTGTTAAACATGAAAATATTTTCTTGCTATTTTGTTGGCGAAATGTTTTCTTAATTTCCGAAATACTCTTTACTTCCACCGATTTCAATGAAAGAATTGTATTTCACACAAATCAATATACGTCTGATAATAATTATGTTCAGATATCGCAATTTAGTTAAATTTTTTATTGATAGATTTGATGGGATTTGAATCAGACGCTGTATTTATGAGTTAAAAGAATAGACTTTTGACCTTTCTTAAATTTTAGTTTATTTTATTATTTTGTTTATAAATAAATTGTTTGTTTAAATCCGGTCTATCACGTCTTAAGTTTTTTGCAGCAAATTATGAATACAGAAATTGTATCACTTCCATAATTATATTATTTAATGTTTGAAGATATATTAGATAGATTATGTTATACATAATAATATTTTCCATTAAAATTGATTTAATAAATCTGTAGTTATAGCATTTAACAGCACTATAAAATAGTTACAAGAATACTTTGACTCTTCAGCAAAAAATAAGGAAAAATAAGGAAATCACACAATTTTTATAAAAAAAAATATGTAATAAAATGTTTTGTAATCCTATCACTTAATGCAAAGATTTTGGTAATCGCAAAAAATTTTATACATCATCTTTTAATAAGATAAAGCTATACATACTTAAACGGTTAAGAAAATAACCACTAATCATGTACTTAGCTTGTACTGCTTCGCTGTGCGCTGGAAGACGAATTAAGGAAAGTATTTTGGATGAAAATTAAATCTACTTGTATTATAAGATAGATAAATAAATTTCTCAGTAAAGTTTCTTTAATTGTATTTAAAATTACCACCGCGGCACAAAGGTTTAAAGTTTGTCTAATCATTTTTGAATCTCCCTGTATACCTTGCATCTCACTTTCGATGACGAAAAGCGGCTAGATATTAAATATAAGAAACAGAAATTAATTCCGTCGGAGAAAAATAGAAAAAAAATCCTGTTTACAAAGTACACATCTAAAAGAGAAAAAAATATCCTAAATCAAATAATTCTGAATGACGTTTTAGGATATAAGAAAAAAAGTGAAAAAGCTATCTCAGGTTGACGGATTTCAGGAATGTCTATTTTCGAAAGTCAATAAATCTGTCGGTTTTCTTTTATCTCTTGTCAAAAAACTTCTACACACTTTCTTTTAAATGATTCAAAGGTAAAACTAAAATTATAAAATCCCCATTCTAAATGTATGCATACATTAAATTAAAAAAATGAATTAAATAACTTGATTAGTAATATTTAATATATGATACTTCAAACGGATATACACTGCAAAAAACATATTTTTACACTGTAATAAAACGCATATGTTTCTTAATATATGAAAGTAAAATATATCCACAAACAAAATATATAATAAACTTCACCCGAATTACTCACAATTTCAAAGAGCGTTCTTCATCTTTAGAAATCTCTGAAACAAAGATATATTTCAGAAATTTTCAGAAGCATTTTTAGGATTCTATCCATTCTCACCTAAACAATTTCAGCAGAGTAACTGAATTTATATATGCAAGACTAACAAACTAATATTTATTTTAATGTTAATGTTAATGCTGTTGTTTATCATGTTTTTTGAAATTGAAAATATTTACTTTTGAAATGATACCAGTCAAAGAGCCCATATTCGGGATTTAAAAATCTGATTAATACGCTATGAAAATTATTCGTAAACGTTTCCAATGACAAGTGACTCTAACAGAAACTTTCTTATACATAAATGCTTCTTTAAAAATCTAACATATATCAGTATCCGAGGTTTTTAAAATAAAGAACTCTTTCCGGTATCGTGGGTAACACGGAAGATATAATATATTTTCGTTTAAGGATATATTACATTTTTCCGGATTAAGAAAAAATCAACGTTTTTTTCAGCTTGTCATTACGAAACAATTTTAAACACATATTATTGTAAAAATATCCAAGAACTTTTTAAATACCATTTCAATTCTCGTATATTATGCAAATTTGAAAATTTCTAATCCTATTTTGACAGTGAAAAAAATGTTCTATATAGGACGCAGTGTACTAATTAACGGATTAAATTCTGAAAATTTAAAAACCAAAACTATCTTTAAAAGCCTTAAAATTTCTGAAATTTAAAATAAAAATGACAACAACGAAAATCATATTATTCATGCCATCTTCTGGTTGCTATACACCCAAAAATTCTCATCATTTACACTGGTGTGCAAAAATTAATAATGAAGCAGATAAATTAGCATAAAACCCGAACAAGACAACAGAACGGAATGAAAGATCAATCGGGAAAGAGACCTGGGACCAAGGCAGTAGGGCATGCGCATCTATGGCATATGACGTAAGAGGAGGAGGTTTGGAGGGTATAAAGCACAGAGGCGGTGGACGCTCAGATATTAGGTGAAAGCTATTGAACGGTGTTGACAAAGTTTGTTGCTACTACTGTGTGATATGGCCAATAGGCAATTTAGGAGATGTCATTTGAATGTCTTTACCACATGTCGCATCATTGGGAGGTGGGAAGAAGGTCGAAGTGTGGTAAGTGTGTCAGAAGTGTTTAGAATCGTTTACAACACAATTTCATGAGCCTTGAGAGCATTTGAAACGATGAAAACATCTGTCCAAGCGTGGTGATATCAGTGATCGTCTACGAGCAACAACAACGGCGGACGACAGCTATATTGTCCTAAATGCGAAAATAACAGGAGACAGACAGTTTGAAAAATCGGAATACACATGGAGCAGACAAGTGAACGTCGAATATCACGTTTTACCATGACAGGATGCTGCAGAAACGTGGTGTATATGCACGACGACCAGTATAGTATGTGCCATTAACTACAGCTCATCGGAGATACAAGGTTTCTGCTTTTCAGGAACACAGGAACTGGACACAACCGGAACGAAGTCGAGTACTCTTTACGGATGAGAGGCGATTTAGTCTAACGAGCTATTTCTGTCGTATACCCATCTGAAGAGATCAGGGAAAACACAATCACCCCTCCAACATTATCGAAAGTGACCGCTTTGGAGATGCCGGTGCTCTCGTTTGGTAGGGTATCATGCTTGGTAGACGTACGAACCTCCACATCTTCAAAGGAGGTTCCCTCAGTGGTGTCCGTTATTGCACTGAGATTCTATTGCCTCATGTGTGTCAGTTTAGAGGTGCTGTGGATTCGGATTTCCTCCTTATGGATGACAATGTTACACCTCATCGTACAGTGGCTGTCGCAGAGCTCTTGGAGAGTAAAGATATTCAACGCATGGATTTGCTCGTAAGATCCCCGGTTCTAAATGCCATAGAACATGTGTGAGACCTTGTCAGGAGACGCTTGGCATCACGTGACCAGGCGCCATCAACGATTCGGCAGCTACAATTGGTGTTATAAGTAGAATGGTACTCAATGCCTAACAGTTCCTTGGTAACCCGTCCTCAGCATGGACAGGCGTGAGTCGGGGGTGACCATAACCCCAATTAGAGACTGAATTGTTCCTGCAAGCTGCCTATCAAATGGACGTTTCTGTCTCTTCCGCAATTGTACTTCATGTGATCTTTTCAATAAAGTGCTGTTTTAACCTTTTGATGCCCTATTTAGTTGGTTTTCATCTCTTCTCCCATACTTTCAGATTTTGGAGATCATTTGGTATGATCTCTATCAATGTGAAAAACTGCTGCACGACGTTACATTAAATAAAAAACATCTCGTCCTTAATTTTTGCACACCAGTATATTTATGTTAAGGATTAACATGATATGAAGTTTAATGAAATTCCGTGCATTAGTTCTGGAAATAAATTGTCTGTGAGATAAAGAGAGACACAGAGACTAAAAACTGTCAAATCATGTTCAGAACCTTCTAAAACGTACAAAATTGCTGAAAACCGGAAGTCGAATTTTTTCACGAATCCATTTCGTTCGTCTTGTATACAGTAGAAAGTAACTAGGCGGACACATTTTTCCTAATAAATTGGGTAAATGTCTGTAGCATACTAATAACTGTCTTTATTTTCAATACATGGAAAGTAACGAATAAGATGCAGAATTTTAAGATAAATAAAAAGCTGCAACGAAACCATTCACTTAATTTAATTTTTTTATATTAATTGGTTCAATTAAAGGTAATCACAGGGGACTCGTGCGAGGCTTTCTCATAAAATGTATTGAGGTTGTTTTAATCCGATTACTTTATCTTAATTACTTATCTTAGGGCTTACTTAAATCTGAGCCAATCTGTGTTATTTTTTATGACCTAGTGTAATTCACGAGGAAAACAAATGACTGAGTTTAATTATTACTTACATTGTGTTATTATTTTTTAGGTTTAAGACTGATTCCTATAGAAATCAATCTATTATATAACTTAGTTTATATATACTTCAATATATGAACTGTAAATAATCTTCATTAAAACTTCCAATATTTAGATCCAATCTTAACCTAGTTGGTGTAGTGTATGAATGTTGGATTAATTCGTAATAAAGTAAATAATTTTTATACTTCGTTTACATGGACACAAAGCAAAAAATATAATTGAAAAATTCGGTATCAGTATAATGCCCAAAACTTGTTCGAGCCTAATTTCATAATGTATTGTATATATCTTGAAAGTATCTTGGATGAATTCATTAATCAATTATATACATCTTATATTTGGCATACGGGTATACACAAAATTAAACCATCCCCAAATTTTAATCACGCGAATGTCCGAAATACTGAACCTATTCTGACCTAATTTGAACAGCATTTTGATATTTAAATATCTTGAATATGTTCGTAAATAAAGTATGTTGCTGCATTTTTTTTTTTTTTCTTTACAGAGACATTCAATTTTCACAATGGCATTCAATAAATATATTGGGCTGTACCACAGCATACATGAGATTTTTGAAATTTGATGTCATATATTTTTTACATAATTTCCTGATATTCATTCACTTGTATAATCCATACTTAAAATATAATTGTAAATTACTTATCTCACTAATATAGAGAAATAAAAAAATGTGAGACCATTTTTTTTCACATGTATTAAACTTGATACATTTTCCTTTAAAAATGCGCTGAAGTTTTGGTGATTTCATTTTTTTTTTTTTTTTTTTTTTTTTTTTTTTTTTTTTTTTTTTTATGTACATACATGAAATTTATTATAACTTCAACAAATTGGTCTCACGACATTTATATTAGAAACTTTTGGCGAAAGAGCTAATTTGTAGCGTAATTTTAAATTATACTTAACAAAATGTAATTTAATCGATGCGAGGCAATTTTATCAAACATGGTATTTTTTTTTTTAAATCTTAGTTTAAAAACTGCGGTTGGCCGACATAGATATATATCAAACCACTCGTTGAATGCCATCGAAAATTTTATTTGTCCCTGTAAAATAAATATAAGAGAAATATACATGATATATGATTTCATACTAGCAATATTAATGCAATCTCCAATTAGGTTTGGAATTGTCAATTATTACTGATATAAACGTAATGACGAATTTTGCATATGTTGCTATTGTGTACCCCTGTAAAAGAACTTTCAAAGTTACATACTTGATTAACAAACTCATCTAATGTACTCACATGATCAATGCATTGTCCCAATTAGACCCGAATTGGATCAATATTTCGAACAAAATGTATCTATACTCTATGCCAATTAGATTAAAATTATTTTTAAGTTATCTTGATCGTAAATTTCATATGTTGTTGCTTTTGTCTGTTCCTGTAAACAAACGTGAGATGCTATGAATTGAAATTTAATCCAACTGATTGAATAAATATAAATGCTAATAGTCGAACCTAGAATCTATCTCTTCTATTGAACTACCTGGATCAGCACAATTCATTTAATTCATACAATTATCGTAATTTGGAAACCTTTTCTCTCTGTTAGAGAAATGTCAATTCGTGTATATTTATCAGTCACTCTGATTGAGTTAAAAAAAATTATGAAAAGATACATATTTGGCTAACGAACTCATCCAACTTACTTCCATGATTAATATATTGCCCCGAATATGCTCAGATTGGACCGATATTTCGAACATTATTGCGATAACAAAATACATTACAAACATGGTGAGATTGTTATATAAAGATAGATAAATGAAATGATTGTGATATGAATATTTCTATAGAAAATCCTTGTATAAAATAAAGAAACCAACCTAATCTTCCTCCTGCAGTCGGAAGATTTGTTTTACGTAGTTTTTCAGCATAGGTAGAAAGCATTCCTATTTATAATTCCGCAGTTTGGTTTATTAAAAATAATCTTTAATTAATAACAGACATTCGGATGAAGTTTTTTGAATAATAGTATTCAAAATTCGGAAATTTTATGTCGGTAGTTTTCATAAAAACAAAACAAAAAAATAAATGAAATATGAACTATATTTTGAAATGTTAAGTTTTAAATATTTATAGAAACTTCAATAAAAAAACTTCTTATAAATAGGGAGTAAATACTTTAATTATATGTGTTATCTTGTAAAATTTTTTAAACCAAACTTTTTTATATTAGACATTAATATATCTTTGGTAAATGTAATTATATAAATTATATAATTATCTTCATTTATATTTTTTAAAACCTCTTAATCTTCGCTATTCATTACGTTTAAAATACATATTTCTGTTAACTTGATTTTTCAGCCTATTACAGTTTATCTCTTTAGCGCAGAATAATTTCCAATTTAGAGAGAGATTCATCTAGATAAATAATAGTTTGCAGTAATTATGTATAAATCAAGATACGTGCATGTGTAAATGTGTGTTATAAAAACTAAAAAAGTATAACAATAGCTAACCTCATTGAGTTATTTAGGCACAAATTGCATACTACGCATGACATTGATTGAAAATGTAGCTTCCCTATCTATTTAGAAACAATGTTTCATTAATAACCTTTGCTAGATTAGTCATTTGCCCACAAGTGTTCCCTGGTAAGTCTATGATTAAGGTAATAAATCGGGAAGCAAGGCGAATCTGCCAATTTAGTATATCTCATTTATAAATAATACTTATTTTACGGAACGCTATCTGAGATTAGAGAAGATATACACTATGAAGTTTCAAAATGCCCACAATAATTTATATAGCACTATAAATAAAGTGTAGGAAACATCCTCTTCAATATAAATTATTTCATATAAATAACCAGACGGCTGGATCAATGTATCTACTATAAATCAATGGTGTATGATCTCCCTCTAACAGAACACATTCGTTTACTTGACGCTTTTGGATTAAATATATTAATCGATAAGTAAATTCATATACACTATTTCCTGAAACATTCAAAATATCATTTTACTAGAAAAAAATGTTTCTGTGTAAAATCACGAAATTTGCACTGGGAAAAGACGGAGTTCAGCTATAAATTAAACGCATTCGTGTGATTTGTTTTGTTTAAGAAACCTGTTGAAACGGATAAATTCGTTGCACAGAGTATTGTTACAAAGTGTTTTCACTGTATCATGTTTTAGCAATCGTCATATTTTAATTAAATCAATAACAGTTATTGTGTAATTTACAGGAATATTTGTAAAGCAATTGGGTAATCAAAATTTAAATCAACTACAACATCGTTTTTCTACTTCCATGGAATGACAGTGAAATCATATTTTTAAAAATCTGGGTAAGTTATCGTTGCAAAGCATATAGTTACAGTATACTCTTTGCTTATATACTGCCTCATGCACAACAATGCTCGTATTTTACGCAAATCATTAAAAAAAGTGTAGATTTTCTGCAAGATTTTATGATTGTGTAGTATACAGTAATAATTGTAAAGAATGCGAATAATCAAACTGAAATAAACTACACCAACATTTTTTTTAATTTTCATTGAATGAACGAAAAAAACATATGTATATAAAATCTGAATTTTTCATTCAACTCTGCTCTGTGTTTAAAAATTATTATGATATTTAATATCCATATGAATTTGCTCTCGCATAAATATCAAAGTCAACACTACATCGATTTAAAATTGCTATTCTTTGTCTCTTTAGAAACATTACATCGTTAATAACCGTTGCCAGATTAGTCGTTTATGTCACGAGAGTTTCGGGAAATACTTGTTTAAGGAAATAAATCGAGAAATACGGCGAACGAGCCAAAACAATATTTCTCATTTATAAATTGTACTTATTACAGGACAATTCTGAAATTGTACATTTAGAATCGGAGAAGAAACACAGAATGCAGTTTCCGAATGCCAACGATAATTTCTAAATGGACATTATATAAGGTTTATGAAACAATCTTTTATATGCAAATTATTTCGTTGAAATACATGAATGGTTGGATGAATGTATCTGTATAAGGATCGATGGAATGTGACCTCAATGTAACACTACACTTTAATTCACTGAGATTTTGAGAAAGTATTTTACTCAATGTGTAATAACTGAACAGGTAGTCAATAACATTTATTTTCCAATTTATTCCCAAAATTGATTTTACAGGAATAAGTCTGTAAAAATACGGAAATTGTACATCGAAATAACGGAATATTTTATAGGTTTACTAGAAACAGGATTACGTCAAAAACATTTTTTAAAGGCCAAAACAGTCCTTGATTAATGTAATGAATGTACAAGGTGTCCATAATTAAACGACGCTACCTTAAAGTTGTCTACAGACAAAAATGCTGTTCATAAAGTTGTGAAATTTTGTGAAAGACAATTGAAAGAAATTAATGAAAGAAATTAAAAATCGCCCTCTGGTGCCGATATTTTGAACTATTTTTATTTATATTTTTTTTAGCTTAAACAAATTCCCATCCCTTTATTATGTATTTCGCAAAATTTCGCAAATTTATGAGCAATAGTTTTGTCTGTAGACAACTTTAAAGTAAGGTTTTTTAATTATCGAAACCCTGCACTTTAGAACGGAGGGTCTATCAAATCTTTTTTTCTCATTAATAAATTATACTTACTTTACGAGACACTCAAAAATTGCGTATGTCATATCAGATGTGAAACACAGCATGAAATTTCCGCATGTCAACTCTGATTTCTAAATGGGCATTAAATAATGTGTAGGAAATAGGTTTTCAATGCAAATTATTTCGTAGAAATACATGCAGGCCTGGATCAATGTATCTGTATTCGAATCGATGGCTAGTGACCTCAATAAAACACAACACATTCATTCACTTGACGCTTTTGGAGTAAATATATTAATCGTTGTGAATGAATAATTGCATTCCACTCTATTGAACAGAGATAAAGTATCGTTTTCAATAAATAATTTAAGCAGACATAAATTAAATCAGCAGGTTTTAAAGACAAAAATCCGTAAGCAGAATTCACTTGTTATCAGTAAAAGCTACATTTATATTAAGAATAAAATAGTTTCAATTTTAAATGTAATAGTAATGATATTTTTTTCCAAATGCAGAAAAATTTGTCGAGAATTCTTTGTAGTGGGCTGTTTCTTTTTCAATAGAAGTGTAATGGAATATAATATTTTATATTTTCGTTACATTTAAAAATTATAGTAAAAAATGCATTAATCTTTAGATATTTAACTATATTTACTTCGACTTATCGTGAGTAATTATGCTCATGATAAATTTTAAATAATTCCTAATAAAAACATACTTGAAACTGTGTAATTGTCCGATGCATTTATGTGGATAATGTACAAAATTTTAAACATTTGGAATAAATTTAGTATGCAGAAATTTTGTGTTGTGTATGATAGGAATGAAAACTTTAAATGAAAAATAATTATCAGTAAGAAAAATAAATAATAAAAAACATGTGAAATGGAAAGGGTGATACTATTAGGGTTGTCACAGATGTTCATTTATTTTACTTCATACCACTTTCTCAAAACAAAAATTATTGAAATACTGTTCGAGAACATATGCAAGAGGAATATACTACAAATTATGTTTCTTTTTTAAATAATTGTGGGAACAGAACAGAAAAATAGTCACCTGCGGCAGCTCTGTATTACATATAATATATGTATACATAATTCTGTTCCGTCTAAAATAACAGGTTAACCAAGTTGGATGTATTTATAATTAGAGAAATAAGTAAAACGAGCAATCGCTAAACAATAATTATATGTAAGAGAATTCTTGGTGCTAAGTGGAACTTACGTTCCTTTCCCGAAATCCGTATGGCATACCGGAAGAAAAAATCAATCAAAATTGCAGTGCATCTTTGATTTAGTACGAAATGAAGTCTTGTGTGCAATAGTACTTTAAAAGATGACCGATATGGATTATTTTGCATTCTATTTAACTGCATTTAATTGTGTGGATTATTTGTAAATTAAATACGCTGCTATTTGGGGGGCATTCTAAGGCTGGAAAAAGACACGTAATCAAGTAACATGTAATTAAGTAAATTTTAGTTTAAAAGGGAGGTTACGTATGCTCAATGTAAGAATCCGCAGAAAAACATGATGCAGTGCATTTGTCTCTATTGTGGATACATTGAAATTATTTATCTCGATTTTCTATTATTAAAAAATCTCGTACCTTGCTTACATGTCTTAATTTTAGAAGGAAAGAATAATTGTGCATTATAATTTCACACACCAGCATGCAGTTACGGCCTATTTTAGCTACTGATTGATGAAAAAAAATCACATTTTGAGGCTTTGAAAAAAAAATTATATATATATATAACGCGTAATACTGAATATAGGACCCACAGAGTATATTTCTTCCATATCGCGTGCCGTTTCAAAACAAAAACTCTAGCGCCATAGTTTTATCCGCTTAAACCGTAATTTGTCAACCTTTTTAATTTTCACACATAATGGAATTTTAATGTATTATTCATAGATGAAATAAAATTATTGAAGGATGACGTGGATTATTCTTCATTATTTACACATTTCAATCTTTTACGCATTTAAAGTATGCAATACTATCTTATAAAAATAATTTAAGAACAGAAATTTTATTTAAGCTGAATATAACTCATGTTTTTTTTTTTTTTTTCTGTGTCAAACAAAATGCAATTATTGACTGTGTTATTTGTAAAATTCTGAGAAAGGAATTTTTTCTGCATCGGTCAGTTTTATGCATATTCCTATAAGATATGAGGTATCATAAAGACTTTTAATAAAGGCATACTAAGATGTTCACTCTTCAGTTATGATTTTTAGTGAAAAAACAGTAATATTTCTTTAATTGTAATTGTTGTGCATAAGTTTTTATTTCACTTTTATATTTTAATGAATTCTTTCTCAACTTTTACCTGAGCAAATAGTTTTCATTAAGTAGGGTAGACCGGGGCTAGGTGGACAGCTTTTTCTTCTAATAAAATTTTTAAAAAATTACAATTCAACATTTTAAATTTCTTTTTATGTTACCACTATCAGTGTACTTTTTAGGAAGAAGTCTCAATAATAAAACTTAAAAATATTAACTATAAGAATTTGTTTCGAATCTCAAATTGACACCAATTCGCTTGGGCCAACCTGCCCCGATTGCGGGTAAGTTGGCCCACGTCACTTTTTAATGTTCTGATAGTGTAGAAATTTAAGAAATGATCAAAATTTTACCAAATCTTAATTTTTATTTGTTGCGAATGAAAATACAATATAGCCTCCTAAATTAAAATGAAAATTTTAAATATTAAAACTGTGAGTTATTCAAATTATTAACTTCGACCAAAAATTGCATTAAAAATTGATTTTATTTTGTCATAAAAAAATGTCTTTAATACATTACTGAGCAGTAATAAATTTTAAGATTTAATTCATCTTATAAGGCATGCTAGGTGTTAAAACATCGTAAATCTAAGAGTACAGTAATTTAATAAATCATTCAAATTTATTTAGGTGATTTATTATAAACACCAGATGATAAATAAATTGTATCAAGGCTTCTGTGCATCTGTTAAATGCAATAATTCTTTTCTTTCGTTTATTATATTTTTCTAACGCATCATTCCCTTTAAATTTCTGTCAGTAAAATGTAATATTACTTCATGATGATTTGAGTAATGCCAGCATCTTTGAAATAATGATAATTTTTGTTTATACAAAACTTTAATTCCTAATCAAGTATAAAAAAACTCAATTTGTTTATCATGAAATATATATACATTCATTATTTATTATTGGTATAATGAGATTTAGATAATCTTGATATAATTATGTTGGATGATATCATTTTTTTTATGTTTTTTTTTTGTTTGAACTATTGATCTTTATTAACGGTTCAGGAAGTGTAGTTCTATTCTGTCTGTGGAAGGGACAACATGTCTGTCTCTTACAGGAAAAATATTTTTGGATCATTAAAAAACTGTTTCCTGAAACTGCCCTTTTTATGGATTATGAAGACAGAAAGGATTATTTTGTTTCAACGAATAACTACACAGGTAAGAGGTTTTCACTTCATAAAATGTGATGTTATTAAAGCATTATTTAACTTTTCTTTGGACGGGAGAACAAGGGGATTTTATTAATAATTGAGAAATATCAGTCAGGTAGATTTTTATTGTGAGCTTTGTTACTTTAAGCAGTAGTATGTAACACTAGGAGGCCGAACTTTTAGTTAGATTTCGTAAGAAATACTACCAATGCAATCTCCCATGTGTTGGAATTTTTGAAAAGCTTTTGCAGATCTACACGATCATGATGCCTAGAGCCCAAAACCACTCCCAGTTCAAAATTTTATCTATTTATCTATCTATCTACCTATCTATCTATCTATCTATCTATCTATATCTATATATATATATATATTTATTTATTTATATATTACTTTTCCATGGACACGATAACATATCCAATCAGTTTAAAGTTTTCAAAACATCTAGGAAAATTGCCAAAAAATTATGCATGACAGATTTTTTATGTAAAAAATGACTTCAAGGTGTGCAAAAAATAGGATTTTCAAAAGAAAAAAATTCATAACTTCGTCAATTTACAAGATATCAAATTCACTTAAATTTATCATAAATCCTCTTAATATTATCTACAACTTTTGTATTGGCAACCTTTTGATAGGAGCAATTCTTACAGCAAAAAGAAATTAAGAACAAAAAAAGTAGGTGTGTGTGGGAGGGGGGGGGGGGGAGGTTGTATAAGAAAAAAATAGCATTTCCCTTAATCCGTTAAATTCTTGGTGAAATTAGTACTTAACTTCGAAATCTACCTGCGCCTGTAGGTCAAGCCATCAGACATTTTTCTATAATTACGAAAGTTATAAATGTTTTTGTACAACAGGAGCAGCTTCTTTAATTTGGGAAGGAGGTAAACAACATTTTAACTTTTTTTTTCGTTTTTAGATTGACTGGAATAACCAGGAATTCAATTAATAAAATTATTCCTTACAATTAATTAATATTTAATTAATTAAAATATTAATAAATGTTTAATAAAATAATTCATTAAAACTATCAAAATTCCAATACCCCAGAGCCAAATTCCTACGGGGCATGTTGGACCGCCGGGCCAACAAATGTAATCTACAAACAAATAAAAAACGATTATTTATAAGAGAAGAAATTTACTCACCTTTGCAAAATTTTGAAAATTCTCAATAATTCTTTAACGGACGCTCCGATTTCAATGGTACTGATGTTGGAGGTGGAAAGTGAAGCAACACATACTTGGCTGGACTGACAATGTCATTTAACGCAAAGTTTAAAAAATATCGCGACTGGGCCAACATGCCCCTATGGCCAACTAGCCCGGTCTACCCTATGTCATAGATGTAAAAAAAAAAAAATTTTTTTTCGAATAATAATAAATAAAAGTTTATTAGTTTAATTCTTGTATTATATTATACGTTTACATTTATACCAATTTTTATCAGGCATTATTTGCACCAAAAATTTGGGTTTCATGCATTGGGTTATCATGTTTGTGCTATACAAGTTAGTCATAATATAGTTACTTATAAATAATTTAATTCTATATTTAAAAATACATTTATTATTGCTCTATAGAAAAATATTCATTTTACATTTTATTTGTAAAAATCATTATTTTTGCGTTTAATAAAATTCCAATAGATTTCCAAAAACATAAGTCATATATGCATCTATGCTAAAAAATCGTTATGTTTATTTATTTATTTATTTATTTATTTTGGAATATCTTCAAAGCCCATTAAAAAAAACTTATCTGTGTCCTTCAAAACAATTAAAAATTCAGAAAAAATCCTATTCACCTTTGTCGTTAATACATCAAACATCATTCTGCTCGTCATTTTTAGAATAACTTTTCTCATCTTCACCGAGGCGTCTTCAGTTCCGAATGAAATTATTTTTATCTTTTTGCCCGAGATTTTAAGCTTTGCTATTTTTTCTTCTTTTTCACAATTCGTTCATTTTTGATCTAGCGCCATCTATTGTCAATTATCGCATGGGTAAAAATTGGTTATCGCATGGGGTCATTGGAGAATCAATCCCCCATTTCATACTTTAATATAATAATTTCAATGACCTCTCAAATTAAAACATTAAAATTACTCTTTTAAAAGATTAAATGGAGAACAGATTGTGCAATGATATGAAAAATGCAATAATTGACAATATATGACGCAAGATCTTATTTAAACTAATCAAGAAATGGAAAGAAAAAAAGGGAAAAGGTTAAAATCTCGGCCAAAAACATAAAAAAAAAAAAAAAAAATCCAAAAATGTCGAGTAGAATGCTGTTTGATGTATTAACGACTAAGGTGAATAGGATTTTTTATGAATTTTTAATGGTTTTAAAGTACAGAGTTATTTTTTTAATGAACTTTGAAGATATTAAAAAAATAAATATAACAATTGTTTAGCACAGATACATATATGAGTTGCGTTTTTGCAAATATACTAGATTATTAATAAACATAAAAATAGTGTTTACAAATAAAATGTGAAATGATGTTTTTTCTATAAAACAGTAATAAGTCATTTTTAAAGGTTGAATTAAAATGTTTCTAAGTAACTATATTATACCTATTTAACCAGTATAGCACAGATACGCATGATACCAAATTTTTTGGCACAAGTAATGCCTGATAAAAATCGGTATACATGTAAACATATATATATATATATATATATTTTACACTAATACAAATAATATTTTCTAAAATATGTAGAATATTAAAAAAAAAGAAAGTACCTGGAGGTTTGATTTGTTTAAAATCCACTAAAACATTTTTGTTGTAATTTATTAAATCTATTGGGTCATGATTTTCCACAGCGAAATCTGAATAGTTTGAATTTAAATTTATATGAAAGATATGTTATATTTTATGTTTAAACTTCATTTAAATTAAACATATAGCTATTTGCATAAAAAGTATTTTAATGAATAGATCATAAAGGTTATATTTAGGAATTTTTAACTATGCAACTATGTTTCAAATGAAGTCTAAATTATTTTCTGCATATATTCAGACTTTTCAAAAATATGCTTGTTCAATCCTGTAAAATAATTATTTTACTTCTGTGAATGCTACGCAAACTCTTGAACAAGATGAATAAAAGAGTTTAATTTTTTTTTGTAAAATATTTACTTACATTTATAAACTGAAACGTAATACAAAAAATACAAAATAAAAAAATTGTCAAATAATAAAACTAAATTAATTTTCACAGAACATTGGCATTCTATTTATTGATATACAATGAATAACAATTAAAAATTTTAAAGCATATAGCGTTGTTTAATAAATTGCTTAACGAACGTTCAGGTTGAACATGTAATTACAGCGTATGTAGTATACTCAGAAAAAGTTTAATATATGATATGATGTATTTTTTTGTTAATATTCTAAATACAATCTTAAAAGAAGAAGAATATATCATGATAATCTTATTTCCTTGAACTTACAGTTGCAGTTTTTGATGTTATTTCCTGTCCTTAAAAATATCTTCCGTTCTAAAAAGATAAGATTTTAAGAAACTTCACATTTCCTGACAGATCTTAGCTTCAAGAAAAGCTTTAGTATATTTTGTTTGATCTTAAATGATCAGATCTTCTATGGAGTTTTCAGCTTTTCGTATGAGATAGTCTGACATAAAGATTTAAATTTCTCTTTCGTTGGAAGAAATTTAAATTGATGTCTGACAATAAAAATTGAAATTCAAACAATAAAAAAGATTAATTAATGTATATATATGTGTGTATAAATACAGTTTTAAAATATATTTTTGTTCAATTTCCTAAGATTTAGTTTCAAAACTTTATATATATATATATATATATATATATATATATATATATATATATATATATATAAGATTAATTTAAAACTTAAGACAGACGAATAAAAGCAAAAAAAAAAAAAAAAGACTAATAACAGATGATATATGATGATAGACAGATAATATTGATGTTCTAGGCTACCACTAAAGCGATTGCATTTTTTTAGAGTTTTGGCAGTAGATGAATTACAAACACACAGCCAAAAATTAAATCACTTCAGTAGACCCCGAGAAAACAGATGCGCAATCTCAGCAGTATTTCGTTGGATAAAGCTACAGCTGCCGCCGCTTAAATATTCTGTAAGCTTTTTCCTGATTCATATAAATACTTCTTTAAATATTATGAGCGTTATATTTATAGAAATTATTTTAATTTCATTGGAATAAAGAACTTGATTTTTTATGGTTTATCATGTTTTTCATATGTGTTTTGAAAATAACTAGAAAAAACTCATGTGATTAAAACATAAGCTTTACTAGATTAAAAGAGGAAGAAAACGGAAACAACTCAGCAGATTAAGCGAAGAAAGACGAATCTATAACTAGAATCAAAAATGTATCATTTAAAAAAAAATGGGTGGAAGAAATTTCAAGATATTGAGATTTAAATTAAATTCATATTTTAGTTTTTTACAATATAAAGAAGGAGTTATATGTTACAGCATTTACTAGAAAATTATAATTTTATTTCGTATGCGTAGACAAGTGGAAGCAATTAAAATATTAGTGCATATTTGTCATTACTGATAGTTGTAAACGATTCAAAATTTTAGCGACGGAGACTTATTTATTTATTTATTTATTTACAAGACTTTGAGAGTCCTTACTTTCTTCTTTTAAAGGGGACTTGAAGTGGCTTGATGGGGCTTGGGGGAATTATGTAATATGACTTGTTCATAAGTAACCGCAGAGATATAAAAGCATGTAATCCATTTAACACAAGTGAATGTATTGGTTTGATGCAAAAATTCGTATTGTTTTAATTTAGAACCGTCTGATGCTGATGAAAATTAAATATTCTCTTTATTTGAAAGCGATCGGCATTGAAAAACTCAAGAAATGTCATAAATTCCTGAAATCAACTAGTCAAAGGTATTAAAACTATTACATAAACTTGGAATAAATAGCCTGGCCAATGTATGGATGTCACATGAATATTTCAGAAAAAATTTCATTTATTGAATTTTTTCTGTTAAATTGCACATAACATTAAGCCTATGAGAGAACAAACTAAATTTAGAGAAAAGGCAGAGAAAAAAAAATAATAATGATTGTAATATTAAAATAAAAGAAATCATGATAGTGTGAAGAAAAATACAAAAGTACAGCAAACAAAGAAACATAATGCATGAAAAAATAATTTATTAGATATTAAAATAAAATTAGTGTGCCTAATACTAAACCTTTTAGGTAAGCCTTTTGCTATTCTTTCAAGTGATTTTCTTTCCTAATAAATTTTGTAGCTTTTTTTTTTTTTTTTTTTTTTTTTGTGTGTGTGTGTGTGTGTGTGAAGGGATGGTAGGTGGGGTTATATGTATATTTTAATGTTAAAATATACATAATAATCTCATAGAAAGAGGTTTTGGTATCTAAGATGTTCATCGAAAATTCTATGCATACTATATTGAACATCAGATTTAAAAACAAAACTTTCTTAAAGATATCTGAAAACCAGACTGTAAAATAAGCCCCTCCTCCCCACCTACACACTGCCATCACCACCTTTTCCTTAAGTGAGCGGGGAACAAACAAAATATGTTTGTAACTATACAAATGTTACTTAGAGATGTTTGACACACCTTACTTGCACATATTTGAATTTATACAAATGTTTTACAACAAAAATGTACATTTTCATAAACAACTAAATATGAAGGAATTATTATTAGAAAAATCATTTTTTTAACACAGCATAACAAAATCGATTAATTTTTAAAGCGGATGGTAACAGATGTTTAAAAATCGATTGTATATAACGATGGTAAATGTAGGAAATCAAGGTTTAAGTGCTCCCTTCCCTTCACTGTGCGCAACATTTTATTTATATTTTCAGAAGTTTTCGCTATGCATCTGATATGTATTAGGAGGATATAGTTATCATGAGCATGAAAACCATACCATAAATTCAGAAATATGCTGTTTCCAACTATATACAATAAATCGAGCAACCGATTAGAAACGGCGCGCCAACATAAAACTAGTCGGATGTACCAATCCCAAAACTTTCTTCTATCTCATACATGTTAATACTTCAAAATTCGTTATCACACTGCCAAAATTAAATGGCAATCTATGCATCTCATGAGGATTCTAACGATATGAAATTCCGTGCTTTAGTTCTTGAGATATGACTATCGCTGAAATCGTCTAAATTCAGCAAAATGCTGCCTAGCAGCACCACCTATTGGGTGATTTATACCAAATCCTAATCAGCAACAATTTATGTCAACGTCTGACTGAATCTGAAGTTTGGAGAAAATCCGTACATTAGTTTTTGAGATAGAGCAATAGCGAAAATCGTGAAAATTTCTGCATAGCAGCGCCACCTATTGGGTGATTAACACCATAACCTAATTAACAACAACTTGTGTCAACATACAACTAAATCTGAAGTTAGATGAAAATTGGTCCATTAGTTCTATTGATAGAGCTATTGAGGCAATCGTGGAAAAGGCAGCAGTGAAGCGCCACCTGTTGGGCGATTTACACCAACACCTAATCAGTAGCAAGTCATATCAAGGACTAACTTAATCTGAAGTTTGATCAAAATCCGTGCGTTAGTTCTTAAGATAGAGCTATTGGGGAAATCGTGTAAATCCTGCAAAATTCAACATAACAGCGCCACCTGTTGGGCGATTTACACCAAAACGTAATCATCATCAATTCATATCAAGGACTAACTAAATCTGAAGTTTGATCAAAATTCAGGTCTCACATGGTCATGGATGTGTCACATGGCTCTCATTCAGGTCACACATGGACACAAGAGTCACATTCACTACGGTGAAATAAACAATAGGAATTTCCATACGTCTTTTTTATGAGTTTCAAATGACTACTATATGTGACACCGCTGACAAGTCACTGTGACTGCTGCTTTGTGGAGAGTCACCAGGTGACTTTACAATGTCGTCATTGAGACTCTAGTGTGACTCGCATCTGGAGATTCAATTTCAAAGTCATTGTGAACGTTGCATTATGATAAATTAACAAATAATGTCACATTAAAGTCACATGGTGACTTTTCACCACTTTTCACAGTGGTGACTTCACACAAGGTTCTCAGTCACCATTTGACAAAGTCATGTGACAGAAAGTCACCATGTGACTTTAATGTGACATTATTTGGTGATTTATCATAATGCAACGTTCACAATGTCTCCAAGTGAGAGTCACACGAGAGACTCAATAAAACGACATTGTAAAGTCCCCTGGTGACTCGTCGCAAAGCAGCAGTCACAGTGACCAGTCAGTGGAGTCACATATAGTAGTCATTTCAGACTCATAAAAAAGACGTATGGAAATTCCTATTTTTTTCGCCGTAGTGACTGTGACTCTTTTGACCATGTGTGACCTCAATGAGATGTTATATGGACTAAATGTCCTGCCGGGATAGTGATTATTCGATTTATATTACTTCCTTTTGAGTATTCGCTTGAATGCAAATTGGCATTTTGTGACCCGTCCTTAAGTTTTGTCCACTAGGGCATATCATTAAAAGATGTTAGCTAGGCTTTATAGTCCTACACTAGGAACACTAGGAACACTATGGAACACTAGGTACACCGCCCCTGTCATTATGTATGTCCAAACCGCTCGAATCTTAAGGGTTGAGATCTCGGCTAATTATTGACATTTTTTTTTTTTTTTTTTTACGGAAAATCATTATCAATAATGCTTTTATACTTCTGCTAAGATAGGTACCTCCAGAGCTGCTCAAGACATTTGCTGAACGCCCGTAAATCGAAATTTTTTGTAACGGGAAAATGCGATTTTCTCAAAAACTATGTGACCTAGGATAATCGCTATAATTTTCCTGCAATGTTTAAATTAACGTCTAATTTAAATAACCTCTAACATTAAATTATTTAAATAACCTCGTCTAATTTAAATAACCTCTATTTTTTTCATAATTTTAGTTTCAGTAGATTTGGAATTAGATAGTGGGAATATATTTTTGCGCTACATTTTTGACGATATCCTTCAAAATATAATACCTAAAAATATAAGAAAAGTATTTTTGAGTTTAGCGTTAGGAAAGCTTTTACACGATTCCTACACTATCTATAAAGTAAAGATTTTTTTTTAAGTAACTTAATTAGCCTCTCTACACTTTTACTAAATATATTTATGTATGTTTAATAATCTGAAACTATGTGGGAAAATAGTCTTTATTACTTCCCCCCCAGTTTGAAATTTTCACGTTCCATAGTTTACGAGTAAAATGGCTGTGACAAACAGAGAGACAGAGACAGGACTGATCTTATAATGGTTCCATTTTTACTTTTTAAGTACTGAATCCTAAAAAGATACACTTTCTTTTTCATTTTTATTTTACAATGTCTGAATTTGTATTTTTGAGCAGTTTTTATGAAATTTTCTAAGTACAATACTTTTTATAGTGAAATTTCTAACCTTTAAGAGGGTAAGCTGTATATTTGAATATACATTCCAATAAGAATCCAATATATGTAATTGTGGTTCTCGCAAGTTTATAAAATTTGAATATGGACAAAAATAAATTATTGTTCTCTGACGCCAACACAGCTAGGAACTATAACTCGTTAGAATGTATGATGAATCAAAGTGTAATCATTTTTTACTACTTGTTCTTTTTCCGAGAAACAACTATAGTGATTTTAATGTGTTTTTGTTTTTTGTTTTTTGTTTTTTGGAAAAAAACCCATATTTTTTTTCCCTTAGGCAGAAAATACAGAAAACAATATTCTACTTAAATAATTTTGGAAATAACATAAGACATGTTCTTTTTAAATTAACATTAGCAATCTGCAAGTGATTTTTATAAGTAAAGAAAACGATTGAAGACTACAATCTACAAAAACTAAAACATAAAAGACAATATCGAAATATAGCACTTTAGTGGGAATAAACACCATACATCATGAGATTAAAGTCTTGAAATACTTCGTTGAGTAAGAGTAAGAATCGAATATTATAAAACAAGAATGAAATCTGTGAAATTTCAACACACTTTTTTTTAGTGTCAGTTCTTTGTCTGGAATCATTTGTTTTCTTTGAAAACTGCCAAAACAGCGTTGAGTTTGATTGAAACCATGTCTGTTGGAGCTCGAAATTCTTCTGTGGTTTTTCAAATGATTTCCATGGAGATCAGTTGATAGAACTACTATTACTTTAAATTTATAGAGCGTTCTGTACTCGTTTCCATCGGAAATATTGGACTATTGTTATTTTCAAAAAGAAAAAAGAAATCTCGCTTTCTTTTTTGTGTAAAAAATTTCATTCCTTTTCAGAATCACAAAAATATTTCCATTATTAAAATAAGTATATTAATGTTGTATTCCTCATGCTTGTACATATATAACTTTTACTGTTTAGAAAAACTAAAAAGACTAAATTATTAATAAATAAAAAGTAAAGAAAATAATCGGCAAATTATTATTCATTCTAAACAATAGACCTTTTGCAAGTTCAAAAAATATTCAACTCATCATTGGAAGTAATTAAACAGATAATATTTTAATGATTTTTTACTCAACGATTTCATCCCAATGTAAATTTTAAATTACTTAAGACATTATCGCTTTCAAATGTTTTAGTTAAAAAATAATCAGTAAAATTTCGATATTTTTTTATTTATTACATTTGGGGAAAATGGGTGCATTATCCACTTTAATCTTATATACCGTGATGAAAAATCAAAAATACCTAAATGTTTGGAAATGAAAAAAAATTCTACACTTATTTTATAATTTTTTGCTATTTTATCTAAACTTTACAGTGGCACAGCTTAATTATATTTAAGCATAGAAAGAAAATTTCATTTATAAAATTTGCTCTGAATGCCATCTACTACAAGATTGATGATAGAGTTCACTCGCTAAAATGAAGTGGTAAAAAGATATTGCTTAATAACGTGGTAATTTTCGATTTTTTGTTAATTCCTTGTATTTTAACCGAACTCTAGAAAACTCATTTTCCTTATTTAAGGTCAAAGGAATAAGTTCTCTTATGTAATTTTCATCTACTTCAAGATTTATAAAAAATAAAAATTCAGAGAATACTTATCGCTATACGATGCAAGTAAATTACGCAGGTTTTTATACATCAAAAAATTACCAACTTTACATTTGTTTCCATTTAGCGAATTGGTGGGATATGTTTATTAACAAAATAATGTCAGTAAATTATATGTTATAGTCAATATTAAATTCCATAAGAGCAGGAACTAGTTATACGAAAAACGGTAATACAAATTTAGAAAATGTGGTTATGTGTAACATTTCAAACAATATGACATCAATAGACAGCGAAGTCGCAATTTCAAAACTTTTTTTTTTTTTTTTTCATTTTTATTGATTCAAGAAAGTCAAGTACAAGTATAAATGTACTTTTACAAATAATTTTACGTAAATTAAAGTAATGGTTATCTCCCAGTAATATTTTGAAATGACAGATTCGTTATTTCCTTCCTTACGAATATATGATATGTGCTCTTTTATTCGGAATTTTAAACATTTATTTAGCCAAAATAGAAAGACTAAGTAGACAAATAAAATCATAAGACGAAACGCAATTTTTCACCTTGATTCAACATAAAATATATAATGTGAACATTAAAAAGACCCACAATCTGACTTAAAAGGCTACTAAATAATGAAAATGATGTTACAAGTTTAAAATATACATTTTATTTAAAACTTCTTAGTACTTTTAAGCCTTCCAGGCTCATCATCAGAGAATATCTTAATAACTAAATGTTATTTATTTATATAAATACGCCACTATTTTTTTTTTTTTTTTTTTTTGAAAATGAGAGAGCTAATAATTACTAGTGTTGAAAGTAGAAGTGGAAATAAATGGTAAATAAATGCTAATAAAATAAATGCTAATAAAACTCCCATTAATAATAATAATATATAATTCCTCTAATTAAATTCAATCCAAGAAACTGCTACTGCCACTTTTACATGTCTTAATTGCGTTTTAATTCATTTTTAATTATTTTGAGAATTTACGGGTGAAATTTTAATTTTGATGTGGAAAATATGCTGGAAATAAATGATGAGCTATCGATATTATTTTAAATGCAAACGTGTATATTTCGTAATCTTCTGCACGAAATACACTGAAAAAAATTATGTAACGGCAGTTCATAAAACTTGTGGCGCCTTACTGTCTTAGATCTACATTTTATTAAATAATTTAATCGATATAACTGGTTGTTACGTTACATACTAATGTGTGATATTACAATACACTGTAAAAAAAAAAAAAAAAAAAAAAAAAAAAAAAAAAAAAAAAAAGACATTCGGACGCCAGCAGTTTGTGCTGGCGTCCAAATAGGCAGCACATTGTGCTGTTAACTTTACGCAACTGCTGTATTTTCCATCTTTATATAGTCGGGAAACCAAAGAAAGATACAGCACATTCACTGTGATCGAGTTTGTTCTGGCAAATTTACAGTGTTTTTTTTACAGTGTAGTTATATCAGTTTAAATTACACCATTATATAAGTTAAATTGCTCCATAAAATTGGAGGTAGCATGTTGCCACCGAATTTTATAAGAAAAGTTAGGTAATTTTCTTTTAGAGTGCAGAGATAAACTTAAAAAATACCCATTCAAGCTTAAAAATTATTTTAAAAATCGTAAAAAAATGAGTAAATTGCGATACAGTTTTGAAACAAATCGCGATTTACATTTAAAAGGATTTGCATTTAATTTTTTTTTTATTCGAATTTGCAAAAATTGAAAATGTGCGATGTTTAAAGGTTTAAAAAACTGTAAAAACGAATTTTAAAAGTCTTCTGTTGCCAACGTCAAAATGACGTCAGATTTATTGAAGGTTAATAATATAGATAGTTTTTATAATTTAGCTATTTTCCGAATTATGGCTAATCCACATATGACGTCACATTTGCCGTCTATTTTTGCATGAGTCCTCTTATAAAATAATTAGAATCATACGTAATCAAACTTCTTTTTAGTTTCCTTACGATACTCTTAAATGGAAACAGTGGCTTTTTATTATTTTTATGTTGAGAGAAGATGCGATAATAATAAATATGATGAAGTTTGATTACTTCCATAAAGTAAAAGATAACTTGCTTTATGAATTACAGAAATTCCACTTAAAATGTCATGCACTAAAAAGGAAAAGTAATACCCAATAAATGATCTTTATGGACAAAATTACAGAATATTAATGATTAAAAAATATCAAATATGTTAAAAATGAAATTAAAATAACCTTTATTTTTCATCGAAAATTTCTCAATGTGATTTTGACAAGCTTTAACTTAACAAAAATTGCATAGACCGATAATTTTACCATATGTATAAACATAAATTCGTGCATTCACAAATTATCAAATTTCGTATGTATTTAAAATAAAATGATTTATAAATTTTTAGGACCTTTTTGTAACATAATTTCAATAATATATTTTGTTTTTTCTTTCATCGCATTATTGGATAAAGGATTTCTCATTTTTTGCATTAGTAATTTCTATTGAATTTATGATAAAAAAAGAAATTTAAGGAATAAATGCACCTATGATATTAGCTCGAAACATTCCAAAGTATGAATGATCCACAAATGACGTTTCCTTGGCAATCGTTTTACAGGAATATTTCGTAAAATAAACTATTCTCGAGCAGATGTGCGTTAATATTCCTTATTATATGCATAAAAGAAACCAGTCAAAATTGAAACATTTTTAATATTGTTGGCTGTTACACAAATACATTATTGCATGTGTGTTTTAATACTATATTTTTTTTGTCTTACTAAATAAACTTACTTCTAAAAGTTCGGGCTGATAAAAATTATAAGATAAGTTTTAATTTGTTAAAATTTAGTTAAAATTAAACATTAAGTTCGAGCATCTTTTGTTTTATGGTGATTCATACAAAGCTTCATTATTAAATTTACGTTACTGTAAAAATTATATCTAGGGTTGTCAAATTTACAACATATGATTACCTGGGGGCGGATCAAGGATAAGGTAAAAACAGCAATTCTGCTCTCACAGTTACGGTTGCGGAGACAAAATTTCGTAACTGTCAATTCACAGCATTAAATATGATTTCTCGTAATATGCTCTTAAAGGCGAAAAAATCGTGAACAACATTTAAAACTAATTTACAATTAAAAAAAATTGTCTTAAAACAAAATCAAAGAACAGCAACAAGAAGAACATACTATGCCACACAGGTGACAAAACAACTCTTCCAAGTATAGTTTTATCCCCCATTTATTGCTTTTCACTGTCTAACCTTTTACATTTTCAAAATTTTGTCAATGTATCTGTTCAAAGCTCGATTATATTTTTTTGTTCTGTACAACATGCTCTAACCTATGCCATGCAATATCCACATACCAGATGATGAATGGCATCCAGTTTTCATGAGGGTTACAGTTACTGTGTGCTCATAAGACCTCGTATACCATCATATATATATAGCTTTCAGCCAAAAAGTATACACTTTTATTAAAAATTCGATAAAAAGAGGGTGGAAAAACAAGAAAAATATATTTACTGATATACGTATATATATATATATACATATATATATGATAGTTTTTTAAATAAATAAATAAATAAATAAATAAATAAATATATATATGTGTGTGTGTGTGTACACACATATATAAACTAAAAAGAATAAAAAATAATGTACTCTTTCGAAAGAATTATCATTCAGATTGGTGCTAGCTTAACAATTTTCCTTGTATGCATATATATTAAAGTAATCAGTGCATGTTAAAAAACCAGAAAAATAAAAATAAACGATGCTTTCAAAATCAGAAAAGAACTGAAATGAAAATGTAAAATTATTCTTCCGAATAAGAACAACTCTAGCAAAAAAAAGATCTTTTTGTTCAAGATTTCGCTGATGAAATGGAATTACACGCATTTTACATTAAGTTGTTTCGCTTCACATAATCTAAGAAATTTCTTTTATCCTGTGGAGGATGTTTTTTTTCATGCAAAGTATTATAAAAATATTACAGTTTCTATACATATAATGTATTTCTGAAAATAATTTAAAAATATCTTTAACTAGTGCATATTTTTAACTAAATGCCATTTAAATTACGTTTCGAAGTTTACTGATAAACAAAACTTTATTGCAGTTTCATTTGACTAGAATAAAGTTTTTATGCATCATGAAAATTGCTCAAAAACTTTAAAATATATTTGTTTTAAAGTTTTACAACTCTTAAATAAAAGAGTAAACAAAGGCGGAAAAATTTCATTCTGTTGCACATGTTTAATAAATAATTGATAATTAAGTTAATTACTATAACTTCATCCGAAACACACAGATAGATCGAAAATTGACACAGAAATGCGTCACAGAGTCTAATTTAATTTGAAAATCACAAAAAAATCATTTTTGAAAAAAAAAACAAAAAAAAAAACATACATACGTTCAAATGACGCCATCTGTGATCGAAAGTTAGTACTGATTACTTTTATTTACTTGAAGAAATCTTTTCGTCCCAAGAAGCATTTTAGTCGAAGTCGCACTCCTGTACAATAATTTCTTGATTTTGTATTGAATTTTAAAATGATTCCGATAATTTTTGGACACCCTGTGAATTTGAAATAGCGTAATATCATCAAAATATACTGCAAACGATTTTCCTCATTGACAATAATGTGATGGATTTCTTTTGAGTGCCCTTGTAAATGAACTATTAATGCTACTCACTTCACATTCAATACCCAACATGTAATGGTAAGTATCATTAAAACCACTTCAACGTTTGCTCCGAGATATGTCGGGTGAAAATGCACTATTTCCCTATACCCATCGCCGGTGAAGTGGTTAACATATATCAATTCCATGAAAATCCATGTATATTTATCAGAGTTAGAGCGTGAACAAACAGGCGACAGACGTTGAGATAAACCGAATCCGTAAACGCGTTTCAACCATGTTGGGATATGTAAACAAAAATCATTGAGAATCATGGCTTTGCACAGCTTGTCTACAAACTATCATACGTTTGATGACATCGCTCCACACCATGGGGGGGGGGGGGGAGTTGAACCAACTTTATTCTAATTAATATTGAGTGCTTTAGTGTGCATTGTATCAGAAGATGGTCTGATACGTGCCAAAACAGCTAGTTTTCCGTTTGATTATGAAGGAAATTAAGATAATTTATGCTTTAGCATTTTGTATGCACATTATTTTTTCTTTTATTGTTAGGCATTATCATTAGTTTTACGTGTCTTCATTTGCAAAAAATGGTATTTGCACTTTAATAACTTGTCGTAATCCTATTGTTTTTTTTTTCCTAGATATTTTCTGAATACTGAAGCATTCCTCCTTTAAATGGAACCGTATAGTAATAACAACATAAAACGAAATTTCTTTCGAATCAGCCAAAGTCGAAAGCCAATACGACTTACACTAAAGTGCAACATTGCTGTATTATTGAATTCATCGAATGTGTTTCCAATCAAACATCAATATTAATGAAATATTGACTTTAGAATGGATTGGTTTGCTATGAAACGTTGCTATGTTTAGACGATTAAGTTGATTCTAACGCAAAGGAAAAAATTATATGTTATTCAGTTCAGGAATTTCTAACTTTACATTTACTTATTTACATTTCAGAAGGAATACATTTCATACGTATGAAAAGAAGATTGGGTAATTATATTTACTTAAATGGTGAAAATAATATAAAAAAATGAACATATATTTTATAAATACCAATTCTTTGAACAAAATAATGTCAAAATTTTATTTTGTTGTCCTCATCATGTTAAGCTATTTTGCATGTTTACTCCCTGTAGTTTAATTTCGTTATGTGTGCTTTGTTTTTTGCTCCCTACAGTATAAAGTAAATGAAAATGCATTCGTTTTTATACACAATTGAATTGCAGCAATAAATTGTAATAAGAAAACTGTCTTTTATTTTTGTTTTCTTAAGAGGAGGGTGCGGGAGACTCGTGTAAAACGCTCTTTTTTTCAAGACTTTTATATATTTAAACGAGAACTTTTATTAAATCACAGTAAAGTAAAAAATAATATTGATGATTAAATATTCAAGAAAAAAAAATATTGTTAAAAAAAAAAAAAACTAGCAGCGCTGTAGCTGCTCAAACTTCGTTTCTACGATTTTTTCTGGGGAATGCCCAGGTTGTTATTGTTGACTAAAATGAATGAATAAATATGAATAATGAATGAATGAATAATGTTGAATAAAATAACTATTTTATATTAAAGTAAATTCTTACGCTCAGCATAAACATATAGCTCAGCATATATATATATATATATATATATATATATATATATATATATATATATATATATATATATATTTCAATTTGTTTATGAACTAGCAAAAGTCATGCTTAGTTTGGATTCTCGAAGCATTATTTAAAAAAAATAAATGTTTGAAGGTGACAATATTTTTTCGTATTATTTTTTTCTTCTTTTCTTCGCGCATTTTAATTTTAGAAATGTAAATTCAGCCAAATAAATAAGAATTTCCTCGGAATTTTTTATTTATGATATAAGACTGGTATAAATAAAAATATTTTCAAAGCAAAATTTTACAAAATATTTTTACATTTTCAATTAAAAACTCTTTTAAAGTTTTTTTTACATTTTCCAATAGCCTCTGTTTTTTTTTTCTCAAATGATTTGTGATAGATATGTTTCCAATCTTTGTAATTCACATCAAATAATCTTTGATAGCAATCTGAGAATCATATATTCGAAGAGAGCTTATAGAAAGTTATTTCTTCAAAATCCTATTTTCTGAAAAAAACATTTTAAATCTACTCTTGTTGATACTAAGAATTATTAATTTATTATATTATTGGGTTGGTTCCTATTTCAACTCACCATTTGGCGAAATCTTGAAAACTGTCGAAAGTCAGCTAGCCTCTTTTATTGTTGGAAAGTTTGAGCAATAATATTTTTGTGATATCGCGTTAATACGTCAGAGAGATTTATAATTCGACGTTTTATGTACATTTTTAATGAATTATAATGATTTATTAGTTTCTCCGTTAATTAAAATAACATTTACGTCACTAAATGGTGACGTCATGATATTAAAATATAAAAATCATTGAAAAAAGTGTAATCTGATTTTTTATTTCAAACATTTTTTTTGTTTTCTTTTTTTATTCAAATAAATAATTTATTACGTCATTAATCAGTTACCTCATGATATTAGAAGAGGAAAAGCATTGATAAAATGTCATCGTCAGCTTGTTTATTCAAAACATGGTGTCTGTTTCTTTTTTTATTGATGAAAGTTACCGATAGGCGATGTTTTAGTGATCGCTGCATTAACGACTTTCAGGTATTTTGGGAATTCCGATACACGGAGTTTGCTGAGTCAAGTAACGTTTCTTTGAGTTTTCATGTGCGCAAAGCGCTCATACATGCTGTGAAGTGATCGCTGCATTAAAAATTTTCGTGTATTTTTCAGATTCCAATACAACGTGGTTGCTGCGTCCAGTAATTTTTTTTTTCAGTTTTTATGTGGGCGAAGTGCTCATACATGCGCTAACGTGATCGCTGCATAACAATTTCCGTGTATTTTCGGGATTCGAATACAACGAGTTTGCTGCGCCCAGTGATTTTTTTTTTCAGTTTTCATGTGCGCGAAGCGCTCAGGCGTGAGGTAAAGTAATCGCTGCATTAACAATTTTCGTGTTTTTTTCGATTCCAATACAAGGAGGCTCCGGCGTCCAGTGATTTTTTTTTATAGTTTTCATGTGCGCGAAGCGCTCATAAGTGCGATGTAATGATCGCTACATTTTTACATTAATCGTCAAATTTTCCATAATTTTCCTAAAACGTGTATACAAAATTTATTTCCTAACGCCCATATAATCTTTTTTATATCTATTTTATTAAATTTGTAAAAAACAATATTTATATTTAAGTCATAAATTCAACATCTAAGAAAAATCATTCGTTTGATTAAGGTTTAATTTGATAATTTTGTATATCCATTATCATTTTTTTTTCCAAAATTGTCCGAACGAATCAAATTTCACATCCGGTGTGTTTCGACGCTTATGTAAAGAAAATGTACTTTCCAGTGACGTTATTATCTCTAAAACCTTTATTTCCCTATGAGTAACTATATTTAAAACTTAAGGATGACAATATTCTACATTTTATTTATTACGGTTACATTACGTTAAATGCAAATAAACAATTAAAAAATCGCCATTTTTGGCATCTTATTTCAAAAACGCCAAATGGTGGGTTGAAATAAGATTATGCCTATTATTGTTATTATTCAAACTTCGAATTTGAATAACACTTTATATAACGAAGTTAATACATAATTTTATTTGTTTACAATTGTTTTTTTGCTTCTCTACAGTATATATATATATATATATATATAACCATTAATTAAACATTACCGACCATCATCAAAAACCGCAATATTGTGAATCAAATGACAATGATCAAATGACAAAAAATGGATACCACAAACCTATATATAGAACTGTATGTATAAAAAAATGCCTTATACATAATTACAAGAATTAATATGGAAGAAAATGGATAATATGGATACCAAAAAAATTGAATTACTATTTCAAGAGTACAGAATTCAATGATATAAGCAAATCGGTTGTTTTCTGTAAGAAAAAAAGCTAAAAGCTGATTTTTGTTTCTCCTATACTCAAACAACCAATATGACCAAGAGAATAATTTCAAGATGAAAACAGAACATTATCAAATGGCATGAAATGGAAAAAAAAATACAACCCCTTAAATATTGAATTTATTGCATAAAAAATAGAAATACCACACAACATACCGAATACAATCCCAGTTGATTGTCAAAATATCCTCACGCATATGGTATCCAAAAGCAAGATAAGATTAAGGTGAATGAAACAGTTAAGTTAACACACAAATTAAAACCTATGGATTCAGTTAATTCATTTTGAAGTACCGTGTTAAATTCATTTAATATAATATAAATAGAAAATAATTACAGTTTTTAAAATACGTAAGAACACTTTTAAATTGTTTAATTACTATTTTACAATATTGCCAATATCCAGCGTTCAATACCATATATATATCATTGTATAATTCTTTTAAAATGCGCACGTATCGTCTGCATAAATGATTTCACATAAGAATAAATTGTGTATTTGAATTCTTAACACCGAAAATTAAATTTAAAATCCAGTTTTTGAGATATTTTGGAGGAATAATAAAAATATATTTTATTTATTTAATTAATCATGATTCTATCTTTAATTACAACTCCATGATTTATATTTCTTTCGAAAATATATGTGTTTCCTTTTTTATTTGCAAAAATTTGTCCGTAATGGAAAAACATGTAAAATAAATTAATTAAAATAACGAATTTTTTAAGGTTATTCTGTAAAAAAAAAAAGAAAATAATAATAATAATAATAATAATAATAATAATAATATTGCGCAAATCTACACATCATAAAAGTTTTTTTTTTTTTTTTTTTTTTTTTTTTTTTTTGTAAATTGTACGACAAAATGTAATTTGTGTAGGCTAGTAGAGGATTCGCTTCGCTAATCCTAATAAAAGTGGTTTTATTTTCAAAACGTCCTCAATTTCTCAATTTTTGTATTTTTTGGTATATTTAGGTTTATGCCGAGCGTAAGGTACTTACTTTAATATATATATATATATATATATATATATATATATATATATATATATATATATAAACTTTCTCGGCGTTCTCCGGCGTAAACCGTGGGATCCAAATTTGAGCAGCTACAGCGCCGCCATTTTTTTTCAAATTGATTTTTTTTTTTTTTTTTGTTACATATAAATATTAATATTATTGTGTACTTTACTGTGATTCAATAAAAGAGCTCGTTTCCATTTTTAAAAAAATCTTGAAAAAAAAAAAGCGTTTTACACGAGTCTCCCCCATTAATCATTATCTATTTAATAAAATAATGACAAATATGTTGACTATATTCCTTCTGTCACTTTCGTTAATAACCACCAGTTTAATTTTAAAAATATTATTTTAAGTTTATAAAGTATTTGTTTTTAAGTAAGTACAATTTCAGAACACATTTAGTAGCATTAAAATTTCATTTTCTAAATTCCATACTACATTAAATCAGAAATATGTCGAATATTACATAAAGTTTAACTTAAAGTTTGAAACATTCCACTTATTATATAAACTTGAAACACTATCTTAATTTATCAAGCATGTAAAATGTCCTTGTTAATGAATTACTACAAAACTTTAAATGTTGGACGTTGTTAAACATCAGTTGTATTCTACGTAATACACGTTAATTCGATTATGCAATTTGGAGTTAATGGATAAAATAGGCAAGTTAAACAACTTTAAGTCATTGTTACTATGTAAGTTTTAAAACAAACTTCAATGGTTGTTACAACCTAAATAGATTACTTTCTTTTTCCACGTAGATAAAAAAGAATAAACAAGATATACATTTATATAAACAGTATAATGAATTAATAAACAATGCGTTCTACATACCGTATAAAAATAAATGAAAAATCTTTTTTTTTTCTTTCTTTTTTCTTTTTTTCATCCTCAGAAAATGTTTGGAAATAAGTAGTTGAAAAGTATGATATTTAAATATTGGTATGATATCAATCAGTTTTGGAAATAGATAATAGACATTTTACCCATTGGGGACTTAAATTGTTCTGGGCATGATGTCATTGTCGAATTATTGAGGATTATGCATTAGAGAAATTCAGAAGCAGAAAATCCGGAATGTGTCGGTGTCGCATTGTGGAATTCAGCGTAGGTGAATTTCCGCATTGAAATGCATAGAATTTTAAGATTATCTTCAGGTTACAGATTAAAACCATTCTTAATATTAGTTGAGATATGATATATGATCAATGTATACATTGATTGTATAATAGATGTAGGAAATTATCAAAAATTCGTAAAGAGAGCTTACTATAGTTGCTAGTAAGAAATATCGCCGTTCTTTGTAGTCTAAAGATAGTAACCGTGCAGTGAAAAATTAACATATTTGCAATATATTACAAAATAACTTATTATAAAAAATTTGAAAATATTATATGTTCTTGGAAAATCATACTTAGGATATCAATATTAGAAATCTAAAATGGAATGAAACATTATTAGCGTCAGAAATCGTCATAATTTTATAAAAACTAAAGAATCATAAGTCTGTATGTTTTGGGAAAAAAATAAATTGTACTATTTATTTATTTATTTATTCTTTTAGAATGAAGAATGTATTTATGAATATTAAATACGTGAATTATAACAATTCTAACTAAGCGTAAAGCAAAGAGAGTAAAAAATGCATTGATAATCTGAACAGATCTACCGGACTCATAAGTTATATTTAGCATTTCTGAATGTAAGTTACGAGACTAGTGAGGGTATAACATTTTAAATTTCGTAACTTTAAAAAAAAAAAAAAAACTTTTCTGACTACAAGATCTTTTGATATAATAAAGAACAATGTTTGAATTATTTTTTTGTATTTGAAACTACGCACATGTAAATCTCTCCATTTAAGAATTAACTTTTGAATAACGATAAGATATAACACCCTGTATAATGATCATGATTTTGCACTCAAGATGAATATTTAAAAATAATACTCTGTAAATATTTTCACTTTTTATTGCCTACGACACATATTTCTTTCAAGTTAATTTTATGCTTTCCATTTTCTTTTATTCCCATTTATCTTTACATAAATATTTGGCAAGATTATACAAGTTTTCCAGTACCGACGAAACCAATAGTTTCCAAAAATATCTTGTCAATCTACTAGCAACTGGTTATATACATCGACAGATTGTTTTTAACTTTGACTCATGAAAAATTTATCAACGAAAATGAAAAATGTTTATGAAGTTTTTCTTTTAAGCTTTTGAATATTTTAAACAGTAAACACACTTAAACATATCAAAATCTTTCTACTTCATTATATCATAGAAAATTTCATAGATCATTTAATGGTATTTCGATTACGTTGGAAAGCTATAAATTATTAACGTAAAATTTTAAGTATATTCTTACAACTGGAATACATTTAAATATATATTAGTCTTAACGATATATTTTAATATACATCAGTTTACTTATACATTTAATGTGGTAATTTACTAAAAGGCATAAACTTAAGATTCATATATAAATATTGTTTTACATTGGTCTACACAAAGTTGCTGGCGCAATGTTTGCGATATTACATATTCTGTCTATTTATTCAGATATCAAAAAAATTAAAATATAAACAAACAAACAAACAAACAAAAAAGAACACATTCATGCATAGATACACACATAAATCAATTTAGTATTTTAGAAATGTTATTTCTAATTAAAAAGTCTGCAATTGGGTTTCAAATATTGTATTTAAACAAAGAAAAACATAGAAGTTATTAAGAATTTTATTCAAGGATTGTATATTTTTCTAAAATTAAAATGGAACTCCAAGCTTAATTAGGAGAAGACATATTGAAAATCATATTTTAGAATTTTCAGAAAAGTATATTTAAAGACTTTTGTTTCCTTTCTGGTTGAATGTAATTAAGCCCGTTTATTAAAATTTTATTTTCAATGGCAATTGCACTGTTTTAAGATTTATAAAACTCCTTTTTCGCTTTCTCATAAGAACGAACTAAACATAATACAGCGATATTACCTTCTACGTTAGGAAATTAAAGTTATTTTGCACCACAGATTGGTATGGAAATATCCAACAATAAAGGGCCCAAATTATTATTTTTTTGCACGACAATTCATAAAAGCTTAAGACAGGTTTCTTAAACGTTTCTTGTGAATTTGCGACACCAAAAGAATTTACCAGTGAAAAAAATATTAAAACAAAATTTAATCTTATTCTTAATATAAAATACATCTGATGTAATAGGAAGCGTGGACAACATGAGGAACAAGAGCGTAATCTGACGTCGGTATATAGGAGACTCCTCCCAATTATTCTTTATTCAAGTTATGTCGCTACAGATTGGTACAGAAATATTCAACAACAAGGAGTTCAAATTATTTTTTTCGCAAGACAACTCATAAAAGATTAACGCAGACCCTTCACATTAACACAGAAGGATTAACCAGTAAGGGCGTAATCTGAACACCGTACATGTGCTGCGCCTCCGATTTTTTCTTTCGTTTTGAAACTCAAGTTTATTTGTATTGTTGTTGTTTTTTATGTATAGTTTTCTATATCAATTTTCTTTATTCCTAATCATTTATTGTTTTAGATTTTTTTATTAGAACAAAATAATAATAATAATAATAATAATAATCATTTTATGCCTAACTTGAAATATTTCTGGAGTAACAGGAATCGTGGACAACATGGGCACATGAGCGTAATTTGGTGGGGGTAAGGGGGAGATATGCACGACGTATTTTTTTGAGAAGAGGACTAGATTTACACTTTACACGTCCATATTTTAATATTGTTTTGTGGCTAAAACTCAGTTTTTCATTGAATAAATGATGGATGATTAAAATTACCTAAAATTATGTATTCACGTTCACAGCTGTCTTCTCCCTAAAGAAAATCTTTAATGCAGTAGTCATATTTCAAGTAAAAATATGCCTTGTTGTTCTTTTCTTTGTTTTTGTTTTCTTAGAAAAGTGGAACCTATTTTTGGTTTTCAATTCTAAGTCAGTTTACATGTACGTGTGGTAAAAGATCTCGTTATTGATTTATTTTGACTTTGACCGTTGTGCTTTTAATCAGGATGAAGGAACTTTGTGACAATACGAATACTACTGACCATTTCGGCCATATTATACCCCTATCGCAAGGTGCCAATGGCACCTTAGTTATTCACGGTACTCATATAACTTGTTTTTCACTGCCAAACTTAATAAAAAAAGAAGTATAAGAACCACGATCACGTATATTGTTGCAATGGATGCAACCCACGAGACGGCCAAGTGTATCATGGACTGGACATATCATATCCAAACTTCATTCAAAGTAATATTTAGTAGCTATAATAAATATACAGCTCACACAGCATATATACATACACAGGAACTGACTAAAGTAGGGGTATGCGGCGTGACCGGGTCCACATGGGAATAATCATGATTTTCGTTTAGAGGTTTCCAAGTGGTGATATGAATATAAAGGGTCAGGCCGGATAAGCATAGCAAAATGGCCACCAAAGCCGATGTTTGAAATAGCATGTTTGGTAATAAGGTTCATCATAAGAATAATATATAGAGTGTTTTTAGCCCCTGACCTTGAACTGTCCTTGAGATAATTGGAGAAGTATGCGCTGGCGCTACTATTTTTTAAATACGTTTTTCTAAAAAATTACAAAAGTTAAAAAAATTAAACTGACGTAGAATACATTAGTTCACATTATATATATTTTGTCACATTTTTACACAAACTTTAACATAGAAAAATAAACTAAATTAAAAATATATATATTAATGTAGTAATTTTATATTTACACCAACGAAAAAATTACAGAATAATGCTCAAAGTATGTACTTCTGAGGGAAAAAAAAAATCGTTAAAATCAAAGATGCGCTTTTTGAGTTATAAAAAAATAATCTAGCAACTTGCTAAAATGTTTGTAATTTTCCCTGTTTGCATTTGCAGAAATACGTTACTATGAATGCATTGGTCGATTCCTGACATTTCCACTCGGGCAGGATGCGCAGTGCTCCAAAATAAGTCAATGTTTCCCTACATACCATTCCCTATAGTTTTGTTTCGTATTTGTAAACATTCTGTTATTTTGGCGTACTGTGCAGAATCCTTCTCGTGTAATAATATCAAGCCTATGGTCTAGTTGATTGTGCAAGTGAAGCTGAATAGGGGCTATAAATATATCAACTTTTTGGCAATTTCAGACCCCCTACCTTCCGATGTAAAATTTATCATTCCTCGAAGCCCTCTCCCCCTAATAATATTGTTATCAGTGTGTAAAAATTCTTTTTATTTTTACAATTTTTTCCTTTTATTTCTTTTTATACGTTTGCAATGACATACAGACATGGTTGTGCATTTTTTATTCACATATTTTACTGATTTATATGAAGAGAAGAAATTCATAAAATATCACTGTTAAATAAGACATTTATTAAATAAACATTTTAAAGAAATATTATTTTAAAAAATAATAATAATAGCTCATTGTTACAAAATGCATTAATCAGTAATATTGTCTTCTTGCACTTCGCCCTTGTACGGGGCTAAACATAACTACTTGTACAAACAGGTGGACAACATTCTTCCCCATCTTTTACTCGCAGAAATAACAAGTATCGTTTCGAATCTGGTTTCTCTAACAACGAATTATATACGCATATGACAGGATAATATTAATGGTGAACGTTGGGTTATTCCATATTTTGGAATGAAATGTTTTATAATAACTCAATGGTTTTAATCATAACTTTGTGTTTTCATAAAAGAAGAAAATAGACTTAAAAAAATTAAGATAACAGATGTAAAGAAAAGGATACCAAAAAAGTAAATTTTGGTTTGACCAAAAAAGATAACGATATCAAATGACAACCCTTCCCTTACCTACAGATATCTTCCGATATCAAGTGCCAGACACCCCCCTCCCCCCACACACTCCCTCCTAAAGTGATACGTTATATATGTACACTGTACAGCCCCATAGCCTTCTTGTATGTGAAAATCATGGTATGTAAATGTTACCAATTTGTTTGTCAGTTTTTGATATTATTACGCGAGAAGGATCCGCAGTACGCCAAAATAACAGAATATTTACAAACACGAAACAACCTATAGGGAAGTCATATGAATGGAAACATTCTCTTATTTTGGCGCACTGCGCATCCTGTCTGAGGGGAAATGTCACGAATCGACCAATGCATTGATAGCAAGGCATTTCTGCGAATACAAACAGGGGAAGTTAAGAATATTTTAGCAAGATGCTTGCATTATTTTTGCTATAACTCAAAAAGCGCATCTTCGATTTTAAGAAAAAAAATTTCTTAAAAGAAAACACTTTGAGCATTATTCTGTAATTTTTTGGTTGGTGTAAATATAAAATTACTACATTAATCTTTTTTATAACAATATTTTTGTTTATTTTTCTATGTTAAAATTTGTGAAAAAAATATATTATGTGGACTAATATATTCTTCAATAACAGGCATTGGTTTGATTTTTTTTAACTTTTGTACTTTTTGAGTAAAACGTATTTGAAAAATTGTAGTGCCGACGCATACTTCGCCGATTATCTCAAGGGCAATTCAAGGTCAAAGGCTAAAAACACTCTATAATGTATTCTCATGGTGAGCCTTATTACCACACATGTTATTTCAAACATCGGCCTTGGGGGCCATTTTCCTATGCTTATCAGGCTAGACCCTTTAAAATGATAAACTATAATATGAAAAATTAATGGTAACTGCATGAAAATTGTGTAAATTTAAACATATGAGCGTACTAAATATGACATATAAACTGCAATTTTTTTTTTCCTTTTTGCACTATAATACTGGCAGCTGGAGCGCCACTTCATAACTGTAAAAATAATAGTAATAAACTGTAAAATTAGCAAGTAATATACCATTAAGCAGTAATATGTGGTTTAATTCATTTATACGACGGTATATCACTGCTTATTTTACGATTATAAACTGGTGCCCAAGTTGCCAGTATTATACTGTAAAATCAACATTTTTTTTTATTATTTATTTATTTATTTATTTATTTTATTTATTTATTTATTTATTTATTTTTTTTTTTTTTTTTTTTGCAGTGTATGATAATTGTATGAATGTGTGAGTTGCGAGTGACTGCAATCTTTTGTTCGATAGATTGTTTTTAATGAGCACGTGATGAGAAGTAGATAAAAAAAAATCCTTAAATATACTTTATAAGATTTTATTGAATGGTGTTCAGCGTTAGTTGAGTGTTTGTAACTTTTCCCAGTCCGAGTCAGCATTGACTTACTTTAGGAATGGAGATATATGCGTAAAATTGAAGAGCGGAGGTCATCTATATACATTGCATTAGCGCCAGATAACGATGGAACAAATTCATGTGTTCATCATTCTATGTTCATCAGTAAGTCTATGTTTATGAGTAATTACGAATAGAAATGTTTCCTTTCTTTATGACTGAAATTCTGCATCAATAAAATCTTTAAAGAAAGTGGAGATTTCCAATTCAATTTCCTGGTGCAAGTTTTCCTGGACAGGAAAAAATTCACTGACTGTCACAGGGGGATTGTTTACGTTGTACAATATAGCGCAATCGCACATCCTTAATTCCACCAGGACAAACTTCCACCAGTAAAATCGAATAGATTTTGTCCCTTATTTTAAGAGAAATTGTGCAAGAAAAAGACGTCTAAATTAGGACGAGATTTCTATTCAAAGCTTCTGGTGGAAGGTTGTAACTGCGGTAATCAAGCCATAAGTAACTGGTTATAGTTGAAACATCACCATTTTGACGATATGTCAATTCCTCTTTACCCAAGGTTCCATTATTTACAGTCCATCTCTAATGTGTGTTTAACACGTTCAAATTATTTAACCATGGGAGGATGATAGCTCACGTATAGCTATGTAAAGAAGCAATAAAGTTGCAAAAAAAGGTTAAGAAAAAATTATTTACTTCAATTAGTGGGCATGTAACATATAATCTTAATAATAGTGATATTTTTGTAGATGTAAGGCTAATAGATTTATTTTTAACATCCCAGAATTCATAAAACTGTGATTAGTAGATTCCATCCTGCGTAATTATGGAACTTAAAATGAATTACTTACGTATTTATATGGAAAAACAACGAAAAAGAACTGTTAAACAAGTGGGTAAGTGTGATCACAGATCGCACAGAGGGTTTCGTTTAATATTCCTTTCAAAACATTTCATCCTTTTGCAAAATCTGTTAGTTCCCCATTTCGAAACCAGGGAGCGCACACTATTCTAAACAAACCTCTATTCGAATGAAACCCCGTTTCACAAACTATTCGTAGATATATCAGTCGAGGGGATCGGGCCCATAGCATCCGATATAGGTGCGCCCCTGACGGTAAAGTTTGGAACTAAATATGTACGGCTATGGTGAATAATATGAAAGAGTGGTCAAAGGAGTGTCGGCAAAACCTAGAAAAGTAACACCCCGGATGAAAAGGGTGGAGGTTAGAAAAATTGCTGAAAATACAGAAGTTAGAGCCTGGAGGGGTAAATAATATAAGACTTTTTGAAAATTTTATGATTTTTTTTTTTGTGTGTGTGATAGCAAGTGTTCTGTTATAAGTTTGTAAAATTTCACATCTCCAATTTAATTAGGAGCAGAGTGAGAAAAATGGCTTCAAATACACAAGTTAGAGCCCATATGGGTAAATATAAGACTTTTTTCAAAATTTTACGATTTGTCGTTTGATGTGAGGTGTTTAGCTATAAGAATCCAAAATTTGAAATCCTCAACTTAATTGGAGGCTCAGTTAGAAGCAAAAGCTGAAAATACACAAGTTAGAACCCAGACGGGTAAATATAAGACTTTTTCAAAATTTAAGGGTTTGTCGTTTGAAGTGAAGTATTCAGCTATATGTATGCAAAATTTTAAGTCTCAAAAAATTTTAAGTGTGACAGAGGAGCGAGATGAATAGGGTTTCGTCAGATGAACGAAACTCTAAAAACCTTAAACAAAATAAACCTAATATTTTTTTTGTAAATTGAAATATCAAAATAAAAGGACAGATTTTCTCGTTCGCATTAATCACTGAATTCTGTAATACCTACGAATTTATGTTAATAGCGATGAGCTTTGAATTTAACTGTAACATAGATGCTGTAAAATATTGCAAAAATGTGTAAAAGTGCAAACAGATAAAATATTTGAATGTATACTACTCTTGAAAAATAAAATGCCAATTACTTAAAGGAAAATTGCGATTTACATAACAATAAAATAAAATTGGGTAATACTTTCATAAATATTGAATTGTGATATGTTTTCCTTATTATATATAATATCTTATACAGAAATTAAAAATGGTGGCGTTTAGTAAAACTTGAATACATTTCCAATTTTTTTACCATTTTAATGTATCTACCGGAGCAACCCTATTAAAGTCATATTAGCGATTTAAAGCCCAATATTATTTCATTATTGTCCTATTATAGCCCTATTATTTCATTAATCGCAAAGACTTCCAAAATATCAGTATTTATTACATGTGATTCATTTTGAGAAAAAAAATGAATGAAACGCGCACATTTCAATTTAACAAAAATATATTAATGATATCAGATATTGATACACTATTGACATTTGCGGACATAGACAACTTACCGACTGCACCACCCAGTGAAAAAACAGCTGCGGATTCCAAAACAAATATGCAATTAATATATTCTCTTCACTAACGTTAATCTCAAAAAACATTTATGTTCAAAGAATAGGGTAATTCCGGGATTTATGCCGCATATATTTTTTTTTAATTTCTGTATAAAGTCCCATGGTGTACATTAAAAAAAAATGACGCTGTGTTATTTAATGATGAATATACAACACGTGTACTGCGTCAAAATATTCAAAACAAATAATTAATATTTTTTAACAAATTTTTCTAAAACATTAAACTGCTGCGCGTCACCCGTACACATCGGTAGTTATGCCGCGCTTTTAATAAGAACAGAATGAAATTATAAATAAAAGTATTAAAAATAATATTCATATCTGGAGTATAATTAATGATGTACTAACAAACTGAAACTAAATGAGTACAATGAAACATATTAGTGGATTCAAATTAATAATTGTTTGCCAACTTTCACTATTAAAATCATCAACTTATTTTTTTAGATTAAATTTTAATTGTTATTTCAGGGCAACGTAGCATCAATGTATTAGAGAGGTAAAAGAATAAAAGTAAGATTCTGTTTACATAACTTATTTGTTAACCCTTTCGGGACCGGCGGCTTTTACACATTTTTTTGTTTTCGGTTGACACCACTTTTTTAAAAGAAATTAACTTTACTTAAATAATCATGAAAAGGCTCTAATTAAAAAACACAGATATTACTTTTGTTTTTTACTGGTGCCAGAAACAAATTTTTTATGCTCTTTTTGAAGGTGCTTATATGCACCCATGGTCCCGAATGGGATAATAGACCTGTTTTTTCGACGACAATCTATACAAAAAGTGTCGAAAAGTACAATGTAACTACATTTGACACATGATGCAACGGAGCCAATTATACTTCCTCTTTCCTGGAGTAGTTTTCTAAACATGAATTGCGAAGAATGTTTCCCTTAACGTAATCCATTTTTTCATCATTGACATCTTGACTTGCCACTTTCTCGCCCGCCTTACTTTTTATTATTTCCGTTCTTATCCTTTTCTTTTATTAAACTTGATAACATACCTATCTTGGTTAGTCTGTTCAAAAAGAAAAGGAAAATTTAACAACTCTTAATCATACCATACAAAAGAAACTGCAGCATGTATATCGGAATTGCAGTGCGGCATGTATCCCATTTTGAATGGTACAGACGTCGCACATCACAGTTGCCTCCCCTCGCTATGGAAAATGGCGTAATCTTACACACAGTACTCTATACAAACGCTACACTTAGTTTTGACTACGAAATCATGCATTCATTTAGTAATTAGCGTATGAAAAGTATTTAAGCATAACGTGTTTAAAAGTTTGGACAGTAAAATCATGCACTTACGTCAAAATAAGGATTGTACATCTAACAGTAAACATCGAAATGGGATTCTCGCAACACACTGTTGAAAATAATCTCATTTTTCACCTATACTGCGCGTTTGATGATCATCTATCGATAATTACAAGAAATATAAGGGGTTCGGCTTCGATCCCGGATGAGACGACACTCCCGGAGTTACCCTATAGAAATTTGAAGTTCTTGTTTCTTTTTTTGGCTTTCTTTTATTATTATTATGGGTAAGTCATAACCGGCTTACGGAATATGCCACAGATGCATTTGTGTAATTTATTATTTTCCTTTTATTTTCATTTTTTCATACCTGAGATGTCTATTACATTTTACTATTACTACGCATTATACGCTTTACTTTTTTAGCAGGAAACGTTTATATTTAGTCTTTAAAGGGCAAGTGCTCTAGGAGTACCCATTCCTTTTTTTTTGTGTTTTACAAACGTCCGTCTTAAATCATTCTAATGACATTAATTCTTTTTAACAATTTGATGTTTATTAATTTTATACTATTAGTTTTCATTACATTAAACAAGGATATCAAGAAAAAGTTTTTATTTAGGCTTAAAAATGTCTTGGCTGATGAAGTACGCCACCCGTGTCTTTATGTTGCTACAAACTGTCGTGTCTAATACACGTGTAATATACATATATAATATATATGTAATAATGTGAAAAATAATCTAAAATCTAATCTAAATCTAATATCATGTGTAGTATATCTATTGATATATAAATAAGTCTGTTTCCAAAAGGATTCGTAAATACTCTTATAGTTCCGAAAATATTTAAAATATCCGATATCTTGGTACATATTCGATATTTTCGATGTAGTATATGCGATATACTAATTTTTATTGCTAACGGTGTAAATAAAAACTTTAAAAAACGTTAAAAATGTGTTTATTTGACTGTTTGCATGTTTCATCTCTACCCGAATCATTTTCAAAACAAAGAATTATTCTAAAATTTCACGGTCTTTGAAACGCCATCATTCAATTTTTCATATTATGCATGTTTCTTTTTTTTACTTTACTTGAATGCTAAATTTTATTTTCATAACCATTGTGTAACTCGAGCCATAAGTTTGGTAAGTTAAATGAAGCTACATTGTTACATATTGAATTTCCGCTGGTTAGAATCTCCTTGGTTCCTCTTATAAAGGTGGGATAGTATAGACTGGAGGAAAAAAATTATCTTACTTTCATTGAAATTTATTTCGATGGCTTCTTCTTTATATAACCTTGCTAGGGCTGCAATTTTCGTATGATATTTAATATCAGGCAGACGCTCTTTTTTTTTCTATACTTAAATGTCTTGCTAAATAATTTCTATACCATTATGAGAGAAAGCATAGAGATTGTAATCAGAAAACCAGAATAATGTAAACCAGAAATTCAGTTACGAAAATAAAAATAAACATCCGGGAAAAATAAAAAGAATAACGTGTATAATATGAAAAATTGAATGAGGGCGTTTCATAGACCGTGCAATTTTAGAATATTTTTATTTATTTGTTTTGAAAATGACTCGGGTAGAATAGAAACATGTAAACTGAAGAATAAACATACTTTTACTGTTTTTAAACTTACCGCTGATAATAAATATTTTCAAGCAAAATATAAATTAGAAGCTGAAAAATATTGCACTTAACATAAAAAATTAATAATTATAATAAAATTAATAAAAAAGAATAACGTGTTTAATATGAAAATTTGAATGATGGCGTTTCATAGACCGTGCAATTTTAGAATATTTTTATTTATTTGTTTCGAAAATGACTCGGGTAGAATCGAAACATGTAAACAGTAGAATAAACCTATTTTTACTGTTTTTAAACTTACCGCTGATAATAAATATTTTCAAGCAAAATATAAATTAGAAGCTGAAAAATATTGCACTTAACATAAAAAATTAATAATTATAATAAAATTAATAAAAAAGAATAACATGTTTAATATGAAAATTTGAATGATGGCGTTTCATAGACCGTGCAATTTTAGAATATTTTTATTTATTTGTTTGAAAAATGACTCGGGTAGAATCGAAACATGTAAACAGTAGAATGAACCTATTTTTACTGTTTTTAAACTTAGTGCTGACAATAAATATTTTCAAGTAAAATATAAATTAGAAGCTAAAAAATATTGCACTTAACATAAAAAAATACTAATTATAATAAAATTAATAAAAATAATAACGTATACAATATGAAAAATTGAATGATGGCGTTTCATATACCGTGCAATTTTAGAATATTTTTATTTATTTGTTTTGAAAATGACTCGGGTAGAATCGAAACATATAAACATTAGAATAAACCTATTTTTACTGTTTTTAAACTTAGTGCTGATAATAAATATTTTCAAGTAAAATATAAATTAGAAGCTAAAAAATATTACACTTAACATAAAAAAAATACTAATTATAATAAAATTAATAAAAAAAAATAACGTATATAATATGAAAAATTGAATGATGGCGTTTCATATACCGTACAATTTTAGAATATGTTTATTTATTTGTTTCGAAAATGACTCGAGTAGAATCGAAACATGTAAACAGTACAATAAACCTATTTTTACTGTTTTTAAACTTAGTGCTGATAATAAATATTTTCAAGTAAAATATAAATTAGAAGCTAAAACATATTACACTTAATATAAAAAAATACTAATTATAATAAAATTAATAAAAAGAATAACGTATATAATATAAAAAATTGAATGATGGCGTTTCATATACCGAGCAATTTTAGAATATTTTAATTCGTTTGTTTTGAAAATGACTCGGGTAGAATCGAAACATGTAAACAGTAGAATAAACATATTTTTACTGTTTTTAAACTTAGTGTTGATAATAAATATTTTCAAGCAAAATATAAATTAGAAGCTAAAACATATTGCACTTAACATACAAAATTACTAAAACAATATTCTAAAAATGCATTTTTCTTTGCCTTTCCTTTTTTTTTCACTTAGAATGCATTTTTCTTTGCCTTTCCTTTTTTTTTTCACTTAGAATGCATTTTTCTTTTCCTTTCCTTTTTTTCACTAAGAAAAAGATTGCAAATCAACTAATTAAAAACAGAAACAATTTGTTTTATACACAAATGTATAGGACTCAGTATCAAGTAAAAAGAAAATCAATATTTTATAAAAGAAAATTTTAAATACAAAATAGTTTTTTACTTAAAAATCTTTAACATAAACGGAAGCTTGTCTTCTTTTTTCTATTCCCTAATATGCTGTTCAGTTTAGGCTGAACTAAATCATAACCAGAGAAGACACTTTTGATATGAAGCTGTAAATAGCTTGTTATCTTCATTAGTCAGTTTGTATTTCAATGGCTGTTGTGAATTAATTATGACCTACATACTTATTAGTTTTACATTTAAAAATAAAAGCTTGAAAAATAAAGCTTGGAAAAAATATTTGCTTTCTTTTGGCAAAAGTGTCCCTGCCAGAGATAAATATTGTTCTTTATCTGCAAAAAGGACACAGCCAATAAGAGTTGAAAATTTCATTTAAACTTGTTTTGACTAAAGATATCAAAAATATCTTGCTCAGAGATTTTTTCAAATAAACATTAGATATATGAAAATATAAAAAATATGAAACAATTTGAGATTTTGAAAATAAATATCGGATATATAACATGATATATATCGTTATATATACCCATTGATATATACCAAAGGTACACAGGTTTGCATTGTAGAAGAATCTGTGTCATAATCATCGAATTGTATTACTGATAAGTATCACTGAATTATTATATATTTAGTTAATTGCATTTGTTGATGCAATATTTCATATCAATATTGCCCAATTGGTAGGCAATAAAAACCATAGTTGTTCAATAGGTATGTTTTTTACTACTATAGCATCTCTGCGAAAGATTCCAAACTCTACTATCAAAAGCTTTTTCTTAGTCATTGAACAAGACACAAATAAATTATGAGCAACACTTAGTATTATTAACTTATTATTCGGTAACTAGAAAAAAAGAATGAAAAACATCGTATATTTCCTTCCAAAGAATTAAAGAAGAACAAAAGCGGAAATTCCACTTTCGAAGAAGATAAAAGTTTAAACAAAGGAAATATAGCATTAAAACTGTATTCATAAATCAAGTTGTAAGCTAAGACATTTTCTTTTCTCCACAAATAACTTTTTGCATTTCCTAACAAGAAAAAATCTCATTTTCTCTTTTGTTATCCAATGCTGCAATAAAGAATACAACTCAAAGAATGTGTTTGGAAATAATTTTTGCTTCTTGAAATATAAGCATAATTTAATGCTTAGCTTTTAAAACTCTCCATGATTTTTTGGACTTTGTAAGTTTTTTTTTTTCTTTTGCCTTTTTTATTCGTTATTTAGATATTATTGTATGCGAGTTTACGATATATCATATGTATTTGTTTTTCTTTAACTAAAGTTTATGGAGTTCTTAATTACAAGTCATAATGCTAATTATGATAATAAATCGTAGTTAAAAAGTAATGTCGAATTTCATAAAATTCAGATTATTTTTATGTACTTCATTTACAAAAATCTCATAAAAAGATAAATAAAATCTGATAATATATTTTTAACGTAAAATAGAAATATAGAAAGCTGTTTTAAAAACAACCGCAAGATGCTTCCATTTTGGTAATCTAATAGTATTCCGTTTATATGTTGCTGTTATTATATTTAAATAGAGTTTTATAATTGCGTGTGATACAATATTTTTTTTTTTTTTTTTTTTACAAAAATATATGGTTTTCTTAATTTCAACTCGTAACACTGGCTTATAAATGATAATTATAGGAATAATAGATAATGGGATTAAAGTATCAAAAATAGGTTTAATATATTTCATTTCTTGAATATTCATAGTAAGTTATAATTTGGAAAAGTACACTAATATTTTTGCAACGTACATCAAGTGTTTAATTTTAAATTGCTACAAAAAATAAAACAAATGTAATGCTAACTATAATTAATCATGATACATGTGTATTTTGAAATTTTTCATACTAACTCAGAAAACTTCACAAAACGTTTGTTGACACAATAGCTCATTTGCGTTTTACCAACAAAGCTTACAGGCACTTACTTTGTTATGAAAATCACAATTACTTCTAAATACCAGGTAGTATTTATTTATGTGCACTGTTAAAAAATACACAGATGTATTTTAATCTATTAAATTTTAATACAACCAAAAACAAAAAATTATAAAAACATCTTTCAAGTTACCCACGATTCCAAAAAGTGTTCTCTAAATACTAGATATTTATTTATGCGCACTTTTTAAAAGACACAAATGTATCTTTATCTATTAAAATATAGTGCAATCACGAATGAAAATGTACAAAAATATCGTCCACGTTACCCACGATTGCAAAAAGCGTTCTCTAAATACTAAGTACTTATTTATGTGCACTTCAAAAAAGACACATGTATCTTAATATATTAAAATATAATACAACCACGAACGAAAATGTACTAAAACATCTTCCAAGATAGCCACGATTCCGAAAAATGTTCTCTGAATGCTGGGTAATTAGATATTTATTTATGTTCACAGTTAAAAATACCAAAATGTATCTTAATCTATTAAAATATACTACAACCAAGTACAAAAATGTTCAAAAACCTCTGCCAAGTTACCCACGATTCTGAAAAGCGTTCTCTAAATACCAGGTATTTTTTTATGTGCACTGTTAAAAAGACGCAGATGTATCTTAATCTATTAAAATATAATACAACCACGAAAGAAAATGTACAAAAACATCTTCCATGTTAACCACAATTCCGAAAAATGTTCTCTGAATGCTAGGTAATTAGATATTTATTTATGTTCACAGTTAAAAATACCAAAATGTATCTTAATCTATTAAAATATGCTACAACCAAGTACAAAAATGTTCAAAAACCTCTGCCAAGTTACCCACGATTCTGAAAAGCGTTCTCTAAATACTAGGTATTTTTTATGTGCACTGTTAAAAAGACGCAGATGTATCTTAATCTATTAAAATATAATACAACCACGAAAGAAAATGTACAAAAACATCTTCCATGTTAACCACAATTCCGAAAAGTGTTCTCTAAATGCTAGGTAATTAGATATTTATTTATGTTCACAGCTAAAAAAACCAAAATGTATCTTAATCTACTAAAATATACTACAACCAAGTACAAAAATGTTCAAAAACCTCTGCCAAGTTTCCCACGATTCTGAAAAGCGTTCTCTAAATACTAGGTATTTTTTATGTGCACTGTTAAAAGACGCAGATGTATCTTAATCTATTAAAATATAATACAACCACGAACGAAAATGTACAAAGACATCTTCCATGTTAACCACGATTCCGAAAAGCGTTTTCTAAATAATAGATATTTATTTAAGTGCACAGTTAAAAAGATACAAATGTATCTTAATCTATTAAAATATAATACAACTACGATCGAAAATGTAAAAAATTCTCTGCCAAGTTACCTGCGATTCCGAAAAGTGTTCTCTAAATACTAGGTATTTAAACTTAAATTTACACAATGTGTAAAACTACTTAAAATATGGCAATATTAAAAAAGATGTTAAATTACTTTAATACCTTAGTACTTTCAACTATAAAAAAACATAGTCTTCGTCAGAGGAATATAAGAAATACTATTGTTATGAGCGTCTAATTTTCAAAATCCACGTAGATGATGACGAAAGGAGTGAAAGTGGAAGTCAATTTTTAGATCTGGGAAACAAAGGGAAAATAAAACATGGATATAGGGAAGTGAAATATTACTCGTTTTATGATACGTTAAGCAAACTGAGAAAATTTCTGGGTATATTGTAAGATAAAACATTATTACAAACGGTATTTTCTTTAGTAGTAATTTCTATTGATTCGCGGATAATTAAATCATAATGATTCTTTGAGGGATATATAATTTTTGCGTCTTCAAAATTAACTTGTATATTCTGCTTCTGATTAAATCTTGACAGGGCTGTTGTAGGTTTGTTGTACTTTAAATCTCTCAAATGTTCTTTAATACGAACTTTAAGTTTACGCTAAGTCATTCCTATGTATTCGAGATAAATATTTTCTACTTTCAGTGGAATTATATATACTCCAGAAACTTCGTCCTTCGGAATCGGGTCTATTTTGGCACTAATTAGATTTTTCAGTTTTGCTGGAAGAGTGTCAATTAAGTTCACGCCAAAGCAAAAAAGTGCATGTCTGAGTTTTTCGAAAAGTTCTGGTATGTATTTCATTTTGCAATATCTCATATTACTCCGTGTGTTTTTTTCTATTTCCATATGGTTCTTCTGTGACTTTATTAGTTTATCAATAATCGTATTGGGAAACCATTCTCAATTGCAATGTTTCTAATGGTATTTAATTCATTTTCAAGGTGATTAATACAGCAGACACTAAAGGCTCCTCTTATATAAAAGTTGAACGGAACAAGTTTGTAGTTAAAAGGTGATGTACTTTCAAAAGGAATAGTGCTGTTAGACTTATTTACTTTCATGTAGACTGTGCGCTAAATTGTTAAGTTTGATAAATTTTTAATTAGCATTACGTCAAGAAAAGATTTCGCTTTAGCGTGAACTTAATTGCCACTCCCCCAGCAAAACTGAAAAATCTAATTAGTGCCAAAATAGACCCGATCCCGAATGATGAAGTTTCTGGAGTATATATAATTCCACTGAAAGCAGAAAATATTTATCTTGAATACATATGAATGACTTAGCGTAAACCTTAAAGTTCGTATTAAAGACCATTTGAGAGATTTAAAGTACAACAAACCTACAACAGCCCTGTCAAGACTTAATCAGAAGCAGAATATACAAGTTAATTTCGGAGACGCAAAAATTATATATCACTCAAAGAATTATCATGATATAATTATCCGCGAATCAATAGAAATTATTACTAAAGAAAATACCGTTTGTAATGATGTTTTATCCTACTATATACCCAGAATTTGGCTCAGTTTGCTTAAAGTATCATTAAACGAGTAATATTTCACTTCCCTATATCCATGTTTTATTTTCCCATTTTTTCCCGGATCTAAAAATTGACTTCCACTTTCACTCCTTTCGTCATCATCTACGTGGATTTTGAAAATTAGACGCTAATAACAATAGTATTTCTTATATTCCTCTGACGAAGAGTATGTTTTTTTATAGTTTTTTTTATAGTTGAAAGTAGTAAGGTATTAGTAATTTAACATAATTTTTTTTTAATATTGTTATCTTTTAAGTAGTTTTACACATTGTGTAAATTTAAGTTTAACTTTTAAAGATGAATTAAGCATTTCTAATTATTTATTTACTAGTTATTTATTTATGTGCATTGTTAAAAAGACACAAATGTATCTTAATCTATTAAAATATATTACAACCACAAAGGAAAATGTGCAAAAAAATCTTCCAAGTTACCCACGATTCCGAAAAGAATTCTCTAAGTACTAGATGTTTATTTATGTGCATTTTTAAAAAGGCACAAATGTATCTTAAACTATTAAACTATAATACAACCACGAATGAAAATGTACAAAAACATCTTCCAAGTTACCCATGATTTCGAATAACGTTCTTTAAATAATTGGTATTTATTTGTAAGCATTATTAAAAAGACACAAATGTGCCTTAATCTATTAACATATAATACAACCACAAAGAAAAACATAAAAAAACATCTTCCAGGTTACTCATTATTCCAAAGAAGCTTTATCTATATTCAGAAATCTCGGAAACCAATAAATGTTCGAGACTTAACGAATTAAAGAATTAAAACTTAAAGATTCTTGGTCGCCACTGATATTATGAAACGTTACCGAGTAGTTTTTTTGGTGTATTAATACGTTTTCTCGAACTGATTTTTAAGCTGATATACATTCTAAATTAAACATTTTTAGTTCTCTAATCGAATTTATACAATCAAGAGTAACAAATGAATATTAGCTAAATGCTATTGTAAATGTCATTAATTTATCCTCTTTGACTGTAAAATAAATTTGTTGGACATATGTGGAAAAATTGGAATAGAAAATGTTTACTCCTCGATAACTGATAGCATTCAAAAAGCTTACATTGCATATTGAGAAAACTATTTAATCTAGACTAATAAAAGAAACTTTCTCTGTGTGCCTCTATGTGTGCGTGCGATGGCTTGGAAATCTACCCCGTGTATAACGCTGACAATTTTGGTGATGGTAGTGCAAGGTCTTTCTGTGAGACTCAGAACTTTCAGTTTTTTTTTTTTTTTAATTAGTATAAATATGAATTAAAAATCACAACCGAAGTCTCATAAAAGTATTCCTTTTTTATCTCTGGTTGATTTTGGTTGGTTGGTTGTATAAAGTTTCTGCAGAAGTAATTAAATAAACCACGGTGCAATGCAATCCGATTGGTTGAGGTTTCATGAAAAACTGTTTTTTTTTCTACTAAACATCAATATTTTAGCACGGAAGATATGCACATGTTACGGAGACATTATATTTATTACTTATGAAAATTTCTAAGAATTTACCTGACAAGAAATAATTTTTAAAACTTTTAATAAAAAAGTTCAACAGTGCTACTTTTATCACTAGAAACTGGCAACAGTCATCCCACTGTTTTTGTTGCTGTACGACTTTGTGGATTATTTTTGCAATATTTATTATATTCTTTTGTTCTATTAGTATAGATATTATAAAACAATATTTCAAAAGACACATCGGGCTTTCTGTTATCGGAAAGTTACTTATTTCTTTTCGATTCCGATAACTTCAATGTATTTAGAGTTTAGTTCATTTATGTCTGTTATAAGTTATAAACACGATATTATTTAAGTTTTGAGTGAAAGCCTTAATTTTTATAGTATGTTTTCCAACAGATATTTTTTAAATAGGACATGGATTTTGTATACTTTTCGCATTTGTTTTTAAAAAGAGTAAAGAGAGGGGGTTTATATTTGAAAGTTTTCTATGAAACTATTGTTCAGAATTGAAAGTTCCAACTTTCACATGGGGATACGTTCTGTATCTTGAGCCGTTGTTAATTTTGACGAGTTATTTTGGGCCGATGAATGTTTCGATATAGATGTTCGGATCATCAGCTTTTGTATATTTTTTTGCGTTTTTTTAACCCTTTCAGGGGCAAAGAACGTCTATTCGTAAAATGCTGAAATGAGTGAATGACACCATTATTTACAAACAAATTTAAATCAAAATAACCAAAAGCTTTTGTTCACGTATTTAATAAAAGGGAATCTTAATAGGGAATCCTTCTAATATTCATGTGCGAATGCGGCATTTTGGAATTAAAATTAAGTGATTCAAAACCTAATCATCGCCCTTGAAGGGGTTAAAAGTACATGTTTTTTTTTTTTTTTTTTTTTTTTTTTTAACCTATGACTTAACTGTAAGTTTCACTGTTTGTATTTCAAACATTGTGTAGATTTTATACGTTTGTTTATTTTAGGGTAGTGGTGTTCAGGAAGTGTATTGTAAACGTATATTTTTATAGATAAATCTTTCATTTTTATTTATTTATGTTTATGTAGACATTTATGTTTATATTTTCTTTTTGTTTATTTAAGGGTCGTGGTATTCAGGAAGTGTATTGTAAACGTATATTTTTATAGATAAATCTTTCATTTTTATTTATTTATGTTTATGTAGACATTTATGTTTATATTTTCTTTTGATTACATTTATGTTCAAATGCATTTATGCTTGTTTTTAGCACAGGCTCAATTTTTTAAATTACCTACATCAAAGTCATGTGTTTTAGGGGTGATGCAATCTTGTACTTAAAATCACTTCCCTATAATTTAGACAAGCCCTAATTCAAGATAAACAAAGCGAGGGAAAATGGTTCTTCTTCCACGCTGCAGGTAAAATAACTACCTACAATATATTGTACATTCTGTATCGATAAAAGAATGGCTTGATCAATGGCATATTCCTGGATCGGACAATGCTGGGCGGGTCCACCAGTATGCTATAACAACTACTCAGAAACGGTTTCGAAAACAGTGCAAGAAAAGAAACCTCTTGTTTACAAATATTTCCCTCCGACTGTCTTGGAAAAGGGCAAAATTGTAATGTTGTTTTCTCTGCATTTTGTTTTAAATGCTTAAAAAAAATGGTTCTTTGAACATTTTATAAAAAAACTTAATAACGAATATGAATGCAATCCTTGGAAGTATTAATCATTGTTCAATGTATTAAAAATACATTAAATCAATACAATTATATTACTTTAAATATTGCTTGTATTGCAGTGAAACCTGGAGCTTAGTGAACGTATTAACACGGGCTTGTCAGTGAGGGGGTTAAATCTTGTAAATAATACAGGTTTCTGGGGTTGTTAAAGATGAAAAACTCTTTTCATAATCGTGGATAGAATGAAAGAAATTATTGTATTTTATTCTTCGCTGTTATAATATATTTTAATAGATTAAGAAATATTTGTCTTTTTTATGGTATACAAGCACTAACGCGCGGTAAGCACTTTGCACTTTTTTTATATTTAGTTGTTATATATGCAGTGAAACTTCCTTGTCCGACCACCTCCCTGAACGACTCTTTTTTCATGGAACGAAATTTATTCCCACATGCTCAATACTAATCAGAGATCACCCCAGTTGAACACACCACGAGCGACCCATTTCTTTGAAGAAGATGAAACAAATTCTGTTTTTTCCTGGTCGCTTGAAGAAGGTTCTATCAGAATAATAATTGCGGAGAGCGCATTATTCATCAAACGTCTAAACTAAGTCTAGAATTTTTATTTATTCGGGTATGTTTTAAGGGTTTAAACCCCTTTGTGCATTTTTAGGCAGTGGAATAACTCTGATTACAATTTAAGTGTGGCCGTCAATAAAACCCCCTACCGTATTCTGTCAGGAAACTATCAAAGAAATAAATTAATGAAATCGTCATTATTTGTTCCCGTCAAAAAAAAAAATAAATAAATAAAAAAAATAAATAAAATGCATTTATTTACTGAATTCCGAAAGGATTTGGAAACAAAAGTTATAGCAGATAAAACCGTAAAGTCAAAACAAACGTCAATGTATTTATTTTTTAATCTCTGCAGTAATTAATTTATGTAATTAACTTTTGTTTTGATACTTAAATTTTCATATTTTTTCCTAATGTGAAAAATAAATTTTATTAACATTAATAGTTACCTTTTTTCAACAATTAAAATCTAGATTGAAACATGACCTCCATTAAGAGAGCACCTCTCGGAGCGACCAACTTTTATTGGAACGGAACGTGGTCGATTTTGAGAGGTTTTACTGTACATATATATATATGTATTATACATAATTAATGAAAAATTATTGCATAACAAGCACCTAAAGCAGCTCATATTAAATGCAACAGCATGTGTCTCTTAAAAATATTTCTGTTTCATGTTTATTTTTTTTCTTGTAGATTTGGGTGGGTGAACGTTGTTCTGCATTCATACATGTTAAGGTAATTTAATTTGTTTATCTTTAAATAATATTCAAGTTGCAATTTTAAAATAAGTATTTTTTTTTTTTTTTTTTTTTTTTTTTTTTTGTAATTTAATTATGCTTTGTTTATAATACGTTTTTGTTTAAGTTTGGTTTATTTACCTTTTTTTTTTTAATTTTATATCTAAATTGACAATAGTTTGTTTTTTTCTGTATTGAGTGCAGGATGAGCGTGTGTACAGAAACCAGCAAGCTTTTAACAGTGGGGGTGGTGTTAGGTCTATCTATCCACCCACTGATGAATAACAGAGAGTTTTTTTTATCTGTATTTGTTTTTTACCTGTATAACTTAAATTTCAAGTTTTGGGGATTTTTATAGTTAATTATTGTGGATATACACAATTTTTCCAAAGTTATGGTGTATTTGCATTTTTATTTATTGATGAAATATGTCTAAAGTTTTATATTATATGTAGTTGAATTTATTTAAAAATATATTTATTGTTTTCTTCTTTTTTCATTTATCCACTCTATTCATAAATTATAACATATATTTAGAAACAGAACAATTTCTTAAAATGGCATAAATTGTTTTCGCATTCATATACAATAAAGATGAACATTTACAGCGAGGCTCCTTAGATTGTTTATTCGAATATCGAATATATCGATCGCATTTTCAGTTTCTTCCAAACAATAGGTGAAGTTTTTTTTTTTTTTTTTTTTTTTTTTTTTTTTTTTTTTTTTTTTTTTTTTTCCAAGCATGTTCATTGGTCGTAATAATTTAAAAGGACAATTCACTATTGTTAAATATATAAAGAAAACTGGATTATTCTTATAAAGAAACGTTTGAAGAAAATATCTGTGCATATATTTATTGGTTTACATCATCCATATTTTTATCCCTTTTCGGTAAATTCACCGTACTTTTTTTTTTCCAGATATGCACCATTTAACCAGAAATTACTATATGTTTTGAAATTTTACAGATTATCATTTTCATTAGATTAGCAAACATTTAATTGCAATATATATATACAGGAAATGTAAAGCATTCAAAGAATGTTTTATGTCGTGATAGTTTTTAGGATTTTATTCTTAATTTTACATGGAAGTTATAATTTATTTTGCATAAATATAAAACAATGGCATGCTCTTGGAAAGATCATAAAATGTTTTCATTTATTACACAGGATTAAAAACATGTTATTACACGGATTGTTAATTATTCAAATTAAAAAATTAATCATTTGTATTAGTTAAATCTTAAACTGTAAAATAATAATAATAATAATAATAATAATAATAATAATAATAATAATAATAATAATAATAATAATAATAAATAAATAAATAAATAAATAAATAAATAAATAAAAATAAATAAATAAAAAAGGCATGGAATTGTAAAACGTAGGATAAATGACATATCTGTCTTTTATACATTTAATTTAAATATCGAAAGAGCATATTTATTTTGAATGTAAGTGTGTTTATTACACATAAAAGCTCTCCACGAATGAAACTGTTCAAAACGCTCTAATTGGTGTTATTTCTGTGCAATTTAGTAATTAACCACTTCTTGTTTAGAGCACTTTATACTTTAAAATGACAATTTATCTAATGTTTCTTTAACGAGTACTTATATACTTAAAAAAAGAAAATGTACTACGTATGATGTGGATATAAACAGTCTTTTTCTATCAGTGAAGTATTCCGTATTTCCTAAAGTCATAGAAACCACAATTCAATTGAACTTTGATTTTTAGTGAACTTCCCATATTTTGCTCATTTTTAAAACTGTTTGAAAGCATAATAAATGTATTAGCAAAGATGTACGTGTGAATTAAAATGTTAATAATAATCAATATATATATTTAAAATTTTCCTGAAAATAACACTCTTAATTCCCTACTTGCTGGACATTTATTTATCTGTTATGCCGAGCAAAGAAATATGTTATTAAAAAATTCATTAAAAAAGTTTTTTATTATTCTAACGAACATTCATATTTTTAAAAAAGTTTAAATAAAATAAATTAAACTTATTATTCAGTCTTTACAGATATCATGCTGGAAATATTTTTATAAAAAAATATTTTATAGGAAAACATTCAAAATTAATATTAACTAGGGAAAAAAAATTATAAGTTTAATTAATTACATAAGAATTGAAAAATAAAATCAGCTTTCCTCCACCGGAGTACGATTTCAAAAAAAAAAAAAAAATGTATATATACATTAAATGTTAAAAGTACAATTAGTGATACGTTTATCAGATTTAAACATTTTATTTAAATCTTGAAAGAGCATGTTTATTTTGAATACAAATATGGTTATTATACATAAAAGCACTCCACGCATGAAGTCATTTAAATGTCCTAATTAGAGCTATTTGAGTATAATACAGGAATTACCAATTCCTCGTTAGGAATACGTGATGCTTTAAAAATACTATTCCTCCTCATGTTTGTTTAACGAGTACTTATATAAAAAGAAAGTGCACTTGAAATGAAGAGGATGTAAACAGTGGTTTTTATCAATGGAGTATTTTATATTTTCTATAGTCAAAAGAAATATTGATTTGATTGAATATTAATTTTATTTGGTGCTTTTACGATATTCTGTCTGAGAAAGGCGTGGGAGTATTTTAAACGTAGCATATTTGCGTGCGATTTGATTATATATAAAATAATAAAAATTAATTCTTCATTTGATTGATTTAACTTACATATTTAATGTGAAGAATATTCTTTAACACAAGTTTATTTATTCACCTTGTCAGTGAAATAAATGTTTTAGCCATAAATATGCAATTAAGAATAAAATACAGCAAGTATTTCACAAATCAATGTATTCGCATTAAATGCAATGAAATGAGCATGTAAACAGTGGTTGTTATCAATGGAGTATTAAGTATTTTCTAAAGTAATATGAAATATTGATCCTTGTAATGATCCTTTTACGATATTGTGTTTCGGAAAGGCGTGAGAGTATTTTAAACGTAGCATATCTGCGTGCGATTTGATTATAAATCACATAATGAAATTTAATTCTTCATTTGATTGCTTTAACTTGTATAGTTAGTATGAAGAATATTCTGTAACATAAGTTTTAATGTTTGCCTTATCAATCAAATCAATGTTTTCGGAATAAATTTGCAATTTATAATTAAATATTGCAAGTATATCCCGATTCAATTGCTATATTATATTTCCTATAGTCATAAGAAGTATTAATTTGAATAAACATTAACGTCAATAAAACTACTACAATATATATTAAAACACGCATACACACCTAAATAACGCCTGCATTCAACAACTAAAGGTATATATAAATATTATACAGACATATATACAACAAGTACCACAAACCCAACTGGAGTGAAAAATTAGCCAGAGCCGGGAATCGAACCCGGGGCCACAGTATACAAGAGTGCTGCTCTAACCACTGAGCTACTCTGGCCGATGCCTGAGTCTGCAATTTCTCTATTTTTTCTCTGTTATTTATGTGTGTATGCGTGTTTTAATATATATTGTAGTATGTGTGTTTTATTATATTTATCGTAGAGCGATGTAATAGTAAAATCTATTCATAGTTGTCCGGTCATCCAAGGTTGTCGTATAGATGGCTGGTGACTTTCCCAACATGGTTTATTAGTGAGAAATTGCAGATTCAGGCATTGGCCGGAGTAACTCAGTGGTTGGAGCAGCAGTCTTGTATACTGTGGTCCCGGGTTCGATTCCTGGCTCTGGCTAATTTTTCACTCCAGTTGGGTTTATTGTATTTATTATATGTATGTCTGTATAATATTTATATAAACTTTAATCATTAACGTTATTTACTTTTACGATATTCTGTTTCAGAAAGGCTTGAGAGTATTTTTAACGTAGCATGTATTTATGTGATTTCATTATAAAACACAAAATAAAATTTAATTCTTCATTTGTCTGATTTAACGTGCGTATTTAATGTAAAAAATATTCTTTAACCGAAGTTTTACTCTTTGACTTGTCAGTCAAATCAATGTTTTCGCAATAAATATGCAATTAGTAATTAAATAATGTAATTCTATCCCAATTCAAAGTTCTATCCTAATTCAAAATTCTACCCCAATTTAATAAATACAATAAAAATTAGGATGTAAATAGTGGTTTTTACCAATGAAGTATTCTATATTTCCTATAGTTGCCGAAACGTCAGTGAAGGCTTACTGTGGAGACAAGAAAAGTTTTGGTTTCCGTTAGTCTGTCTGTCTGTTAGTCTGTCTGTCTGTTCCGCGATAACCTCCGTAAAAAGCATCCGATTATCTTAAAATTAAGGATGCATGTTGGTGAAATCCCCGAATTTAGCTGTATAGTTTTTGGTTAAATTTGGTTCATTCGTTCGGAATATATAGAACATTTTATTTTGCGACTTAATGCTATCCTATAGCAATTCAGACGATTTTTCCATTTTTATTTGTTGAAAAGAAATGGCTCATGTGATTAAAGGATTTAAATGCTAAATTAAGGATGATGAAATTTCCTAATTAGAACCATACATTATTCATAGTAGTTTGAAATTTTGTGTATACATTTGTCAGCGTTTTTAAATTCGGTGTATAACTTTTATGGAGGGATTTTATATATGTGTTTCAATAATATAAAATATTTTTTTTAATATAAATTTCCTTTTTAAGCACATATTTAATTGTTTTTATTACCTTTTAACTGTTACCTAGCAGCGAACTACACCTAAAAATATCGTAAATGTGAAAGTATGTGTAATTGTTTGAAGTTAAATCAAAGTCAAAAGGGACGAATTAATGCCTTTGTGTCTTTACATATAGATGGAATTTACCACAGAAATAAAGAAAGACTATGTTCTATTTATTTTGTTCAAATATTTTTCTTTTAAATTAAAAAGTTCATTATTTTCGTAAGGAATAAATCGACATTTTGCTATGAAATTTAACAATCATTTTTCTTTTTTTTTTGCCGTTGCCACGAAAATTCAATCCCGGAATAAAAATTTATCCTAAACAGTTAATTTTGATTTGAAAGATTTTTATGTGCGAGAGGAAAATGAAATAAAAAATAGACATGAATACGCCTTCATATTAGAAATAAAGTGAAAATACGAAATGAAGGTGAATTTGATCTCATATATCAAAACTAAAACAAATACGCTTTGAGGTTGAAATAAAAGGGGCTTGTGTTATGATATTAATTCTTATTATTAAAAAAAAAAATGTTACTAATATCTCATGGTTTATCGTCTGCACACAGCTAACAGAAATGTTAATTCTTAATCGAAAATTCCAATGAGGAAAAAAAAAAACTTTTGAAGAGCAAATATATAGTAAATATCAAAATTATGCACCGCAAAATTATCGCTGTCGAAAATGACGTCATTGTATCGGGAAATAAATATTTTCATCCTTAAAAACCAAGCATTAACTAGATTGCCTGAAAAAATGTTTTTTGACGGGTGTTACTTCTTAATGCCGCCTCATTTCAGAAAATATGAATGAAAATTATTTTATTTTTAAAGGAAATTACGTTTTTATTCATAAAACCTAAACGTTTAATATAATTGCGTCAATGTAAATCATTTTCTGTGTTACCAGTATTGAAAAATAAGGCTCGGAAGTGTAAAAAGAAATCTAAGATTTGCGCTAAACATTAGCGCAATCAATAAAAAGTTACGTATGTAAATTAATAAGACCACGGGGGGTTCAGGGGCCCCCCCCTGAAGAAATCTACTTTATTATTTAAAAAATATACCAGAATTAACAGCTCATGAAAATTTCGAAATATCCTTCCATAACGTTTTTAATTTAATGCTTCTAATGTCTGAAAACTTCGTATTTTTTATTCTTATAAATAATTACATAATTTGAAAACTTTAAATTGCGGTTTGCAGGAAACTGAATATTACCAAAGTGAGTCTAAAAACAATGACTTGCAGAGCTGACGTTGAGGCTCCTGATCCTCCGTTGAGGCTGACGTTGAGGCTCCTGATATGATTTACTAGTCATAAGAAATATTGATTCGATTGAACATTAATTTTATTTAGTTCTTTTACGATATTCAATTTCGGAAAGTTCGTGAGAGCATTTTAATCAGGGTTTATATATGCATGTGATTTTATTATAAACCAAATAATTCTAATTTAATTCTTCATTTGATTGTTTTAATTTCCATATTTAATGAGTAGAATAAACTGTAAAGACGTTTTAATATTTACCTTCTCAACCAATTCAATAGTTTCGTAGTTTACAAGGATTTTTGATATACAGAAATGTTAATAAGTTTATAATAATAAATATGCATATATTTAATATTTTAAATATCTTTAAATCTCCTTTAAAAAAGGGCCCCACCAGTGGCTGAGAGGTTCTGCTCTCGAAGCTGGTAGACAGGAGGTGCTGGATTCGATCCCAATCGCGTCCGTCGGCCTAATCGTTCGGAATTTTCGTGGTTTTCTTCTAACATCGGTTTTCCAAGCGTTAATACGGGTCACGTTCCCTTAGAAGGACCCCCACGAAGGGCACTCCCCCCATTAGGGCCTATATCCCTCGTGTTGATAATTGGCCATCATAAAACACAACCAACCAACCATTCAAAAAGAAAAACATTATCCTTTTCGAAGATAATTTTATTTTTGGTAACTAGTAAATCCGCAGATCAGGAGCCTCAACGTCAGCTCTGCAAGTCATTGTTTTTAGACATACTCTAGTAATATTCAATTTCCTGCAAACCGTTTTTTAAAGTTTTCAAATTATGTCATTAATTATAAGATTAAAAAATACGATGTTTTCAGACATTAGAAGCGTTAAACTAAAAACGTTATTATGGAAGGATATTTTGAAATTTTCATGAGCTACTAATTCTGGTATTTTGTTAAATAATAAAGTTTTCAGGGGGCTCCGCTCCCTGAACACCCGTCGTATCATTCATTTACATATGTAACTTTTTATTGATTGCACTAATGGTTATCGTAAATCTTATATTTCTTTTTACACTTCCGAACCTTATTGTTCAATACTGGTGAACAGTAAATGATTTACATTGACGCAAAAGTTTATGTTTTATGAACGAAAATGTAATTTCCTTTTAAGAATAAAATATTTTTCATTAATATTTTCTGAAATGAGGCGGCATTAAGAAGTAACACTCGTCAAAAAAAATTTCTTCAGGCAATCTACTTAATGTTTGGTTTTTAAGAATGAAAATATTTATTTCCCGATACAATGACGTCATTTTTGTCAGCGACAATTTTGCGGTGCATAATTTTGACGTTTACTATCAATTTGCTTTTCAAAAGTTTTTTTTTTTTCATTGAAATTTACGATTAAAAATTAAACATTTCTGTTGGCTGTGTGCAAACGATAAACCATGAGATATTAGTAACATTTTTTTTTAATAATAAGAATTAATATCATAACACCAGCCCTTTTATTTCAACCTCGAATCGTATTCATTTTATTTTTGATACATGAGATAAAATTCACCTTATTTTCGTACTTTTGTTTTATTTCCAATATGCAAACGTATTCATATCTATTTTTTTTATTTCATTTTCCTCTTGCACATGAAAATCTTTCAAATAAAAATTAACTGTTTAGGATAAATTATTATTCCGGGATCAGATTCTCTTGGACACGGTAAGAAAAAAAAAAAAAAGACTTAAATTTTGTAGCAAAATGTCAATTTATTTTTTATGAAACTAATGAACTTTTTTATTTAAAAGAAAAATATTTGAACATAATCAATAGATCATAGCCTTTCTTTATTTCTGGGGGCAAATTACATATGTAAAGACACAAAAGCATTAATTCATTCTTTGGACGTTGATTTGACTTCAAACAATTACACATACTTTCACATTTCCGATATTTGTAGGTGTAGTTCCGTTGCTAGGCAACAGTTAAAAGAAAATTAAGACAATGACAAATGTGCATTAAAAAAAGTTAATTTATAAAAGAAAATATTTTATGTTATTGGAATACATATATAAAATACCTCCATAAGTTAGACACCGAATTTAAAAACTCTGACAAATGTATACACAAAATTTCAAAGTAATATGAATAATGCATGGTTCTAATTAGGAAATTCCATCGTCCATAATTTATCATTTAAATCTTTCAATCATATGAACCATTTACTTTCAACAAATAAAAATGGAAAAATCGTCTGAATTGCTATAGGAAAGCATTAAGGCAAAAAATAAAATGTTCTATACATTCCGAACGAATGAACCAAATTTAACCAAAAACTATACAGCTAAATCCGGGGACCTCACCAACATGCATCCTTAATTTCAAGCTAATCGGATGGTTTTTACGGCAGTTATCGCGAGACAGACAGACTAATTAACTAACAAACAAACTAACAAACAGACGGAAACCAAAAACTTTTCGGGTCTCCACAGTAAGCCTTCACTGACGTTTCGGCAATTATCCTATAAAAATTTTCTCTAAACTAGTAAATCTGCAGATCAGGAGCCTCAACGTCAGATCTGCAATTCATTGTTTTTAGACACACTCTAGTAATATTCAATTTCCTGCAAACCGCAATTTAAAGTTTTCAAATTACGTAATTATTTATAAGAATAAAAAATACGAAGTTTTCAGACATTAGAAGCGTTAAATTAAAAACGTTGTTATGGAAGGATATTCTGAATTTTCATGAGCTACTAATTCTGGTATTTTTTGTAAATAATACAGTATTCAGGGGGGCTCCGCCCCCCTGAACCCCCCGTGGTCTCATTAATTTGCATATGTAACTTTTTATTGATTGCGCTAATGATTATGGTAAATCTTTTTACACTTCCGAGCTTTATTCTTCAATACTGGTGGGCAGAAAAGGATTTACATTGACGCAATTATATGAAAAGTTTAGGTTTTACGAACGAAAATGTAATTTCCTTTTAAAGATAAAAAAATTTTCATTCATATTTTCTGAAATGAGGCGACATTAAGAACTAACACTCGTCAAAAAATATTTTTTTCAGGCAATCTAGTTAATGTTTGTTTTTAAGCATGAAAATATTTATTTCCCGATACAATGACGTCCTTTTCAACAGCGATAATTTTGCTATGCATAATTTTGACATTTACTATCAATTTGCTTTTCAAAAGTTTTTTTTTTTTTTCTCATTGAAATTTTCGATTAAAAATTAAATATTTCTGTTAGCTGCGTCCAGACGATAAACCGTGAGATATTAGTAACGTTTTTTTTTAATAATAAGAATTAATATCATAACACAAGCCCCTCTTATTTCAACCTCAAAGCGTATTTGTTTTATTTTTGATATATGAGATCGAATTCACCTTTCCGTTGCTAGGAAACAGTTAAAATAAAATTAAGACAATGAAATATGCGATTGAAAAAAAGTAAATTAAAAAAAAGAAAGTATTTTATATTATTGGAACACATATATAAAATCCCTCCATAAGATATACACCGAATTTAAAAACTCTGGCAAATGTATACACAAAATTTCAAACTAATATGAATAATGTATGGTTCTAATTAGGAAATTCCATCATCCATAATTTATCATTTAAATCTTTCAATCATATGAGCCATTTCTTTTCAACAAATAAAAATGGAAAAATCGTCTGAATTGCTATAGGAAAGCATTAAGGCGGAAAATAAAATGTTCTATATATTCCGAACGAATGAACCAAATTTAACCAAAAACTATACAGCTAAATCCGGTGACCTCACCAACATGCCTCCTTAATTTCAAGCTTATCGGATGCTTTTTACGACAGTTATCGCGGGACAGACAGACTAACAGACAGAAACCAAAAACTTTTCGGGTCTCCTCAGTAAGCCTTCACTGACGTTTCGGCAATAATAATATTTTAAAAGATCTTTAGAATGTTAAAGTTAAATTAGTATAAAAGAAAAAAAAATTAAACGCGCTCTTTTATAAACATTCAATGTCGATTAGAAAAATAACGAACCCGATTATGTAAAATGCAATGATTTTTTTTTTTTTTCACTACTTAAGCTACTTAAATCAGTAATATATATATATATATATATATATATATATATATATATATATATATATATATGTGTGTTAAATAATTAGCCGTAATTGTGAAAAGGTGAAACTTTGTTGATAATTGAGCAAATAGATGTATTCGACCATTGTGTATGCTGTCAAGAATAAGAGCAGTAATAGCACATTGACAATCGATGAAACGTGGCATTCGTATTATTTCTTGTAGATTGATTCAAGTAATTAAACGAAGGTCGTCCCTTTCACCTCTTCGTTTAGTAGATTAATCTTAGCAGTCATCATCTATGCTCAACACTTAAGATTTTTGCAGTCGAGTGGCAGATGGTGAGTACAATGGAGGTTTAAACTAGTAATTTCTCCGGGAGACAAGCATTTTAGGGTCACATATTTTTATTAAACAATATCGATAAGCAGTTTTCACTAGAATACTGGACAGTGCCATAGATAATTTCGATGAGTTATCACCTTATATTCTCAACATCCATCGATCGTTATTCTCTAACAAGTACTAGATTTATTCAATTGGAGGATATATTTTTTTTAGAATCTTCATAGCGTCAGATACTCTGCCAGGTGAAAGTTTTTTTACAAATGGAAAACTCGAACCAATTCTGCCGGAGAATCGCGTGCAGCCGCTTTTTAATCATCGAGCGTACTAATACAAATATGACGTAGCACGCGCTCTAAACCAATTAAGAATTAAGGGTAGCACGACATTATACGTCATTGGAACGAGGATAGGACTCCATCCTAAATAGGACGAAATCACCATGGCAAACTAGAATCATTACCTATCATGTGATATCATTCAACTAACTACGTATTATGTGTTTTAATAGAATGAAGAAAACTTTTATTACTATCTTTTTAAGTTTTGATTGGATTTTCGTAAACTTTGCAATGACTTGACAAAATATTTCAGCGATTATATACATGTAAAATTCCAAACCATTCGATTCGGTAGTTTTTTCGCTGTTATATGCGGACAGACGCATGTACCAGACAGCGACTATAGGTGCTATGTATTTATAGAATTACGAACTCACCAAAAAAGAAACTGAAATCAATGCTTTAAAAAGTAGCATTAAATAACATGTGTTTTTTTACTGTGGCATGTTTATGAGCGTAGATGCGTTTATTAAGCATAGATGCGTTCCGTGCATGGTGTCCTTCAAAATATCCTATATGGATCAATTTCAGTGTAAGACATGAATTATGAATTCCGCTTTAAGCGTAATCCTTTAAAATTACAACTTACACCATATTTGTTTAACAAGTACTTATAATTGTTTTTTGAAAAAAAAAAAAAAAAAAAAAAAAAAAAGAAAGTGCGCTAGATATGAAAAGGGTGTAAACGACGGTTTTTATCAGTGTTGCGCTCAATATTTGCTACACTCATAAAAAATATCTCATTGAAGGAACTTTAATTAAATTTATTGTTTTGTGGTACTATAATCTGCTTCCGTGTAGTGTGAAAGCGTTTTAAACTTCGCAGAAAATATCCGCGTAATTTGATTATAAGTCAAATAATCTGATTTAAATTTTCAATTTAATCTATTTTAGTGGATGGGAAAATTATTCTAAATTGAATTTTGTGTAATCATCATAAATGTTAAGCATTGGACATAATTGATTATATCTTAAAAATACATTAAAGTAGGATGTATCGTTTATATTATAAATGATAAATAATAACATTAAAAATAATTAAAGGAAATTTGTTTTACAGTCTTTAGTAATGTTTATAATATCTTTCAAAATATTCGTTTACCGATGCAATATAAGGTTACTAAAACTAATAAATAAATAATAAAAAGGGAGAAAAGAAAAAAAGAAGTTTGCGAATATTAAATGTATTTCAATCGCGAAAAAATCAAAAATCATTAAATAATGCTTAACTTATAAAAAAATGAAGGAAAAACTACTTTGAATAGAAAAAACAGTATAAAAAAGATAAGGAACATAAATATCACAATCTGTAATGTGCGGTATAAACATATTTTAGTTAAAACAAAGCATAGTTCTAATGTATAAAGTACATGCAGCAATGGCACGCACAATTATAACTAAACCATCTAATGAATGTGAATTATAGTGGGTAAAATTTAATGTGAAGATAAGGTTGAAGTGAAGAAGTTATTTTATATACTATTGACTAATTTGAGTTGAGTACCAGTTATTAGGAGAACATACGTATCACATTTGCCGAATAAGTGAAGCAAAATTTCGCAATAGTTCATACAAAACCATGAATAATTTTCCAAATTTCCTAATTGCAAATACATCTGATTTTATATCCGTCATTTCGTCCTACGGTTGTGTTGGAACAGACCAGCGCCATGGACTAGATAAGTGCATATAAAAACCCAACTTCTAAATTAAAAAGAAAATTCTGAAAATTCAAGAGCGAGTTTACAAATTTTAATTTTATTAAACATTTTAGTCAAATATGAAAAACAGAAAATGGATTTAAAAATTCAAAGTAAAATGCAAAATTAACCCTGCAGTTAAAATAAGACAGTGATATTTGTGGAGACGGAACCACAAATAACTATGGTAAAATTCCATTTATGACAGGTTAGCATGTTCCCTCTCCATTATAATTGTATTGCATGTTTTTTTGCCAGAACGATGTAAGTTTCCTTTTAAAGTAGGTATGTTATATCTAGGATTTCTTTTTTAAATGTCTTACTATAAAATGTTACTGAGGAACATTTTAGTTTCAAAATTTTATGATGCATAAATTCGTATTATTACAATATGATAATGTAAGTAAATAGTTTTGCTTTAAGAATAATAATAAAAAATTAGATTAGTCTGTTTTCAGAATTTCAGGTAAGAAAGATATTACTGTCTTTTGTTAATTAAAAGTACTTGTATTAAAAATACAAACTCATGTGTCTTTATATATTTATGTTTTGCTTTATTACGAAAAAAAAATGAGTATTTTAAAGCAATTTTTCATTTAAAACTTATCTCTCCCATAATATTTTCGCACCTGTTCGAAAAATGAAAATTTTATAAATATTGTCGCTCAAAAAATTGCAATTTTTTAAATATATTTTATTAAAGTATCGCAGAAAAGATTTATGATCTGTCTCCTTTTCCATTTTTAAATATGAAGCGCTCAGCTTTACAACCTGCATAATTTTTCATCTATGCATTAACCATATCAAAACAGCATTGCTTGAAGTAAAGCTACATAAGTAGTTTGATGACGCCTGACAAAATTCATTGTATCACGCAATGCCATTCCTTAAAACACGAGAGCCTCAATTATGGAAAGATGCTACCGTGCATAACTTTATTTGATGGTAATACTCTTTGAAGTAAACACATCGAAGCACTTTCTGAAATGTATTTGGTAAACATTAACAACCAATGCATGTCATCCAATGTTTTTGAAAAATAGCGTTAATCTGAAGGGTTTCATCATAGAAAATAATGTATGTTATTCCAACGTACATTCTAGCATGTCATTTTTAGCGCTTTAAATGACTCATAGCAATGGAAGTATTCTATAAACACAAACATTTATTTTCTATGTACACAATTATGTTCTTTTAAATTTCATAAATGAAACCACAAATTTATAATTGCAATAAAAGAATCAATATCTAATAAGATTATCTCCTAAATAAACCAGATTGAAAATATTGTTAATTTATATTAGATTCGAAAACTCAAGCAGAAACAGATGTTTGAAGGAAACATTTTTTTTTTAATTTGTGTGTTTTTATTATGTTTTTGTTTTACACTTAATTTTATCTACGAATATCTTAGTCTCCAAAAATCAATATTTGCTCGAAACGACTGGGAACTTACTAAAGTTTTTAAAATAAATTTAGCCTATTGGTATTTTATATGTTTTTTGAGAATACTATATATTAACTTCTCTAACATTCAATGGTTTCCTTTGTATTTAACTAGGTTGATTCATAAAGGAATTCGGTATTTTTTTTGCTTTAAAATAGTTGTATATATATTTAAATAATTAGAAAATTATGTTATTGGAGTTCAATATTTTTTAAAGATATAATATTTATATTGACTTTTTTTAATTGGCAGAACCACAATAAAGTTCGTGAATGCTCTATTTAGGAAATCGCGCGAAGACTGTTACACGCTTTATCTGCACCGCGAGATATCATAATTGGTGTAAGGGTGTTGGTATATCATAACACTGGGGAACAATTTTTAACTCAATTTCTGTTGACTTTGATTTTTCAGCTGTTTTTAAGTCAAAAAAGTGTGCTTATTTCAAAACTGCAATTAGTTTTCCTCTATCGCGTCAAGTTTTTTTTCTTTTTCTCTACAGCTTACATTAATCTTACCACTTGACGCTGAATCGGGCGTGAGTAATAGGAAGAAAAAAGTTTCAGAACTGTTAGCATCAAGACTGCACAAGAAATTTTTTCTTGAAAAGGGAGCTAATGTATCCTACTTTCGAACAAGAGAAAGTGAATTTCTTTCGAAACGGTGTATTTGTTTTTTGCCGTAGCGTACGTGGTTTCATGGAGGAGTTGAGAATTTCATCCTATACCGGAACTGAATGGCGACTGTTCATCGATAGCTCAAAGGGGAGCTTGAAATGCGTACTCCTTCACAACGAAAATTTATTTGGAGCAGTTCCAATAAGCCATTCAGTTTATTTGCGCGAAGAATATGAGGACATAAAGAGAGCCATTGGTTTATTGCACTATCATATTCAGGAGTGGATCATCTGTGTTTACCTCAAAATGGTGTGCTTCCTTCTTGACCAGCAACGTGGATATACCAAGAATCCATGTTTTTTGTGTATGTGGGACAGCAGAGCTCGTGAAAAGAATTCATTCCAGTCGAATTGGTCACCAAGATTTCACCTCAGACCTGGAGATTCAAATATTTTGCATCAGCCACTTGCCGACAGAAATATCATCATATTTCCACTTCTGCATATAAAACTGGATCTAATGAAGCAGTTCGTGAAAGCTTTGTCAATTGAAGGAGACCGTTGCACGTATCTCATTTTGAAATTTCCAAACCCGTCTTTTGAAAAAATAAATGCAATTGTATTTGACGGCCCACAGATTTGTCAGCTCATTAGAGATGAACATTTCATCGGAGAAATGACAGAACTCCAAAAGAATGCTTAGTTGGCTTTCAAAAACCTTGTCAATGACTTTCTTGGAAATACGCGAGTAGAAAATTACACCGAAATTGTCCAGCAACTTTTAGAGAGCTTCAAAAGGCTTGGTTGCAACATGAGCATCAGACTTCATTTCTGCATAGCCATCTTGATGACTTCCCGGAAAATCTTGGTGCAGTCAGCAATGAACAGGGTGAGCGATTCCACCAAGATTTGAAGCTCATGGCGGTATCAAGGCAGACTGGATGAACATATGATGGATGACTATTGTTCGAGCATCAAACGAGATTGTCCACAAATTGAACACTCCAGGAAAAGCTACAAGCGAAACTTTTTACCTTAATATGTACTTTTTTCGTTTTGTAAAAGGATTTTACTACTTGTATGAACACAATGTAGTTTATAGTAAGTATATACAGCCGTCGTATGAATAATATATTTGGTAATTCTTTCTCTATTTTCCTTTGTATACACATTAAGTATTATGTTGGGGGTAGCCTGTAGCTTAAAAAAGTTGACGTGATAAAAAAAAAAAAAAAACTGTGGTCATTTTTGGATTTAGATGTCAATAATTAGCTAAAAACCAGTGTCAGATCTAAGTCAACAAAATGTGTGTTCCCCAGTGTAATTGGACACTGGGAGAGAAAAGAATAAGATTATTCACTAAATACAAAATATAGTTACTATGCTTTTTACCCGACTGCCAAGAAGGGTTATGTTTTTCACGCGTATCTGTGTATGTGAATTTCTTTATACCCTCGAAACATCCCAACGGCTGGTGGATTTTAATGAATAAGGTCTCTATCAATTCGTCTTAACCGTCCGATAGTTATAGGCTAGGTCGAAATGGCGGTCGAAATGGCGGATAAATTCGAAATGGCGGTCGTAAAATAGAAAATGGCGGTAGAGACGAAAATAAATTTTTACGCACTATGCTGAATGACATATCCTTGGATAGGTCTTTCAAAATGAAGACGATGTTTCATTGACTATTTTACAGTCAGAAGCTCAGTTTAAATATTATAGAACCTGGAAGTTGTTTAGCTAGGATCTCTAGCTTTACCTCTAACAGTCATAGACATCTATACGCCTCATCAAAACAGTGTATATAGATAGGAACTAACAATTAAGCACAACTTAAAAGTCATCGATACAAGTAAATAAAAAAGAAAAAAAAAGGTAAAAAATATATAAAGTATTTTCACATTGGTGAGAAATAATTAATTAGTTCGCTTTTTACACAGTCGGGTTTCTTGATTTTTTAAATTCAATTTTAACTTGTTGCCAATGTTTTTTGAAATAAATATTGATATATTAGCAGCTATATCTGAATCGTCAAGTTTGGTCATTCCATACATACTTATGAAGAGACATGAGACATTTTTAAATATGCTTTGAATACAAAAGCTACTACTATACTGAGAGATTTTAAAGAAGATCCATAACAGTAATCATAATAATCACCGTAATAATCATTTAACAAAATACCTTGCTGGAAAAGTATATTTAGGTTTTAGTCTAAATAAACTTCTTCATAGAATCAAACTTCTCTAGAACATTGCAAATTTAATTAGTAGCTATACACCATTCCGTAACAATACGAAAGTAATTTGAAAGAAACAGCGTTAAAACATAAATTTATTTTTTACAGATATACTCTTTAAATTCAAATAAGTAAAATTCGATGCTCTATTTTATTTCTATACTAGCAGGCTACACCCGCTTCGCTGGTCCATTTTACAAATGATCCTTGATCAAACAAAATTATGAATTTGACCTTGTATTTTAAATTAATATGCACCTTCACCGGGAAAATCTTTCCGCATTTGTTGAATACTATGCGAACGCTATTTAGCTATTATATTATCTTATGGGTTACGCAAAATTCGGGCTATTCAGATGAAACTCTTTCTACAGTATATATTTAAAATAGAGGTTGGGAAGACAATACGGCCGTTATGATAATCAGAAATGTTAAAATGTTCTCTAGTCACCACACTACTAAAATGAGAGATAATTACAATAATGAAGGGAACGAATATTTTTTCCAACTGGATTATATCATATTCAAAGCTGGAGTAGCACAGTTGAAGTTTATTCCAACAGAGCGAAAAATGTCCAGACCAGGGATCGAACCTGGATACTTGGCGTGCCGTGCCAATGCCCTACCTGTTAGGCTATCCGGACCGATACCTGACTGACATTTTTCCTCAGTTTAGCGAATAGGATTGTGCGTCAGAACTTGCTTTATAATGATTTCTATTTTCAATTTTATCTGCATTTCAGGTGCTTTTTTTCTAGGCTAAAATGTGTTATCTAGGCTAAAATGATAAATCAACAAATACTGTTCCACCAGTCACCATTGGAATTTCAAATTTTTTTCCAAGTATTTATTTTTTAGTGATAGTAAAATAACTACAGATAAAAAATATATAATACTAAATCTTCTGTTCTCCGTTTGCTTCATAATGAAAAAACATAAATTTACTAATCGCTAAGTACAAATTTCATGTAATCTTCTGCAATCGCGATCACTGTCCAGAGACTCTTTCAAATATAAAAGAAACATCCAAATAGTCCAGTAAATACACTAATTAGCGGGTAACCTGATTACGGAAGATTAATCCAATATCAAAAACCTTAAAAAAAACGGAAAAAGGGATGACTAATTAAAAAGATAATCGAAAATTTATTTCAGTAAGCAATTTTTATTGTAAAATATTATATAGTGGACAATATTCGTTGATCTGAGTTCGAGGTTATAAAAGTCATAAGTTTGGGGAAAAACAAAATAGCATGTTTCCGTAGTAAAGTACGCGAAAAATACTTTAAATATCTGAAATTAAATTATTTATAATATGTGTGTGTGGTGGGGGGAGGGGGGGAACGTTTGCATTAAAATTTAAATATTTGACTCCACTTTTATAATATTAACTGCTATTTATATAATATCGTCATTTTTATAATTACATCTGCTAGAGATACATAATAATAATAATAATAATAATAATAATTGTTACTGACAAGAAAGGTCTCCTTGAAACGCATACGCAAAATATTTTGAAAAAGGAAATGCTAATAAAATGACTCATGTATGTAAAAAAGATCGGTAAAAATATTGCGGTAGAATCCCAGTAGAAAATCTGGAAAAAAAAATATTTTTTCGAGTATTTGGCGTGAAAAGACGAACGCTCCACGCTCTTTGGCGAACCAATACGTTTTCTCGCCAAATGCAAGAGATTGAAATGCATTTATAAATTCCTCGTTAAATAAGTAATTAAATGCCTAATGCTCAATGAATTTAAACATAACTGTGGACTGGTTTACTATTTTTGCTGTAACCTTATATAATGTATGCAAATTGCGTGTTATTTGTATTGAGCTGTTTAATTTTATACGGTGTCACCGGCTGGATAAGTTTTATGGGTATTTTAATTAAGAATGCTATCATTAAACATTTCGATATTAAGTTGTTGTTTCCATGGCAATAAAACTCTCTTGTTAACTCTGACACTAACAATATCGAAGTCAAATTGCCAATGCTCAGAATCGGACCTTAATTTGAGTTTGAAACACTTTTAATCCATTTAAATTTCGTTGTAAACGGCATGAATACGATCGTTAGATTTCATTATTGCATATATAAATGTATATGACAAAACTGCAGTTATAAATATGTATTTATTTAAGTTAAACTTACTTAAACTAACTTCGTATCGAGAGTTGAAAAAGTTTTTCTTAAAGAATATTTATCATCGTATTATTCAAAATTTTATCGTGTCGCCAACCAGCGCTAAATCGCAAAAAATGAAATTTTCATTATTTTTTTAGGAATGCTAAATAGAGGTTCTGCCGATTTTTTATGGGTATATATACCTGTGACAAGAATATTCTATAATTTTTTTCAAATATTTCTGAGCATGCGCTTATGGGGAACTTCCTTGATATAATTTTATCAATTTTTCAGATGCATTTTTCTTAACCTGATGCAAAAGATGAATCGCCAAATATTATTTGAATTGCAATATTTCAACTGAATAATTTTTTAAGTATTACGAACATTCTCTTTCACGTTTAAATTAAATATTTTCGTTTTTTAATATTATCACTCATTAAAATGGATTTTTTTTCTTTTTTAAAGATTTCAAATAAAATTAGTAACAGTTTTTTGTCTTTTATTTTTCTAGGTGTAATAGCTGTTTCAATTTTTTCAACAACAAAAAACTTCGCCAAGAAATAAAATGGTAACCTTATCGTCCAAAATAACAGAACTTTTCGTCATAATTCTATAACTAATCTACGTAGAACAATGTGTTATAGCTTAAAACCTTCCCTGAAACGATACCTATCTAACAGTACAAGTTCCGTCAAAATCCATGCGGTAAAACTCGAAATCTAGGCGTTCGGAACGAAATTTTCGTTTGGATTTTATATATATAATAGATAATAGATAATAGAATAGATAATAGATTATGTGTTATGAACTATCTCAAAGTTTAAAACAGATCGCATTGTTAGATTTCCTAAATTTAACAATATCGCGTTATGTTAGTTCCACATTCCACCACCAGGGAGCGCACTCTATTCTTAACGAAAGCGTATCTGAACGAAACTCCTTCATGCAACCTTTCCGTAGATACATGAATCGGGAGGGTGGCGGTCTTAACCAATAATTTAAGATAATTGCTGAAATTACTACGAAAAATATTTTAAAGGGGCTCTACGCGGGCCCCTAATAGAGTTAGAGGAAATCGGAAGACGGCAAAATAATCGCGGGGAAAAGTTTGCTTGGGTGCCTTGGAGCTACTTTTGGCGCGAGATCTAAGCTCTACGACCAATAGGAGCCCAGATATTTAAGGGAATATGAAGTAACAAAGTCCAAAATAATATAATTTTACTTAATAATTCTATAACTAATCTAGGTAGAATGATGTGTTATAGCTTAAAACCTTCCATGGAACGATACCTATCTAACGGTATAAGTTCCGTAAAAATCCATACAGTAGAACTCGAAATCTCGGCGTTCGGAACGAAATTTCCGTTTGGATTTTATATATATAATAGATATAAACCAAACTTTTATAAAAAAAAATATTGGGGGTTTTCATTGATATGGAAGACGCATGGGGCATTTCGAAGATTTCTAACACGACGCATAAAATTCCATTTTTTTCTCAAAAATAATTTTTTTTTTAAATTTTTTTGTGATAAATGCACGCCATAATGTATATAATGTACCCTTGAATCATATTTAAGTTGAAATTTACAAAAATAAAAATAAAAATTATTTTTAAGGATTTTAAGCTCCACCGTCCCCTTAAATCAGATTTCCACTTTAAATGATCAAAAATCGTTTTTGTAATGTTACATTAATAATCATGTACATGAAATGAATATTATATTCGTGACACTTATCCCTGGATTATAATTTAAAATAATACAGAGCCTTGTCCGTATGCCTCTTTTAATTTGAAAATTTTAATAATACATTTATTAGTTATTTTAACCAATGGAGTTATGAATAAAGAGAAGGAGGGGGAGAGATATAGGGTACTCTCTACCAGTTGCGAGTGAAGTAACTGAGGAGGTTGTCACAAGATGGCGGATGTTTTTTTTAAATCGTGTCTACTGTTTCTTTCTTTCTAACCGATGACCAGGCCCCTACCTGCCTGGTTGCCCCAGCTTAACGGGTTTAGTACCTAATAAACCTGACATTATTGCCTCTATCGTCATCCTATCTGCAGTGCCTACTGTTCATTTGCGTATACTTTGTTTTGCCGGTTACTTAACTTTATAATAAAAAATTAAAGTATAAAAATATGTAAGATATTATTTTAAGATAGAATTTTTAACGGTTCTCTAACTTTTATGTATAGGGCTGCAAAATGCAGCAAATCTCGATGCTATGTGCGAGCAGCACCAAAAGTGGTTCCCTTGTTAGTGATAATTTGAGACAATTAATTATGATTAGTCTACTGTCTGCTGACATTCTTTAATTTGTGACTTATTTAAGCTTGATGAACGATTTCAACTAATTATTGGTCATTTAATTTCTAAATAAGCATTTATAATAAATATTTATTTAAACCATTCGTTATCATTCTAAATATTCAATATTTTGACTGATTACAATGAATGCATTCTCGTATGCTAAGCTTGCTTTTAACATGTATTTGAGACAAAGTTTATGAAATGTTAACTAAATTGTTTTTTACACACACACACATATATATATATATTGATTTATAAATAATACAGAAGTTGAATAATCGTTCTAATCCTTAAATTAAAAAATTTCAATACTATTAAAACGTTTGAAATATTACATCTTAATAATCACATCACTAAATTATCCCAAATAAACCACATCTGAATGAAGAAAAACAATGTTTATATTCTGTTGAACATAATCTTGAGGGTACGAAATCTAGCAGTGCTATTTCTGTCTATCCAGTAAAAAAAAAAAAAAAAAAAAAAAAAAAAAAAAAAGTATCGCTATAAAATATGAAGCTGTTACTGAAATATTAAATCCCAACAAAAAGTTTTCGGTAAAAAAAAAAAGCGCCAAGTTCTCCTTAATGTTTCGGCCAGAAAAAGTAGTGATATCTGAAGTTCGCACAAGTTAAAAGCCAAACATCCCAAATCTTTCATTGAAAATGGCTTCCTGCGACTTGGCCGTTAATGCCTTCTACAGCATTTCAAAATTAATGATTGGAAATTACGCATTTATGAATTATTTAAATATTAAATGTTATATTAGAATGCAAAGTGGCAAATTCACATAAAGACATTATAAGTAAAATATTTCTGATAGCTACCATTCAGTTTCAACAAACATTAGGTTTGATTACAGATCATTTAGTTCAGGAGTGTCCAACTGTGGCCCGCCGGATACCACTAAAATTTTGCAGTTATCTTTGCCTTATCTAATCGTCGAATTGCTGCGTTTCAACTTGTCGACTATTTCTTTAAAATTTTAGTGGTATCCGGCGGGCCACAGTTGGACACCCCTGATTTAGTCCACTTGTGGTTTAATTGCCATTTTGTACGGTCTAAAGCTAAAGTTATTAACGTAAAACCCAAGAAATAAAACAAATTTACTTACTTCAAATCTCACAATATGTTACATTATATTTTAGTGTATAATATTGAAATCTTGTGTATTGACGAAAGAGATTTTTTTCGTTTGAACATTTATTATAGTTTGTTTGCATACATTAAGAGGTATTCGATTTATAAACTGTTAAAAGCTGATACTAATTATGTTTTAGCAATTAGGGATATTATCTCCTGAATACAAGTATTTTGTTATTTTTAACTTCTAAGCATTTAAATAGACTGAAGTTGTTTAAATGCTTTTTTCAAATGTGTATTTTATTTCTGTACTCTGTGCCACAAAATGCTAAAATAATCAAAAAATGTAGTTGGCATGTAACTCATTTGTACATATTTGAAAAACTCTCCCGAAGGCATTAACGGCCAAGTCGCAGGAAGCCATTTTCAATGAAAGATTTGGGATGTTTGGCTTTTAACTTGTGCGAACTTCAGATATCACTACTTTTTCTGGCCGAAACATTAAGGTGAACTTGGCGCTTTTTTTTTTTTTACCGAAAACTTTTTGATGGGATATCATTACTTTTTGTATGTTTTTTCAAGTTTGTTATTCTAAACTATATTAATATGAAAAAACTTAAATTTTGGTACTTTTGTGTTAGCCGGGAGCAAATCTCCTCATTAGTCTTTTGTTTTTTCGCCAATAGCAGTTTTCATTTTTCACATGTGTAAATTAGAAACAATGCTTTGGTTTTCAAATAAAATATTTCGGTTTATGTTATTCTTTCTTATGTATTTATTTATTTATTTCTATGTTAAATATTCTATTAAATAAAATCAGGGAAATGCATCTATTTTAAATGAGATGACTGAAAAGTATACATCTTTAAATGAAATGAATGCAATATGAACAATGGAGTTGGGAGCAGTATTTGGCGAATTGCCACTTGCGCCCGGCTAACATAAAAATACCTAAATTTATTTTATTGAGATTTACAAATTTACACTTTATTTCTTTTCATATTAAGGTACTAGCCGTCTCTAGCAAGGAGTATTTACCGTATTAATTCCATGTTAAACGTTGCATCATGTTACTGTTATTCATAATTTAATTTACTTGCCCATTCTTTCGCCAAGTCGGAAGCTTTTGATAGAGAAATCAAGAACTCTTTATGATCATGGAAGCACATCGTATATTTTGTGTTGTTATGTATTTCATCTTTCGTGACAAATATCTCTTAACTCACTTATGCATGTTTCCTTAGCAGTTACGATTCGTTCTCTAATGCGGAATTTTTAAACCTATTAAGTAATCTTTTCTAATTGGGCTCACTGCCAATTGTTGCATTTTAACTGATACGACTGGGTACAAGTGAAATGGTTCATATGAAATCCTTTGACAATATCTGCATTTGCATTAAACCATATTGATGCTAATATCTTTTTGTTTCACGTTAACCTTTTCAATAGACTCGATTACAGAAGAATAGAAGGTCTACCGGCTCACTGCCATGATCCATTTGAAAATCTATCATTCTTCTCACCTGATCGTGTTGAAGAATTAGTCAGTGTGCCATCGTTTTAAGATTTTAGCTAATTTTATTCGAAATCTGAAAACTAAAATGCGAGGAACCGGATTATAGAAGATTCATTCTAACGTACATATCGATTAACAGGTTACATATTATAGAATTATAATAATCATAAGAAGAACTGGCAGTTTCAATGCTTTAAAAGTTTCCGTAAATTCTCTTTATATAATACAGAAGTTTTAGCGGTGTAAAGATTAACAACATAGTCACAGTAAGTATACTAACAGTACAATATAATAACAATAGCAGAGGTTTTGGGCAGTGACGAAACTATTAGCACTTTGGAAATATTAGTACGTTATATCATTTAACTATTCAGATGATATGCGGAAAAATAAAAATAGATGGTTCGCATTAATAATTAACTCATTGAAAAATAGCCACTAGCTTCAAATATCCGCCAAGCTTGGCGACATTTAGCAAAGTTTCGCCAAATTTGGTAATATATCATATCAATTCTCAAATTTGGCGACAAAAAAATGTTTTGTTTATTCTGACGTCATAATGATCCATATGTATTATGTATTATACACATACCTATAATATGTATTATGCAAATGTATTACGTATTATATGCATATGTATAATAGGTATGATGCATATGCATAAGCTCATTAACATCACTAAAACGCACTTAAAGGAATAGTGTTCCATAAATAGTAGGGATAATTGCCAGATTGACCAGAGTGCTATTGAGATTAGAATTCCGACATTTATAATAGACCAGGAGGCGTCTGCACACACCATCACCTCATCGAGTTTACAGCTGAAATTTTAGGATTAGTTAAAACTACATTAGCATATTTAAATGCAACTGGTCTGTTAAGTCATATCTTGGTAGAAACCACCTGAAGACCTAATTTTAGTGGTTAACTGATAGGTTTACTATTGTATTTTCCTACATCCAAAAGTGTGGAAACATGGAGGAATGGGTGCAGGAAAACACAATGGAAAATCCACCAATTAACCCGTAAAATCGGGTCTGTAGGTGGTTTCCACAAAGATTTGACTTGGCAGACCAGATACATTTCAATACGCTAATCGATATTTAACTAATCCTAAAATTTCAGCCGTCAACTCGATGAGGTGATGATCTGTGCAGACGCCTCCCGGTCTTTAATAAAATTTGTTTTAAGGGAGTAAAAGATGGACAGATAAACTGAAAGATTTGCCTTATTAAGATTTTTGTAAAAGCATTTAAAAATTCATTCAGCTTGAAATCATGTAACACCTTTATAACTGAGGCTAAATTTCTGTAATCGGGTTTTGGCGACCAACATATCTTATCTATAACTATAATCTTTCTTTTACAGATTTAAAATTAACAATAAATTAACAGTAAGTAGGCTAATAATACAATATGATAACATTAGCAGCGAACTTCGGACGCCGTATCTGTCGCACATCGTTAAAGACAGTTTATTAGTTACACATTTCATTTAATTAAAAGGAGATTTTTAAACTTTCATATGGAATTAGGATATTTTTCCACTATAGGGACCTTGGCATGTTTTTAAATTCTTGGCGCAATTCGGACTTCAGAAACTGAGATATGTTGCCAAATGATATAAACAACTATGAAAACAAACCTGATGAACTTTTATGTTATTCATATACATATAAACATTTTATTTATACATGTATAAAATATTATTTTTTATATACAAATTATTTATGTTGGTATATAAAAATAAATAAACGGGTTCCTTACATTAAATAAATTGTATACATATGGGAAAAATTGCTTGTGTATATGACACAGTAAATAGGTTGCCAGAATATACGTTATTATCAAATTTCTTTTCTCGTCAAGGCTATTTTCTGTATTTCGCCAAGGCTACTATATCGGAAACGTACAGAATTGCGGTTATATATTTTTTAATGTTTTATTGTTTTAATATCGTAAATATATCATAATCTATACTGATTAAAATTTTTAGGTATATTCATTTTTTCTATTTAACAAGCATCTTTGGAAAAGCATATATATTAAATGTTATTGTCCTTGAAATCACGTGACCCCCTTCAAAACTCTGTAATCGAGTTTTGGCGAACATTGGCACGATTGAATGTGTTAAGGAACTGTTTACGGCCAAATGAACACCCCCTGTTTGAAGGGTTTAGCGGCGGAAATTCTGTGTTTTCAGATTTTTCTTGTTAATTGTGCTACAAACCCGACTTACTTGTGAAATTTCATGATTCTACGACTTTTAGAAGTACCTTAGTTATTTGATGATGCGAAGTGAGTCAGTGACAAAAAAGCGCTTTTTCGGAATTTAATATTTCGAAAACTACTAAATATAGAAACATAAAATCGTGGAACCTTAGTTCAGTTTGACCATACGAACACGTGTATAAAAGAAAAATTTCTATATCTCTCCCTAAAACGACGTTATGAGGGGGTGAAAAGTATGCCGTAATGGTTCAGGAAAAGGTATCTTATGGCTTGTGCGAACTTGGCGGACGCACTGTCGTGCTCCCAGATAATATCAAATTCGGACACCTTTCATGAATTGTCTTATGATATCTACATATTTATCTACACATTTATATATATATATATATATATATATATATATATTAGGGTGGAACTTAAGTATAGGGTAAAAAAAAAAGACTTTTTTGTTTTAATATGTATTAGTGAAAACTTTTTTCCTTTTTGGATGACTAAACTTTTGGCTGAAAAGGTTTTTTAAAATTAATTTGTTTTCCGGTTCCCCAAGGACGTCAAAATTTTAAAATTTCAATATAAAGTAACTTAAAGTAAACAACGTAACTGTCAGCCCATATCTGCTTATATTAAGCAAATGCTACCCAGAAGTCACTACGAGGAGATTGCTAAATGTCGACTTCCACCCTCCTTACTTCTCTTTGTTATGGATTAATTCAATTGTATATTCAACGTACTGGCTTTTTAGGTACACTCTGTCATTACATTGCGGGAATTCAACTTTCCCAAGATAAAGCCATCTCTTGCTTAATATCTAAAGACGGTTGACGCTGCTCTAAGGACAATTTTGACAAATATTTCCACTGTTTGAGTATGACAAGGAAAATCTAAAATTCAGGTGTATCCCCTGTTTGTACTTTTTTTTAAAAGTTCTTCATCCGATCAGTCCGTCAAGACAGGATCCATGTTTTTATAGTCTATAATTTAAATATGTTCGAATTTTTTCAAGTTGCTTTCCCATTGGTCCAGAAAATCATTTAGTACCCGTAGTTTTTCCAGCAAGATTTTGAAATAATTATCTAAAAAAAGTTCATTTGCATGTAATAAGCAAATTATCCATTGTAAAGTTTTTAGAGTGTTGCTTCCTTTGTTTTGACAACTCTAGATTTGAGTCCTGCATCGACGGCGTTTCTGTTTCACCAAATAAATTTCAAACTTGAAATGTCAGTGTTATTACTTTGAAAATACACCAAACTTGCAGTGGCTAAATTAATATAAAAAGAAGATGTCAATGAAATATGACCAATATGTTTTGATCCTGGCTTTTGAACTAAGACCACGTGTTCTTCTTTAATGATTCTTAGTTGTATTTTTTTCCCTTTCCTTCAGTTATCACAGTGTTATCCTTTCTGCCATCAAAATACAAACCTTCTAAAATTAACTCATTTCGTCTTTCATGTTCTTTCAAATTCTTCCTTTTCTTTTCTCTTTGTCGTCTTCAAGCCCTTCTTTTAGTTACCTTTTCTTTATTATCATTAGAAATACCCATACCTTTTAGGGTGCCATTTGCAATAATATTTGCAGCTCTGTCTAATACTCCGGTTCTTTCACCTTGTTGATTATCAAATTCAGCTTTAGAAGAACAACCGATTGAATCCTTTCCTTCTGAACTATTTTTTTCACTTGATGATCATTCAATCAAAACATCACTTTTTTGTTTTAAAATAACCTTTTCTTTCCTTGATATTTCTTTTTCCAGTCTTGATACGCATTTTTTTGTAGTTTTTATATATGTTGATCCTATTGCCAGCACCCCATTTCTCTTTGTTCTTTTAGAAAGTGACGTTCTTGTTCTGATGCACGATAATATTTAGTGCATTTACACAAATAAAAGTTAATTGCACGATTACCTAACATTTTGCAATTTTATATTAGATGTGGGATTATTCTTTCCAATCTTAATATTTTTCTTCATATTTTGACATTTCTCACAATAGTCTAATCATTTTTTATGATTTGTGTATCAGAAACTGTTGGAATTAAATGTCTCAGCAATACACTTTTAATTGTATCAGCAACAGCTTTAGATATTTCAGACACCAGATTCCATATTGCAGATTTTAAGTTAAATTGAACCCATAAATAATGTTTCATAACATCTTCATATGTTCGCCAGAGATTACAGTCTAATGTTAATTATTTTGGTTCGCAAAATACAAGACATTTCAACAATTTTCTAGATTTAGTTACGTTAGCAGACATTGTCACATTTGACACCAGCTGTTTATTGAAAAATAATCCAAGAAACTGTTAACACACGCTAAATCGGACTAACTTGTTATGAGTCGCAGACAAATAAATCAGAGACAATGAAAGACGATGCCCACTGCGCTGGCTTCTACAGAAGTCAAATAGAGTGGGGCCATCTTTTCCATGGCACTAAAACTAAATTATTCTATTTATTACCGGACATTAACGCTTCATTAATTTAATTTTGCAAAATATAAATTTAACAATAAGCTTACAAAACTTTTCATACAATTATTGGCTTTTATTCATTTTTTATGGAAAATCAGATGCTTTGAGGAACCGGAAAATATCATTTTAAAATTAAAAGAAAAAAAAATTCTTTTTATGGAGTTAAAAAGGAAAAAAATAATCACTATTAGAATATAAAATTCGACACTTCGTTTTTTAGTTCCACCCTAATATATATATATATATATATATATATATATTTGCCTTTACATTTAATTTACTATTAAAATACATCTAAGACAATAAAACAAGCAAAAATGGAATTGGTAAATGCACTATGCCTAGTTTTCTATATTTCTTTAGCATTTGCTTCTTAAGATGTGTAACTTAAAAAGTTAACAACCTTTTATTGGTTTTCTATACGGAAATCTTTACATGACTTTATATCCCTCTGGTAGAAATAACCCTTACGAATTAACAATATCAGGATAAATATAGAGAATGTCCATTTTTGCTGCTTAAAAAAGTAATGGATTCATTTAACGTTTTTATTGCAACATAAGTATAAAATTATTAATTTTAATTTTTGTTCAAAGAGTATACTGAAATATATATAAAGAAATAAGAAAATATATTTATGAATTCATTTAGATGCACAATTTTCTTACACGTACTGCCAGTTACTCTTAATGCTATTAGCTCTTGAATACAGGCTAATACTATGATTACACATAAGGGAATGCACTATGCTATGCGTGATACATATTATGTTGAACTCTCATGACTTTGCTATAATAAGATTGAGCCAATATGTGTTAGATTACATTAAACTTGGTAAAGCAGTATTAAGCTGCTATTAGATGCCCTGATCTTGCAGATTTAGTAAACATTCCCCCTGCACTTTCCCATCTGCTATAGTTACTGCATAGAAATGCGTGAAATTTGGCCATTATTGCTTAATCTGTTTGGGAAGATAATGCATAAATCCAGTTTATGTACGGCTACTAGAATCGTACGATACAATTCATTATATGTTACTGAAACACATCTAATTACATAGTTTGCTTTTTTTACAAATTTAAGGCAATATTTATTTTTTTCTCTCAATGCAAAAAAAAAAAAAAATATATATGTATATCACACATATTGCGAACGTATTTCGACGATTGTTTTTCTCTTTTATAACTTCACTTTCAGCATGGCGTTGGAAATTTAATTAAAATGTTTCGAACTTATAATAGGTTAAGCAATTTGCATAGTTTTCATTAAAGTCTTCTTATAACTTTAAAGTTTAGTTTCTTTGATTTAATATTTACAATGGAATGCAGAACAAAATATCCATGCTTAAATATCTGATATTGTCTTTTAAATTGACAATGTCATATAAATAATGGAAAGCCATTTTTGTTCAAACAAACCATCAAGTCTCATTAAACGTATTATCTCAAACCTTAATATCTTAAAATTCAGTGTTCAAACATATTTCCCTACGGAAAGGATAAATATTAATGAATTCTATTAATATATCCTCATTCAATAATTTCCTAGAGAATCAAAAAGTACACCAGAGAAATACAGAAATGTTCCTGAATTTACGAGAAATTAATATAACCACGAACTACAACGAACTACGAAAATATCCAACAAACTCTTCAAAGTTACTTATGACCCCGAAAAGCACTGTCCTTCTTTAGAAACATCTCAATCCATTACATATTTGAGATTTAAAGAAGCATTCAGAAAACAGTTTAGTTTGCTGCCACTGATTTTTGGAAATGTTTCAGAGTATATATAGCGTATTAATGGCATAGTGTGGAGTTTTCATAGTGCATTAATCAGTTTTCCTAACTCGGAATATCGATTTTTATGATGCTAAGCATTTTCAATTAAACCTTTTCAGCTGCGTCATTAAATTTATAATTGCAATATTAACAAAATCTTTTAAATTGTAATGTCAATATAGCGCTGTTTTTAATCATATTTATCGGTAAAATACTGTCCCTTGAACAAGACAATGTTCACGTTAACATAACGGTGTTAATAAATCATATTTGTCAGTTTAAAAAAAAAAAAAAAAAAAAAAAAAAAAAAAAAAAACAGAAATTTAACAAATTACAACGACCATTTGGAAAATGATTTTTTCAAAGAGTAAAATTTAAGACATAAAAAATCGCACGGAGTTGATCATACATTACGTACTCCATGAATTAAACATTGGTAGTATTATTAGACGTAAAAAATCCAAGCGACAAAAATCGCCTGCGACTCGTACGTATTATCCACCTGAAACTTACGGATTATCCAAGCATTTCATTGGCTGTTCGGGAAAAGGCTTTTCCATCGTCAGATTTCCAAGAAATCTGACGACACATTTTAAATAAAATTTCATTCTTAAACTTCTAAACATCCGACAATATTATTTTTTAAACCGTCGGATAGAGAAAAAAATGTATTTTTGAATGCTATTTGTTTGAAAGCTGTATCTCAATTTGTTTCTGAGTTAATAATTTTTTTTGGAGTTTTTATTACTTTTCTGTCATAGTGGCAACAGAAGGTATCCATCGGTGTTGAAAGTAAAGGGAAATACAGATTACTGTAATGACTAATAATAAAACGAATAAAATGCGGATTATACCAATAAAAACCTTCAGATATGCTTTTGATTTCCTATCCTGAAAGAGAACAATAACCATTTTTCCAAATGGTTAAAAAAAAAAATGTTTCTTTAACAAGACAATGGTCACTTAGAGAATGGCTGATTGAGAAAAGTGTTAAGACACTATAAAAACTACTCAGAAACGATCCGAAATTTTGGAACAAACATTCAGTGGCAGCAAAGGAAGATTTTTTTTTTTCAATTCCTACTATTAGTTCATTCTCTCCCTATATTTATTTATATACTAGAAAGGTAGCCCGTCAAAAATGATGGAAATTTAGATATAAAGATATATACAACTCATGTGCAAGAATATGAGTTTTTTCGCTTGTTCCGCAGTGATAGATGAAAATAACACACTTTAAGAACGAAACACATTTATGAAAAATTGTGTACAGTAGAAGACCACTAATCTGTACAGTTTGGTTCCAAGTGTTATGCAGATTTGAGGCTTTTTGCGGTCATGTCTATTCAATCTTTGTTTATATTTTTTTTAAATTCATATATTGGACAATTTAGATTGTTGAGCCTTAAAAATAAATAAATAACACACTTGAAGTAAGGTTAAAAACTATTAAATTATCGTATACGATTTCATGAAATGGTATTATATAGTATTATATGTGTGTGCTTCACGATCTTGGTTACGACGTTGGCGAAATTGGCTGCAACTTGTCATAATCCCAATAATGTGGGCCGCTATAACAAAAAAATAACCAGTTTTTAGTAAAATTTTCTGATATAAAGTAGCTTTCAAAAACTTGTGTAAAATTGCAGGCCGTTCTCGTGTTATGTCAGTCCTAGGAATAATATTCCTAACACTGAAGATTTTCCATGTATACATGGAATTTAGAAAAGCTTCTCCAAAAGAAAGATCCTGAAATGACATTGTAATTCCTCTAACTTCAAAGTTTAATCGGGCCCTGATTTTGAGTACTGAAATCTAATAAATACAGTTATTTTGGATATTACAACAGAATTAAACAGTTAAACGTATTTAACTTAAACCCGCTGTTACTTCCCGATGTTAATTTTTAGTATTAAGAAAGAAAATTATTTAAAATTTTCAAATCATGCATTTATGATTTTTTTCCTTCTTTAATAACTAAATAATGAAAAAATAGGCTTTTGTTCTGAGCTCATAAATATGACAATAAAATAATGTAACTAAGAGACATTGCAAAAATAAATCTTTGTGATTAAAAACCATAAACAAACGATGCCGCCACCATTTTACCTACTATGACGTCATTAGAATATTGCCCATTGATTGTTGGAGAACTTATTTTGTGAATGATTACCTCAATGATTTAATATTTTTGACGTTTCACGATGAATGAATCACTTGTGTTTGTTTAGGTTTATGGAATGAGATATTAAGCTGTGAAACTAATTTCAATTGAAGTTATCCAAGGATATATGTATTTTTAATCGAAATTAAAAACAATACTTTGATCTCGAAATAAAAAGTTTTAGTTTGTATAATTTGTTATTTCTGTTAATTATTTATTTAAGAACTTTTCTATTATAGCGCATTCTTAAAAAAAGCTTGGCGCGATTCGGGCATCAGAAAGTGAGATATATTGCGAAAATATATAAACAGCTATGAAAACAAATCTAATGAACTTTTATCTTTGTTTAGATATGCACTTATATGCATAAAAAAAATCGTTTCTAAATATATATAATTTTTTTATATACAAATTACGATACAGATTTCAGATATGAACCGGGATACCTAACTGGCGCCAAAATGGTGTTATTTTGCCTGCTATGGTAACCCGGCTATTGTTTTTCATTTATTATTAAATTGTTTATTTACTTTTATTTTCTGTTTTTTAATTATATAAACTGCTTTCTTCTATAGTTATTATTCAAACTTTTATTTATTTATAGTTATTTCCTTTTCAGAATGATAGCAAATAATTGAAAAATATATAAGTAACTGGTATTCGAAAGCGAGATTTCTGCCAAATTGGCGTCGTAGAAAAATCACGCCAAACCCCATGCGTATATAACATCTGTGCAAAAATTACTTCTGTTTCTTTATAAAAATGGGTAAATAGCTTTTTTTATATTAAATTGTCGGCACAGATGTCATATACGCCCATATTGGCGCGATTTTTTTTGACGCCGATGTCATATACGCACCGGGTACTTAACTGGCGCCAAAGTGTTGTTATTTTGCTTGTAATTGTAACCCGAATGTTGTTTATGCTGTTGATGTTTTCGCCAAATTAGCGTCGGAAAAAAATCGCGCCAATATGGGGCATATATGGGGCATATATGGTATATGACATCTGTGCCAAATTGTATACATATGGAAAAAATTGCTTGTCAGTATGAAGCAGTAAATAGGTTGCCAGAAAATACGTTGGCAAACTTCTTTCTCGCCAAGAAACTTTTCTCCGAAGTATTGTACATAAGCAATGATTGCTAGAAATGCATTTTTAATTATGATATGCGCTTTTATGTTTCTCTACATTTATGCATACTATACTGTGTGTATAAATGCTACAGTTCATATGCAGGGCGACACAAAAGAATTCGTAAGGGTTACTGAGTATGAGAGTAAATTGCTAAAAGGTGGTTTTTAAAGGAGGGCATTTTTACGCTGAACTGCATTTAGTTTCCTAAGAAATATTTGCAGAATTTAGATAAAATTATATACATGGTCACGCAAAGAATTGGATACATAACCGTCTATGTATGATAATATCTGGAAATGTGATTTCAGTAGTTTTAAGAGTAGTTTAAATTAAATTTTAGCTAAAAAGTGGCATGTAATAACAGTACTATTGGCTATGGACGGTAACTGCTGGAATCAATTTTTAATTTTTTTTATGCGTTTTCTAAAATGTTTACTTAGTTATCTTGGTACTTCTTAGTTATCCCGTCGACCAAATTACTATCGCCAAATTGTAAGATTAATTGCCAATAATGGTTGTCATTAATTAATTAATTAAATGCCAATAATGGCCAATAAAACCATTAATTCGACGTTTTATTTGTATTTTTATTAATGTTTTACTATTGATTTGGCGATTTATATAATTTCGCGAAATTGGTCGACGGGATATATAAGAAGTAACGTTATCTTATTTACCTTATTTCCCTAAATAACGAAGTTTTGTTAAAGCATTTAGGATGTGTTGGAAAGTGTTTCATATTCTATGTTTAACGCATGATTTTTCTTTCTTCTTTAGTCTTATTTTGCATTTATTTTATTCTTAATTTTTTAGTCTTTTACTGCTTTATAGAAATTTTGGCACAGTTGTCATATACGTTGTGATATATTGGCGCGATTTTTTTCCGACGCCAATTTGGCGAAAACATCAACAGAATAAACTACAACATCCGGATTATCATATCAAGCAAAATTACGACACTTTGGCGCCAGTTAAGTACCCGTTGTGTATATGACATTGGTGTCAGAAAAAAATCGCGCCAATATGGGGCACGTATATGACATCTGTGCCGAAACTTTAATATTTAATGTTTAAACTCTTCGCTCCACTCCCCTTGCATATAGTACACACTATAACACGTATAGCGCAAAATAATAGACAGTTTGGTACTTTTCCACTGTAGGGGCTTTGGCATTTTTTTAAAAAAGCTTGGTGTAATTTGGGCATCAGAAAGTGAGATTTGGGTACTTTTCCGTTATGCGGACACCATTGTCGCCAAGCGTAATATTTGGCGCAAAATCGTGAATTGAAGCATTTGAAAAATAAAAGAAAAACCATTGTCGATACTAAAGTGAGCATTTAAAAAATATAACATTTGAAAATTCCCGACTTTTACGAACTATTTCATCAAATCACAAATATATACTTAAAATAAGGGAATAAATAACTGCTATAAAATAAAGCAATACAATAAAATTCATATTAAACTGCTGGAATAAAATTCGCAAAATTCGCTGGAAATTCGCATGGTGTCCGTATAACGGAAAAATATCGAGATTTGTTGTCAAATCATATAAACAGCTATGAAAACAAATTTGATGAGCGTTTTTGTTTGCTTTATATGTATATTATTGATGTTTTTATGTACAAATTACATTTGTTTCTGTATAAAATTAGAGAAACGCCTTTTTTATGTTAAATAAATCGTATAAATATCGAAAAAAAATGCGTGTGTATATAAAATGAAACAGTGAATAGGTTCCCGTAAAATATGTTACCGAATTTCCTTTTTCGCCAAGGCACCTATACTGGAAAAGTACCTAAAGCACATTAAAATCGCGCAGTTGGGAGATCACACAGTACACCGTTGTCTATTGGCGTTTATTTTATTAGTAGCATCGGGAGGAAGATGTAAAGATGTACATTAAATTCTCACCCATAGATTTCGAAAAAAATATCTTAAAAGAGTGGAGTTTAAATTAAATTTCGGTGACCTCCATTATGAAAGATTAATGGTTTTAAATGGGAATTTCGCCAAATTAGCCAGCTATTGCCAGGTTGGCTAACATTTGGCGCTACTGTAGTAACCCTGCATTAATATTTTTCAACAATTACTCATTTCAATGAGGTGGTCCTACCGGAATTGTGAGGGACACACAGAGACTTGGATTTTATATAAATAGATTTATATATCTTGTTCAAATTTTCAATCGTTAATAAAATACTCATCATTTATCCTATCAAGTTGAAATAAATTTTTTAAAACTTGTACTGGAGGGCAATTGATGTTAATACAGTTTTTTCAAATATAAATTAATTAATTAATTTTTAATTAATTAATTTTAGTTTTGCATGGGAAACAAAATTTCGGCCATTGGTTACTAAAGATCAATGAAAGTATTTTCAATAAAGGGTTACCATAGGGGGGACCCTGTTCTGTCGCCAAATACCGCCATGTTTGTCGCCAACTTGGTGATATATCACCAAATTTGTCGGCCAAAATGAGTCGCCAAAATTGACGCCAACTTGGCGATATCTCTAATATTTCGCCAAATTCCCATAGACTTCCATAGTAAACCTACTTGGTTATAGAAAATCAACAAATTGAGATATTTTAATGCAACAAAAACTAATATTAGCTTAAGGGATTATATTATTTTTTTTATGACCTAAGTAGGAATTGACTTTAAAAACAAAATTTTTATATTACTTGCTATAAATTAAATATCGAAAATACATTATTTTATAATTTTTCTGAAGATATTGAAAGATTTTGAGAATCGGAAGTAACTCGAAAGAAGTACATTTTTGTATGTCGTTTTATTGTATTTTATTACGTTAAAAATTCTGTCCTTTATTTTTATAAATTTATATAATATTTATAAATATTTTTCTTCAAATGTATCTCTAGTAGCAACCGGGTATAGTGGCTATAACACTGCACAATTGTGGACCCAAAATTGCGACATTAGCATGAAACATTACAGTAGTATTTTGATTTCAGCATTATGCCAATATCGGTGCAGTATTAAGAAGATACATTTAAAAAATGTACAGCCAATTAAGTAATTATTTGTGAAATATTGATGTTTCTGTAAACATTTTTCCAGTTCAATGGCAATATTTTTAATAATATTGTCGTTGCATTACAAAAATTTCAAATATAAATCCAATATTTAGCTACCCTTTGTATTAATACATTGGAGAAAATTCCAATAAACGAAATATTGCCTTACTTTGCCTTATCGGCTCAACATTTGTTTAATCTAGTCTAAATATTTTTTGTGTTCTAAATATTGTTGTCTAAATATTTATTTTGTGTATAATATGTTCAAAAAACAAAATACGACTTTACAGGCACATTATAATTAAATTGAACTTTAATGCATTCAACACAGCCACGTAACCGCGCGGTATGATATACGTTTTGTGCGTACGCTTTTAACATTTGTTTCACTATTTTACAAAATGCAACATTCTACTTGTTTCATTACAAACTTTCTAACAATTGTTTCCGATTAAATGAGGGAACGAAAATTATTTGATGACATAAGTCGCAAAAGGAAGACCTAACTCTCTCTAAGTACATTGTACATCGCGCGTCTGCACCCAGGCTAAATATGTTTTATATTATCATTAACAATTCTTTTTACTTACCCATTATACGTAGTACAGGGTAAGTCTTGTAATTGTTTTAAAAATCGAAAAAAAAAATTGACGAATTTACACGTTTCAGACACTGGAGATTCCGAAAAACGTATTTTTATAAGAAGAAAAAATTGCCGTCCTTCTGTATGTGTGTTTGTGTGTGTATGTGTCTGTAAACGCTCTATCTCCCGAACAAATTGAGATAAAGACTTGAAATTCAGTGTGTACTTATGAAGTAACAATGGGAATAAGACAATTGAATATCACTAAACTCGATTATCCGGAAATATTTTTTTCGGACTCTCGAAATATTCGTTCTGATAAAAGGTATACAAAAATTTTCGAAATTGTTTATTTGAAGGAGTGAATATAAAAGGCAATTCGGCTCTACACGATTATCCCGCCAACCAAAAAACTATCGCCAAAATAAAAGATTAGAAGTCAATAATGGCTTATCGTAAATGTCAAGCATTTAATGCATTGCCATACCTATAAGGGGGTTACCATAGGGGGATCCTGTGCTGTCGCCAAATACCGCCAAGTTTGTCGCCAACCTGTCGATATATCGCCAAATTTGGCGACCAAAATTAGTCGCCGAAAGTGAAGCCAAATTGGCGGTATCTCTAATATTTCTCCAAATTTACATAGACTTCCATTGTAAACCTATAGTGTTTACTTGCTTACTGAAAATCAACAAATTGAGATATTTTAATGCAACAAAAAGTAATATTAGTTTAAGGGATTATACTAATTATATTTTAGGGAGTCTAAGTAAATTAAATTATGAATAAAGTAACATGATACAATGCTTAGCATGTATTACATGTTTTATTTCCATATTTCATATTATGTATATCCATGATGGGTATTACGGTGTTTCCCCAACGACTAGTTTAATATCGGAATTGATTAGACAATAGCAAAATAAACTGTTTGAGCCTGTGTAATCTTATATACACTGCACTGAGAAAAATGTTTTGGATTTAGTCATTATATAAATGTAAACTTGCCCTTTTCTTATTTCTTTTATATAATATTGAAAAGATCTTTCTATTTAATAATGTGAAACATGATTTTAAACACAATGACGTGTCAAGCAGGGATGAAAATTATTTTTAATACAGAGAAATATTGTAAAAATAATGGAGAATCTTTTTTCGATTACATGATATAAAGTTCATAATATTTACTGTCATATGAAAGTGCAAGAATTGAAGATGGAAAAACGAATAAAAATAACTAGAGAACAGGATTTCTGCTTTTTCAGAATTTAGTGTCGACCCCGGCATTTCCATTACTCCATTTTCTTCTGATGGACTGATGGCTTCTATTATTATGAAACAGCCATTAAAAATGAAGCGTTTGGTGAAGATGAAAGAGCAGACGTAAAAAGTTTTATTTTCTGGATCCGAAAACTCTGATTTTCTGGTCAGAATGGGCCAAAAAATGGCCATTTTTTTTTTTTTATTATGACCTTTTTTCCTATTATTCTGACAAAAAAAAAAAAAAAAAAAAAAAAAAAAAAAATGGCCCCCTTTTTTTTCAACTTTGACCAGAAAATCAAAGTTCTAACTTTTTACGGCTGCTCTTTCATCTTAACCTAACACTTCATTTATAATGGCTGTTTCATAATAATAGAAGCCACCAGTCCATCAGAAGAAAATAACTCGGTTAAGCGGGACTCTACTGCAGTACAAATCATATTTCAATTTTAAGACTTGAAGCACACGTTTTATTTTATGTAAAATGATGTCATTCGCTGAAGAATTTCACATTTACGATTTACTCTGAATCATCTACAATAAAGAATGCATAGCACACCAATATCGCGAAATAATGCACAAATGCAGCAAAAAGATGACGTCATTCAAGAAAATCAACAAAAACGGCTATATAATGATTCATACATAATTAAAATTAAATATAGTTTATAATAGCTCCTTTGTTTTAACGGAAATCATTCCTTCATATATTTTTTCAAAATAGCACGTATTTTAATTACATTTTCTTTCGGTTGTTATGCGAATATGGCCACAAAAATATATAATATAATTTTAAAAGTATTTTTCCTTTACTTTCTACAAAAATGGAGTACTTCCGTTGCCAATATTAAGCAAATGGCTCTAAAATCTATTAAAAAAAAAAAAAAAAATCAATATTTCAAAAATAAATGGAGATACAGTTTTCAAACAAAATGCATTTAAAAGAACTTCTTTTTCCCAATACGACGGTGTAACGTAAAGCGAGGAGAGTCTGCGCACATTTCAAAAGAATAATATTAAAAAATCTAAATATTAATATTTTGCTAAACAATGCATGAATAATTTTGACTTCATTTGTTTTTTATGCATTTCCATTATTATTTTGTTGTTATACTGAAATTTAATAGAATAGTAGTAATAAAACCAAGAAAACTATTTTATGTGTTTTTCCGAAATTATTTCAAAATTGATTCATTCATATGTTTTACACGTAATTTGCAATTCATACAAGCTGTGTTATCTCTCCTAGCACTAAAACTTATGGGGAAATGCGCCATCTCTCCTAAGTAGCAGATGCGCAAACTCTCCTATTTTGGTAGGAGAGATTGCGCGGCCTTTTATTTAAATATGGCCACTTCTAAAATGAATTTTTCGTGTTCGCATACTTAGTCCAGGTTAGTAGTTTATAAGAAATCGTTTAAGTTAAAAATATTTTGTATTACTGACGTCTATAATAATTCTGACGAACAGTTATGAAAACTCAAGCACTTACTTTGGAAAAAACAAAACAAAATAGCACTACTTTATCCAAGACGCTTGGAACAATCAATATGCACATTTATGTAGACACTGCACTAATGCTGCTGTACAACTACCTGGAGTCGCTGGGCGCGCACTCTAATCCTTCCCGTCGAATCTCTTTGTGCGCAATCTCTCCTACCGCGCGAACTCTCCTCGCTTTACGTTAAAAATCGAAAATGTGCGATGCTTAGAAGTTTAAAAAATTGTTATAGAGTATTTAATTACAACTTTGTTTTACGGCTGGCTTCTGTAAGGTAACGTTATTTTTTTTTTAATACACAAAATAAGCTAGGAGAAAGAAATAGCATACCGTACTGGGGGTTAATAATGAACTATAATGTCTTCGGGGAATATTTAAATATTGAGAAATGAGTTTTGCAAAATTCCTAATGTTGCGCCTAAATTTGCTTAAAATAGCTACAAGAAAATTGAAATCCGTTTTTTCGTTGGCGCATTTTATCGTCAACGTGCGTTGTTTATGATTAAATTTGCCTTATAATTAATCTGCTGTAATCGAATCCATATTCAAATGGCTGGCGTATCTTATCAAACGTAACTGAGAGCAAAAGTGTTGTTTAAAATATTTCTTGGAATCCGCATACATTTTAAGGACATTGTAATCATGATCGCAACATGTAAGCTCAATTATACAGGGGTTAATAAAAAAAAAAAAAAAATTAATTTGCTGCAGACCTAATGCAGTACAAATCAATCGCCAGTTTTGGGAAATCATCTGTCAAGAGTACTGTTCATTATTGCAGCAAGGAGATGCATATCTTGAAACACCTTTTTTTTTTTAAATATCAGCCAAATATTTCAAAGTCTTAATACATTAAATTGAAATGTAGTTTCAAACACATTTCTTTCAAATATACACATTTTCTCTCATTTCATGGTGTAAAATTTTACTTTTGCGATGATTAGAAGGGATGTAAGATCAATAAACCAAAATTCACTGCACCGGTCGTGTCCACCACCGATATACATTTATAAAAATAGCTTTTAATTTTTGGCAGTCATTCAAAAGTGAACAACGGGTTTTTGAAGACGATATAAAAGTAAGTCTTGAAGGAATAAAAATGTAAAAACTCTCAATTCAAATGCCATGGCATACAGTGGTGGCTAACAGTTTTTTTGAAAAACATTTTTTTTTTTTTTTTTTTTTTTTTTTTACATTATTTGAAATTTTCATGTTTTCTAACTTTGTGTGCTTGAAGAATAAAATAAATTTCCATTAAATTCTTGTATGTATGAAATTCAAGGAAATGTAATATAGAATTTATAAAAAAAAAAAAGAAAACAAAAACAATTAAAATATCGACAATACAAAAAATAAGCCACGCTCACAAAAAATAAGATCTATCTTAGATTTCATTGTATTTTAAAGTTACACTTACACATTCAATATTTAGTAGGATAATACTTGTTTTTTTATTACAGCTTCACGGCGTCTTTTCATTGAGAGAACTAATGTTTGGAGTTCATTCTTTTTAATCACATGATGCCAAGAATCAATTATAGCTTCAATAAGTTGCTTTTTATTAGATGGACGCTTTTTTTGTACAAGGATTTTCATATTTTAAAATTTTCTATAATAATATTTAAAATTTTCTATCAGGGCTGTTTCCTGGCCAGAGTAATAATTGTATGCTTTTATTTTAAAACCATTCTTTCCATATTTTTTCCGTATGGCATGCAGCTGAATCCTGTTGAAAGATAAATGGTGCTTTATTGGGGAAAAGATCCCTAGTGGAAGGTATCAAATTTGGTTCCGGGACAGTTTCGGTTTACTTTTTTTTTTTCATTAGGAATGTTATTTATCACTTGAATACGGCCCACACCATCTGCATACATAGAGTCCCAAATCAGGATATTTGTTGGGTTCTTTGTAGTTGCTTCAATGCAATCAGGATGCATCTCTTCCCCTACTCTACGTCTCTTATATTTTCGCCCATCACTACCAAAGTTCCTTGGTACCAAAGGTAATTTTCTTTGAATTTTTTATATAAACATTTGCATTGAACCGAAAATTAATATATTTTTTAAGCACGCAAAGTTATAAAATATGAAAATTTAGAAAAATGTCCACAATTTTGGTCACCACTGTATTTTGGAGAAATGCCAGTAGAATTAACACTACAGTGAATTATTTTCTAGAAAATATTTACTTGAAAAAAAAATACCTTTCATGCTCTAAAGACTTTAAACACAATATTAAGCTCATCGATATCGGATTTACACATAAAATTTTAAGTTACCTTCCAAATGTGGAAAATAGCTTTTAAAAAGTAATACAGTATAACTTCAAAAATCCGGCATCATAGGGACAGGGCCTATGCCGAATTTTTGAAGGAATGTCAAAAGTAGTAATATATTCTTAATGGTGCCTTTAGCCATAATTTAATTCATTATTAAGTCAAAATTATGCAAAGAAAAGCGAAAATTAAATATAAAAATAAACTTACAATATTTGATATTTTCTATGTTACATTAGAAAAATTTAATAAAGAGTGAAATTATTTATTCTCCTGTAATTTCGGAAATATCTATGTGAACTTTGTTTGCTTCAATTTTTTGGCCATTCTTTAACAAGTTTTTCTTGTAATTTATGCAAATGGAGAATCTCTATTTCGGAAATGCAGTCTTGTTCTCCGAAGCAGATATTATTTCTCCAGTCAAATTTATGTTTTTTTTTTTTTTTTTTTTTTTTTTTTTTTTTTTTTTTTTTTTCAGTGACACTTTTTCTTAATTATGTTGTTCATTCTCGTCTTCGGAGCTGTAACTAGCATTATGCGCGGTTCCATTTAGCACAGCGTCAGAAGAGAAACTCCAAAGATCTTGTGTACTAGTCTCCAAACCGCTGCTGTGTTACAGTGCAGCTCCCAGAAAATTTGTTCGGAAAATAATCGCCTGTGACAAATGAAAAAAAAAAATGTCAAATACTATTTTTTTGCATTTTGAAGTGTACGATTCATAAATAATTCCTATTTTTCTTCTACTATAACTTGAAAGTGTAAAAGAAAAAACGAGAGTTGGGGGAAGACTGTTTTAATGCCGGATTTTTGAAGTAACACTGTATAACTAAAGTGGGGACAGACGCCGCGGTGGGACAGATGCCGCAGAGATTGTGTAGGCGACACTAGCGTTCCCTAGACGAATTTTGGAAGTTCGTAGTGTTCCTCTGGGCTGCGTGATGTGTTGTATGCGTTTCCACCGCTTAGTTGTCAGTATTTACATATTTATACCAGTTTTTATGGCTCGAACCTGCATGGTAAGTTGCTAAAATTATTCTAATGAAGTTTTATTACATATTTTAAGAAAAATAAATTTCATCCCGAAATCGATTGCAACAATAGACTAGATCCTCCTGGAATACAGACATGTGTTTTGCTTTCTCTCGCGTCGCTCACATGACACAAAATGGCGGCGCGGAATCTGACCCACCACTATGGGACAGATGCCGCACCGAGGTTGAGGGACAGATGTCGAAAAATATATATTTTGTTTTTCGGTTCTATAAATTTATCACTGCGATTTAAGTAGAACTTACATTTAAATGAATGTATATTAACGCATTCTGCTACTCATAAAAATATCCTCAGCAACAATATTGTTTCACCATGTGTGAATAAGGGAAACGTAGACCGTTTACAATTCTCAGCATCTAAACAAAATATCTCCTACCCCAATGGTCAAAAGACCTATACAGCCAAGTAAGAGAAAGTAAAAGGATGCGAATATTACAAGCACAGAGCTTATAAACAATAAAAAAGAAAAAGGAAATGTAAAACAAAAGATATAACTCATTAATGATATAAATTTAAATGGTAGCAAAAATGGTTCAAATTCAGTAGCAACGCATCATATAAAACAAAGCAAAAAGCTAATTCATTACAAAATTCCAAAATAAACATTTCTCAGTTTTGAGATTTAAGGCATGGAATATCGCAATTATTGTTTTGGTTCACATACTAGGTTATCATAATTGTTAACATACGATATAATTATGAGGTGTGACTGTAAAGTTTCGATACATGAAGCATTTATTTATTCAAATTCATTGCATGTTCTACTATTTCACTTAACAAAATAAGGCAAAAATATTTAACAAGCATTCTTTATTATTTTTTTATATTATTTCTTATTTATTTTCTTTTTTGTTTGCTTTTGAAGTGTTTTTTTTAATTTTTCTTAAGATGTGGACATTTTTTTCAAGTGAATGACCAATCATCCATGCATTAAAATATTTTTAATAAACAGATAATTTAAACTAAGACAAAAAAAAAATCCTTTAGAAATAGTAAAATTCTCTTTTAAAATAATGTCACTAGTTTTGGAGACATGCCAACAAAAAGACAACTAAAGCGAATTATTTATCAAAGAAATACTTTTTCTAATCCCTTTCACGCTCAAAAGATGCTTAAAGAAAAGAAAATACATTAAAATTTTATTTTTATATAGAGCTTAAAGTTTTTTATTATCTTTTTTTTTTTAAGAAGAAATAACTTTAATAAAACAGTATGATTACAGGCCAATGATATAATTTTAAAGAGATTCAATGTTTTCTATAAGAAAAAGTTATAAAATATAGAAGAAAAGAAGAAAAATGTAGTTAATATCTTAAAACATTGAAACTTTGTTTTATATATTTTTAAGTGCTTCAGTTTCTGACAGTCAAATTTGTGATTCTTTTTTTTTTTTTCAGTGGAATATAAAAGATTTAAACACGCTTTTGTATAAGTAATAAAAATTAAACAATGATAAATTTACTCTGCCATACAAAATCTATAAAATATAATTAATCGAATATTAATTTTCAAGTAAATTTAATAAACATAGATATAAAAACACTCAAACAGGAAATATAATTATTATTGTTCTATTTTTATTTTGGATGTTGATTTTTTTTTTATTTACATACACAGAACTTAAAAATTATTAATGCAATACTTGACATATAACTACTTGAAAGCAATTTTTATTTAAACATAGCTATAAAGGGCACTATAACAGGAAAATTTAACCATAATTGTTAAAACTTTTTATGTTCATTTTTTTTGCCTAACATAGTATTCGTATGCAGAAATATATATCCATACCATTTACCAGTCAGCCAAGCATTAATACTTAAAAAAACACAAAGAAAAACTAAGAAAATAAAAATAATATATTTTCCCGTTTTAAATTGGTCTCTGTTTAAATTACATCGCTATATTTGGAAAAACGCCAGTAAAAAGAATAATAAAATAAATTGTTAATAAACATTGTATTATTTCGTTTATATCCTTCGCACGTTCAAATCACGATTAAATAGAATAAGTCTCGCATATTAAATAGTCTCGTCTATTAAAAAATACGAAGCCTCGTACATTAAAGAATACAAAGTCTCGTATATTAAAAAATACGAAGTCAAGCATATTGAAAAATACGATTCTGTATATTAAAATCGAAGTCTCGTATATTAAAGAATATGAAGTGTCATTTATTAAGAAATACGAAATCGAGTACATTGAAAAATACGATTCTGTATATTAAAATCGAAATCTTCTATATTAAAGTGTAATTTAACTCAAAACTTAAACTTAGCTTTGAGATTTAAGAAGTAACTTAAATAAGATATACGGGCATATTACACATGATATTATTTCAAATAGTTTTAACATTTCCTTTGTAACAAATAATAATAAATATCAAATGAGAGAAAAGGGTTATCTATATTATAAAGGACAAACATATCTGTGCGTAACGCATACGTCATTTTGCGAATGGCAACACTTTTGAAATAAGAAATGAAATTTTGGTTTTGCAATTTTCTGTACTGCAAATTTTTAAACTTCTAAACATCGCACATTTAAAATTTTTACACCGTCGTATAAGGAAAAAAATGCGCATTTAAATGCAATTCGTTTGAAAGCTGTATCTCAATTAATTTTTGAGATATTAATTTTTTTGCAGTTTTTAATACCATTTTTCTTATCGTGGCAACAAAAGTACCTCCTTTCTATTGAAAGTAACAGTTAAAAACAGGACATACTGTATCTGTTTGTTGCCATTTTCTCATAAAACCTGAAAAAATAGTTGAAAATAAAATATAGGCTATGTCAAGAATATTGTCTGTTATTCCGTGATAATGACGTCATATGCACACTTTTCTATAGACAAAGTTTAAGACTGGGTTGTTAAAGTAGATCCCTTTAGTGGATGCAAATGACGTCATTTTATAAAAAAACGTGTATTTTAATTCTTAAACCTGAATTATGTTTTGTAGAAGTGCGTCATTTTCACAGCCCAGCTGCTTTGAAATTCTTCACAGGTGAAAATGCTTCACTTTTGAAAATAATGTAATCGAAAGGACACACTGATGAAACGTAATATTTTACAAAAATGTAGAGTGTCTTTATAAAAGAGAGGTGACATACAAATAATAGCGATTTATATTACAGAAATTGACGATTCTCTCCTGGATGGATTTGCTTCGCCGAGTAATAACACCATTAGAGAAGCAAACAAATAATTCGTGGTTTAAAATAATATCGTGTTCCTGAAGTTTTGTCGAAAATTCTCTCGAATAATAAAATTTTAATGCTATTCTTTAGGACATTCTACTATAATTTATCAAAATAACATAATTTGCTTAATTTAATTTTTCCTAATTTTATATAATCTATATATTTAAAACACAAGTGTGTTTTTTAGTTATCTGCCTGATTTTTCAGCTGAACCAATTTTACTACTATATTTTTCCTTCAATGTATTTTCGTATATATTTTTGTATATTATTAATATATTTTTGTTTCTGACTATTTTTGCATAACGAAATTAATACTTCCTTTATAACCAAATAAAAGAATAATATTAAAAAAAACCACCAATCTAGCATATTTGTAAAAGACAAATTAACGAAATTAATACTTCTTTTATAAACAAATAAAAGAATAATACTGAAAAAACACAAATCTAACATATTTGTAATCGTACAATTTAAATTTTTAGATCACCTATTTTTTCAAATGGAATTTGTTTGCAAAGTTCATCTCAGTTTACTGATTGTCTATGGTTTTAAAAACAATTTTAAAGCATGAAATATTTTTTAATTTATCTATATCGCGCGGAGCTCGATTACGAAAGATTAATCCGTTTGTCCTTAAAACAAAATAGAGTTCATCATTTTCTTACGGCTAATTTCCATTAAAAAAAACTTTCCTATGAATAAATAAATATAATAATATACATAAAACACAAATTTACCAGACATGTAATAAGCTCTGAAATTATAAGAATATAAAAGAATGCCATAAGTAGTAAAATAGCATCTCAAGCATAACTCTTAGCATGCGGCTAATAAGAAAATATCACTTTTGATAAATTTCAAAAATTTATTTGATTGTGTAATTCGTATTTTCCATATAAAAAAATGCTTTTTTAATGTAAGTGGTCAATCTAAAAAATTTATTGCAGATAAAAAAATTATTTGTTTTCAATTTAAAAAAAATGTTTTCTCCTATATTCTTTAACCCGGGAAGCCCGGGTACGATCCCCTAGTTATTTTAAAAGAGTAAAACCTCAATGTTTTCTATATTTAAGGGGGCCGCGTATTTCAGCGAAAATCTACTCAAAAATCAAAATTTATTTTGCGATGATTTTTCGCAAAGTTGCAAGTGTTTTAATTTTGTGGAAAAAAAAAAAAAAAAAAAAAAAAAAAAACCTTTCTGATCTTTTAATATACTTTAAATTTGTTTATCTCAAAACTGATATTTCAACGTTTTGAAATACTTGAAATGTTCCATGCGTCTTAATTTCTGAACAAAATTAATAAACTTGATAAAGAAGAATTCTGATATTGCTTACAAAGAAATCGTGTATGCATTTTAATATTCGACTGCATAGAGATAATTAAATTTGATTTTTAACTGATTAAAAGGCAAAATTTTTATGAAAATTAGTAGGCTAATTCCGGGATTTATGCCACACATTTTTTTGAATTTGTGTATAAAGTCCCATGGTGGACATAAAAAAAAAAAATCATGCTGTGCTATTTAATGTTAAATATACAACGCGTGTACTGCGACAAAAAAAAAATTCAAAATAAATTATTAATATTTTTTGACTTTTTTTTTTTTGTTTTTTTTTCTGAAACGTTACACTGCGGCGCGTCACCCGTACATTCAGGCTGAGACGCCGCTCTTGTGCGGTAGTTATGCCGCGCTTGTAATAAGAACATAATGAAGTTATAAATAAAAATATTCAAAAAAATATTCATATCTGAACTATAATTAACGATGTAATAACAAAATGAAACGAAATTAGTACAATGAAACGTATTAGTAGATTCAAATTAATAGTTGTTGCCTACTTTCACAATTAAAATTATCGACTTATTTATTTTTTTTTTTTAACATTAAATTTTAATTGTTATTTAAGCAACAACATAACATCAATGTATTAGAAAGGGAAAAGAAAAAAGCAAAATAGTGTTTACATAATTTATTTGTTAACCCTTTTAGGACCGGTGGTCTTTAGCTCACAGTCTATCAAAGCCTGAGAGCTAATGTGCCCGCCCGTTCTGTATGTATGTACGTACGTACGTACGTATGTATGCATGTACGTAACGCGATAACTCTTGATAGAAACATCCGATTTGCTTCAAAAAAATTTTCTACGTTCATTGTGATAAGGCGCTTCCCTGATTAGTTTTGGGAGTTCATTGGTTAAGGATAAAGGGGGAAAAACGGGGTTAGTCCAACCCCTTAATTCAGATAAATGGGTTTTTCATGCAGAATCATTCGATTTGCTCCGAATTTGATATACCGGTTTATTATGTTAAGGAACTTCCCTGATTAGTTTTGGGGGTTCATTGGTTAAGGATAAAGGGGGAAAAGAGGGGTTAGTCCACCCCTTTAATTCAGATAAATGGGTTTTTCATGCAGAATGATTCGATTTGCTCCGAATTTGGTATACCGGTTTATTATGTTAAGGAACTTCCCTGATTAATTTTGGAGGTTCATTGGTTAAGGATACAGGGGGAAAAGGGGTATTAGTCCACCCCCTTATTTCAGATAAATGGGTTGTTCATGCAGAATCATTCCATTTGCACCGAATTTGGTATACCGGTTTATTATGTTAAGGAACTTCCCTGATTTGTTTTGAGAGTTCATTGGTTAAGGATAAAGGGGGAAAAACGGGGTTAGTCCACCCCCTCTTAATTCAGATAAATGGAAATTTCATGCAGAATTATTCGCTTTGCTCCAAATTTGGTATACCGGTTTATTATGTTAAGGAACTTCCCTGATTAGTTTTGAGGGTTCATTGGTTAAGGATAAAGGGGGGGGGGAGGGGGTTTAGTCCACCCCTTTACTTCAGATAAATGGGTTTTTCATGCAGAATGATTCGATTTGCTCCGAAGTTGGTATACCGGTTTATTATGTTAAGGAAATTCCCTGATTAGTTTTGGGGGATCATTGGTTAAGGATAAAATGGGAAGGGGGGATAGTCCACCCCCCCTTAATTTATATAAACGGGTTTTTCATGCAGAATTATTCGCTTTGCTACAAATTTGGTATACCGGTTTATTTTGTTAAGGAGCTTCGCTGATTCGTTTTGGGGATTCATTGGTTAAGGATAAACAGGGGGCTAGTCCACCCCCTTAATTTAGATAAATGGGTTTTTTTGCAGGATTATTCGATTTGCTCCAAATTTGTTATACCGGTTTATTATGATAAGGAGCTTCCCTGATTAGATTTGGAGGTTCACTGGTTAAGTATTAAGGGGGAAACGGGGGCTAATTCCCCTTCACTTATTTTTTGAGGGGCATTATTCTTTAAAATAAGAGTATGATATACAATTAGTATAAATAGCCTGTGAGCTCAATGCCATCAGTTTAGCGGGGCACTTTTCTTTTTTATTACACTAATTTTATTCGGCTGGTACCACTTTTTTTAAAACAAGTTACCTTTAATCATGAAAATGCTGTAATTAAACAATGCAAATATTACTTTTCTTTTTTTCTGGTGCAAGAAACAAATTTTGTAAGCTCTTTATGAAGGTACTTATGTGCACCTATGGTCCCGAATGCGTTAAGAGACCTGTTTCTTTTAATACAATCTACAGAAAAAGTGTCGAAAAAGTACAGTCTTTATGTAACTACATTTTAACACATGATGTAACGAAGCCAATTTCTCTTCCCTTTTTTTTTGGAGTAGTTTGCAAAGAACGTCTGCGTTACGCGTAATCTAATTTTTCATTATTATCATCTTGACTAGCATCTTTCTTGCCCTTCTTACTTTTTATTTTCCCCTTTCTCTCCTTTGGTTTTAGTAAACTTGACAACATGCCTAACATGGTTAGTCTGTGCCAATAGAAAAGGAAAAGTTAATAACATTTAAACATCCCGTATAAAAGAAACTGCGGCATGTATACTGGAATAGCAGTGCGGCATGTATCCCATTTTGCATGGTGCAGACGTCGGCCATCACAGTTATCTGCTTTCACTAAGTGGAATGACGTAACCATACACACAGTACTCTATACAAACGTTACACTTAGTTTTGACTTCGAAATCACGCATGCATTTAATAAATAATGTATGAAAAGCATTTAAACATAACGTGTTTAAGAGTTTGGACAGTAAAATCATGCACTTACGTCAAATTAAGGATTTTTCTTCTACAAATAAAGATCGAAATGGGATTCACGCTATACACTGGTTAAAATAATCTCATTTCACACCTATACTGTGCTTTTGACGACCATCTATCGATAATTACAAGAAACACAAGGGTTGCGGCATCTATGCCGTATGCGGCAAATCTCCCGGAGTTACCCTATGCAATTCACAGAAAAATCTCTAAAAAAATAACTATTCAAAGGATTAAAAAATCGATACACAGATTTGTTTTAATAGTCTTTTAAGTGATTAACATGTGATATTGAGGGTATATCACGAAAATTAAGACGCACGGAGAATTTTTATTTTATTTTTATTTATTCGGTTTATCAAAAAGTTCTAGGAAATTTTTAATCTGATAGTTACCAGAATTTGTATCGTATGTAGGAGTACCAATGGTATATCTATAGGAGTTCATGAATTTCGGCTCCAAAATGTCTATTAGAAACATGATTTTCGTGTATTGATCCGGCATTATTAGAAAAAAGGTCTAACGATTCTGAAAGCCGTTGATTAGTTTGCACAGTTGGACGACGTCGAAATTCTTCCACACTCCGCCTACAGTCCAGACTTGGCTCCATCCGATGATGGTCTCTTTCGATCAATGCAACACTTTTTCAAGGGCCGTAGATTTGAATACCTTAATGAGGTTGATGAAGCAAATCAAGATTTTTTCGATTCCAAGGAGCCACCATGGTACTTCCAACAAAATCCGGAATCTGGCAGAACGATGGCAGAAAGTCGTGGGCAATGATGGTCTCTACTTTGAAGAAATGTCCTTGTTGTTTTTGTTGTTAATTTTCGCATAACAAAGCAATTTTCACAAATTTCCCAGAACATTTTGCTCAACCTAGTATTTATTTATTTTAGTCTTAAAATTCTAATAAGATTTGAAATTTCTTTTAACTTGTTCATTATACGTGTGGTGAAATGTTTATTCGCATAAAATTTCATATATTTATGATGAAAATTAAGAAAAAATATAATGTCTACGTCCCCTTAAACATTTTTTACTGCTGTTATGTTTTGTTTTGTTTTTCCCTGTGAAAAAATTTAAAAAATTAAAAATATTTGCAATAAAGGATGCAAAACAAAAATCATAATTTGGCTGAATAAAACAACGTTTGGAATGCGAGGGGGTATCAGTATGTTTTTGCACTCACATAGAAATAATTAAGTAAAATTCATGAAATTGCTACATTATCTCTCTTATACTCTTATGTACTCTTCAGTACTCTTATGTATGTCCTTTTCTATATAGTCACCGTACGCAGAAACACATTTTTGCAAACGGTACTTCAAAAACAGGAGGGAGGATGTATTAAAGGAGGCGCAATAGTAGATCCAAAGGGGACTATTTTCTAAATTATACCGACCCCCACATGTGACATATTGTTGGAAAGGCCTGTGAACACTTATTCATGTTATGCACAGCCCGAGCTCTTCCCCCAATTTGCCCTCCGGGGCACTTTTCTAAATTTTGCGGACACCATTTATGCCACAGAGGAAACTTTGGAGGTGGGGGGGGGGGTGTCTCGGTGGGTGCATAACATGAATAAGTGGTCACAGGCCTTTCCAAGAATATGTCACATGTGGGAATCTGCGAAAGTTAGAAAAATGGCCTCCTTTGGGTCTACTATTGCGCCTTCTGGAATACATCCTCCACCTCTTTTTGAAATACCGTTTGCAGAATGTGTTACTGTGCACAGTGACTATATAGAAAAATACTAATACGATGTTTAATGACTTATTTCTATGTGAGGGCAAAAACTTATTGATACCCCCTCGTATTATTAATCCAATATTCATGTTAAAGCTATCTCAACGTTGATTTATTAGTATATATTTTAATTTCATTTATTTTGTACACTGTACTGAAAAAGCACTAAAAGGATAAGCTCTGATTTAGTTAGCTTTTAACAAAACATTTTATAGCAATTTCTTTATTTAGTATTCATTGGACAATTTTTACAAATGAATATCTGAAGCAATGACAAATCAAACATGCAAAAAAATATTTATGATAAAGGATTTTTTTTTTTTTTGGCAATTTTTTCATAGATATTTTTTTTTCTTTTTAAACTACATGTTTCGACAAAAGGCCAATAAAAAGAACGAAGCAGCGAATTATTTATCAAGAAAGTATTTTGATTTTAAAATTCCTTTTAATGCTCAAAACATGCTTACAAAGAATATCTTGAATGTTAAAATCGAATTTATTTATAAAATTTGAAGTAAAGTTTCAAACGTAGGAAATAAAATTGATAAAATAATGTGATATTAAAGCTTCTATGATATATATATTTTTATTTTTTCTTAAAACCTGGAATACAAAATATCAAATAAAAAAAAAAATACAGTCCATATTTTAAAAAGTTGAGTTTTTATATTTTTGCAATGCTTAGAATGTGAACAATGGAATTTAGGATTCTTTTTTGGTAAGATTTGAGTCTCAATCATAAACATAAATCAATTTAAACCATTTAAACAAAAGTAACAAAAAAAAAACGGAAAGCTAAAGATTACATTGTGTGAAGATGCCGTAGTTTTTGTCTTAATTGTTTTAAAAATTCCCTGTTGTTTTTATTTGTTAATCATTTATTTATTATTAAAGTTTGCACTCTTATGTATGATTTAAAACATATTTCATTTCACAGACATTGTAGAAAACATCGAAAATTTTGTTTTTGTAAACACTTACATTTCGGCATCTTACCCCAAGGTATGGGTAAGATACCTTTCGGAGTTTCCATGTAAAAAATAATTTTTTTGAAGCACTATAAAACATAATGGGACGATTAAAAGTAACTTTAATATTTTAGACATACTAAAGTTGCTAATTACTTAATATTAGAAAATTACAAAAATATAAATATAACAAACGTCGGCAATTTAATAAAAGAACAAACTAATATTTAACAAAAGAGTATGTTCTACTTGACATTTTAAAGAATTATGGCTGTTATCTATGCCTATTTTTAAACATTCTAACAAATTGAAATACGGTAAAGACACTTTGTTAAAGTGCTTTAGAGCCCCGATTTCTTCTTGATGTTTTTCATATGTCCCTTTGTCTTTGTTTTTGTTTTTTATTCAGCAATATCTCAGATCTGCAACAAACTGCACCTCTGTTTAGGAAATTTGAGCAACTTTTATATAACTAACAGTTTCACTGAATGCACTTGATCTATTCACATTTTTCCGAGGTTTTATTGCACACTGCTAAACAATTTGAACACTCATTCTCATTCCCTTTTTAAAAAATCCTCATCTTCTGAATCTTGGTAGGGAATTTAATGATCATCCACACTGTAAAAAAAAACGACATTTTTACAGTACAAAGTACTGTTCATCTCGAGCACAAACTCGATCACAGTGAATGTGCTGTATCCTTCTTTGTTTTCCTGACTATATTAACATGGAAAATACAGTAGTTGTGTAAAATTAACAGCACAATGTGCTGGCAATTTGGACGCCAGCAGTTCGTGCTGTAAAAAATGCGTCCAAATTGCCAGCACACTGTGCTGTTAATTTTACGCAACTACTGTATTTTCCATGTTAATATAGTCAGAAAACCAAAGAAAGATACAGCGCATTCACTGTGATCGAGTTTGTTCTGGCAAATCTACAGTGTTTTTTTTACAGTGCATATCATCGTGTGTTGAAGATTCTCTCTTTCTAACCTTGGACTTCTTCATATCTAATTCCTTTTTTAGAAAGGCTTGAGACATCTGGAATTTCGTAGTTGATATTGTCACATCGATTTACTTTGGCTTTTATAGGCCTTTAAAAATATTTTTATGTGAATATTAAGATGTGAAAGAAAACTTTGGTGAAGATTATGTCATATTTAAAACAATAGATTTAGAATGACCAATTTAAAATAAATTTCTGATAGCGTCTTTTTGTTTACTTAGCCATTTTTTTAGCAATTGTTTACTTAGCCATTTTATACAAACTAATTTTAAACTGTTGAGTTGATCTTTTTTAATCAATCACGAAAATTGCCGTTAGCTGTCTCGACAGAAATTGATTCGGCCTTAAATTACCACACTCAAAGGGAAAAGAGTGGAAACCTGATTATAGGGGATCGTCACTGGTCGTTTAATTACGATTTAATCTTCCGTAATTTTTTTAAGCAGATAAATTTAGCATGTGTTTAGAGACTGCGGTTTCTAAATGGAGGTTAACGAGGTAGCTCGTAGGGAGCAGAAACCCCTAGTTATCCAAAACTATATTATATACTAACAATATTTACATTTATTAAAATTATTTATAACTACATTTAAAATAAAATTTTTAACAGTGATTAAAATTAATAATTATGTCACAATGGCCAATACAGTTTATGTATAAGGCAGAATACATATAAAAACCTTTCAAATTATGCTCACCTTAGATTTTAATATTTGCTTATGTCATTTTAAGGGGACGGTGGACATTGAAAATTAATTTTCCTACTTTTCATCATAGAGGTATGATATTTTGTGGAAATACATATTTCACCATAAGTATATAGAGCACCTTAAAAGAAATTTCCAATCTTTTTATAATTGCAAGATTTTTTTTAATTAAAATTTTATACTGAAATTTTAAAATGTTCCATGCATCATAATTTTTTAGATATTTCCTTGATTTTGCATTTTAATCACTTAAATCACTTAAAACACCTAACTTTGCATTTTAATCACTATTACGAGCAAATCTGTGTATCGATATTTTAATACCTTGAATAGTTATTTTTTTAGAGATTTTTTCTGAATTAGATATCGATTTTCTTCAAAATTTGACATTTTAATAAGTTAAAAATCAAATTTAACCATCTTAATGAAGTTGAATTTTAAAAGGCATGCACAGTTTCTTTTTCAGCAATACCAGGATTCGTCCTTATTAATTTCATCAATTTTGATAAAAAATTATGACGCATGGAGCATTTCAAAAATATAAAAATCTTGAAAAATCAGTTTTGAGAGAAATATATTTAAATGTTAATAAAATGCCGAAAAATTGTTTGTGTACAAAGTTAAACGCTTTTAACTTTGGAAAAATAATCGCACTTGCATGCGTTTTGTTTTCTTTTTACAATGGTTCAGACGAAATTGGAAAATAATCATATGCACAAAAATAATTTACGATTTTTGGGTCGATTGCTACTAAAATAAACGTCCACGGTCGCCTTAAATATTTAGAAAATTTATGGTTTTAATCAATGATATTTTTTTATTCTTTTGATAATAATCACTGATTTAAATTATCTGATTAATGCCGTTGACAAATTGGTTAACAGGCAAGAGTAATTTAAACAATGAAGAAGTAACCAGACATTTGACCACAACGGAAAATAACAGGCGTCTTACACCTCCCCGCCCTTGAAAACAACGGGCGTCTTACACATCCCCTCCCTTGAAAACAACGGTCGTCTTACTACGAAAAATTTTCGTCGACTCGCCCCAAAGTATCGGGCAAGACGCCGGTCACTCCGCTGACGTGAAGAAGCGGTAACCGGCAACCATTTATGCTGTGAGGAAAGGCCAGGTGCCATTACTATGTAAAAACATCAGATTTATCGCTCTGGTATTTAAACTAAGACTCATATAGGTAAATAAAGAAGTCACGTAAAAGATTTTTTTACACTTACCACAAGTGTTAAGACGAAGTAGCAATATAAAAGCACCACTTAATTTTGTTTTAAACAAAATTGTCAATAAAATGTATCTGTTGCTTGTGAATTACTGCTAAAATAGCAGAAATTACAAGCAAGTGATTATCTTGATTGCTGCTATGCCAGCAACGTATTCAAGCAACACAAGATGGAATACGTATGCTGGCCAAGCAGAAAAGTGTTCCAATACACACCATGACTTGCTGTTAATTATGGTGGAACCAGCAAATGTGTTATGGTAGTTTATGCGAGTTTACTTTGCTGGGATACAGCATTTAATGCTTGTGTAGCAAACAAATACCAGCATGAATTTCGACCAGGGTAAAGCCCTCGGAAATTGAAGAAAATACTTATTTTGGATTGAAACGGCTCGAAAAACCTCTCTATCTTGTCTCTGAGATGGATTTCTTGGTTGATCGGAACCCTATTTTGCAATAGCATTGTCACTTTTGATAAAATTTCGCAAATTTCAGACCTTCTACACTTCCTCTGTTTAACAATATCAGAAACGTTCAATATTTTGAGCCTTTAAGCGCTAAATTTTGGCTATATCAGCTGCTGGGAATTGAACATTGCAAGACATTTTCCAATTATTCGAGAATTGAAGAACGAGTAGGGATTTTATATTTCAAAGTTACATTATATGTACAGAACGAAAAATATGCAATTTTTTTTTTTATATATGGTAGTAATAAAGGCGATTCTTTTCATTTTCCATATATTTTTGAGACAGGTTATTTTGTATTTTATTTTTTTACAAACAACCAGTGCAATAAGTCTTATATTTCTTTATTGTAATAAACTTATAGTGTGATTCCATATGCTAATTTTTTTGTGCTTATTGCTTCTTTTTTGAGCTGTTATTCTAAAAAATCGCCTGTCCACATACTTTTGAGACGCACTGTACATTCCTTATTTTGTTATATTTTAAGCTTTATTTTTGAACTCAATAACTTAATTTTTTAATTGATAAAATGATGAATACGCGGCATTTGGAATAATACAATTCTTTTACGCTTAGAACTGTCCTTAGAATCCAATAAAATAGCTTCATTTCTTTTAAATAATGTTTAATAGAGACAAATAGAAATAAAAACTTGGATTTAATAAATTTTTAATTAAACATTTTTTACGCAATTTTTACGCGCCCTTTACGCACCCGCAAGCAATTTGCTTTTTGGTAATAGATGCACAAAATTTGAAGCCAATCTCAAGTCAACTGTGCATAAAAAATGTTAATAATAAAGAAAGTAAGTATCGAGAAAAGACAATAAATTTTCCTTTTGAAAATGAAAAAAATCTTCCTTCAAAAGACATCAGCATTTCTGGAGAAACGCCAGCAAAAAAAGAGAACACTACAGCAAAATATTTATAAAGAAAGCATTTTGTTTAAATCTTTGTAAGCTTAAAATACGTTTAAAGAAAGTGTCTGGTATTCTAAGATTGAATTAATATATATAAGACATCCAGTTAACTTTTAGATGAAGAGTAAATATTGAATAAATTGAGATGCTACGAATACATCATCATTAAGATACACAATGTTGTTAATAATTTATTAAAAACCATTAATAAAAAATGATATCAATGAAAACAACAATGTAGATTATTATTTAAATATAATTAAAATGAGTTTTCACAAATACTTAAAATTTACACCCAGGGCTTATAAGAAAGATACAGTTTACTGCTTAATATAAAATTTATAAAAGTTTTATAACAAAAGTACCAAAACTACTAAAAAAATATATTATTCTATGGTACGAAATTTGAGCAATATTTCAATAGAAGCTTTTACTTAAATCTCTTTAAATAGAAAAAAGTATTAAGTATCATTTTTAAAAACACAGTAATAATAAATAAATATATAAATTAAAAACTTGAGATCTTGTCAAATTCATTAAAAAAATAAAATTGTCAATTGCCTTTTTTTTAAACGCACGCACACTCATAAACGTTTGTGCAAACGTTTGTGTGTGTGACAAAACATGCGACATTTTACTATCGCCTTTTGGGACATTCCGGCCACACCAGTGCATCTCGAAATAAAACGTAATAGAGGAATCAAGGCCAACCATCCGTTATCATGAAATATCGGATTGCAGTCAGGGTGGCGAGTAAGACAGAGTTCATAAACATTGAGGTATTTCCTATCACTTAATGAATAGAGTCATTGTAACTTTAAACTGGTATATTTGACAAAAACATATCGAACATTCCCAGTAGCTTGTTCATCAACTCTCAATAATCGATCATTCACCTCATAAAACTTAAGATGTTACAAGATTAGGATCTACAAATTTGAATCATTCACTCCAAGCGACGCAGATTATTTAAACAACCGGAAAACGTAAATTCTCTCGCTCCTCGCCGATGTAACGATATATGTACTCCAAGCAACAGGGCGCGGAAGGATACAGAAAAGTGGAGATCCAACGCCATCAGAGAGATAGGGATGGAATGGACCGAAAACAGGTTACGATGAGATGAGATGTAGATAATGAACTTTTTATACGGCGTCAGAATTAAAGCGCCATTAAATGCTGGCGGGCGCATGGAATTGTGGGTAAAGAACTTCATCGAACAATTGCTATTAAAAAAATTCGAAAGAAAAAGAATTTAGTTTTAGAAGAAAATGAAAAAGTAATTTAATGGGTTTTATAAGAGTAGACGAATGGATTAAGGTTTTTAGAATAATAAAAGAATACGCAAATTTAAATGCATGAAATAAAAGACAAAGATATTAAGATATTATTAAAGATAGGTAAAAAAGGAAAATATTAAGAATTTGGTATAGTTTTACTAAGAAAAAAGTGCAAATATTTTTATTATTACACACACACACACACACATATATATATATATATAACCATTAAATAAACATTACCGACCACCAACAAAAACTGTGAAATTGTGAATAAAATGACATTAACAAATACAGTTCCCCCCAACACACTTAACATAGATACCAAAAACATAGTAAAAAACAGCAGAAATAGAATAACAGAAATGAAAATATCTATATACCAGATGTTATGTATAAAGTATAGTCCCTTGTACTAACTTACGTGTATTATAATGGAAGAAAAAAAAGAAAAATGTGGGTACCGATAAAAACAATTGAAAAGCATATATATTGAATTAATTTATCAGGGGTACAGAATTCAAATATATAAACAAAGCAGTAAGTAAGTTTTCTGTAGAGAAAAAAACTAAAAGCTGTTTTTTTTTAACTGTACCCAAACGATCACATGACCAAAAGAATAAAAGCAAAATAAAAACAGAATAATATTAAATGCCAAGAATTTGAAAAATCAATATAACCGATTAAATAATTTATATTATCTTGTATAAATGAAATATATTACTCGGTTTACAATCTATAACCCCATTTTTATTTAATCCAAATACACAGCAGCACATGTTGCACATTACCGCTATAACTTTAAGGTTATTTTTGCAGTTAAGTTTAAACAGATATTATACCTAATTATTGTAGTTTTGAATCTAATGACCAGTGAAGCATTTTTGAAGAACACTTTTAATAAAGTAAAATATCGAAATAGAACAAGGAATTTTCCCTTTCAAATTCTAAAAATGTCCAAACGGCATCACTAGTTTGGAGGAATGCTACAAGAAAAAAGAAACACTATTGCGAATTATTTATCAATAAAGGTTTCATTTTGAAACATACCCCTTACATTCAAGGATAATATCTCGACATTAAAATTCAATTTTTAAATAAAGATTAAAGTTAGCATTCAAAGAACGAAAACGAGCTTTAATAGAATAATTTCCTTCAATATATTCTATAATGTAATTTCAAATATATTTAATATTTTTATAAACCTAATAATAGAGAAATTTATCGAATAAGAAAATATAGTTTATATTTGAAAAGATTTATTCACGTACTTTTTCTAATATTTACGATTTTTCACTAAAATGTTCGATTTTTTTTCTGTTTGGGGCTGTTAAAGATAAAATACGTAGCATATGTGTAAAAAATTAAACCAAAGTATAAAAATATACTGTTACCCAAAGATACACTATCTAAAAATATTCCACCTTTTATTTTTAGTTCATTGCCACCGACATACTCATGTTAAAAACAATAGTAAAGTATTATATCAAAGAAAATTAAAAAAAAAAAATAGTACTTTAAAATATTCAAACAGTATACGTATTTGAAAATTATTAATAAGTAAAGAATTAATAATTCGAAAATATTAAAATTTAGATTAATTTATAGGCTAGTATAAAATATTATTTTCTTTATAACAGTTGAAATACATTTAACTAAAATTATATCTTGAGAAAGATTATAACATTAGTTGATTTTTTAAAAAAAGTTTTTTTGCTTAGAAAAACATCATACATTTTTTTTATTTCTTTGATATTTTATGAAAAGAATTGTTTTAATATCATTTCGTGTATTTATGTTTTAACTATAACAAACAGTCGAAGTAACTAATATGACTACAACTCATACATGATTTAATTCATTAGCACATTCAAGAAAAAAAAAAAACTTCTAATTATTCAATATATTGAAACGTTATTTAATTACAAATTCGTATTTAGGCAATGTATTTTTATTTTATTCCTGTTGTTGTTGTTTTTGTTCATTACTTTTTTTCTTGTTTCATGTTCACTGCTAACACAGTGTACTTAAAACATTTGAATATCAGGCATTCTCACACAATTTTGACTTTTAAGTCCCGGAATAATAATTTGCATTTTAGTATATATTCTTAGGGGGGGAGGGGGGGGGGTATTTCTTATATTGGAAAACACGTCATTGCATGACTGTATAGCAATATTAAATAGATAAATAAGTTTTGCACGATGTTGGGGGGTCCAAATATACCACGAAATTCCTTATTGTACCGTGTCCCTGAAGCGGATTTTTAAGTTTGGAGCTATCTGTATAAAATTGTTCCAATAAAAGTAATTCAATGTCATCGTTTTCGAAACTCGGGCTATAGTTTTATATAAATATGCAGCAAAAAGTTAATCTGAACGCATTTTGACAGTTGGTATTATTTTTTTAATTCTGTCCCTGGATTTTACATTCCTTACCTTTCCTTTTGCTAAAATTACACAAAAAATCACTTCAAATACAGCCACAGAATTTTTTTCAACTTTATTCTCATGCTGAGGTATGCTAGAGAATGAATTGCTAAAATTCTTTGACAGGAAATTTACTGTAGAATTTAAATCAACATTTAAATATCAATTTAAAGCATTATTGCTTCATTGGTAGGCTTATCGTCTTCAAGGTTCCTGCACTTTTTGAGATAAACAATTAAAAAAAAAATAATCCATTGTAAATTACTGTTGTTAAAAATCAATGAAAATTGTGGCTATCACTTAGTCTTAACATTATTTGCCCCAAAATAGGTGGTAATTTGCCTAACTGTCCCATCCTTAACTCGCTTTTTTCCCTTACCGCCCCTTCCTTAAAATCCTTTTAAGACAGTGTTATACCAAAATTTTGTACTAAAAATAGTACATTGTTATTATTTCTTATTTAAATGGTCTATGGGTACTATGCAAATTCATTGTAAGTAAAAATTTAGAAGAAAATAAAAAGTTAGAGAAGTAAAATATGAAGGGGACGGTAAGGAAAATTAAACACGCAAGTTTAACTTAAACCTTAGTTAAATTAAAAAAAAAAAAATCGTCTTTGCTGATCATTTTCAATCATTAAGACATTCGTCTATGAGTTTAAAATGTTATTTTATTAAGTTTAATTTCAGCAGATTCTTATTCCTGAAAGTTAATATTTCTTGATATACAACATCATATACAACATGTTCATGATTCTCAGTGATCTATTGTATCATTCATCAAACTTTATCAGTGTTCAAATATATTTTTTAATCAATAATAAAATAACAAATTTTGTTTTTAAGAAATATTTTTACAAATACCAAGAAGATCATTTTATAAGTTGAAATCCTTCCGTATTTAAAATAAACCGGTCAAGTGCGTGGATTACTGGCGTACAGAGTGTTCCGTACAATAAATATATGAATAAGTAACTGGGAATTATATTTCGAAAATATATCATTAAAATATGTTATCTAGTATGCAGCTCGTGTTTTTATGTAGGTCAAAATCGTCCAAGGCTTTGAGGATTAATATCTCTGTTAATTACTGGCAATTGTTTTCCAAAATCATTATCATCAAACCTTTTATACTTCTGCAATGATAGGTACCCCCAATGCTGCTTAACTGTTTTGCTGAACATCCGCAAATCGACATTTGTGTGTAATGGAAAAATGCGATTTTCTCAAACGCTATGTGACCTTGGGTAATGCTTACAGTTTTTTTACAAGGTTTAAATTAACTTCTACTACACCTAATTTTTTCATAATTTTAGTTTCCGTAGATTCAGAAATAGAGGAGGGGGGCGCATATTTTTGCATTACATTTTTGACGATATCTCTGAAAATATAATACTAAAATTAAAAGAAATGCATTTTTGAGTTTGGCTTTGCTGAAGTTTTCACACGATATACGAAGATTTTTTTTTCAAGTAACTTATTTAGCACCTCTAGATTCATCATAAATATATTTGTAAATGGTTTATAATCTATATATATGTGGATCAATAGCCTCTATTACTTCAGCCAATTTTAACTTTCCACGTTCCATAGTTTACGAGTAACATGGATGTGACAGACGGGTAGACAGACATAGGAGTGATTTTATAATGGTTTAGTTTTACTTTTTAAGTACGGAACCTTAAAAATAGTACCTAGTCAGCAGAACGTTGCGATACACATAGAAAATACTTTTTCTTTAGTTGTTTTCCTTGAGAAACTCTTATCCAAAGCAAATTAACGCACTTAATATCATAATTATAACTCTCATACAGTAAAATCAATAAAGTAAAGTCCCTTAAAGGGACCTTCTACATTAGGAGACCAAAAAAAAAAGAACTTGTTATGATTTTTTTGTAAGAAAACTGCATGATGGATCTTTTTGAAATTTTAACAGTTTATTTTGCATACCTTAAGGTATACACAGGAATTTTTTAATTAGATTTTGCAGCTTCTACTCTAACTTTTAAACAAATATGTTCAACTGCTTTGAAAATTATTCATCTGAACGGTGAACATGATAGCGCCTTGTAGAATGATCTGAAACACAAAAATATTTTATTTTTTCGTAAACTTCGTGAGTATAGCTTCTGGTTAAATTAAAGGAACCCATAAATTTATTTTTAAAACGTCATGTAATGGCTGATTTAAAAAAAAAATGTTTAAAAAATCGTTCTTATTTGTTAATAACTTTTATTTTTTAATAATTTTAGTAAAAGCTTTAATTCATATCGAAGAAATTAAATAAGTTTTAATTAAAAAAATAGATGATCCATTGAGTAGTTTGTTTTTAAATCTTGCCCACCGTGTCAAAAAATGTGAGTGAACATAATTGTTTATATCTTAGAGTAGAAGCAACAAAATCTAATAAATCTAATAAAGAAATTCTTATGTATATCTTAAGGGGTCTCAGGAGTCTTACTTTTTACATGGCGGTGCAATTTAGCAACATGTCAGATTTAATTTTTTTAACGGTCTCTATAAAACATAAATGCATAATATTTTTAAAATAGACAACATAATATCTCTTCTATTTAAAATATTTTTTTTGTATTCTATATTGAAATTTTATTTTGTTTTTGTTATATTTAATTTTGATTTAAAAAATTTAAATTGTTTCTTAAATTTTATGCTTGCGCGCAACATTTTTCACAAACTAATAAAGCAATTTGCATGAAACTTGGTAAATATCTTCATTTTAAGGTAAAGAATAAATTATACTTCAAATTTAGTATTATAATTGCATTGATTATTTTGAATTGGCAATTTTTCAATAAAATAATAAAAAATTTCAAAATTTTAATATTTAAATTTAAATTTCAAATAAAATAAATTAAAAAATTGCATACAAATTAAGTATACGTTCATGATACATTAGTTTTACATCATTATCAATATTTTAAGGGCTCTTGAACCAATGTTTTTGCTACAGTCTTGCGCGCAACGCATGCACGTCAAAAAACAACTTATAATTTTTAATCGAAATTAAACATAAAAAAATAAATCAAAATTTCAATATAGAATGTAAAAAAAAATATTTTAAATAGAAAAGATATCAGGTTGTCCATACTAAAATTTTTATGCATGTATGTTTCATAGAGACTGAGAAAAAAATTAAATGTGACATGTAGCTAAATTGCACCGCCAGGTAAAAGGTAAGACTCTTGAGACCCCTTAAGATATGTACAATAAACTGTTAAAATTTCAAAAAGATCCATCATGCAGTTTTCTTCAAAAAAAAAAATCGAAAAAAGTGCTTTTTTTGTCTCCTAATTTAGAAGGTCCCCTTAACCCTTACCGACGCGGAGTAATTCTGATTATAAACTGATGAAATAATGGACTGACACCGCAATTTATAAACGAATTTATTAGAAAATAAGAAATTGCTTATTTTCGTGTACATTATAATAAGAAAATTTTAGTTAACTATTCTTGGTGCCGTTTGTCGGTTTTGGAATTAAAATTAGGTTTCCGTTTTTAAGGACACCCCGCCGGAAAGAGTTAACCACTTGAGAGCAAGCAAAAATGTCTCTAAATATTGAATTCTCACAGGAATCATCGAAAAAATTTAATTTTTAAATAAAGAAAAGCACTTTTTCAACGATTTTCCCCCAAAGTTAAAAATATAAAATTTAGTTAAAATTTTCTGGTGAGAATCTTGTTTAAATTAGGTGGGATATATTTTATCCCACCGCCCCTCAAGGGGTTAAGACGAGACCTTGCGATGAAGGCGTTATCCATACCCATGGTTCAGAAGCACATCTATAAAAACTCCAACAAGAATTTAGAGGACATAACTTTATTTTAGACTTTTAAAAGGAGCCGTGAAATCCTACAGGAATAGGGGAGAAGTAGTCAGTCGCCCGGAGGCATGCCCCGAAGGGCGCCAAAAGTGAAGGTCTGCTCTCAATACCATCTGGAGCAAAAAATGACCTAAGACTTCGTTACAATCATCCACACATTGGCGAGTACAAGATAAGCACATATCAGATATCGGCGTTAAATACGAATTGGGTAGACCAAGCACTCGTAAAAAGAGGAAGATTCACTTTGATTTACGTTACACGCCATGTCGGGCTTATAGGGTTGTAAGATAACAAATTCTTGTGGCTTTTGCAAGATAACTGAGAAATAGCTTTACACATGGTTTTACATGTACGTTAGACCATTTATCGACAAAGGCCTGCCTTAGTCAGCAGGACATCTCGGAGATATCTGACAAAATAAAAAGTGAGAATTGATAGCAATGCAAGCAAAAAATATGAGAGAAATTAGGGCGCAGTTCTGTGTTAACCAGAAAATAAGCATTACTTATTGTCGGCTGGGATACAAAGGGAATTCATTTCTATTTTTTTTTTCTTTTTTATTAACGAAAACGACTGTCGTTTAAGATTTTGTTTCTGCACTTACGTCTGTCTGAAAATGAAACGAAAAAGGAGAAAGTAAGAAAGGAAAGGCGCACATAGTTTAATTGATTAATTTAACTTAAAGTGACGGTGGGGTGGGGGGAGGTGAATAACTATAATGGTATGATATTAAGTGTAAATTAAATTGAATCTTTTTTTTTTTTTTTTGAGAGGGGGACATGAAGCACACGAAATATAAAGAATTACAGTTAAGTATAGATTTCCTGAGGGGGGGGGGGGAGATTTTAAACGGATTATAGCAGGGAAACTGTTATACTTGATTTCTGAATATTAACTATTTTCCTTAGACGAACAGCTGGTATAACATAATTATCACATACTGTACTAGTTCTAATATTTTTATCTTTCTCTGATTTTTTTTTAAGTTCTTGTACACTTTTCCCGCTTCTACAATGATTCACACTTGTTCGATGAACTGTTATTGCAGATATACGATTTTCCAGAAAATAACACAAAACAGACCGTTTTCTACACTCATAAATCATGTAATCCGCCCGTTTCATCAAAATATAATATATATATATATATATATATATATATATATATTGGGAGATATATTACACTTTATATAACTTCTTCAATTCTTTGCTTTGAAAAAATTCCTTTATCGGGTTGAAAGCCGAATGGCGTATGTTTGTCGGAGTATAAATTAGAATTTTGCAACTGTTGTAGAACCTCTCAAACAGTTAAAATTATATATCTATGCAATCATGAACCCTATTTCATGCAAAATTTAGTTTTGTGTTCCATCACAGAATGTTAGCCCTTTTAACTATGCGTAGAAGGTGCATTAAGTACTAACATATTTCATTTCATGTAACTCATACTATTTGCGACACTTTTACGTTTCACTTAATTGTTTGGAAATAATTTTCTTTTCTTTCTCCGGTGTTTTTCAGCCGTGCGAAGAGAGGGTTTTTAAAAAGATTTGTCTCAGAGACTGATCTGAACTTATCACCATATCTAATCTACACTAAAGATACGGCTAAACCTTTACTTTTATTTAAACAATTAGAAGCATTTTCAAAAACCCAAAATATACTATAAAGATATGCGTGAAGAAGAACTTATTTTTTACAAATATAAGATATATTAATAAAATTTTAATTGATATTTTACGCATTTAAAAAAAATTATATTTTTCTATTGATTAATGTGTATTTTAAAACTCAGCCAAATATAAAGCATAGTTACATGTTAAATCTACAATAAACCTATTCATATATATATATATATATATATATATATATATATATATATTACGTTGCAAATATTCGCTTCATTTTTTACATTAAATTGGTTTGAACGTTACTAACGAGAAGTTTTTTTCACGTTTCAATAATTAACTGAAATCCTTAAATCTCTTGATGATACAAACAGCGTTTTAGAAATACTTTTCATTAATTTCCAACTGTCAAATTAATTTAATTAGCGTACTTTTATTTATTTTTTATTGTTAAATGAGACGTAAAAACAAAAACAAAAAAAAAAAAAAAAAGCAGAAAAATAACATAATTAGCTAAACTAAATATCTCTAGCTTAACAAATTTAATCAGTAGTAATTTTAAATTGCTACAAAAGGGTTACTTCCATCATTTAAATTTATGTTTGGGAAGAGTGATTAAAAAAAAAAAAATAGAAAATTGTATTTAGATATTTCATAAACACATAGAAAGAAAAAATGTATACATAAATTTATATTTTTTAGTGTCTATTTAAATGATATATATAATTAATTTATATATTTCATGTATTAATTTGATAAGTTTTAGTTATGAAAGAAAACCACATTATATAAAATGATTTTGTATTAACAATTTTTAACGTAATTAGCATTATGACGCATTCGTATCTATAATTTCCTCTTTAGAATTATCGAGACCCCCCCCCCCCCTTCCCCACAGAATTTTGAAAATTAGTAGATTTCGACGCTCTCAGAAATTTTGTTTAATTATAAAGAATAGATAATAATAAAAATCTTTCCACGTAGGAATAAATTGCATGTCATGAAATAACTTTTTCGTTTTAAACATAGTGGCTCAGTGGACAATACTCAGAAAATTATAATCACTAGTATATTTTTTTTCGAGTTTTATTAAGAGTATACATTTTGATAACATTCAACAGATTTAATAAAGTGATTTACTTTTATTATAAAACTTTCCTCCATCTCTTACAATTTGTGAGTTATAAAATAAAGTACAACAGTATTCTGGGGTGTAACATTTATATATTTAAAGTGAATTTGTGAAAACCTGGATATTACATACATTAATTATCATTATATAACCACACAGTTTCGTAATTTAGGACTTTATGTGTTTATGGTCTTCGAAGAAAGATGATTATTTATTACATAAATTCATTTCATTTTATATACTGTTGAACATATAAACTTAGAGAACAATCAAAGTGTAGGAATGTTTAGGTATGTTCAGAGCTCATATTAGGTTCGCATAGTTAAGTCTGAATTTAGATAAATACGTATACTCATCTTTTAGAGTACACGCATTCATTTTATGAACTTCGCTTTTCGAATGTGTTCATTGCGCTATGAGTAGTGAAAATAACATTAAACAAATACGCTTTAAGCCGTAACAGGTATGGTAAAATTTTGGTACACTACAAGTACGGCTTATTTAAAATTTTTCTTAATGTCATAATTGAAATATCTACAATAAAATACAATCTATATATTTTTTTGAATATGTGATTTCAACACAAATTAAATTTATAACATTTATAAAAATATAAATACAGTATAGTGGAATTTTAATCAATATTACAAATTTTTGATCAAAAACCGCTTGAAATGAGCTATGTACTTAATGAATAAAATATATGCTGTTTTGCTTTACTTTCATAGGTTATGCTGTTGCATAAATGTATGATGAATGAATTAATAGGATAACATTAAAGTTTGGGTGAATTAGATAAAAAATGATACAGCTACAATTCAGCGTGAAATTGGTGCTATAAAAAAAGTACTCACATTTGATGCAATACTGCAGCTATTTTTGAAAATCCTTACAACACTCATGACATAATTTCTGGTTTCATTCTAAGCACACAGTTTTTTGACAGCGAATACATAAATATGTTTTTTTCATAGTTTTTTTTTTCATAGTAATTCTGTTTTTTTTTTCATAGTAATTCTGAGAGCACCTATTTTTTGAACCACCAGTCTCTTCTCTGTCGGATTCAGAAATTTCACTCTCAGAGGAATGCGAACTTTCATAACAGAATAGTTTATCACACTCATCTTCATAAAAAAAAAAATCACTCCCCGCTTCATCTAGAAGACTCTGAATCGTTTCTGCATAGCATGCATTAGAAGGATGTAAAATATTTCTCAGTCTGAGTTTCAACGCCATTCTCCGGCCCGGCAAAAATGTTGTACGGTACGGTCTGTGGGACCTCTCTCATAGAAATAAACTTAATAACAGAAAAAAAAAACACTCGCGAAAACTTTTAGCCAATAAGATAGGTTTTTCAATGTCGCAAACGAGGAAGATACCGGAAGAATACAATCAATCGATCAAAAGAAAAAAAAATGGGGTAATAGAATCAAAATCACTGAAGGTCTGTGAGACCACCAATATTTGTTACGGGTTAATACAGTGGTAAAAAGATATACAGGATTTTTCAATATAACTTTTACAAACTTTAGAGGTGGTTTAGCACACCACAACAAACAGTTTTTGTTTGGGAAACCAGTGTTGTAATCTACAAAATTATTCTGTGCTTCACTTCAATCAGTGTCTAGATATTTTGCGATAACTATAACAATAATGAATAATCTTTTCATGATATTTTCAGTAGAATTAACATGTTCCGTGCCAATAAAATACCGAAAAATGGTAAAAGCGTAGAGTAATTTATTCTAAAACGTTCCGTATAAATTAGCGATTTACGTGAATGTATCTGACTGACGTGAATGTTCATTATTAGCGCAATTTTATCACATATTTACAATTTTACGCCATATTGTCTAAGTTAAGATTTGGAAATTTAACCATTCGCATCCAATGAGTGATTCTAGTGCCATTAGACGATCAAGTATTAGTAAAGCTATTGAGGTCACACACAGTGCACCAATCGAATTATTCTGCGTTTTGAGAAATTTTATTAATTGCATTGCATTTTTCAAACAAGCAGTAATTCTGATCTAAATAGATATTTTAATTATTGTTAAAAGAAGACGGAAAATCTAAACTCAGATAGTGTGAAATCACAATGCAATTGAGTAGGTTATTCAATTGAATGAATATAAAAATTATATGCTGCTACAAGTTTCAAATTTGGGCTTTTAGAGAATGAAACTGATAAAAATAAAATTCATGGCAGATTTTAATGGTCATGTAGTTTAAAAATCATAATAAATAAATAAAAATAAATACTGTTATATTTTCGAAAAAATGAGACCATATCAAATAAAAATAACTACTCTACCCACTATTTTTAGTTAAATTTCTGGTAAAAAGAAGCATAATTGGTTGTAAATTATAAAGTTCAAATTCTGTGACTTCATTGAACAGGTTTTGCTGACTATAACCTCTATCGCTTTAAAGAAACAGGAATCACTTATGCAATATAGAAATTTGTCACAATTTCAATAATTAATTTAAAAGAAATTCATTAAAAATTGAAGAATTTTTCTAATGAAACAAAGAATGAAAGAATAACTTTTCTAATGAAAGTTATTTACCGTCAAATCTTGACGGGTACCATCTAGTTATAAAATAGTTTGCTATAGGGTACTCTACCACCTCTTAAAATTTGTAAGCATTATACTGAAACCTCCTTTATTCTATTAAGCATAAGATGTAATTGTTTATATTATTCAACCTTTCAGCCTGTAAAAATGCATTAAATTTTACAAAATGTGATGTTATTAAACATAGGTCAAACAACCAGCAATTCTGATCTAACTATTGTAAAATATCTTAATTATTCTTCAAATGAAGAACAAAAACCCAAACTCCGGTAGAATTAAATCACCCGGCAATTGAAAAAGGTATTCAATTCAATGAATAAGTTGACTTTCAACTATAAAATTCTTTAGCATAGGGAATTCTACCACCTCTTAAAAGACGTTTGCGTTATACTGAAACACCCTTTATTCTATTAAGCATAAGATGTAATTGTTTATATTATTCAACCTTTCAGCCTGTAAAAATGCATTAAATTTTACAAAATGTGATGTTATTAAACATAGGTCAAACAACCAGCAATTCTGATCTAACTATTGTAAAATATCTTAATTATTCTTCAATTAAAGAACAAAAACACAAATTTAGATAGAATTAAATCACCCTGCAATTGACGAAGTTATTGAATTGAATGAATAAATTGAATTTCTATTACAAAATTCTTTGCTATAGGGTACTCTACCACCTCTTAAAAGATGTTTGCGTTATACTGAAACACCCTTTATTCTATTAAGTATAAAATGTAATTGTTTTTAATATTCAACCTTTCAACCTGTAAAAATGCAATACATTTTATGACAAAATGTGATTTTAATAAACATAGCTCAAACAATCAGCAATTCCGATCTAACTATTGCAAAATATCTTAATTATTCTTCAAATAAAGAACAAAAACACAAATTTAGATGGAATTAATCACCATGCAATTGCGGAAGTTATTGAATTGAATGAATAAATTGAATTTCTATTATAAAATTCTTTGCTATAGGTTACTCCACCACCTCTTAAAATTTGTAAGCGTTATACCGAGACGCCCTTTAGTCTAATAAGTGTAAAATGTAATTGTTTTTGTTATTCAAACTTTCAACCAGAAAAAAAAATCAATAAAATTTAAAACAAAATGTGATGTTAATAAACGTAAGCTCAAACAGCCAGCAATTATGATTTAACTATCGTAAAATATCTTAAATATTGTTCAAATGAACAACAAAAATCCTCACCCAGATAGAATTAATTCACCCTGCAATTGAGAAAGCTATTCAATTGAATGAATAAATTGACTTTCAACTGTAAAATTATTTGCTATAGGGTACTCTACCACCTCTTAAAAATTGTAAGCGTTATACTGACACGCCCTTTATTCTATTAAAGATAAGATGTAATTGTTTTTATTATTCAATCTTTCAGCCTGTAAAAATGCAATGCATTTTACAAAATGTGATGTTATTAACCAAAGCTCAAACAACCAGCAATTCTGATCTTGTAAAATATCTTACTTATTGTTCAAATGTAGAACAAAAACTTAAACTCAGATAGAATTTAATCTCCCTGCAATTGAGTTGAGGAATTGAATGAATAAATGGACTTTCTATAAAAAGAAAATATTTGCTATAGAGTACTCTATCACCTCTTAACAGTTATAGGCGTTATACTGAAATACCCTTTAATCTATTAAGTTTAAAAAATATATATTTTATTTTTATTCAACGTTTCAACCAGTAAAAATGCAACAAATTTTACAACAAAATGTGAAGTTATTAACACGTTAAGTGCCACGTCTGTCAGAGGTGACTGACACTGAACTTTCCGTTTAGGCCGCGTCAGTCATCGGTGACCGACACTTACAGATTGCGCAACAGGAATCTTATTTCGTAGACCAATACGGAAGCACAGATAAAATAGCCTTGCATTGAACGTGTTAAACATAGCTCAAACAACCAGCAAGTCTGATCTAACTATTGTAAAATATCTTGCTTATTGGTCAAATGAAGAACAAAATCCCAAACTCAGATAGAATTTAATCACCCTGCAATTGGGTTGAAGAATTGAATGAATAAATTGACTTTCTATTAAAAAAAATGTTTGCTATAGGGTACTCTACCACCTCTTAAAAGTTGTAAGCTTTATACTGAAACGTTTTAGGTAGCTTTCTTTACAAAAAAGCTACCTATTGCAGCCGTTCGGAGGAAAGCGATTTCAAAAAATTTTGGTATATTTTCATCGATCATGACCCCCAGACCCCGAAACCACCCTCCGTTCAAAATTGATATATATATATATATATATATATATATATATATATATATATCTGACCTATGTCACACTGTAACTCCCGTAATTATGAACCGATTTCGATGTAATTCGGTGTGTACATAGTACATACTAATGTCTCGACCGAGTTCGTTGGCCAGCTTCATCCGCCATTTTGTTTCAAAATGGCGGCCATTTAAAATTTTAAAAAAAAATTAAAACTTGAAATGTGGTACCAAAAAATTAAAAATGGAAAAATATTTTTTTCTTATGTATTTGACCTTTATACAAAGATTCCGGAGCAGTTTTTGTTTCGTCTATATCTTACAAAATGGCTGAGTTATAGCATTTTGAATTTCTAGCGTGACTGACATTTTGAAACGTCCTGAATTTTGTCACGCGATAAAAGGCGTATTTATGAACCGATTTGGATGTAATTCAGTGTGTACATAGTACATACCAATATCTCGACCGAGTTCGTTGGCCAGCTTCATCCGCCATTTTGTTTCAAAATGGCGGCCATTTAAATTTTTTTTAAAAATTTAAAATTTGAAATGTGGTACCAAAAATTTGAAAATGGAAAAATATTTTTTCTTATGTATTTGGACCTTTATACAAAGATTCCGGAGCAGTTTTTGTTTCGTCTATATCTTAAAAAATGGCAGAGTTATAGCATTTTGAATTTCTAGCGTGGCTGACATTTTGAAACGTCCTGAATTTTGTCACGCGATAAAAGGCGTATTTATGAACCGATTTGGATGTAACTTCGTTTATACATAGTACATACCAATGTCTCGACCGGGTTCGTTGATCAGCTTCATCCGCCATCTTGTTTAAAAATGGTGGCCATTTAAATTTTTAAAAAAACTTTAAATTTGAAATGTGGTACCAAAAAATTAAAAATTGAAAAAATATTTTCTTCTTATGTGTTTGACCTTGATAAAAAGATTCGGGAGCAGTTTTTGTTTCGTCTATATCTTAAGAAATGGCTGAGTTATAGCATTTTGAATTTCTAGCGTGGCTGACATTTTGAAACGTCCTGATTTTTCTCACGTAATAACAGGCGTATTTATGAACCGACTTGGATGTACCTTGGTGTGTACATAGTACATACAAATATCTCGACCGAGTTCGTCAGCCGGCTTCATCCGCCATCTTGTTTCAAAATGGCGGCCATTTAAAAAAAATTAAAAAATAAAAAAAATTAAATGAGATACCAAAAAATTGGAAAGTGAAAAAAATTTTTTTTTGTATGTGTTTGACCTTAATACAAAGATTCCGGAACAGTTTTTCTTTTGTCTATATCTAAAAAAAATGGCTGAGTAATAGCATTTTGAATTTCTCTTGTGGCTGACATTTTAAAACGACCTGATTTTTGTCACGCGATAACAGGCGTAATTATGAACATATTTGGATGTAACTTGGTCTGTACATAGTACATACCAATGCCTCGACCGAGTTCGTTGGCCAGCTTCATTCGCCATCTTGTTTTAAAAGGGTTGCCATTTAAAAAAAATTAAATTTGAAATTCAAAATGAGGTATTAAACAATTGGAAAATGAAAAAGATTTTTTTATGTGTTTGGCCTTGATACAAAGATTCCGGAGCAGTTTTTGTTTCTGAATATTTGTTCTTTTTTTTATATCTTAAAAAATGGTTGATTTATAGCACTTTGAATTTCTAGCAGGCTAACATTTTGAAACGATCTTGTATTTGTCGCGCGATAACACACGTATTCGCCTATTTCGATGTAAGAAGGCATGTGGATAGTATACATCAACACTCCGACCAAGTTCACTGGCCAGATTCATAAGCCATCTTGTTTCAAAATGGCGACCATTAAATAAAAAAAATATATATATATTTAAAGTGAGGTGCAAAAAAATTAGAAATTGAAAAAGGTTTCTTTCTTAAGCATTTGACCTTGATATAAGGATTCAGGAGCATTTTTTGTTTGTCTTTACCTTAAAAAATGGCTCAGATATAGCAGTTTCAATTTCTATTGTGGGTGACATTTTGAAAAATCTGATTTTTTGCATGCGCACTCCTATATATTAACCGATTCCGATGTGAGTGAGCATGTGCACAGCAATTACTAAGGTCTCGACCAAGTTCACTGCTTAGCCTCATCCACCATGTTGTCTTAAAATGACAGGCACTTTAAGAAATTGCCGAATTTGGCAGCCAAATATATGTTACTTTAAAGAAAAGCAGCTTGGATAAAGCTGACTAATTTCGCGAAATTCTCATTCATTATATTGATAAAAATTAGTATTGAATCTCCTATATTCGGTTTCCACTAAATTGAGCTTCGTGTGTTTGAATGATATAATTTGGCTTTTTTTAAATAAGGATTATGAAAGCTACCTCTTCCTCCCGGCACTGGCCGGAAGGACTTTTTTATTCTATTTATTCTGTTTTGTTCTATTTATTAAGTATAAGACGTAATTGTTTTTATTATTCAACCTTTCAGCCTGTAAAAATGCAATAATAATGTTTACGACAAAATGTAATGTTATTACACATAGCTCATATAAATGGTAAAGCAATGCATGGTTAGTTTATGTTAAACATCGTGCTGTTATCGAATTTCTAACTGCTGAAAAGGTGGCTCCTACTGAGATTCATAATCGTTTAAAGGCTGTTTATGGTGACGATGCTGTGGATATGTCTACTGTAAATTGATGAGCAGTAAAATGTCGTGATTGCAAGCCTGAAAAAGGCATAAAAGTTGATGGTAAATGTAGCGTACGTCCGATTACTGCCACAGATGATAAACATTGAAACACGTGTACGATTTTATTCAAAATGATGAGCGAATCACTCAAAAGCGTATAACAAACCATATTGGAATATACAAGGAGCGTGCCGGTTGCATTATTGAACAACTGGAATATCGTAAAATCTGTGTAGGATGGGTATCATGGCGTTTCACAGGGAAGAATAAACTGCGCCGATTTGAATGCTAAGAAAAACTGTTGCAGCGCTACCGTAACGAAGGAGAGGGCTTTCTTTTGGATATTGCGTCCGGTGATGAGTCATGGGTCCATCATTATGACACAGAAGAGAAAAGACAGAGCCCTGAATATCGACATATGTCTTCTCCTCAGGTGAAAAATTACAAAACGGAAGCAAAAACAGTTTTGACTTTGTTTTGGGATGCTCAATGAGTTCGCGCATCGGATTTTCTGCAACGAGGGTTAACGATAAGTTCTTCTCAGTACATACAGACTCTAAAACACCTCCGACGTCGATTTTGTCGCCTTAGAGGAAGCCTGACGCCTTAATCTTGGAACATTACAATGCTTGTTACATCTCGCGCGCAACTGCAGAGGCTTCGCGAAACCTTAAGTTTGAACCGATTCCACAATCTCTTTACTCCCAATATTTTGCGCCTTGCGATGTTTGTTTTTTCCTCTACTCAGAAAAGACCTAAATAATAATCATTGCACCTCGGACGATGAGGTGTAGGCAGCTATCAGGTCCCTGATTCGAAAAAAGTCGGAAGACTTTTTTAGTGACGGAATAATAATAATAAAAAAACTTGTTACACTTTTGGAGAAATGTGTTAGGCTTAACAGTGACTGTGTTGATAAATAAATATGTGATTAATGATGAATTGTATTTTATTGTACTTTTTGGCCGATCTTGCTATTTATTTGTATTCGTATTCTACAAGCATGTGTGTATTTCTTTTTAACCTACTCCCATATATGATGGTTTTCACATATATCCTGTAACCCACGAGCCGGAGTTTCTCCCTAGAATTTATAATAGTGTGAAAAGAAACATGACTCGGCCTTGTTAAAGAAAAATAAATAAAGTGTACTGATTAAGGCGAAAAATTATTTATATTCAATCTATGATCTCTGGGCCACACAGCTACCGCAAGTTTAGAATAGAATAATTTATATCTCAGAAACATTGAAATTTTATTATCCAGTGATTATTAGCCCCCGGTATGAGATTTATTTCTCCCAGCTATTAAAATGTCGTCTCTAAAAAAAAAAAAAAATGTTCCGTTGTATAAGCCAGCCTCAAAATAACGCAGACGGTTAAATACTCAATTGCGCCTTTATTTGGCAACGTAAGTACTCCATTTCTGTAGATACTAAAGGAAAAATAGTTGAAAAATAGCAGTTATACCCTTTTTTCTCATTTTCCCATAACTGTAAAAGATGTATTTAAAATATGTGCTATTTTAAATAAAACATAAATGAATGATTTCTGATAAAGCAGGGATCTATTATAAACTATATTTAATTTTAAGTATCTATATCAATATTAGAACAAATGAAGGCATATGAATCATGAGTTTTCTTGAATGAAGATATCCCTTTTTAAGGATTCATGTATTACTTACCGATAGTGATGTCATATGCATACTTTAAGGTAGATGTTGTTTAAGACTAGATCATAAATGAGGAATTCTTCTTCTGGATGCGAATGACGTCATTTATATAAAATAAAAGCTTATACTTTAAGTCTTAAAAATGAAATATGTTTTGTACTAACTATATTTATATACATATATATCTTTTTTTCATCGGGGGCGACACTAAATTCTAAAACAGCAGAATTCCTGTTTTCTAGTTATATTAATGTTATATTGATCAACGATTTTAAGGAAGACATATTAAAAACCACTGTACTAAACTATTCGGACAAAATATTTCCTAATCGTAGATTCCAATCTCTTATACAATATATCTTGCAAGAAAATTTAAAAACTATGGTTTACAACAACTTTATATATAATGACAAAATATTTTTTTAGGTACGTACGTACTGTTACTAATCATGTCGTTTACTCATTTAACATCGAATTTTACACGGAAAGAAGAGTAAATTAAGATTTTTGTAAATTTATCCGCCAGTGTAACATTGTAAAATTCTAAGAAATCTATGTCACTGCGTTTCACTTCGTCTATATTGAGAAATGTACTTAAAGAGCAAATCAAATAAATATTCTCCAACAAATAAATATACCGATACAACGCAATCTATATAAGTACACATGTATTTTATTTAAATTTCGCCATGTTCTAGTGCAAGAGAAAAAATGACATTATTTAATAATGTTGTCAAAAAGGGTATTTTTATTATATTAGTCATCCAAGAAAAAACTTATAATAAAACAAATGGTAGAAATAAACTGTAGATATTCGTATAAAAACACATTTAAAACATACCGAGCATAGTGTCCTGAATATTAAGCGTTAATATAAATATTTATATATGTGTAGCAACAAATAAATATTCCAATACAATGTAATGTATATTAGAACGCACGTATTTTCTTTAAATTTCACATGTTCTAGTATAAGAGAAAAAATGACATTATTTAATAATGTCAAAAGGGTTATTTTTGTTATAATAGACATCCAAGAAAAAATCTTATAATATAATAAAAAAATGGCAGAAATAAACTGCAGAGATTCGTATAAAAACACTTTTAAAAACACGCAGAGCCGAGTATTCTAAATATTAAGCTTTAACACACATATATATATATCAAGTGCATTCGCATCTAGAGAACATTTAAATCTGAATAATGCATGACGTTTTAGGAATATTTTTCATAGTTTGTAGCGCTCTTGCTTTTTGATCTTTATGTTGAGGAAAAAAAAAGTATCGTCTATGTTTGTTTAAAAAATGCACAACTGGAATGTTCAAAATATTTTTTTAGTTCAGTATATTTCACAAATGTTATTCTATTTTCGCAAGATATATCTGAATGAAGATTCGCCTTGGTTTAAAAAGTGACATATATTTCTTTTAGAGAAATAAGAATTTATTTCATAACATGGCTTTCAAAGCTGTATTACATGCATTATTTATTATCACACATGAACGCTTTCGTATTGCGGAAAGTATTTAAATGCTTTTTAAAGTATGAGAGCGTTTAAAGCAGTAATGGAATTTCTCGTTTTTGCTACAAATTTTTATCCCGGCTTTGTAGGTTTTGGGCGACCATCGATATCAGACGCCAAATGGACGAAATATTGAAGATCGAAATAGCGTCAGTCTTGCATGTGCGTCTAAATTCCTTTTATCGCCAAAGCGCTTGGCTACATAGATTGGCATCAAGTGCGATAGGGACGTTGAGTGTTTGTCAATTTGCCTCCGGTTCCGACCTCTGCATAATTTGCGGAGCGTGGCGTTCCGCGTGCCCATCCAAGGCACTTTTTTTTAAATTTCAACCCTGGCCACATTTCAAAACCGGAGACGGTTTATCTGCGAATCTTTTGGACCAGTTTCGGAATTTCTTATCAAGAAATTCAGGACATTAAGCATGTTTCACGATTTGATGCAGCACTCAAATCTGATCCAAAATTGTTATACTTATTATTCTAATACTAATTCAAATTTGTAGATAAATTTAGAAAACATAAACCTATGAACGATGTCTCAGAAGGCCAAAAAATTAAATATATTTAATGTAAAAGAATAATATAACAGAAATAAACTCATGAAATAGCTATTAAAACTGACCTAACGCCGACTTAAAGCAGATATAGCTCCCTATTCTGTTATACTGAATTAAGAGGTCCACCCATGCATACAAAATATAGAATTTCGACAAAAAAAATTCAAACACAGGTTTCCACCCTAGTATGGGTTCAATATTTTGCAATTCGATGTTCTTTTACAACCTGTTCGGTTCTGAAATATCACATGTGATACTTCCGACCGAGGTGGATATAAACTAAACTATTTGATTTTTTCTTTTTTACATTTTTAGTTTACTTCTATATAGCTGAAGGTTTTTGGCTTTGGATCGAAACCAATAAATGGCATCACTGATGCTTATTTCCTCGTAAAATAAATGTTATTATCATCACAGTTTATAAAATGCATTAAAAGACAGTGTGTCCAAGAAAATAATAATTTTTCATAATTAATTACCTTAAATGCTTTACAATAAAAAAATATTGAGGATTTGTAGATCATGCAACTAATTAAAGGCCTACAATTTGTTACTACGTAATTTAGATTATCAATAACTAAATTGACATTTTATGGGTATTAGTAATTTTAGATCGTTATATGTGAACCTAAATTAAAAGCACTGTAAAGAATGAATGTTAGTAAAAGATGTAATTATGTTATCTATTATGTCTTTTTGTTTGTGCAAAATCAATGAATGTCTATACGCAGTGTTATTTTACCTTCGTGTCTGAAGACGTTAAAATGGTATTTTATTCGCTGAATTATAATTTTTATTTTAACAACTACATGTTTTATTCATTTTCAAACGAAATGTATTTTTTAACCATATATAAAAATAAAGTCTCGTGCAAGTTTAACAAGAAGCATGGAAACATTTATAAAGATTAATCATAAAAATATGAAAAAGGTACAAAAATAACCAAAAATGATTAAAATTATGGCGAAAAGTTTGAAAAAATGCTCACTAATATTTAAAAAGTGCAGACTTTAGTACTTGCGCTCATTAAAAGTGTGATACAATCGCATCTGAAAGCGTACAGTCCAGCTATCTCCCGTTCTAATATAGAGTACCTTGAATGGTAAGCTGATAATTTTGGATGTAGATAATATGACATTGGATTACTTGATGGATTTGACGTTTTACTGAGGCGTATTCCTGCAGTACATGAATTGCATCTTTCGTTGTATTTCACAGTTTTTTAAACTACACTCAGTAAGAAAATCTATTTAAAGTTCAATTTCCGAATTTTTAAGGATTTCTTTCGACAAAATTGATAGCTTGAATGAATTTAAAAGTATTATGAACACGTATTTAAGAATATATCCGTGAAAGATAATACATAATTTCATTTTCTCTAAAGCTGATGGTTTTATTTTTTATTTTAGTTTGTTGTTACATTTCAAAGGAACAAAATCCGAAAAATGCGGAAATTGAGCTGACAAAATACGTACATTTTATAAAGAAAACATACAAAAGTATTATTAAAAATGACAAATTAAAGATACTTTCGACTTTATTATATATCAAAGATATCCGTAATCTATATTCACTACTTTCTCACACTTATACGAAATGATTTCACCGGGAAGAAAGATCCGTAAAAATATTAATATAAATATGAAAATAATACTCATAATAATCTTGTTCACAAGTATCCATCAAAGATATTAGCAATCCATATTCGCTATTGCCTGACGCATAAACGAAATCATTTCACTGTGAAGAAAAAATCCGTAAAAATATTAATATCATATCTTTCATATTATATTAATAATCCCGTATATTATTATTTATCAATGACATGATATCCGTACTTTCTGATACAAACATGAAATTATTTCACCAGGAAGAAAAAAAACCAAAAATGTATTGGCAATTAATGCAGTTTGTTTTGCATTGATAATGTGTTATTTAAACCATAATAGACCGATTTTAGACGATTAATATTTTTTTTATGGTTGTCGAATATTTATCATTTTGTATTACCTTCAAATAAAATGTGAGAAATTTTACTATGTTATTGTAGTATATTTTAAGGATATTAGTTTTAGACGTGCTTGTTTTAATACCGAAAGTTAATTCTAGAGTTATAGATTATTTTACTTTTCAAAATTGAAATTGCATCTATTTCAATTAGGAAAATTGAAATGTGAAATAATTTAAATATGTAAAAAAAAAATAATAAAATCCTAAATTCATACATCAAAACTGAGAAATTTTCATGTTTTTAGAAATTAACTGCCGAGTGAACTTGCTGGCTTATGTATGCGCGTCTCTGTCTATCATTTTGCTCAGCCTTGCTTTTTCAAGCACGCTGTTCCTTTTTCCCTATCTTTCACTGAAGAAGAATCTCGCTAGTAGATTCGAAACAGCTGTTTGCTGCTTTTCACGCATTATTTGTGCATTTTAAACGTTGGTTTAATGCTTTTTTATATATTATTGATTATTTTATAACTTTATTAATTTTTATATAATGTAAAATATTTCACATTTTTTAAATTGTATTACATCATACCATAACATTTATAAATATAGAATGGCCGTTAAGAAAAGAATAAAAATGCATTATTATTCATTCATTTTGTTTAGTTGTTAAGACGCCAGATTTCAGGAAAGTTAAGTCTGTTTCATAACACAAATGGCTGTGAGGTTATGCATTTCAAATCTGGTAAATGGGAGGTTGTGTGTTGAACCAAAGTCTCGCTTATGTGCTTAAACGGTCATAATTTTAGAGGTTTTCTTTAAATGTTTCGGTAAATTCGTTAAGGATCCTGTTTGATTCTCTATGAAATTTATGCCTAATAGATGGCGTAACCTGTTCCACTGTCTCCTTTTCCCCTCTGAATATGTAATCAGTAATGATTGGTTTTCTGTACTTGAAGTAGAAATGTAAAAGCAGTTTACGTGGCTTGCCGCGAGAGTTTTTAAAAAGTAAAGTTGCATGTAATTAACTTATGTGATATATTAAATAGGTGGGTTTAGAATTCGCAGCTATTATTTCAACAATTATACACACCAAATATATACAGAAGCCGCTATTAAAAGAGTTGTATTTGATAGGGATTTAAAATCTGAAGAAGTATTTAAGTGTAAAGGTAGTAAGGAAAGGAAGCTTATTGAGTTGAACAATTGCAGATATGTCAGATCCTATAGAAAGATCCCAACATATGTCAATCTCATCTCCGTTCTGCCAATAAAATCCTGGTAAATAATCGTCGGTAAAAACACACTGCTATCTATCGGTTCCATTTCCAATCTAATTACGTATATTGAAGTGTATCATAATCCCGTTGCGGTCCTTTAAATTTAGTATCATACTCTAAAAATATTTAAAAACACACAAAAAAAGAAAAGATTACATAATGAAAATTTCTGGTTTGTCTCCGAATACTTTTCTTCACCAATCATGCATCGTTTTAAATCACGTACATCACTGAAAGTCGGTTATCTCATGATTATAATATCATGATTAATCATGATGTCTTAATCGTTCATTTGTTTCATTATATTTTGTTTAAATCTTGCCGTAAATTGAATGACCCCAACACAGGTCAGTTTCCCCTCTGTCAATAAGCCTCTGATAGATAATCGTCCGTAACAACCACTGCCATTTATCTGTTTCAATTCCAACCCCTATCAAATTGTATTGAAGTGTTTCGGTATTGCTTCGAGTTTCCTTCGATTTAGTGTAATTCCATACTGCGAATATGCTTAAAGCTTAAATAAAAAAGAAAATTCGACTTTTCATCATTTTTCCCGGTTTATTTTCATTCTTTTAAATATCAATATTACAGCTCCTTAGAATCTCGTACATTACTTAAAATCGGTCATCTCATGCTAGGTTAACCGTTCATAGTTTCACAAGGTTTTCTTTAAATCTTGCCATAAATTCAGGTTCGTATCCTTTAGAATGATCCCAACAAAGTTCAATCTCACCTCTGCCTATAAACCTCTGATGGATAATCGTTCGTAACAACACACTGTCACTGATCACTTTCAATTGAAATGAAAAGTTTCTGAATCGCTTCGAGATACCTTCAATTCAGCAAGTCCCATACTGTAAATATATGTAAAAGTTTAAAGAAAAAGAAAATTCGAGTTTTCATCAACTTTTTGTTGGTTTATTTTCGATTTCTCTCTTTTTTAAATCAATAATACATCTGCTTAGAATCTCGTACATCACTTGAAGTCAGTTATCTAATGATTTATTTATGAAAGATTTGTCAATAAAATTAAAAAGAAACTAAAAATAAAAATTTCTTCTGATCTAAATCGATTGATATCATGTGTCCATCTTTATATAAAAAAAACTCTTATAATTTATACAGTTTTTTGTGAAAAATGAGAGAGAGAGTTTATTATTGGAATTTTACTTGACACGGGAACTTATGTTTAGCTCTTTTCTTCGACCGTAAATCAAAAGGACAAAATGTAAGCTATCGGCGCCCGAAACTTTTATGCAGGTAGTTCTAATACTGAATTATATCCTCTCCTTTTGGAGAATTTGGAGTTTTCAAAATTTATATTCATTCTTTATAATAAAAAAAAGCACATACGTATTTTCTATTGTCTGCAAGAAATAACAAATTAAAAAAGGAAAAATAAAATAAATCATTCTTCTTGCGTAAACTATATCTATTCTTTGAAAATACATAACTCTAGCGTGAATAAAAGTTTTAGACATGCAAAGTAATATCAACCTTTTCTTCTGCTTTCTTTTTTATCTTAAAGATAAAATGTAGAGTATCATTTAGAGCATAAATATTTTTCATTTATCATTTCATTTATTTATATTTCTAGGAAATACATATAGGATATGTTTCAGTTCCTCTATAAAATATCAGGTTTTATAGCATACAATTTTATCATTTACATATTATTATTTTATATTACCATTTATAGTTTTTATAATATTTTTTGACACAATCATTGCATAAAATTATGTTTCTTACACTAAATAAATAGCTGTATTATGGTGCAGTTTCATATAAATTATAAAATTGTTGTAAATTGAAGCAATTTTATAACGAAAAATTTTTTATATAAAAAAGTAAGTGTATATTTCAAAGTCACGTTACAGAATAACAAGTTATACATTATATATGACTTCATTCTTTAATTTTACATATATTAGAAGCAATAGAATTTTTTTATCACTTGTTACTTATACAATTTTGGCGTAATAAAGCGTTAATTCACGTACACAATTCATATTTTATTGTTATTTTTTTACGATAACAAATGGATTATCCGCTCCACCCACCCGCCCACCCACCTAAAAAGGATATAATAAACAATATCATATTGAATTATCGAATTAGAAGATTGCTTCTTTTAAAAATCAATTTAACATAACTTTTGGGAAATACTGATTATATATCAGCTACTACTATACTAACATTTGTAATATACTGATGAAATATAAAACTTCCTGGGAAATTAAAAAAATTAGAAGTATATTACAATTCATCAGACATACAAGTAACAATTACATAAGTGCATATACAATTAAAAATTCAAACATTTCGGGTTACGTTTTAGCACCTCATCAGTGCAATAATATTCAAATGACTTGAAAACTATATATCATGTTTACAGTATCATCGTACTGTATCTAAATCTCAAGAATAGAAATCGCAAGCACTAAGCTCCATATATAACAGGAGATCAGTTTTCACATTTCCCGACATGATTTCAAGCGGTCAGCGCGGAAGGATACAACGACGATAATTTAAGTTCCCATCCATGGGAAATACTGCTGTTTATTGCAATCTCTTACTGATAACTCACCTCGTTACACCACCTACCTAATAGTATCAATGGCCAATGGTATCATATAACATATATGAGGGATCTAGATATAGTATAAAATCAGAATGGAATATTGGAAGATTAATGCAACCTTTCAGTTGGAGGAAAATAAGACATTCACAGACTTAATTCAAAATGGCTATCCTTTAGGATGTTTAAAAAGAATTTTTTGGGGCATCGCGTGCCATCCTCTGTAATTCATAATGTTCACACTAATTACGTATATCTACTATAATACAAATTTTTTTCTGAAAAAAAATTTCTAGTCTTATAATATCAGTACAGCATTAAAGCCACAAAATATTTAGAAAAATTTAGTTTGCTAAACCTATAATCCCCTTGAACTTACTTAGAATCGGTTCAATTTACAGTATCCCTCGTAAAGATCGGTAGAATCGAAGAAAAGATCGATAAAAGAAATCGGTATATATTGGCGAAACTGCTCGTTTATCTATTTTTAATTATATCGGTTGGTTGGTTGGTTGTATTTATGTCGGCCAATTATCAACACGAGGGATATGGGCCCTAAGGGGGAGTGCCCTTCGTGGGGGTCTTTCTAAGGGAACCTAACCCGTATTAACGCTTGGAGAACCAAGGTTCGAAGAAAACCACGAAAACTCCGAACGATTAGGCCGACGGGCGCGATTGGGATCGAACCCAGCACCTCCCGTCTACCAGCTTCGAGAGCAGAACCTCTCGGCCACTGGTGGGGCTTTAATTATATCGGATACCTGGGCAATGTTTTAAAATAAACCCTTCTATATACTGAAATAACCATTGTTTTTGAGAAAATCACTTTATTCAATCGTTCGCGAGAACTTATGATTGTAGTATTAGTCCCCGATATTCTTTTTTTTTTTCAGACAGCATTTAAAGTGTCGTCGTCAAACAATAACGTTAAATGTAAACATAAACCACCTGTAAACACTGACCTCCATGTATAGCAGTAGTTCTCAGTACGGCAGTGCGATAAACAGCATTTTTTGCAATGAATGCGAATTAAAATTATCGCCACTGCATCTTTCCGCTCTGATCGCTAGAAATCATGTAGGGAAATATAAAGACAGATCTCCTGTTATATATGGAGCTCAGAGGCCGTAAAATAAAACATGTATACACTGTAAATAAAAATCTGTAATTGTTACAGAAAAAAATTGTAATTTTTTACAGAAAAAAACTATTTTTTCTGTTAAAGAAAGTGAATTTCGTATTTTTTGCAGAACAAATCTGTATTTTTTGCAGAAAAGAACTGTTTTATTGGAAAATTACAGTGTTTTTTTCTGTAAATTAAACGCTTTTCACTGGTGCCAAAATTGACAGTTTTTCCTGCCAATTTGACATTTTTTTTTTTTTTTTTTTTTTTTTTTTTTTTTTTTTTTTTTTTACAGTATATTATTTATTGTACGGCTAACTACTGATAATCCACTGCAATTTAATAATTTTCTAAATATTGCACATTTTTAATTTTTACACCGTCGTATAGGGTAAAAAAGTACTTTTAAATGCAAATTTTTTGAAAAATCTATCTTAATTTATTTTTGAGTGATTAAATTTCTGTAGATTGTTCTATATAAAGTCACGGAGGAAAGAGATAAATGTAGATAAATTGTGGTGACTGAGCGTGGCGTCGAAAATGTAAACCTAACACTTAAACACAACCACGTGCTTTTATGCGCCTGACAATTCAAACGCGTCTTTCTTTGCTTTTGCTTTTACAGTTGCAAATTGTTATTTATTATCCGCGTTTTAACCGTAGGTATGATTAAAATTTTGATTAAGAATGAGAATATGTTCAGTTATAGGATGCAGTACCTGTTCGCTATCCGACGTACTTGTCTTGTTTTAGCCGAATGAAGGCATTTAAATTTGAGTGAAATCCGCCTACATACTACAAACTGTTTTTACGGCATATATGAGATCTCCATCCATCTCTTTCCTCCGTTGTTGTAGAAAGTAAATGGAAAATTAGCTCCATGAGAAAATTATAGATTACTATATCTTTTTGTTGCCATTTCCCCATAACAACTGAAAAAAATGTGATTAAAATAAGAGTTATGCCAAGGATATCGTCTGCTATAAAAAATGTATTTTATAGAATGCTAACAAACCCACGCGGCTTTTCTCGCGTAATATTTGAAATATGCCAAGTGATATTTATACGTCAAATTTTTATTAAAAGAAATTATACTTTTAGAAATAATTCAAAAGTACTATTTAAAAAATAGTTTGCCTAAACTTCATTATTACACTGCATTAGGCAGAAATTAGATTTAAATTAATAAAAAGAAATAAAATTAAATAATAATTTAGAAAATATTTTTAAACTTTCATGCAAAATTAATACGCTTAATTCAGTATTCATTTGAAATTTTGAATATTTTAGAAACCATCTTCTTACGTCTTAAAATTAACCATCATGTCAAATTCAAACTCCTACCACCTCTCTCAACATAAATGGTTATGTTGAAATAGGAACTGTCACCATTAATTTGCCAACATTAATTTTGAAATCAGTTTGTTATTTCCTAATATTCCACAGAAACGTAATTTAGAAAGCTTTTAAACGCTTTTTTTAGAACGTTTGTTGTTCCTGTGAACCCCAGTTGGTAGAATCATCCGCATAAAATATAGCCTGTGTAGGATCAGAGACTCTTACCACTGATTCGCAATTATTACTTTTATAATCGGTTTATATTCCCTGAAATTGCATAGAAATCTTAATTTAGGACTTTTTTAGAACGCTTTTCGAACCTCCCCTTCGCTTCCCCCCTTTTTAATTCGATTTTATTTTCGACAGTCCCTCGAGGGCATTTATATTTTATAAGTAACTACCATACCATATTTAACTTTTCTAGGCACATCCGTATCACAGAATTTGGCAATTTAGAAAGTTTTTTGCTCCTGCAACCCTCTGGTGGTAGCGGCACAGACATAAAATATAGCTTATTTTTTAGAAGGTTCTATCACCAATAATTTGACACCATTTTTTTAAATCGGTTTGTATTTGATAAGATTGCATTAAAAGTGTAATTTTGAACGCTTTTATAAAGCTTTTCACTCTCTTCATCCTTTTAAATTTGTAATTTTCTTTCGAATGTTCGTAGAAAGCAGTTGCATCTTATACGTAAATACCATACCATGTTTCAAAATGTTAGACCCCCTCAGTTGTGCAAAAAACGCAAATTAGAACATGTTTTGTTCTTGCACCCCCAGATGGTAGTGAAAGCAACATAAAATATAGCCCATGTTGGAGCAGGGACTGTCACCATCAATTTGCAACCATTGCTTTCGAAACAGGTTTGGTATTTCCTGAGATTGAATAGAAATCAGACATAAAATATAGACTATCTAAGAGCAAGGACTATCACCATCATTTTACACCATTATATTTGAAATCGGTTCAATATTTCCTGAAGCTGCATAGAAATCGATATTTAGAATGTTTTTCACAACGTTTTTCGCACATTTTCAACCTTTTTAAATTTCGATTTTTTTAAAGAAATGTTCTTAGAGATCATTGATATCTTATAAGTAACTACCATGCCAAATTTCATGATTCTAGGCCCTCCCATAACACAAAACAGCAATTTAGAACGTTATATTTTTCCTGCAACCCTAAGGTGGTAGTGATACAAACATAAAACAAAGCCATGTTAGAGCAATGTCTGTCACCATCAATTTACAACCATTACTTTTGAAATCGATTTGATACTTCCCAAAATTGAGTAGAGATCACCATTTAGAATGTTTTTTAGAATTCTCTTCACGCATTATCACCCCCTTTAAATTTCAATTTTTTAAAAAACAGTTCATAGAAATTCTGTATATCTAATAAGTAACTAATATTTCAAAATTCATATTTCTAGGCCCTTCAGTTATGCAAAAATTACATTTTGAGAACGCTTTTACTCCTGCACCCCCCTTTGGGGTAGTGTCACCGACATGAAATATAGCCTATCTTGGAGCAAGGGTTGTCACTATCATTTTGACACCATTATTTTTTAAATTGGTTTGGTATTTCCCGAGATTGTGTAGAAACCACCTTTAGAACGTTTTTTAAAACGCTTTTTGTGCATTTTCACCCCTTTTAAACTTCGAATTTTTTAAGAACTGTTTTTAGAAATCCTTTATATCTAATAAGTAACTAATATTTCAAATTTCATATTTCTACGCCTTTCCGTAACGCAAAAAACGTAATTTAGAAAGTTTCTTGCTCATGCAGCCCCTTTGGGGTAATGGTACCTACATAAAACATAGCCTATGTTAGAGTAAGGGTTGTCACCATTATTTTCACACCATTGTTTTTCAAATCGGTTTGGTATTTCCTGAGATTTTGTAGAAACCCCCATTTAGAACGTTTTTAGAACGCTTTTCGCGCATGTTCACCACTTTTAAATTTCGAATTTTTAAGAACTGTTCTTAGAAATACCTTATATCTAATAAGTAACTAATACAGTAAACTCTCTGTAAGGCGGACTCTGTGTAAGACGGAAATCTGTCTAACTCGGAAAGATTTTCCAGTCCCTGCGAATCTATAGTCCTAGAGTAAAATTTATCTAAGGCGGAATATTGTCTACTACTGAAAATTTTTTCGGTCTCAATCGATTCCGCCTTTGACAGAGTTTACTGTATTTCAAATTTCATATTTCTAGGCCCTTCAGTAACGCAAAAACCCGTAATTTAGAACGTTTTTTTGCTCTTGAACCCCCTTTGGGTTAGTAGCACCGACATAAAATAGAGCCTATCTTGGAACAAGTGTTGTCACTATCATTTTGACATCATTATTTTTTTAATCGGTTTGGTATTTTCTGAGATTGTGTAGAAACCACCATTTAGAACGTTTTTTAGAAAGCTTTTTGTGCATTTTCACCCCCTTTTAAATTTCGAATTGTTTAGAAAATGTTCTTAGATATCATTTATATCTTATAAGTTACTACCATACCAAATTTCATTATTCCAGGCCATTCCATAACACAAAAATTGCATTTTTAGAACGTTTTTTGCTCCTGCACCCCCTTTGGGGTAGTGGTACCGACATAAAATATAGCCAATCTTCTAAGTGGGACTAACACCATCATTTTGATACCATTACTTTTGAAATCGGTTCGGTAGCTCCAGAGATTACCTCTAACAAACAAACATTTTTTACTTCTTTATAATATTAGTATAGATATAGATTTGTGTTGCTTATTTTCTCCTCAATCACTTAATCAAAAAGCTGAAAGGATGCAATTTCACTGATCCTTGTATGTAATAACGTTTTCCGAATTTTAAATAAAAAATAATGAATGATTTCTGATAAATGATGGAGCTATTATAAACTATATTTAATTTTCAGTATCCATATTAATGTGCAAACAAATTAAGCCATATGAATCATTATATACCTGATATCTTGGTCGAGTTTCTTGAATGACGAGATCGCTTTTTGCGGGGTTTGCGTATTACTACAGGATAGTGAAGTCATATGCATACTTTTCTATAGATGTTGTTTAAAACAGGATCGTAAAAGTGGAATTCTTCAGCAGATGCAAATGACGTCAATTTATATAAAATAAAAACATGCATTTTAAGTCTTAAAATTGAAATATGTTGTGTATTATCTATATCTATATACTATTTTTTTCATCGGAGGTAACACTAAATTCTAAAAAAAAAGCACAATTCCTGTTTTCTAGTTTGTTTTACCTGGTTGTTTCATGTAAAGTGAATTTTGAATTTTTACATTTTTTTTTTTTTTAAACTATGATTTCTGATTTTATAAAACCAGCTAGTTTTAAATTCCTAGTTATAGCGACGTAAAATATTTATTATAAATTCCTTGCCTTATTTTCTGAATTTCTAGAAATATTTAAATAGTTCCACTAAACAATGCAGTTGCCACTGTTAGGTTCAGAAATTATACCGGATTAATTATCCTGCATTTTTGTGCATCTATTGCAGAGTAATATTTTCTCATATTTCTTTCAAAGAAACAACGTTGTCTTAGGCTTTATATATATATATATATATGGGCGATTCTACAATAAATGGGTAACTTGTGCTGTGCCCCTTATAGATATATACTACATTTTATCATTTACACAATTTTCGTTAGCATAAAATGTATTCATAATGCCTTTATAGAATTTCGAAAATAAATTTCAAGAAAATAACCGTAGTTTATTCTAATAATATTTTAAATGTTCTAATTGTCACTTCTATTCCTCATCCGACGTTGCATGCTTTGATATTCTGGAACAAATTTATGTGTAATGACAAACTACTTTTAGAAATTTTACTATACGAAATAATAATTTACATTCTTAAGTATAAAATAAAGAATTTTAATTGTAAATTATAAATAGTTTTATATTTATTCTCGCCAATGAAAAGTTATCCCCTGGTTTTTATGCCACTACTGTCCCCTTGCATAAAGCTGCTCAAATGGCTAACAAGGGGGCAGATGAAATTTGGAGGACAGTTATATTTAATAGAAGCAGCAATTTGGATTGCTAAGAAAGTCACATGGTTTAATTATCTGGTCTTCAAAAGCAGTTACAAGCTACAAAATAGTTACAAAAATAAGAATATTACTGTCATTATTGTCCCGTACTTATATTTTTATTTTTATTTATTTATGATTTTGTCATGATGTAACATAGTTTTGCTTAGTTCAGAATATCATAAGGTAGTCTTACTATGATTAACATACTTTGAATACAGGCGCAGTTTTCTTAATTTTGTCACTACTGTGCCTGTCACTTCAGATCCCCCCCCCCTCCATTCAATGGAGTTTCATCAGGTACCCCATTGAAAGGTTACTAAAAATAACATATACATAAGGATGTGTATTTACAACTATTCAACACATTTATTGAACTTAGTTCTGTGCATCTTCTATTTATAAAACTTTATGAAGAAATTTCTGGTTCACTGTAAAAAAAAAAAAATCTGTGAAGTTACTAAGGTTTTTCTAGGAAACTGGGATTCCTAGAACTTTTCATGTAACGGCAACAACAAAATTTCATGTAACAGACACACTTTTGCGCCGAAAATCAAAAAATCTGTAAGGTTACTAAGAATTTTTTTGGAAACTGGGATTCCGAGAACTTTTCATGTTACTGCAGCCAGGGTTACAAATAAAAGTTTAGTAAGATTACTGAAATTTTAGCAGATTCATTTGTAAAGTTACAGATTTTTGTAGCTTTACAAAAACTAGTTTTGTAGATTTGCAGCTTTTTTCGTACAGATACAGGTGAAAGTTTAGTAAGCATGTAACTTTACATCTGTAGAACTACAGATTTTTTTTTACAGTGTTCGAATCGAATACAATAAATTATAGACATGGGTCGATTAAAGGTAGATTGTTTAAAGAAAAATACTGTTTAAAGATTATGCCGGAATATTGTACATTACTTAATGCCTTGTGTCTTATCTATTTCTAAAAGAAAACTTTTTTAAATTTTAACTTTTATTTGTGACTAAATCACAGAGTAAAATTACCCACTTATTGAAGAATCGCTCATGTGTATGTGTGTAAAAATCCCGGAACACTGTGTACATTGTACTTTCTAATATTGAGCTAATATTATTAAAATGATTAATAAGATCTCATTCCTTTGCCTGAATGGGATATTTAGCACAGTCAAAAAAAAAAAAAAAAAAAAAAAAACTATTCAAAAGCATAAGGAAAATCAATAAAATTTAATTCTAAAGCATTATATTTTCAAAATTGTTTTTAAGTAAATAACGTCTACCAGATCGACGTCCATGCATCCGTTACTTCACTTTTGAAGTGGTTTCTTTCATGGGAGTAAGTTACTCTTATTATTCCAGAATACGACTTTAAAAGTACAGTGATATATTGCTGATAGCTTGAATCCCTTTACGTTTCTTTTATATCATGTCATCTAGGCCAATTTCGTAACATGTTAATGACATACTTTATATCGCTCGCATACATCTAATTTGCATCAGTACTGTACATCGACGACCAAAACCACCAGACATTCCCTTTAGCGATTGCAGATAACTGTGATGGCCGACATCTGCACCATGCAAAGTGGGATACATGACCCACTGCTATTCCGGCATACATGCCGCAGTTTCTTTTGTACGGGATGATTAAGTGTTATTAACTTATCATTTTCTTTTTGCACAGACTAACCATGTTCGGCATGTTATCAAGTTTATTAAAACCAAAGGAGAAAAAGAGAAAAATAAAAAGTAAGAAGGGCAAGAAAGATGCAAGTCAAGATTATAATAATGAAAAATTGGATTACGCGTAACGCAGACATTCTTTGCCAACTACTCCAAAACAGAAGATGTGTAATTGGCTTCGTAGCATCATGTGTTTAAATGTAGTTATAACGGCTTTACCGTTATATATTCATTATTCCTCCTTTCCCCTCAAAAAAATCAACTTTTAACTTTACTGGTTTATTATAAATTGTCATTATTCTTCCCCCCCCCTTCAAATAAAATATTTAGTTTAAATTTGACATTTTAGAGTTAATTTCATGTCTTTAGTCATTCTTCCCCCCCCCCCCCACCTCTCACTACTGTAAGTTTCGCTTTTACTTTTTAAAGTTCTTTTCAAATGCAGACATCATTTATCTCGGTTCCTTTTTCTGTCTTTCAAATTCACACCATAGAAAAAGATCTTAACCGCAATTATTTTCCATTGAAATAAAGTTGAAGAATAAAATACAAATGAATCTCTTTTCGCTTTGCAGCCAACGTTATCTAATGCATATTTTCCCAGCCTCTGGGCTTGCATTAGTATTCAATTCTCACCCTTGTACTCTGTCGGATACAAACCATATGCCCATTGCTGACTAATTTGCAGCTGCACTTAGATCTGTAACGTGCATCTAAAAATCACGTGTTCCTATTTCTCTAACCACTTTCCCTTACCGCAAGAATGTTAGGACACGTGTAACCATAAATAGCTCGCCATGGCGTAAGTTTGAATTCTATGTAATACTTCGAGATGCCTCTGATTCCTTTGTCCACGCCACCAATATTCATCGCCAATACAGTACAGATGTTGCTATTCATCTCGCCAATGAGTGAGTGATTGTAATGAATATTTACCACTACTGCCTCTGAACTTGAGTGTGACAGACCTCGGCTCTCTGCCCTTCGGGGCTGCCCCGTCGGGCAGTCTCGTCTGACTTCTCCTGTCCACTGTACCATCATGGCCCTTCTTTTAAAAAGTTTCATAATAAAGAAGTAAGTCCTCGAAATCCTCGTGTTGGAGTTTTTTTTTCATTCATCCACGAACCTGGACTCTCTAATAATAATCTCCTCTATACAAATTGGCGCCGTCGCCCAGATTTTTTTCTCCAACAGTAATAAAAAAAAAAAAAAAAAAAAAAAAAAAAAAAAAATACGAGAAGTTTCAATCCGTTTCCCTTTTCCTACCAGCGACGCGAAAGGATGTTCTTTTTCCCCACGGGAGTTCCGGCTGCCCTACTCTGTGCGATCGTCGATGTCAACTTCAGGGGATTTCCCTTTCTCGCTACCCCAACGGATTTGGAGAGTGCCTCTTTCTTCCCGACTTTACACTAGCCTGACGAGAAGCAAGATTTACACTGCGATGCTCCAACGGGGTCATCGAACGACGTCGCCTCTTGCAGCAGTTCTTTTTCTACGAAATATCACACCGGCATCACTTATTTTCCTACTTTCTGTTTTTTTTGTGCGAGATCTTCAACCTTCAATCAAACGTGTTCGTGCTACCAGTGTGAGTGCGAAAGGTTTTGTGAAAAGAAAAAGTGCCATCCGAACGTATATCCAATCCAATTTGTTTCCTAAAAGGAAGTGTTTTGTGAAATAGTCCTCACCTAGCTGTGGTATGAATTATCCGCACAAGTAACACACATTTTAAACAAAGTTCTCAGTGCAACAAGTCCAGAAAATGTGCGCCGTTTCGCATTGTTTGTGATCTTGTGATTTATGTTTACAGTGCAAAGTGTCCAGGAATCCCACAGATTTGGTGACAAAATAATGAAATATGCTAAAAAGATATATAATTTCGTGAAAGTGTCATCTTGTGTTAATATAACAAATTGTGTCCGAAGCAATAGTCAAAAAATTCGATTTACGTTGTGCGCCTTGTGGTGATATCTTCAATTTTGCAAAAAAAAATATAGAATGCACCAACAGTGCCATGAAGTTGAGGAATAATGTTATCATTTTGTGGTGTGTTATCAAGAGATAAAAAAAAATTCCCTAGTGTGTGCGAAGGCTTCAGTTAAAAAAAAGAAACCACTCTGCATTAAAAAAAAAGAGTGTACTAAATCACACTTCACACGTTGTGTCATCTATCATTCAACATTTTTATAGCATTCAGAGTACGAAAATAGGACGTTAATGATATTTTTGTTTTAATTTCTTTTCCGTTGCAAATTGTCACTAAAATCTTTTTTATTTTTTTTATTTTAACTCTTTTTTTTTCTTAAAAAAAAAAAAAAAAAAAAAAAAAAAAAAAACAAGCGTTGTTTTCTCATCGCTCTGTTTTTGTACTCCAAATGAATGCTCTCTACAAAAAAATGACATACTAGTGCAACGAATTTAATGAAAACACTTGTGTCACAATACTTCAGACAAAAAAGAAAACACAGTTTGCATGTAAGTATGAACAGGGAATACTTTTATATTAAATTATTTACTCTAAATTTTATAACCTTTTTTTTTTCTTTCTTTTCAATATCAGTAAATATTATTAGTTTCTATTCATGTTATGGTTCCCTATTCATACTTGTACTTTTACCATTTGGTTTTTCATAAGTTTGTTGATTTGACAGCTTGAACGAAGAAATCACTTCTGAACTATTTTTTTTACAATATTTTTAACAGTGATAGCATATTAGCTCCTTATTATCTTCTTCCAAGCTGCGTTTGTTTGTTTGTTTTTTTAAGTACTTTTTGCAGTTAAAATGATAAAAATTATTATACTTTTATTAATATTTCACTTATAATGTTTTTATGGTTTAATCATGACAAACTTCTCATATTTTTTTCTCTTACGTGAATTTACATAAACATGCTATGTTTCCTGTTTCGTAAAAAATGATTTTTTTTATGCATTCAAAAATCTAGAGTTTAACCCTTTTGCCCCACTGGCGTACTTTGAAAGTACACTTATTCTGCCGATAGGCAACAAAGAAGTTCTCTGCTCCAAGTTTTGCAGTATTGGATATTTTTATATAAATATGTGCATATTTCGCTCACAACATTTGCACATTTTCACTTGTGTGTGACATTTGCACAATTACTCTCAAAATATGTTGCTCGACTCTGACCTTGTTTGTTTTTGTTTCTGTTTTTTTTTTGTATTTTTAACCTGAATTACAATTTAATTACCTGTTTTTTTTATTTTATTGAATTTCGGAAACTTTAATCCAACTAGATGTTGACAGAAATTTAACTTTCAGAAATGTTGTGATTGATACACTCAAATTATTTTTTTACACTCCCCCCCCCTCCATGTTTTTTCCTTTTGTGTATAATTTATTTATGCAACTTATTGTGTTTTATTTTATGTGCATGCATTTCATTTCTGATAACTAGAGTTTTTGCATACATACACCTTTTTGAAATATTAGTATTATTTATTTTGCATTATTTGTGGTGATCTCTCAAAAAAAAAAAAAAAAAAAAAAAAAAAAAACCTCCTTTTTTCCATTTTGGCTGTCAAAAAAAGTAGACAACAGAAATCAAATAAACACGAGATAAAAAAAAGGATTTTGGAGATAACAGACACTTCACCAGGCTAATTTTAAAATATGGCAGCTAATGATGAACATGCTATTTGTGACTTTAATCGCCCCATTTCTGTATCTCCATGGGTAGATTATTTTGAGGAAATATTATTCAGGTATTCGGATTCCATTAATATGGAAGCCACATCTATTCAAAATTTACTTAAGACCGAAAATGCTGCATCCATGTCTGAAAATATTATAGATTTCCTTCAGATCATTAAATTCAATTTTCATGTGCTTAAACTAAACTTTAATGTTCTAAAGGATGATTATTCCAAATTAAAACAGGATAAAGATAATTTATTTCTTGTAAATCAGAAACTTATTGAGAGATTACGTGAAATCACAGCCCAACAGAAAAATAAGAAGAAGCTTGCTAAATGTAGTAAGACTATGGTTGATCAGGTGGTAGATGTCAACAACAAACTCCCTCCATCTGCCCTAGATAAATCTACACAAACTATCCCCTCTTATATGTGTAAACAAGAAGAGTTACCACAACTAGAAAATCATAAAAAAGACACATATCTTAGCTCCGACCTGCACACTCAAGGTAAGCACAATAAAAAATTTACAGATATTAGTGATCCCTCTCTAAAGTCCTTATCCCCTGCTAAACTTAATGTACCTAAGCCTATTCGTGTCATTATTTTTAACCTCCCTGAAAATTTAAATATTCCTGATATCTTGTTTGGTATTTCAGATTTAATACACATACCTGAACCTGATTTTCACTTTGTTAAAAAGTACAAGCTCCTACATATTAAGTCCTTTAATTGGATCTTTGAGCTTGCACCACAGGATGCTAGGCAATTATTAATGCATAAGGAAATTAGCATACAATCAAAACCGTACCCTGTTAAACCATATATAAATACGAATTGAATATTTCCAACTGAGCGAAAAAATGCCCAGGCCGGGAATCGAACCCAGATCCTTGGCTTACAAGGCCAATGCTTTTCCATTTAAGCTAACTGGGCCGACAACCAGCCAGCATATTTCGCTCAGATAACCTTATTGGTAGGAACATCTGGTCTGTCATGTAGACAGCTCAACAGAATAAACCGCAGGTTAAGGACCTCCATATTAACGATGGATACGTAGACGAACTATTATATAGTAGTATCAAAATAATAACAAAGTAGTAACAAATAGTTCATATATAAATGTTAAACGTTGTTTTAAGTGCCAGGTATACAATGATCATATTGCAATTTCGTGTCATAATGACATTAGATGCTCGGTGTGTGCTTTGCCACACATTGACCCTCAGTGTAGAAATCCTCCAAAATGCATTAATTGCATTAGAAATAATGATAGCAATAACACCAACTTTGACATTTTCCACAGTGCTTTTGCACCTTATTGTCCATCATTAAAAAAATTCATCAAGCAAATGCGAGAAAAAGTATACAACTGCAATACATTCCCATAAACATCTCATACAGCTTCCTTTAAAAAAAAAAAAAAACAAACAAAAAAAACGTAACATACATTTTACATTTTTCGTTTTTATTTAACACACATTACTGTGAAGGAGTTACTATCTACAGCATTCCTTTTAAATTTTTTTATTTTCCTATACATTCCTATACATTTACATTACTATGTCAGTTTTCGACAGCATTATTCATACTGATTTGATGTTTAAAATTAACTTAATTCTTTCAAGTTTTTTTATAAACACAAGTGTACAGTAGGTTGCTTTTTCATTTGAGTATTTAGCCGGCAAATAGTTAAATGAATCTCGAAATGGTGCATTTGTGAAAATTGTTCTGATGCGGGTCATCAGACATTGGGATTTTCACATTTGAGGCAGATGTTACTGAAAGAGTACACATTAATTCAACTTTAAACATTCATCATTACACCAGTTACGTCTTTAGATTTAGTTTTTTTTTAGAAATTTGGATATAATTTCACTTGTTAATCTTAGTTAAGCTTATTTACTTACATTTCATCACACAAGTAGCGTTTCCTGGTTACATTTTATCCTTTTTCACTTGCCTTTACTTAAAAGCACAATTTTTTTGGTTTATTTGTTTTAACTTTAGGCGATGCATTTTTGTACTTGTGATACAATGCTCTTGGTTCCATATGTACACACTGAGTTTGTGTTCATAGGTCATACAACTGAGTTCATAGGTTTTACAACTGAGTTCATAGTTCACTGAGTTCATAGAAAATACACTTTACACGAGTTCATAGATAAAACACTTTACACGAGTTCATAGTTCATTGAGTTCATAGAAAAATACACTTTACACGAGTTCATAGCTTTGTCAATTCTTTGTGTACTTCAGGGACCAATTGCACTATCATTTTTCTTTCATGGCAATACTCAGTTCATAGAATATTTCCTTACACATATTAGTTCATAGTAAGTTTTTTTTTTCTCACACATTTGAGTTCATCGTATTACTTTTACACTTTAAGTCAGTGAATTACTTGCTCATAATTTGTTCATTCAGGTACTTAGACTGCTGTGTTCACAAACATACATCTAAGTCGTTGAAATTTTCCTTTTTTTCACTGACATACACTGTTTTAGTTCATAGTGAAATACTTTTCCTTGCTTCGTTCATTGAAATATACATTTTTCTTTGGTTCATAGACATACACTTTCAATTTAGTTCATTGATATTACAACTGAGTTCATTGATAGTTTGTTTGGTAAAAAAAAAAAAAACACATTATACACAATTGAAAATATTTTGTTTCTAGGTTTCAACGTTACACATTAGGATATTCCGTTTTGTTTTCATTATACCAGGAACTACTTTTGACCTCACATGATATGCACAAATTAAACATTTATCAAACGGTTAAGTTTTAACACATTCTTAATTTTTCCATCATTATTATATTTCTTTTATGCCATGACATTTCATGTCACCATCACTTTGTTTCACAACAAAGAATGCCCAGTTTACAGGATGCTACCCCTTCACATGCATTTTCTTCAAATTTTAAACTTATGATGTTTTTATTGTTTTCATCACACTTGTTTTGTTTTCTACATCTACATAATTACACGTTTTCTTTTAAATTTGGAGATTAAATATAATCTCTGGTTAAGCTTCACTTAGACAATACACACGTCTAAGATATTATGTCGTTCTTGTAATAACATAACTTCACAATAACAAAAAAAGTTTTTTTTTTCATTTTTAGCATTAGTAACCTAGTGCAGCTACACTAAATGTTTAAAACATTAGTTAAGGTCATACAATACACATACAGTTCAGATCCGACTCGATACATTGTAAGGAATACAAAGTTAGAATTTACTTAAAAAAAAAAAAAAAAATTGTGGTTGTTATACTTACCCGATCATGTCACCAGTCTCTCCACACACTCGGATTGTCCTTTTACCTTTGACATGTGAGATATTTATCTCAGTTTTTTTTTTATTATTTTTAATTTATCCCCTCTGAAGTTTTGTTCCCGTTCAAAATTTTTGCCCTAAGGGTGCAAACTTCATTGTGTAGAGAGACAAAACCCTTGAATTGTTGTTTCAATTCAATAAACAAAACTTTTTATATGATACATTGACGCATGCTCCTTTGAAGATCAATGTGATCTTTGGGGAGCACGGACCTAGGTATCTCTTGGTGTCTGGGTCTCATAACTCCCTCTCCCCCTAGGGCTGATGTTCTAAACTGACGCCATCACACTTGTTTATTAACAAGATTAAGGGCTACACCCATTCATAGACATGATATATGCATCCCGTTCTTTTGTAGTCCTGTGCGGTGTGCGCGAAAACCAATTTTCTACTCTTTTTATTTCTTATATTTTTCATTTAGCTTCTATTCACAGACATGCATATGTCATTTATTTTCTATTTCATTTTAAAGTAGTATCTGTGTATTTTGTTCCTTGCATTTATATTATATTATTTTTATTTTGAGAAGATATTATAACAAGTTACTAAAAAAAAAAAAAAAAATATTTACTTCTCTTATTTTGGTCATGAAAAATGCTGGTACCAGCCTCTTAATCAAATACTAAAAAGATATTTAAAAAGGATCCTGTTCAATCAAAAAATTATTATTTGCAGTTTCTGATGACTGTAAAGACTAATGTTTACCAAGAAATGAATAAAAATAAAAAGGCGCCATTTATCATGACCTGAAAAGTTTTGCTTTATGCAAACATTTAAAGAATTGCAAGCACACAGTTATATGTTATATGTATATATATATATATGGAGGCTTATCTTTCTTATTATGTTATATCTGTTTTAAATACTTATATGTATGGGGTGGACAAAGTAATCTTCAAATATAAAAAAAAAACTGTTCTTCAAGATTCACAGTTTTTTTTTTCTGGTGGTAATGGGGGATATATATAACGGCTTTACCGTTATATATTCATTATTCCTCCTTTCCCCTCAAAAAAATCAACTTTTAACTTTACTGGTTTATTATAAATTGTCATTATTCTTCCCCCCCCCCCTTCAAATAAAATATTTGGTTTAAATTTGACATTTTAGAGTTAATTTCATGTCTTTAGTCATTCTTCCCCCCCCCCCCCACCTCTCACTACTGTAAGTTTCGCTTTTACTTTTTAAAGTTCTTTTCAAATGCAGACACCATTTATCTCGGTTCCTTTTTCTGTATTTCAAATTCACACCATAGAAAAAGATCTTAACCGCAATTATTTTCCATTGAAATAAAGTTGAAGAATAAAATACAAATGAATCTCTTTTCGCTTTGCAGCCAACGTTATCTAATGCATATTTTCCCAGCCTCTGGGCTTGCATTAGTATTCAATTCTCACCCTTGTACTCTGTCGGATACAAACCATATGCCCATTGCTGACTAATTTGCAGCTGCACTTAGATCTGTAACGTGCATCTAAAAATCACGTGTTCCTATTTCTCTAACCACTTTCCCTTACCGCAAGAATGTTAGGACACGTGTAACCATAAATAGCTCGCCATGGCGTAAGTTTGAATTCTATGTAATACTTCGAGATGCCTCTGATTCCTTTGTCCACGCCACCAATATTCATCGCCAATACAGTACAGATGTTGCTATTCATCTCGCCAATGAGTGAGTGATTGTAATGAATATTTACCACTACTGCCTCTGAACTTGAGTGTGACAGACCTCGGCTCTCTGCCCTTCGGGGCTGCCCCGTCGGGCAGTCTCGTCTGACTTCTCCCGTCCTCTATACCATCATGGCCCTTCTTTTAAAAAGTTTCATAATAAAGAAGTAAGTCCTCGAAATCCTCGTGTTGGAGTTTTTTTTCATTCATCCACGAACCTGGACTCTCTAATAATAATCTCCTCTATAGTAGTTACATAAATATTGTACTTTTTCGACACTTTTCCTGTAGATTGAAGTCGATCTCTTACCCCATTTGGTACCGTAGGTGCATATAAGCACCTTCATAAAGAGCTTACAGATTTTGTTTCTGGCACCAGTAAAAAAGAAAAGTAATATTTGCTTTGTTTAATTAGAGCATTTTCATGATTATTTAAGTAAAGGTAACTTCTTTAAAAAAGTGGTACCAATCGAATAAAATTTGTGTAAAAGCCACCGGTCACGAAAGGGTTAACAAATAAATTATGTAATCAAAATTTTACTTGTTTTTCTTTTCCCTTTATGATACATTGATGTTACGTTGTTGCTGAAATAACAATTAAAATTTAATGTAGAAAAATAAGCCGATAATTTTAATAGTGAAAGTAGGCAACAATTATTAATTTCAATCTACTAATTCGTTTCATTGTACTCATTTAGTTTCATTTTGCTATTACATCCATAATTATAGCCCAGATATGAATATATATTTTTTAAATATTTTTATTTATAACTTCATTCTGTTCTTATTACAAGCGCGGCATACCTATCGTACAAGTGCGGTGTCTCAGCTTGAATGTACGGGTGACGTGCCGCAGTGTAATGTTTTAGAAAAAAAAATTATAAAAAATATCAATAATTTGTTTTGAATTTTTTGTCGCAGTACACGCGTTGTATATTTAACATTAAATAGCACAGCATGATTTTTATTTTATTTTATGTCCACCATGGGACTTTATACACAAATTCAAAAAAATGTGCGGTATAAATCCCGGAATTACCCTATGGGTCAAGACAAGCGGATAGAATCGGGTACCCACAAATATTCCAGTTATGAAACAACTGCGTAATACATAACAAAATCTATAGAAGCATGACACAATAAACGTTACCATCGCTTATCCAGAGGTATGTAAGAACACGTCGCAGCCAAGGGATGTTTGGACAATTATTGATTTGCATATTTGATGTGCAACTGATAGCTATATGGAGATTTAATTTCAGTAGAAATATATTTATTGCATAAAGTATTGTGTTTTGACAAAAAGGCTTAGTATGCTTTGATTCTTCAAGTAATTCATTCTGTTTCTTTGTTAAAATAATCATTTTATATATAAAACGAAATCATTATCTTATTATGTTTTTAATGTTTGATTTATATATATATTTCATTTGTAGACCCATTCCGAAATAACACAATGTGCATGATTAAAGTTTAATCAGTAGATTAATTTATTGGTTTCCATCATAGTCAATTTCATGGAGAATTTCAAAATTAACGAATTATTCTCTACACAAAAAAATATGCCGTACATGTGGAGGAAGCATATCATGAAGCCCCGTTTCGAAAACGCAACATAAAACAGTATAATATTTTCTTTTGTATTAAGCAGTAAATATTCATATGTATGTATACGTATATAGTTTAAAATATGCATAGTGATATTATCTTATTTGTAATATGGATAATATAAGAAAACAGAAAAATAAATAACGTACTCGTAAAATATGTTACAAATGACAATAAAATGTTGTTTAATCATTCTTTAGAAAGAATAAAACTTTTACTGAAAACAAATCGCTTGCTTTTCAATATAAATGCTTTCGAGACAAACAATCTGAATATTTAATGATTTATGAAATATATTTATTTCTAAAGCGTTTTGTATTCTTAAGATGAATAACTTTCCGCATTCATTATAGGGTTCTTTGACGTAAACGCATTGTTTACTTTACATTGTTACAACTTTATGCATTGTTAAAATTAATTAGTATTCACTTAAAAAAAAATAATACAAATGAAGCGCTAAAATTTGTTTTTCGGTATCTTGATGTATCATTTTTATTAGAGTACAGGGTATTAACATAAACTAAAATCAATGTTAAATAAATTTAGACGTTTTAAATATTAATTATCAAAATTCTATCGGCTACCATTTTGGATTATGAATTTTTTTAATGGATTGAATCCTGTGGTATATTAAAATTTCAGTTATAGTAATTTTTGATAAATGTTAATGATAGAAATCGCTCGATTTCTTGCTATATTTGTAAATATTTTCAAAAAAACTTTAAATTAGGCAAATCTTTCTTTTTTATTATCCGAGGTGAATATCGGCATAGAATAGTATATAAACTATCGCTATATTTACAACAATATGAACAGACAAATTTATTTTTTGAAAAAGAAAATGTAGTTTTTAAAATATGTGGGTTGTTTTAGAATAAAAAGATTTTTTTTCTAAGTAAAAGAAGTCTCAATTACAAGTTCGAGATGCAAAGTTAAGTTAATAATAAAAATATCGTCTTCATAAGCTTATTTTTTCACGATTAATTAAAGGATTTAAATCCATGTTCTGCATAAATACAAGCTATCAAACGCACAAGCACAAACGTACTTTCATATATACCCACAATATGTGGATGATTAAAAAGGGAGTTAAACCAGGAGGTCTCTCTGATAACTATCCGACCTTGATTTTCCCGAGCGCAGTAGTGATTTTAAAGAGGTGCCAGTGTGCACATTGGAAGGAGACAGTTTAATGCGCATGCTTGAATTTTTTCGGATATTCCAGTGAGCCAGTCGTTGCTATTGGCCGACAAGAAAGGTGCTGTCACGCGTATTTGTGGGAATTTGGTTTCTCTCAAGATGACTGAACGAGTTGAGGAAAGGTACTGCATCAAATTTTGTCAAAGCTAGGTGATTCTCAAAATGAAACAATTCGTAAGATTTATCTTGTGTTGTAAAATTCATAAATGTTCCAACTCATTCATCGCACCTGATTCGGACTTTCTTGGCGAAATATGGAATTCCAGTCCTTCGCCAACCTTCCTAATTTCCAGAGTTTGCTCCTTGCGACTTCTGGTTTTTTCAAAGGTTGAAGACGCCATTGAAAGGATCCGGTTTTTGGAATGGTGATGTGATATGCAGAACGTGAAGTTGGACAGCATTCTAAAAGAAGTCTTCCAGCAGTTTAACTCAGACTCTTTTGCGGAAGCAAGGTTCATAGGTCCCCAGCCGCGTCCCAAGTAAAAGACTCTCTAACGAAAGACAGGTTGAAAAAAAAATCGTTCAGCTGGAAACTGCATAAAGCTATTAAAAAACATTATTAAGCAACGCACTCATTTAAGCAATTCACGTAGATTATTGTCTATTGACAATAATGCTAACGAAATAGCTGTATCAACAAAGAAACTTACGAATGTATAAAAATCCGAATGCATTAATGAGAGTTACAGCATTCGCAGTGCGTTGACGCCAGCGAAACGACAAACAAACAATCTAAAGTCATAAACACATTTGAACAAAGTTCGAAAATGTTAAAAAACTATTTTACTCGAATAATTATCGGTGTTGTTTTGCCATTTTCACACACGTATTTAATAAATTTTAATGATTATTTTCTGACTTACAAAATATATGCTTTTAAAGTTTTTCTATAATTCTTTAAAAACACTTATTTAGATTTTAGAAAGTATTATCAGAGAAAAACAAAAGTTTTCCTTTATCTTCTTTCTCTGCATTGTTTACAAGGATAGTTAGAATTCTCTTTCCATACTTTTGAAAAATGAAGCTAGTTTCAGCGCGAAATGAATAATGAAGCCTTCTATCCAGAAAAAAAAGAAAGAAAAAACTTATTTTGAATTTATCCATCGTAAAGTAGAATACAAAGCTTTAGATTATTTTTTTTAGAATTTCAGTCTTCTTTGTTCAATATTTTTTATTGTATTCCTACAGAAAAAAAGAAACAAAAAATTAACATGAGGTTTCGCATCACATTTTTTTTAAAAAAGGACTTTAAAAAATTTAATATCTTATGCATATCATTCACTAACATGTGTTCCTTAAAAAAATACTTTTAGACTATCTGTATTATTTAACTTGCTCAAAGCCTATAATATTAATTCCTTTATATTATAAAGTAATGCGAATTTCATTCATCTTCTCCAAAATATTAATTTCAGTTAATATTAATTTTATTTGCGATTAAATAAAACGTCAAAGAATACACAAAACATAGTCTCTGAAAAACAACCGTCATAAATGTAAGTTCTCCTTTGAAAACTAAACGCAATGAAAATTATTTATGCGATATTTAAAAAAAACCCATTAAATAGGGGAAAATTTAACACAACTAGCATTTTTTTCATAACTCAAAACCCTTTATTAAGTCGTCCATTAATTCCGAATAACAGTTTTATGCAACAAACTTTTACAAATATAGAATGTGCCCGTAAAGTCATGGTGCAATTTTCACCGGTCACACGAAATTACGAAACAGTATTGAAATGTGAAATCTTCCCCAAATAAAAGAAAAACTGTCCAAGTTTCTTACCTGTTCAATGCAATTTGATGCGGCCTCCATTTAAAACAGAAAATCACAGACCTTATTCACTCTGTTACACTAGACGTCCTTAACTGTGTATGGGAAGAACTTGAATATCGTTTACATGTGTGTAGGGTTAACAATGATGCCACATTGAACTGCAATGAACAGGTACGAAATGTGGAGAGGTTTTTTTTATTTGCTGAAGATTTCACGTTTCCATCTTGTTTTGTTGATTTCCTGCGACCAGTCAGAAGTGCACCATGATTTACTCACACACTGTATCTTTATAAATACAATTTGTCCAATTAGATTTTTGTAAACAACACAGCACAAGTGTAAATAAGTGCGAGTAGTAAGTCAAAATTACGTCATTTCTAATCATATCATAATATTAAAATATTTAATTGTTTAAAAGACGTTATAAAAACACATTAAAAGTAAATTAAAAACTCTTTATTTACATGTTTCAACTAATTTTCTGAGTCGTCGTCAGAATGTATAATAGAAAATTACAAATGCATAATGAAAAATGGAAAAAATCATCAAAAATTAACAAGTAATCATGCAACGCGCCCTCTATGTCGCGATGCCGTAATTTATCCAACCATTCAACCCATAAATTTGGTATACGAAAAGATAATGTATCGTTACAAACTCCTGAACCTCTTAAATACATTTCAATGGACTCTCTTATGAACAATTGTAAATAAAAACAAGTTGGAAATTGCTCGTCAAACGTGGCAAATGAGGTGCGTTCGTACTATAACTAGTTTTATAATTATTTTTTGCACCCCATATTGTACTGAATGTGTATTTATTTGCAATTCATAAGTGCATAGTCTGTAACATCATTAAAATGCACTCGCAATAATTTTTTCACATTCCCCTTAATGTAACGGAAAACTTTTGACTATCCCTGTAATTAAGCTATACATCCGATTTTCATGAAATTTGAAATGGCTCGACAAAATTTTGCAGCAATTATATATTTAAAATTTCAGCCCATTCGGAAAGCTGTAACATCATTAAAATGCACTTGCAATAATTTTTTCCCATTGGCTTTAATGTAAAGAAAAACTTTTGACTGTCCCTGTAATTAAACTATACATCCGATTTTCATAAAATTTGAAATGGCTCGACAAAATGTCGCAATAATTATATGTTTAAAATTTGAGGCCATTCGGAAAGCTTTAACATCATTAAAATGCACGTGCAATAATTTTTGCCATTGGCCGTAATGTAAAGAAAAACTTTTGACTGTCCCTGTAATTTAACTATACATCCGATTTCCATAAAATTTGAAATGGCTCTACAAAATTTTACAACAATCATATATTTAAAATTTCAGACCATTCGGTTGGGTAGTTTTTGCTCTATTATATGCGGACGGACGGACAGACAGACGGACGGACAGACGGACAGACAGACGGACTGAACGACGACTATAGGTGCTACGTATTTATATAATTACGAACGCACCTAATTAGACCAGTATATGATTTTACTCTCGTTAAAAAGTATGTTATAAGAGAGTCCATTGAAATTTATTTAAGAGGTTCAGAAGTTTTTAACGATACATTATCTTTTCGTATCCCGAATTTATGGGTTGAATGGTTGGATAAATTACGGCATCGCGACATAGAGGGAATACGAGCAATCGCGAAAATATAGGGCGCGTTACATGATTACTTGTTTATTTTCGATGATTTTTTCCATTTTTCATTATGCATTTGTAATTTTCTATTATACATTCTGACTACGACTCAGAAAATTAGTTGAAACATGTAAATAAAGAGTTTTTAATTTACTTTTAATGTGTTTTTATAACGTATTTTAAGCAAATAAATATTTCAGTATTATGATACAACACAGCACATTCAACCTTTCAGCTCATTCATATATTCCTGGAATGAACCCCTGTTATACTGTTAAAAAAATCTTGGCCTGAATATCATATCAGAGATAATATCACAGCGATGTTGCCAGCTGTTAAAAATGACATAACCATGTGCTGAACGTCTAACCCGGTGCCAAGCAACCCACCTCTTTACGGTATTAAAGATGAAAGAAAGACATTTTGGAAATCAATGGGGAATTGCCGATTTCCATGGAGTTCATTTGTATGCAAAATACGCTGAGATTTTCGAATTCTGTTAAGTGTAAAGCAAATGCATCACTGTTCTTGTCGACTGTGCAGAAAAGTAATTGAGATAAACTTCGTTATTTCTGAAGTATATTACTTGCCTCGAATGAAATATTGTCCATGGCATTTTAAGGACTTGTGATTCTATACTAAATCTTAAGTTTTAAAAAACATTCATTGTTTACCGAGATTTACATGTCAGACTGCAAAAAAAAAATTGTTGATTTTACAGTATTATATGGGCAGCTGAGGTGCAGTATAATACAGTAAAATCACTAATTATATCGTTAAATAACAAAAGTAAATGTATCGCTGAGTATTAATATATGGTATACTTCTGCATTTTCATTTATAAAACGGTAAAATACTGTTTATTTATGATTTATTACTGTTAATTTATCAATATAATGCTGGTATTCTAGTTGCCATTATTGTATTATAAAATCAACAATTATTTTTTACATGTAGTTAAAATTTTGTAGATTTGTTGAAATAATAAACTATTAAAATTTTAAAAAAATGCAATTTAACAAATTACAACGACCATTTGGAAAATGATTTTTTCTAAGACTAAAATTTAAGACATAAAATATCGCACGGAGTTGATCATACATTACGTACGCCATGGATTAAATTTTTCGGTACTGTAAATTTTTGAACTTCTACGGAGCTGGCCATACATTACGTACGCCATGGATTAAACATTAATATTCCTGGACCAATTTTAAAAAATCGCACGGAGTTGATCATACATTACGTACGCCATGGATTACATTTTCCGGTACTGTAAATTTTTTAAACTTCTACGAGCTGGTCATACATTACGTACGCCATGGATTAAACATTAATATTCCTGGACCAATTTTAAATAAAATTACATTCTTAAACTTCTAAACATCCCACAATATTATTTTTTATACCGTCGTATAGAGAAAAAAATGTACTTTTAAATGCAATTTGTTTGAAAGCTGTATCTCAATTTGTTTCTGAGTCATTAAATATTTTTTGCAGTTTTTATTACTTTTTTGTCATAGTGGCAACAGAAGTAACCATCTCTGTTGAAAGTAAAAGGAAAACACAGATTACTGAATAGACCAATCAGAAAACGAATAAAATGCGGGATTCAACTAATAAAACACTTCAGATATGTTTTTGATTACTTACCCTGACCGAGGACAATAACCATTTTTCCAAATGGTTAATAAAAAAATAACAAGTTTAAGGTGTTTTTGTCGTTTATTGCATTGCTTAAAGTAAAACTAAATCACTGGTAATACTATTCAATTTCGCATAATTTAATAATTTTTCATTCTAAACAAAAAGAAAAAAAAACATGAAGTACATATTTTTGACTCATTCATATTTAAAAAATTCGTTCTTTGAAAAACTAAAAACATTCCCAATAATATCGGTTAAAGAAGTAATACGTTGAAATTTCCATTTTTTCTATATAAAATGTTTAACAATAATGCATACTGTACTCACGAAATAAAAGACATAACATTGTTTTTTTCGTTTCCATATACATTGCTTTTAAATAATGAGTAAATGTTAGAATGGAAAAAAAATGAAAACAAGTCTTTCTATTACAGTGAAAATTTTTCAGAAAAGAAGAAACGTAAAAAGTATTTTTGCTTCCGCTGAAAGCGAACTTTTAATGGCACCATTTTTCCAACATCTGAGTTTGAAGTAGGCGGTTGAGATACTAAACTGTGGATCGTTTTACTACTCATAAAATACATCAGTATCTAAAAGTTTCTGAAAACATAGTTTCCTTGAATTTTCCATTTTATGACTGAGTGTGGGTATGCATTTTTTATGGACCAAGGTTATATTTTTTTTACAAAGAATTTTAAAAGAAACGAAATGACTAGAGATAAAATTGCTATAAATAATGCAGCACATTATCTCCGAAATACAGAAAGAAAAAATAAATTCGAGATATAAAATTATTTATTTCCTCTTTAATAGTTGCATTACTGTTGCATTGCAAAATATATTTTGCCACATTTCATAATTATAAATCACAAAAATAATCTGTTGTATTATTGTATGTCTAACATGTATCTAATTTTTTTTAATGAAATGGTAAAGTACGAGATATGACATAATTTATTCTCTCTGTAATAGTTGCTATACTATGGCTTTTCATATTAAATATTTATAAATTAAAAAACAAACCGAAAGAAATCTATTGCATTATTGTATGTATATAAAGTTTGCATTTATTATTATTTTTTAATGAAAAAAATATTTATTTTTAAATGCTAAATAAGCAGAGAAATACGGCAAGAATGCATGACTGACTTAGTTTATTATTAATTTGTTTAAAGAGAATATTTATTAGCACCATTTTCCATCATCTGAATTTTAAGTAGGCGGTTGCAATAGTAAACTGCGGATATTTTTACTGCACACAAAATACATCAGTATCTAAAAGTTTCTGAAAATATAGATTCCTTGAATTTTCCATTTTATGACTATGTGTGAGTATGAATTTTTTATGGGACCAAGGTTATATTTTTTTTACAAAGAATTTTAAAAGAAACGAAATGACTAGAGTTAAAATTGTTATAAATAATGTAGCAACATTATCTCCGAAATACAGAAAGAAAAAAAAACCGAGATATGACATTATTTATTTTCTTTGTAATAGTTGCATTACTATATTTTTCTACATTAAGAAAATTATAAAGGAAAAGAATGTTTCTTTTTTTTTTATTTAAACAAAAATAATGTGTTGCATTATTGTATGTCTGTGAGGGATGTACTTATTAATTTTAATAAGTACTGATATGGATGCCAAAAGAACAACGAAATATGAAGACAATCCATGGTTGATACTTAATTTATTATTAATTTGTCGAGAATTAGGGGGGGGGGGTTACCCCCTAAGAGCTACGCTCACCAACTCCCGTTCAGACTCTAAAAACCCGTCATTTCATCGGCTTAAAAAATATTACTAAAGATTGAATTATAATTTAAAAACCAGCAGCTATACATCATCAAGACATAAAATGCTTTAACATATAAAAAGTATGAATGTCTTGCCGTGGGTACCCCAAAAAACTATTTAATTCGGCAGAGCACTTTTATTTCGAAGCAAATATAAACGAAACAGTAATTTACGGAATTTATGTACATTTTCGAGCCATAACATTCTATTAAATTGGAAACTGAGAATATCACATGATCTGGTGCTTATAAAATAGCTTTTGCTGAAAGCATGCAATTTGCTCAACTGAAGTCAAAATACAAAATGGTGCACTTATATTTATCATTCTAATTTGTTTGTTTGTTTTTGAGTAGGGAGAGGCAGGAGGGAAACTTTCTTTCTCACCTAAGTAACTGCAGTTATATATTTATGCACTCATGTTAACTTTGGTAATAATTTCTGGTGGTAGTGAATCTGTCTGTGGTGTTTAATCTTATCCTTTTCTCGAATAGAAATGAATATCTTGTAAATGCAGGAAAATAATAGCACATTTCAGTTATTGTCAATTATACAGACTGTCGATTAGTACTAAACTATATGGCCAAATGTGACCGATCACTTGCGATTTTTGACGTTTTATTAAATATCTAGAAAAATACATGAGGAATCAACCTGAAACTGCAGGTGTATAAACAGTATAGTATAGGTCATATATTTCCGCGAACATTTTTCCCGAAACACCATAGGGAGCCGTCAAAAAATTGAAAAAATGAATATCTTTAGGATAACCCTGTAAAAACTAATGTAACAAAAGCGTTCAAACTCGAGATTATTAATAAGTGTCTTATTGTAATAAATTGTGTTCATTTTTATGAGGATAGCTCATAATCATTGATACTCGTAGAGAAATTAAGGTTTTTATAAAAGCAGTCCCAAATTTCCAAAATAGAGCAACGTTTGCGAAAGTCTCAAATTGATAGCTTGAAAATTCTGAAAAAATTATCGTTGAGGGAATAAGCTCGAAATTCGTTGTTTCCAAAAAGAAGCAAAAAGATAAGAGGTTGTATCAAATATCAGTTGATTAGGGCCAAGATAGCGTACACAATATTGCATGTACTACTATATTTGGATACTTATATTTTTGCTTCTTTTTTGGGAACAACGGATTTTGAGCTTATTCTATCGACGATAATTTTCAAGGTACGATTTTGACCCCTTTACAAAAGTTTATGGATATACTTATCTAATGTATTATACATATTACATTTTTGATTACATTCGCGCATGCGCAGTGAAACAGGTTTTAGTAAACCTGCTCATTTTTCGTCTAATTTTTATTATTTTTTAATTTTGATTACAGAGTATTCTGTGATTACAATGGTGTTTGTCATATTTTCTGAAAAGAACTTTTTTTTATATTATGAATTCTGCAAATTATAAGCAAAAACTTGACGAAATTTGGGACTGTTTTTATAAAAACCTTAATTTCTCCACTATTATACATCCTATCCTCATAAAAATGAACGCAGCATATTACAATAAGACGCTTGTTAATAATCTCGAGTTTGAACGTTTTTCCTACATTAGTTTTTACAGGGTTATCCAAAAGATATTCCTTCTTTTTAAATTTGTTCACGGTCCCTTATGGGGTTTCGGAAAAAAATCTTCATAAACATATATGACCTATACTATACTGTTTACACACATGCAGTTTCAAGTTGATTCCTTATGTATTTTTCTAGATATTTAATAAAACGTCAAAAATCGCAAGTGATCGGTCACCTTTGGTCATATAGTGTATTCCACTGATTTCTTCCAACTTATAAACACTCTCATTGTTGGAAATCTCATATAAGATTACACTGAAAAACAACTCTTAGATTATTGCGCACGGGACCTGTTTATATAAAACGTACATGCAACACAGCCCTCTGATATTTCAGAAGGCAGTAAAATAGAGCCTCCAATTACAATTCCGAAATCTTTTTGGAAGGTAAAGCTCACTTTATACATCAGAAATTTCATACTACTTCAAGAAAGATGTGTAACTGGGAAATGTGAATATAATCATAAGGCTGTTTGCCAATCAAATGACATCTTGAGGTACTGTTTGGAAACCACCCGGGTAAGTGAACACACCACGTGAAATCCTACGGGAAAGTTCGTTTATAATTTCTCATTTTCGCTTTTATTTTGTTAAATGATATTATTTTTTTTGGCGAATTTTCTTTACCTTTTTATTTTGTTTACAGCTATTATTTATGAAGGTACTTTCCCTTTCGAATCATGTTTCGAACTAAAATGGGGCCTCATAAAAGAAATCTAACATTAAATCGAAAAAGTAAACAATGCCACGGAAAGAAAAATTTAAGAAATTTTTATGTAGCGTTATCACAGTACCGAAAAGATTTCATAGGCATGAATTATTTTAGAATTCCTTATTTCAGCAAAGAAAACCATTTAATGTTTGAATTTGTACAACAGCTGACGAATGCATAAATATGACAACAGGTATTGGTGATTATCATTGTTAGAGAACATTTCCGGGCGTTGAAGTACACTACCATAGACACTTTTTCAGGCATGCCAGAGATGCTTAATAAATACTTTTCGACGCAAAATTCATTTTTCATAATGTTAACTTTCCATAAAATCATAAAAATATTTTTCTTAAACACTTCATTTTATTTATCACCAGCTGCGTAACAACCCGTTATGTTGTGTTTGCATTTTATAAGGTCTTCCGAGTTTCTTGGGGAAATACAGGTTTTATATTAAGAGATCATTGGACTTTTAAAATGTCGAAAACTAAAAAAAAGAAGATTGTCAGTTTGTCACTTTATATCTTAAAAAGTATTCATTATAAAAGCACAATTTTTGAAGCTGGTGATAGATACATGTTTCTTCTGTCATTTCATATTTTTTTCGTATCATAATCAGGAAAATTAGTTGTGGTAAGGGTTTTTTACCTTGTCGAGTAAAAAGTTGGAGTTACGAGATGACTGCCTTATTAAAGAAGAATTTCAACGTATAAAGGAAAAGTTTTTGTATCTAATTATACTTGAGAGACTTGTAATCGCACTGAAGATTTAAAAAATGTATATTTATAGAAATTTCATGTTTTAGAAACAAAACTGTATCTTGCTTATATAAAATTTGGAAAGTTGTAGAAATATAACACAGAGAAAAAATATCTGAACTAGAAAAAGATGAAAATTTAAGTTTATTTCAAATGAAAATCAAATTTCAAAGTAATTGCTTAGGATGCGCAAATGGCCAACATAGTGAAAAAGATTCCATGCCGGGACTCGAACCCGGGCCATCAGTATAGCGCACTGACGTTCTACCGACTAAACCACATGGAATGATACCCAGTCTAGAAAAATTCTCACTATCATATGTTGGCAAGGCTACAAACACAGCACAAGATGGAATATTTATCGTGAGCCACCGACATGAGGCAAACTCGAAATTTAATTAAATCCAGAATCGATAGAAACTATATTAATACATGGAAATTATTCCAGAGAGAAACATTCGCCTTGCATACAATATTTCAAATGAAAATCAAACTTCAAAGTAATTGCTTAAGAGGTGCAAAGGGCCAAAATAGTGCAGCTTTACACAAATTTATAGTTGTACAAGACTTTTTGGACAAAAGCGCAACGAATATCATCGAACAAGGAACGTGTTTGCCTAATATTGTACTGTGACTTTTTCTCGTTTACGAAGCTAAAATTACTATTTCGAGAAAGACGTTTTTGAGTCAATTGAGTCCATGCAAAATAATTCGGAGGGGGAGCTGGACACCATACGTCAATAAGCCTGCTAAAAAGGAATGGAGGAAGGAGTCGAAGGCGACAACATAAATTTTATGAATAAATTAAATTTTTCTGTTGTATTTTAGAATCCTGGGTACTTTTTACAAAGATTGTACATGGAATACCATAGGAAATTATACTAGCACAATCTTTATACATCTTTAAAACATTGGGATAAAAAAAAAACTAACGACAGACATCAAAGTAAATGTCTTGATTAATTACAAACATCAAGTTTACTCAATCAATATTTCTGATTGGAAAATAAGGTAAACATCTTCACAAGAAGATATATGGAAAAACAAAACTCTATATATAGTTATTCAAAATATAAAAAAAATCGCTTACTGTAAGAGTAGGACTAAATACATGTCCATTATCTTAGTTCAAAATAAAGACAACCGTCACTGTAATTTTAACATGAAAATACATATCTGTTTCTTTAATTACGTTTAAATGAACTTTTTAAAACATTTTTCAAACATTTTTATTATTGCAGATCAGTTTTTTATGAAGGCAAAATTGTTACAGAGTTTCTACACGATTTCTTTTAACACAGTAAGAAGTTATCTACTACTCTGAAGATGATAATACATTACTAAAACTATGTTTTTGTTTAATTAATAATATTAATGTGTATATTAATTATGATCATCTTTATACTGAACATCTTCATATTTTCTGACGTTCTGAGAAATCACCGCATGCCTAGAAACATTAGTGATCTGTTGTAGATAAAGAATGGAATGATACGCTAATGCACGTTTCGTGTATAATCCTTCTAATGAAATATACTTTCTCTGAAATTTTGACTCTGCTGGGATTTGATTTAGGTTTAATGAGGCTTCAAAACGCAAATTAGTTGAAATAAAAATTATAGTTTATTAAGTTAATATAAACATTTTCAAAGGATTTTTAAAACAAGTTTATTATTGCAGTTGGGCCAAATTTTTACAGAGTTTCTACAGCATTTCTTTCAACACAGTTAGAGATGTTACCTACTACCCTTAAATTGATAAGACATTACTAAAACTGTGTTTTTAATTAAACAATTGTATTAATGTGTATATTAATTAAAATTAACATTATAATTGAATTTTTATATTTTCTGTTCTGAGAAATCACCACAGGCATAGAAAGCACAGCAAGCTGTCTTCGAGTCATGAATGGACTGATACTTACGCTAATGCACGGTTCGTGTATAATCCTAATAATTAAATAAACTTTCTCTGAAATTTTGACTCTGGATTAATTTTAGATTTAATGATGTTTCAAAACGAAAATTAGGTGGAGTAAAATTTATAGCACAGAACGGAATATGTATTGTTTTTGTTAATAAACGCACCATTTTGCACATTTAATTTTTAAATACTTTATTAACTTGTAATATATTCACGCAAAGACAAATGTCTTTGCGTGATTGCGTTTGTTATCCATTGCTTAAGGAAAATTAAATTTATTGAAATTATTTATAAAAAAAAATGCAATTTAACAAATTACAACGACCGTTTGGAAAATGATTTTTTCAAAGATTAAAATTTAAGACATAAAAAATCGCACGGAGTTGATCATACATTACGTACGCCATGGATTACATTTTCCGGTACTGTAAATTTTTTAAACTTTTACGGAGCTGGTCATACATTACGTACGCCATGGATTAAACATTAATATTCCTGGACCAATTTTAACTAAAATTTCATTTTAAAACTTCTAAACATCCCACAATATTACTTTTTACACCGTCGTATACAGAAAAAAATATACTTTTAAATGCAATTTGTTTGAAAGCTGTATCTCAATTTGTTTCTGAATTTTTGTTTTTTTTTTTGTAGTTTTTATTACATTTTTGTCATAGTGGCAACATAAGTATCCATCTCTGTTGAAAGTAAAGGGAAAATACAGATTACTGTATAGACCAATCAGAAAACGAATAAAATGCGGATTTAACCAATAAAACGCTTCAGATATGTTTTTTATTTCCTACCCTGACGGAGGACAATAACCATTTTTACAAATGGCTAATAATAGAATAACGTTTAAAGATAAAAAAAAATAAATCCTGAAAATAAATATTAGTCATATTTTGTACAAACATATGTTGCATATGCAATTCAATTATAGTAAGACAATTATGCTGTTTCTAAACGTTTTATAAGAATAACAAAAAAGAAAAAAAATATAAGATGTGGCGAAACTCTTCGGTAATTTTTTTTATGCTCTTTCTCATAGAAAAAAAATCTCTAGAATCTAAAAGAAATTCTTCCTGGTTTTACCAGAAATACTTTGATGTATTTAAAATGCGCAATTTTGCCTGCGGTAAAATGTAAATAATTGTATTTAGTTCTACTTTAATCACGCAAGAAAATTCGTTAGTTACTTAAACAGTTAAAATATTCAGTATAAGGAAAAGTAAAATTCCTACATAAGTACCTTTAAAGATCATAAGGAATATCGTTAATAGTTTTTCTCAAAGCTTTTATTTCTAGTAAAATGTTTATGGAGGATAGTAGTTTGCTAAAATAATCATTGTTACTGTGTGTCATTCTGTGTTCTATATCAAACATATTCTTTAAATATATATTTTATCAAACAATTTGTTAAAGGCATAAATAAAACTTTGTGTGAATTGTAATAAAAAAGCTAAAACCTTTAACAAAGATTTCTACGCACAAATAATGTACAGAACGACAAAAAAAATCCCATACGATCGTTTTGAGGATTCCTGGAACCCCTTATTCAGTGAGAGAGAGAGAGAAAAAAAAAGAATTAAAATGGGTTCGAAGAACCCCTCGATTATAGCCCCGAATCAATTTGTTAAAACATGGAAATTTATTAATGTTTATAAAAACTTTATTTTTGTTTTCCTTTGTTTTGTTTCTCCTGAGATTTGCGAAATTCTAAGTAAAATAAATAAATAAATAAATAAATAAAAATAAAAATATTATCTAATGTGAGCAAACGTTAAAATTTGTAAAACTAGCATCCTCTATGCTATGTATAACAATTTAAATGAAGCAATTTTAGAAAAAAAAATATTTATATAATACAGCGAATGCCATTTATAAAAAACTCTTCTGTGATTTTTTATCTAAAAACGCAATTTATAAAAGCGATACATTTTTTTTTCTTTTCTTGCTTTTAAAGAAGAGTTAATCCATTTAAAAAACCATGCATGAAAAGTAACAATATTAAAATATTTATCGGTACTAACGCCAGATTATTTTTTCTGACGTCAATCATATTTTAAATAAAAAAAGTGTATATTGGTGTTAAAGTTTTATTCAACTGCTTTTGAGAAAATCACGTACATTCTCCTGGAACGTCAGACAGAATTCTTATTTGTAATTTCCTGAATAGAAATCTGTAGAAACTGGGGTGTTTCCGAAGCAATTTCCTCTTAGCCTGCAGCAAGTAATGGATTTTAAAAGAAATTTGAATATGCTCTATTTTCACATAGTATATCCATAAAATAAAAACATTTCCCCGGCGATTTGATCGCAGTGGCTACTCAAGAAATTGATACAATGTATTCGGTCATTCACACTTAAGTATAATAATATTTATAGCTTTGCGAGATTAATAAATAAATTAATTGTCCTTTTACTCAACAGGAGTTCATAAACAAGCAATGATTTTTGCTCCTCCCTCCCCATCATCCAAAAGGATCAATTTTGCTTTTTTTGTAAATGTATCTTTTAATTACATTTGAATAACAACATTTAATGACCCCCTTACTTTAAAATATTGCTTAAATGTGTCATAAATGTAAGTAAACAAAGCGTAACTTAAAAAATTCTAACTTATTTCGATTATATCGGTTTCATTTGTTCATTTTTTATATCAAGCGCCATTAATACTTGCCTACTTCAAAATGGCCATCTTGGTGAAATTTTTTCGAATTTATTTTATTATTTTATTTGAAAGAAAAGTCTTTCCCGGAAGCAAATCTATTTTTATTTTGTTCCTACGATTACTGGAACAGGAGTTACGGTCTATTTAATAAACATGAAGTAATGAGTGAGTCACCGGAAGAGGTAGTATGAAGGAAAAAAAGAAATGCAAATATGTGCATGATTTTCTTACGTTTTTACACAAACACACTAATAAACTTTAATTGACACTACTAGATTAGTTCTACAGATTCGAAACAATATACATAAGAAATTCTTAAATGCTATTTCTCGAAAATCATTTTTTTTTTTTTTTTTTTTTTTTTTTTTTTTGTTATTTCTATAATCGATAAACTTCCATTACATGAAATATTTTAAACATATTTCAGTAAAATTTTCTGAGAATGCTTACTATATCACTCACTATATTCTGAGCTAGAATCTAAGCTCTATGTGATAATATTATTATTTTATATGTGTTCGATTAAAAAAGAATGTTATACATTTTATAAAAAATGTGTATTTTTTTACATATTTTGAAATACCTCAGTTAATTTTAAAGATATTGCAATACTCCTATTTTTTGCACTACTATGAAGTGCAACGGAAATTGAAATGCGTTTAGTGAATTGAGTGTACGCTGTTTCGCGTTTTGCTGAAATTTTGCAGAAAAAATGGCTAGAAGCCCTTATTTTTTATGTTATGAAGATATTGTTAGGAGTTTATGTATTTTCTTCATGCTTTTTTACAATTGACCTAAAAGTGTGTTAGTTTATTCTCACACTGTATACTTTATAAAAATTCTCCGAACATAGGCAGATACCATTAACCGGGGCACCTTTTTCCTGTTCCACTAACACTTCCATTATTGAAAAATATTAAATATGATTTTACAACGTCAAAATTGAGTTGTAAACAATTAACATGAAACAATGAAGCAAACTGTATGGCAATTTTTTATTTTATTTTATTTTTTAACTATTTTTAAAGTTTTGGAACAAAATAGCCTCTGCTGGGGTGTTCTTCAGTCGTTTTACTTAGTTTCATATAAATTGAATACATTACATATGTTGGACTGCTGAAAAGCCCTTGCAATAGGATCTCCTAATGAATTAACCTTCCGACTGTCTTGTAAAAGGGCAAAATTGTAATGTTGTTTTCTCTGTATTTGGTTTTAAATGCTAAAAAAAATGATTCTTTGAACATTTTATAAAAAAAAAAAACTTAATAATGAATATTCATGCAATCTTTGATTTTTTTTTTTTTTTTTTTTTTTTTTTTTTTTTTTTTTTTTTTTTTTTTTAAACATTTAAACACAATATACCTATAGTAAATATTAAATTCACGAGAAACAGTTTTCGTCATATTATCTTCAGCAACTGGAACAGTAACAATTAATGTAACATTTTGCTACAGTAACATTTTTAAAAAAATGTTACTTAAAAACTTTTTTAGAGATTTGGCTGTATAAAAGGCATTTCTAAAAGAACTAGGGCTACTTCGGACAAAACCAGGCCTGACACAAAGTAGCCCCGAAAAACGAGTTTTCATGTTAGCTTTATAAAAATGTGAGCATTTCCTGCCAGATTATTTTAGCATAGAAAGTTTAAAGACTTAAAATCTACACAAGAAAAGAGTTTTTACAGACACATCCCGAGTTGCCGTTAACAAAAATTTAAATTACCCCAAATAATTCATATACTTTATAGTAGGGTTTAAATATTTTTCAAGGGCAAAATCCCCAAATTAGCTTGTACTGTTTGTTCAATACAAATAATAAACATTTTTTTAATGTGGTGGACCAAATTAATAGGATCAAGGAACAAATCAACGCCCAAAGTAGCTGAAGTCTACCGCACCTTAATACTATTTTAGTTTTTACATATGTTTAATTTAACTTTTCAAATCACACAATGAAAAACTGTAATGTATGTATGAGCTCTTCATAACAATTTGGTATATTTGTATTCAGTAATATTTAAATTTGGTAAAGAAACGCTTATGTTTCTGACCTTGTTTAACACTTTTAAACAATCTTTAAATAACGATAAATGAGACATACATTTAATATCATATATATATATATATATATATATATTATTTCTATTGTCAACGTCCCTTTGCTATGCATCTGCAAAATACAGAACAATGAATGAAGTATCTTTCAAAAAGTTTTTTAAATGGTTTCTGACACAGTTCACGCACAAGAGGCATTCTCACAATCTTTTGACTTTTGGGAAAAAAATCTGACAAAATTAAACTTGCTAAAATAACATTTCAGTCTGATAGACGAATGACTTAATGATTCAAAATCAAGAAAAAATGGTCAGCAGCGATTTTTTTGTATTTTTATTTAACTGAGGTTTAAGTTAAACATGCGAGTTTAATTTTCCTTACCAGTTTACCCCTATAACTTTTTATTTTCCTCTAAATTTTTTACTTATAATGAATTTGCATCGTACCCACAGGACATTCAAATAAGAAATAATAACACTGTAGTACTTTTAATACAGAATTTTTGTATAACATTGTCTTAAAGGGGTGTTAAAGAAGGGACGGTTAGGTAAAAAAAGGGGATGGTATTGGAAAAAGGGCACGGTAAGGATGGAACGGTAAGGAAAATTACCACATATTTTTAGGAAAATCATGTTAAGACTAAGTGATAGCCACAATTCTCATTGATTTTTAGAAAGAGTTGTTAATATTGGATTAAATTATTATTTTTAAAATTTACCTCGATATGTGCAGGAATAAACCTTTTGGATGGTGAGACTACCGATAAAGCCACGATACTTGAAATTGATATTTAAATGCTGATTTAAATTCTATAGTAAATTTCCTGCCAAAGAATTTTATACATTATTTCTCTAGCATGAGAAAAAACTTGAAAAAAATTCTGTGACTGCATCTGAAATGATTTTCTGTATAATTGTAGAAGACCGATGGTAAGGAATCTAAAACCCAGGGACACGGTTTAAAAAATAATAACAACCCTACAAATGTGTGCAGATTAATTTTTAGCAACATATTTATATAAAACAATAGTTTCGGTTTCAGAAAAAATTACATCGAATTATTTTTATTGAAACAATTTTATCCAAACAGCTCCAAACTTAAATATCAGCATCAGGGACACGGGACAGAATAGGAGTTCTCCAGGTGTTTGGAACCTAAACATCGTACAAAATTTATTTATCTCGTTAATATTTTTGTGCAATCATGCAATGGGATGTTCCCCAGTATATGAAAAAAATAAAAAAAAAGTGTATTAAAATAAAAATTATTTTCAGGGACATGAAAGCCAAAAGATTGTGAGAATGCCCCTATATCGTTAATACATATTTTTGATTAAAAATTGAAATTAATAATAAAATAAATCATAATTTTTTTGATAAATGAAATGAAAATATTTCTCATATCAATGTTTCTAACAGAATAAAATGCCACATTATATAATGTTCGAAAATTATTATAAAAAATAAATATTACAAAAAAGATAAAACCTCTCTACATGGTTTTATTTTATATTTATGATTGTAAAGTTGAAATGTTTGAAAAATAGATACCATCGATATCGAACTAAGCAGTGGTACTTAAGATGTATCATTTCTTATATTAGAATAAATAACATTTGTATATGTACAGTGGTGGTCAAAATTATAAGGACAAGGCAAAAATCGCCAAATCTTGGTTACATTTGGCCGGAAACTTATGCAAATTTAATGGCTTGAAACCAATGAAAAACGAAGATTATTTTCATAAGTTTTTATGGAAATATGTGAAAAATGCATATTCATAAAATGTGTTATGGATTTATACAGCCATATGATATGAACAAAATTATAAGAACAACTGTATTTGTATGTTCGCAAAAGCAAAATTTGCATGTTTTTTTCTCTGAACACGGAACTTCCGGACGATATAAATGCGTGGTAAGCGTTTGGGATCGTCATATTCTGTTTTTCAGCCATGTCGCTTAGGTACAAAGCTTTCGGAGTGTGAAAAAGGGAAAGTGGGTGCATTTAAAAGTTCAGGACTTTCTGTATGCCAAATTGCGACAAACCTTAATAGATCAAGAATGGTTATTTACAATTATCTTAAAAATCCCGGTAAATATGGACGGCAAAGACATACAGGTAGGCCGTCTTCTGTTTCTGTACTTGAGAAAATAATGATAATAAGGCTAGCTTGCTCCAAAAAACAAATGTCAACAGAAATAAAACGTGAATTGAACTTAGAATGCAGTGCTCGAATTGTTCGACGTGTTTTACAAAAAGAAAAACAAAGATTCGCTATGGTAAACATATGTTACGACCGCCTGTTACAAAAGTACATAAAAGACTGAGGATGGAGTTTGCCAAAAAATGCATTACTATGGGAAAAAAGTGGGATGATGTTGTCTTTTCCGAGGAGAAAACGTTTAATTTGGATGAACCAGATAGTTTTCGCTACTTCTGGTATGATCTCCGTAGAGAAAAAGAAATTTTCTCAAAGCGTGCATTTGGAGGTTGCTCAGTTACAGTATGGTGAGTTTTCGCAACTGGTGGAACTACTCCAATAGTTTTTTTTTGCAGGGTAGAATGAATTCTGAGAGTTATGTTGATGTATTGGGCGATAATCTTTTACCGGAAGCACCATTAATAACGAGTGGACACTATTTTTTCCAACAGGACAATGCCTCAGTACATGTTTCCCAAACTTCAAAATCGTGGTTTGATGCTAATTACGTGAAACTATTTGATTGGCCGGCCAGAAGCCCTGATTGGAATCCAATAGAAAATCTGTGGAGTATTCGGCACACGAAGTATACAAAAATGGTATACAATATGAAAACAAGCAAGAGCTCATGTCCTCCATCGAAAAAGCCTGGTCAAAAATTTCCAAGATCGTTCTTAAGGAACTGTCAAACTCCATGGCGTCAAGGACTGATAAAAGTGATTGAGAAGAAGGGTAAGATTATTAATTATTAGTGTGTTTCAGGCAAAATCATTCATTGTCCTTGTAATTTTGTCCAATTTTTACAATGACATAATTTGTTAATTATGGCAAAACATTCATATTTTGCATTTTCCGATGTTTTGCATTCTACAATGATTTCTATCAAAAAAAAGTATTTTACGTATAAATTTCACTTTATTTAGTTCAGAAATAAAAATTTTCTGTGCAATTTTCAATTGTTCTTATAATTCTGACCACCACTGTATTAAAATTATTTCTCTTCGTCTTGTGCTTTCACACAAGTTTTGACATCATCCCTTTATGCAGTTAAAATTTCATATTTTTATTTTTCAATGCACGTACAAAACGCACAACAATGAATAAGGTATATTGCGACAAGTTTTTGAGCATTTTTTGGCATGGTTTCAGCTGTCTGTGACTAATTTCAGTAAACACGTTCGTCGATTAAATAAATAAATAAATAAATTTTAAAAATGCTGTTAAATAAAAAGATAATGAAAAAAGTACCAGTTGAAAATTTCAAAGATTTCACCGCTAAAGCCCTGCACGTGTCCACTGTCCACTAGTAAATCCGTAAATTACATTAATACAATCAAAACATTAAAATAAGAAAAGAAATGAGCCCATTAGGGTAGATCAAGAGTCAATGCTTGTCTATCTGTCCCCTGTGTTATCCCAATTTACTGAACATTTATATACAAAAGTCCCAACCTACGAACAGCCATTCATAATGATAAAAAAAAAAAAAACAGAATTTATAAGGAGTTAAATTATGTATTTATTTCTTCGAAATTTGATTTTAATAGATTACAGTTTTCAAACTGTGAAAACCGTAAAATAAATGATGTCATCTGATAATATAGATAAAATATTAATGAGTTATAGTAAAAGTTTTAGAATGTGCCTTACAGACGAAAAAATAAAAAAAGTAATTTTAAAACGTAAATAAAATATTCCCAAACAACATTGTTATAACCTTCTTTCTGAAAAATGACATTTGTAGAATCGTTCTAAAATTTATTTTTGAGTTCGTGCTTTTACAAAAAGGCGTTTGTCCTTAAACACTATAGAAGAAAAACCTCAAAATATTTCATCGAATTAACCATTCAAAAATATGTATGTGTTCTTTTTAGATAATAGACGTTTCACGTATACTTGCAAGAAAAACTGAAAATTGTTCTCAAAGATTTAATTACGGTAACTAAACTGGGTAGGTTCTATTATGACTTTATTCGGCATTTTACATTTAATCACAATAATGTCTGGAGATTTCTAAAAATACACAAAAACGACGGTATAGGAAAATAAAAGATTTGATTGGAAACGATTGATTACAATTTACGAGAAATACTGAAGAAATCTGAATATGTAAATGCATTTATGCTAAAAGCGATCAAATTCATCGCATGTAGTTATAAATATTACACAGTAATAGAAGAATTTGAAAGAGAAATATTTCTACATTCCTTTACATTCCTACATTCGTCCTTTATTGCAGTATATAGAAACTTGTATATGTATGTTGTTTAAATATATAAAATTACATAAAAAAAAAAAAAAAAAAAAAAAAAAAATAATTTTATCATACACTTTTATTTATGCACCAACAGTTTCATTATTCCATAAAAAAAGTTGTTGATTGATTTAATTCTAAAGTAATTCAAAGATAACACTAACGCCAAAATTTTTGTCATCTATAATTTCCTTAAAAAAAAAAAAAACTTTTTTTTTTATATCAAATGACCATCATTTATTTATCAGATCATTTTTATTTCAAATTATTTTATTTTGCTCTAAAATGGCCATTTAAAAAAAATGCAATTACTATCATTATAAATTTTACATTATATAAATTATTCATTTCACACAGAAATAACATTTCTGTTATAAAAATGAATATTTAAATATTGCTGATTTTTAGGAAAAATATTTTGTAATATAAGAAGGTTTATTATTAAAGCAAAGTGATTTATGCTAAAACATAACTTTATGTGTGCTAATCATTTACAAAATCTAAGACGACATAAATTTACATTTATGTCGCAAATTAATTCACTGAATTAACATTTTCTTTATAAGGAATTTTAGAAGTATGAATGTAATCAATACTTTTCAACCTAAGTCTTCTCTTCCTGCATAATATTTATAACTACATAGAGTGAAAGTAATCGCTTTTAGCATAAATGCGTTTACTTATACAGAATGCTACACTGTAATCAATGTTTTCTATTCAATTTTTTTTCCAGTTCTTCGCAGTATTTTGCATTTATTCTTAGCAATTAAATTCTTTTATGATAATTTCTACTTACTTATTTATTCAAGATATAATTCATAATTAATGCTTTCAAAACAAGTTGAAATCGGAGAAATTTTATATATCATTTTTAATCTAAAATCTGGTCAAACAAAAAATGTACTACTCTTAAAAAATAAATAATAAAGCATTATACAGTGCCCACAAAAAAAAAAACCTCTACACTAATTGGAAAATTTAAAAAAATGTAAAAAACATTCCCCTAATAAACTTTTATTGCCAAAAATTATATTTTGTCATTGTCTTTTATGCCACTTTTCAGTGTATTAGACATGGAAGTTTCCAAATTTTCGGAATAATGTTTGTCCATATGAACCCACAGCTTTTTAATACCTCCTGCACTTACCTGACGCTGTGTCTCTTGAAATTTATTTTTCATGTGGTTACAAGCATTTTCTATATGGGTTTAAGGTCAGATTAGTTACCTCGCTATTCAAGTACTGCTATTATTTCATTTAACCATTTTGCACAAGTTTTGTCTTATGGGCAGGTGCTGTATCATGCATGAAATATTGACATGCACGATGGGATCAAAATGTAAGTGGTCTTGTGGAACTTCTAAATATTTACTATTGTTCATAGTAATATATTTGGGAAGGAAATATAATCCAGTTCTGCTTTTTTTTTTACCTCTAAAAGCACAACATTCCATGCTTTACATAATAATAAACTATGTGTCATATCGTGGGGAACCTTTGGATTGTCTCATCATCATCGGTCCCCCTCTGATTATCCTGAAAGTACTTTTATTAGAAAATATTTTTTTAAGTCTCCTACTGTCCAGTTTTAATATTTCTTACAAATATTTAATCTTTTTTTTTTTTTTTTTTTTTTTTTTTTTTTTAAGACATGAGTAAGAATGGGTTGTTTTATTGCTGCCCTTCGGGCTGGTAGCTCCCAGTCTTTCTGAAGTCTATGGCGGTTACTCTTACATTTTTTAGTAAATCTAAAGGTTTCTTTTTTTTCTGCAACTGTTACTATTCTTTTTAACAACACCTAACATTTTAAAGATATATCAGCCATTCTGAAGACTTTCTTGGACTTCCTGGAGATTTTTCATTTTGGTGTACTACCATGTGTTAAATGGATACTTGCGTTTATTGGGGATTAAATACACTGGTGAAAACAATTAAAGGGACAAATAGCTTTTTTGGAATTAAAAAAAATCTAACAAAACAAATAAAACCAAACTTGGCCAAAATATCATTCGATGTAAGACCAATGTATGGAAAAACAAAAATGGGCACAACCTGCACCCTAAATAAGGTAACTGGTCACGCGTCCAGCACAGCAGCTGACCGACACCCTATCAGTCAGAGAAAAACATGTCTAATAGAGTGAATAATCGTCTGTAACAGCTACACAACTCTCGCATCGGCGTTTCATACTGCTTACCAGGGTCCTTATCAATCTCTGTGGCAACTGCACCCACTCTTGCACCAAGGCACCCTTGAGCTAATCGATGGTCTTCGAGCTGCAATTGATCGTCCAAGGGCGTCCCATATGTGATCGATTAGATTAAGGTCAGGGGACATCGCAGGTCACTCCATTCGTTGAACATCCTACGATTCGTGGTATTCGTCCACCAACTGATCCCTATGTGGACGGGCGTTATCGTCCATAAAGACCAAATTCGGTCAATATAATCCACGGAAAAGTCTCAAAGAGGGTGCAGGATCTCGTCCCTGTATCGCAGACCTGTCAGAGTACCTCTATCAAACACCATTACGCCCGTCTGCCTTGATACCTGCCAGACCATCAGACCACCTCCAGCACAGTGATCACTTTCGACAATGTTAGAGGCCCTATATCGACTCTCGGGTTCTTTCCAGATGAGAAAACGTCTCGAGTCGCTGTCCAGACTGAATCGCGACTCATCATTGTACAGAACCCACCCCAAACTATCCTCTGTCCAAAAGGTGTTATCGGCACCATGCTAGACGGGACTTTTTTGGTTCACAGTCAAAGGGATGCAGACTACAGGGCACCTGGCATACAGGCCACCTGCATTAAGTCTCTGGGTAACTGTTTTCCGTGAAATGAATGTCCCTGTAGCATTATACAGGTGACGAGACAGTTGTGTCGCTGTCGCGGACCTATCCCTTTTGGTTAAAAGTCTCAAATAATGGTCTTCAGCAAGCGTTGTTGCCCTTTGTAGGCCTTGACCATATCGCGAGATCACTGTTTCAGTCTCTGTGAACTGTTTTCACAGAGTAGACACCACATTTCACGGAAAAACGAGGTCCTTACAACAGGTAGCCTGTGATTGGCCGGCCTCGAGTCTTCCAACAATCTGCCATCTTGTGGCATTATCTAGACGATGTCGACAACTCATACTAACGATGGGTAAACAAAGAAATTCAAAAAACAAGAATTGGGTTATACTACGATGCCTCAAAACGTTCTTCTGCTACAAGCTTCGGCTGTCAAATGAGGCACCTCAGCACAAACGCGATCACAGCGCCACTGCCTTATGACCACACATACCACTGCGTGGCAGGTGTGTCCGCGACGAGCTTAACTATAATCTGATACCTTATTTGCGTATAGGGATATCTTATTTTTTTTTTATTTTTATTTTTTTAAAGCTTGTCCCTTTAATTGTTTTCACCAGTGTAGTTTGTCTTTACGTTTGTTTTACAGAATTATTTTGACTTCATAATGTCAAAGGAGGCGTTTTTTCAAAAATTGTAAGTTTTTTTACGCCCCATTATGTGCACCAGTAGAATTTCTTTCTGCTGCGACAAAAAGAAAAAAAAAAAAAAAAAAAAAAAAAACGTTTTTAACCACCGGTATTAAAAAAATAATAATAATAATAAAGAAAATTGCACAGTTAAACTGATGCATTGTGCTCACATGCTATTCACATTAATTGCATATTATACTCTTATTTCAAAGAATAATGCCCCTCAAAAAAAAAGAAGGGATTAGTCCCCGTTGTTCTCCTTTATACTTAACCAGAGAACCTCCAAATCTAATCAGAGAAGCACCTTAACATAATAAACTGGTATACCAAATTTGAAGCAAATCAGATAATTCTGCATTAAAAAAAATGCTAAATTAAGGGGGTATTCCCTCCCCAATTTCTTCCTTTATGCTGAACCAATGAACCTTCAAATCTAATCAGAAAAGCTCATTATCAGAATGAACCTAGAAAAGAAAATAAACTAAATTAGATAATTCTGCATGAAAACCCATTTATCTAAATTAAGGGGAGGGGAAATTGCCCTCCTTTCCCCCATTTTATACTTAACCAATGAACCTCGAAATCAAATGAAGGACGCCATATCGTAATAAACTGGTATATCAAATTTGAAGCAAATCGATTAATTCTGTATGAAAAACCCATTTATCTAAATTAATGGGAGACTACCCCCCGTCCCCCCTTTATACTTAACCAATAAATCTAACCAAAGCAGCTCCTTAACATAATAAACCGGTATACCACATTTGGAGCAAATCGAATAATTCTGCATGAAAAACCGTTTATCTAAGTTAGGGGGGGGGGGGGAAGACTGCCCCTTCTTTCCTCCCTTTATACTTAACTAATGAACCTCCAAATCTGATCCAGCCATCTTCTTTACATAATAAACCGGTATACCAAATTTGGAGCTAATCGAATAATTCTACATGAAAACTCATTTATCTTAATTAAAGGGGATAGCCCCCCTTTCCCCCTTTTATACATAATAATGATCTTTTAAATCTAATCAGGGAAGCTGCTTAAAATAATTAACCGGTATACCTAGTTTATAGCAAATCGCATATTTCTGCATGAAAAAAAAAACGATTTATCTAAATTAAGGGGGGTGGCTAGCCCCCCTTTCCTCCCTTTATATGCAACTAATGAACCTCCAAATCTAATCAAGGCAGCTCCTTAACATAATAAACCGGTATACCAAATTTGGAGCAAATCGAATAATTCTACATAAAAAAAACATATTTATCTAAATTTAGGGGGGTAGCCCCTCCCCCCCCTTATACTTACGTAATGAGCTTCCAAATCTAATCAGGGAAGCTCCTGAACATAATAAACCGGTATACCAAATTTGGAGCAAATATTTCTGCATGAAAAGCCCATTTATGCAAATTAAGGGGGGAGACTAGCCCCCTTTTTCCCCTTTTTCCCCTTTTATCCTTAACCAATTAACCTCAAAAACTAATCAGGGAAGCGCCTTATCAGAATGAACCTAGATAAAAAATTTGAAGCAAATCGGATATTTCTATCAAGAGTTATCGCGTTACGTAACGTACATACACACGTACATACAGAACCGGCGGGCACATAGCTCTCAGGCTTTCATAGCCTGTGAGCTAAAAAGTGTGAACGCTAGGTTACCTCAAGCTGCAAGCGCTTCGTGACCAACGCGTGGCAGAACCTTTATAAAATTTAACCTTTTAAAATTAATCTTTATAAAACCAGAAAAGCTTTATAAAATAAAATAAAACACCTGAACATTGAGATTGTGGTTTGAGTGTCAAGATTTTTTTTGCATTGTATAGCATATATTTAAATATTGCTGATTTTGAGGAAAAATATTTTGCAATAGAAGAAGGTTTGTTATAAAAGCAAAGGGATATATGCGAAAACATAAATTTATGCATGCTAAACGAAATCTGAGACAAAAAGTATCTATGCACATTTATGTCAGTAGTTAAATCACTGAATTCCAATTTTCTTTATAAAAATTTTTTGAAGTATAAATGTAATCAATATTTTCCATTCTAATTCTTCTGTTCCTGAGTAATATTCATACCTACATACAGTAAACGTAATCGCTTTTAGCATAAATGCGTTTACTTATTCAGAATGTTTGCATATTTATAGTAAACTGTAATAAAACTTTTCTGTTCAAAATTTTTATCCAGTTATTCGCATCCATTTAAATCTATTCTAAGCAAAGGAGATCCTTTTAGGATAATTGCTCCTTATTTATTTATTCAAGATATCTTTCATAATTAATGCTTAAAAAAAAAAAAAAAAAAAAAAAAAAAAAAAAAAAAAAAAACCTTGAATCGGAGAAATTTTATATAACATTTCATAATCTAATAGTCATACAAAAAACATATTACACTTGAAAAAAAAAAAAGTATAACACATTGCTTATCAAAGGTATTATTTCAAACGTAGATGCTTAATTTTAAATATGTATAAAATTAAAAGTTTCGATTTTTTTTTTTTAAATTTATAACATACATTATAACAGTGCTATAACAATTGTTTTTGATAGTCAATTTTTAATTAATTGGTCAATTTATATGCCTCATTAATACAATATGCAATACCATATACAATAATAAACTTTCCTAAATAGATTATAAATTTCATTTTTTTTTAATTAAGTCTTTTTTCATTATGGAAACAAAAACACACTTTATATTTAAAATCTAAGACGGAAACTGTCTGTCTACATTTATGTAACTAGTTAATTAACTGAATTGTCATTTTCTTTATAAGAAATTTTAGAAGTATAAATGTAATGTCTATTCTATATGTCCCATTTGAAGTCTTCTGTTCCTTCAAAATATTTGTAACTACATATCGTGAAAGTAAACGCATTTAGCATGCATGTGTTTACTTATTCAGAAAGCTTGAACATTTATTGTATACTGCAATCAATCTTTCCTATTCAAAGATTTTTTTTTCAGCTCTTCGCAGTATTTTGTATTTATTCTAAGCAAAGAATATCCTTTTATGATAATTGCTACTTGCTTATTTACTCAAAATATCTTTCATAGTTATTGCTTTTAAAAAGAATTTTTTAAAAATAAAAGAAATTAAAAGGAAATTTTATACAACAGATTTAATGCAAAAACTAGTCACACAAAAAAATTATTACCCTTTAAAAATAAATAACAATACATTACTTATTAAAGGTATTTCAAATATAGCTGTTAAACTTTAAATTTATATAAAATTTTAGATATATATAGAATATAAATTTTATAAAAAAATTTATATAAAATTTAAAGTTTTGAATTTTGTTAAAAATTCATGACATTCATTATAGGACTGCTTCAAGTGGTTTTTTCTAATCAATTAAGTAATTAACTGGTCAATTTATATGCCTGATTATACCTAGATAATAAATTTTCCTAAAACAGATTATTAATTTCAAATTTGTATAGTTGAGTATTTTTTTCTGATGTAAACAAAAACAATTTTGATATTTAAAATGTAGGAAGAAAAATATCTGTCTACCTTTATATCACTAGTTAATTTACTGAATTCCCATTTTCTTTATAAGGAATTTTCTTTTCTAAGTCTCCTGTTCCTGAGTAATATTTATAACTACATACGGTAAAAGTAAACCCTTTTAGCATAAATGCGTTTACTTATTCAGAATTCTTGAATACTTATCGTATACTGTAATCAATCTTTTCTATTCAAAGTTGTTGTTTTTTTTTTTCAAGTACTTCGCAGTATTTTATATTTATTCTAAGCAAAGAAAATCCTTTTATGATAATTGCTACTTACATATTTATTCAAGATATCTTTCATAATTAATGCTTAAAAAAAAGAAATTTTGTATAATAGTTTGAATCTAAAAACTAGTCACAATTAAAAAAAATATTCTTTAAAAATAAATAATAAAACATTACTTATTAAAAGATTTTAAACATAGATGTTCAATTTTATATATCTATAAATTAGAAACTTTTGATTTTTTTAAAATATATATTATAGCAATGTTTAAAAAAATGATTTTACTAATGAATTATCTAATCAATTGGTCAATTTATATGTATCCTTATATCTTCAGTATCAATCTTTCCTAAAACCGATGATAAATTTCAAATTTTTTTAATTACTAATTTTTTCATGATGTAAACAAAAACATCTTTAATATTTCTTAATGGTATAACAGTATAAATATCATAGTTATATAACTTAAACACAGAACTAGTATGCTCGTAAGGGACTATATCACTATTTTTTTTATCTAGTAGGTATATTTAATCCTTTTAATCTATTTAAAAGGAAACGCCCTTTCTATATTATTCTTATACAGGGTGTCACGAGTATCCATACAAATGATTAAAGCGGTGACAAATTTCTTTTTCATGTTCAGGAAGATGAACTGACTGAAAAGAGATTCAAATAATGAAGAGAGAACAGATTGATATTTCTATGTTGACTGGAAGTTGTGCCTCTGTCAGGTAAATCGTAACTGCAATGCAATGCACAGAACACCGATAACGCATGACACTGTGACAAAGGTTATTAAGAAATTCGAATTGAATGGCTCTATCACCGATGCATGCAGATCTGGAAGGTAAAAGATGAAAATACATAAAAATAGGTGTTGTAGCGAATGGTTAGAAGTCCGCCAGAATATATTTGACAAATCTCTGTGCAAATGGGAATTAGCCAAAGCAGTGTAACGCGCATTGTGCTAGATAATAAGTGCACACATACAAGCTGCAGATGTTGCAAAATCTTACATAGCTTACATTAGTCATTAATTTCACAATTTGTATGGCGATTTATAACCCACCCTATATTAGGATTAAATAAGCAGAAATGCACATGTATGTAAATATATATTCAAATAAATTAAATAAAAAAAAATATGTACGATATGTTAAGATGCTAACAATTTATGAGTGCTTCACATCTGCTCATTCTTGTTAAAATCATGTAGGTGCAAAGCTTTCAGTAAAAAAAAAATAAATATGTATCAGTAATTCATTAAAAGTCTGAGTATGGCCTGCAAAAACATTTCAGTAAAAAAATTTTTAATTTTTTTTTTTTAATTTACATTTAAAGAAGAATAATGTTTCGGTGCGATGTAGCAGCTGTAAATGTGTCAACTTCTTCGGGTTTTTTTTACAAATATTTAAAACATGTTTCCATTGGAAGATTCGCAAAAGGTGGGATCATTAAACGTTAAAAATATGTAATTTTTATAATTTTCAAATTTAAGGCCAATTTTTCTTTAATAGTATATTATTTTGTCTATAAATATAATATATTAATATTTTTAATAGTATGTCTACAAAAGTATACACAAACATTAAAAGACAGCAACTATTCTGGAAAAATTAATTATTAAACATTTAATTAGCAGTTGTGTACGTTACAAATTTTGGACATTCTTTCGCACGTACGGTACAGATTTTGGACGTTGCGCTTAGTATTTAAAAAATTCTTAAGACTAAGAATGTATTAAATATGTCCTATAATTGTATGTGTATACATATATATATATATATACAGTGCGGCGCAAAAGTTTAAGCACAACGCAAATATTTTAATAAAAATAAAATTATACAACGGAATGCTTTCAAATATCCACTGCAGGTGAATACTATGATCATAAATATATATCTGAAGTTTCGAAAAAATTCATCATTACGAAAATCAGAAATTGCAACAAAACAGGTTTTGTGATGTCGCAAAAGTTTATGCACAAATGAGATTTTATGCAAATATCTACTTAAACATGATACGTGGAGTATCGGCGAGACTTTTTTCCTAGAGTACAAAGTGTAGAGGTCGCTGTAAGAGTTATATCAAAATGTCGAAATATCTGCTGCACTCGCCTGAAGACGTTGTAGAAGTTTGGAAGCTGAAATCTGAAGGTAAATCTTTTTTGTAAATTTCCCTTATTTTAAATTGGTCTAAACGTGGTGTTTATAGTGTTTTGCAACATTTCAAACAATTCAAAAATGTATATTGCACAGAAACGTCGAGTAAAACCACATTTTGTGAGGATAGAAGAATTAAAAGATTGGCTTTAACTAGCTATTTGTCTTTTAATGAAAAAAAATCAACTTGGCTCAAACAGATCACATGGCATCATATGCAGACGGATAATAGAATCATGATTCATCGAAAAACAAAAAAAAAATATATATCTTGTAAGCTTTTTCTGAAACAGTGTCACAAACAAGCGAGACTTAAATGGGAAAAACAGCACATGCATTATCGTGACGAATGGGGAAAAATGGAATTTGGATTGTCCAAATGGCTTCTCCTTCTTTTGACGTGCATTGTGGAAAGATCCGAAGAACATATTCAGCAGGCAACAACGTAGTGACTCGCTCATGGTATGGGGCGCTTTTGGCTGTAATGTACAAACGTCTCTTTGCTTCCTAAATGCAGACAAAATTCTTAAAAGTATCAGGAAACTCTTATGCAGCATTTGTGACCGTTTGGAGAACTCCTAGGTGGTCCCAACAGGACTTTTCAGCAAACAAAACTCATCAATACTCACTTCCCGTTGCACATAAGAATGGCTTAGATCGCAGAATATCAGTGTGATGAACTAGCCAACATTCATCCCAGATCTCAGTCCTATAGAGAACATCTGGGGGAATACTCTCAAGTGACGGCTATAAGAATGAGAAGCAGTATTACTCAGTGCAAAAGCTCAAATCAGCGATCGAGGAAGTCTGGTACAAACTCGCTCCCAAATATCTTCCACACTCTTGTGTTATCAATGGAAAAAACTCTTGTGGTATCAATGTGAAATGCATCTATTTCGTTTTTGTGCGTAAACTTTTGCGACATCAAAATTTTAATTTTTTTATAATTTATTATTTTCCTTACAATGAATTGTTTCCGAATTCGAAACATGAATTTATAATCAAATTTTTTAGATGCAGTAAAAATTTCAAAGCATTTCGATTTATATTTTTCATTTTATAAAAATATTTAGCTTGTGCATAAACTTTTGCGCCGCACTGTATCTATAGTTAACTTTTTGTTATCCAGTAATAATAATAATAAAATCAAATGCTTTGTCGCGTACGTTACTTTCGGACCTAACAAAATAAAAAAAAAATTATTTATAGAAAAGTCCTTCTATCTTCAAAAAAGCAATAAATCAGCCTGCCATCTCTTAACGAAATTATCAAAAAATCACCCGTTTCCTTTATGCATTCGTTGTTTACCATTAGAACCACCTGAAAAAAGTTAAAACTCCTTTTCTTGGTGGTACATTGGAGCAGTTAACGTTATGAATGTCCGCAATTGGCCTCTTCGGCATAAAATAATAAAATTTTAAGATATTTATACAAAGCTTTTACAATAAATTATGCCATTTTCTGTCTCTGAATAGAATTAAAAACTCAGTGTAAAAAAAATAATAATAAATAAAGTCAATGATAATTAAAGTTATGTTTGAAAGGCTTAAACTTATGTTGTGTGTGCAGTGCCCACCTTTTGAGAATCGCCCTTTTATATCATGAACATTCAAGCATGTTTATTTGATTTTATGGTATGGTTGTAGTCTGTTATAATAAGGAAAAAGAGTTTTTGTTTCTGCGTACTGTGTTCGGAAACACAGATATAAGGATTCACAAATATTCGGTCACAGAGATAAGAAATTTGGCCTTTTAGCAATAACTATGTGTCTCGAAACCCGATTTCGGATTTCTTTTATTAGATTTTTTAGTTCAATTTTTTCTGTAATTTCAGAAGTTTTTATAAGTTTTGCGGAGACATTTTACTAAAAGGAATCTAGTTTCTATATTGTAGACCATTATAGAAAGTTTTGTACGCTTTCCAATAAAGTTCATTAAGAATTCGTACAGCATTTTTTTTAATTTTTCGAGCATTTTTTTAAGCATTTTTTAGAGTTGCTATGCAATTTACAGTGATTTTCTGACATTGATAAAAATATTTCTGTTTCAAACTTTTAGTCTAACATAGTGAATTAGGTATTTTTATTGAAATGTGTCACGCCAATGTTTCACGTTAAGCGTCTCTTTTTTTTTTTTTTTTTTTTTTTTTTTTTTGTCAAAGAATAAGGGTTACAATCTTTTCAGCCTACTATAGTAAATTTTATACTCTAGGATTTTTGAATTTTTACGGATTTAAATGATATTTTCAACACAATTTGTAGCGTTATTGCACGTTCCGTGGTGATTTTTTTTATATTTGTGAAATGATTTTGGTTTCAGGTTTTCAGCCTAATATCGTAAATTTTGATCTTCTAAATTTTCGAAGTTTTTCAATTTATAATATGACTTTAAATGCGATTTCAAGAATTTTTTTGCATTCCACGACGATTTTAAAATTCCTAAAATATATTCATTTCCAAATATTTAGCCTTGCGTAGTGCATTTTATCTTCGGCGATTTTCAATATGTTTTTTATAGTTTTTTCGCATCATACGTCGATTTTTCGACATTTGGAAAACAATTCATTTTACAATTATTACCACTATACTAAATATTGTCCTCTGCGATTTTTCATGCGATATTTAACGGATTTTATTTTTATTTTTCTGTGCGTTTGTGAGTATTGTGTCGATTTTTCCACATTAGAAATCTTTAGAAAACTTAATCGTGTTTTAATATTTTAGCAATATATAGTAATTTTTGTTCTCTTTTTAATATATATATATATATATTTTTTTTTTGATTTCGTATAGCCATTTTTGAAATTATGAAATTTCGTTTTGAAACCTTTAAAGTTTTTTTTTTTCCGTTTCCTAGTGAATTTTGACATTCTTTAAAGAAATCCCGTTTCAATATATTAGCCCAATATAGTTACTTCTGTCCTCTGTGATATTTGAAATGAATATTAGCGTTGTTTTTAAGCGACTTTAAGCATTTTATTTTCGTGTTAGGTGCAATTTTCCCACATTATGAAAGGTATCCTGTTTCAATATTCTAGCCCAAGATAGTAAATTTTGTCCTCTTCTCAATAAAATTTATTATGAATTCGTTATGGGATTTTTATATTTTTAGCAATTTTATATTGCAATTTTTTGAGTTTATTTGCATTTGTTGTTATTTTATAAAGGGCCTGGTCAACGCGGGCAGTCAGCTACTTTTGATTAATAAACATGTTTGAAACATTTTATTTTGTTCCCTTTCTTGTAAATAAATGAATTTTGTTTATCTTTTACTTTTTCCAATAGAGAAAGAAAAATAATCTATGTTTAATCTATGTTTGGATTTCTTTTAATCCAATTCATTTTTATTATTATTTAATTTTACTTCTATGAGCTTGGAAAATAATATAGATTTCTTAACTTTAAATTTAGTGTCAGTATGAAAATCATTTATATATATATATATATACTTTTTCAAGTCTCAGTACTTCATAAATTTATTTTTCTCACAAGAACTCAATCTATGTTACATAATGTATGGCCCACCAGCGTCTGGAAGGTTGTGCACTCATAGCTGGTAGACTTGAATTCCTGGATACGAACTGAATCGAGTCAGTTTGTGTAATCGTTCGGAATTTTCGTGATGTTTTTCAAACCTTAGTTAACTTTGAGTAAATACGGGTTATGTTACCTAAGAAAGACTCACCCATGGAGTGTACACGCCACTATTCTTATGCCCCTGTATTGTATAATCAGCCACGAAAAACAACGCCAAACTAAACTTTATTATGTATTTTAAAAAAGAGAAAAGAAAAAGACAATATAAAATCTATATATCGTCTTCATCTCATTAATATGAGAAAAGATGTATGCTTAACAAACATATATTTGCAGAAAATCATGATATATGGACATGGATTGTTATTCGCAATGTTTTTTTTTTTTTTTTTTTTTTTTTTTTTTTTTTTGTGTGTGTGTGTGTGTGTGTACTTTTATGCTAGCCGGGCACTAATATCGCCAATAGCAGTCGTTACTTATTGAATCTGCAAATTATAAACAATTCTTTTATTTTGAAATTACATACTTTAATTTACGGCACTATTTATTATTTATTTATTTATTTTGTATTTTGAATGAAAAGATACGAATACATCTAATTTAATTCAATGTAATATATGTATTTTTAATTATATTTTTTAGAAGAAATAAGTGAGAGATTTGTAATTTAAAATGAAATGCAATATTAATAATGGTGATGGGAATAATGTTTCTCGATTTATCATCTGCACCCATTTAACATAAATATATATATTTTCCTAATGTGTATTTCAGATTTATTCTATTTCCGCATATGAAATAAGCCTCAATAAATTCTGCAATACATATCTATAGCCAGGGACACTTAACAAAAATCTTTATTGCCCAGGATTAAACTAATTGGTTTCTTATAATTATAAACTACTTCTCCTATTATTTTTTACGTATGTTTATAAAAATGCATTATACGCCTATGTGAAGAAACAACTTGTCTCTAATCTCTTGCATTATGCATTTTTTGTATTATTTTAATATGCCAATATTGAAACCACTTACAAAGTATCTGCTTATAATGCTGCATTTTCAATTATCTTTTAACCGCTACTTATCCGTTATCAGAATTAAAAACGTTTCCCTTTATCTCCGTAATATCCCATTATACGTTTATTTTTACGAAATAAAATGCACGCATTAATTAGAAATATCGAGAGGTATATAAATTCATAGCTTTAAAAGTATTAATATTTTCTTCTTTACATCCTTTACGGGAAATACTAATTACTTTTCGAACTTTTGAAATAGTTTTCACGGTTCATTTGGTGGAGAAACATTAACTTTTGTTAACGAAAGTGAATTATGTACTGATTAAACAACAACATATATGATAAGAAAATAATTTCTGAAGGGAATAGACTTTTATATTGCTTTCATGAACGAAAAAAGGTATATGTTTTAGATTTTTATTTTTTGATTATTTTTACTATTTATATTTCAAAGTTTTAATGCTTTCATCGTCATTAGATACCTGCTATCTTTTTAAGACCTGGCGTACACAATTGTGTAGGTGATCCAAGAAAAAAAAAAAGAAGAATTTTCCAGTTTTTGTGCGATTTAAAGTCGAGCCTGCACCCACAAAATTGCGTGAATTTTCCATTGTCATGGACTGATATCGGGTATTGTTTAATCTAGCCGCCATTGGCGACCAGTTTGGTCTCCCTTAAATATATGCTAAGCAATGTATCACGTTAATTTTATACAGAATTTAATTTACTTGCTCAATCCTTCGCCAAATCCGAAAGTTCTGATACAGAAATCATGAACTCGGGCATTTTTATGTTAGTCGGTGCAGGTGATAAATCGCCAACCATTGTTCTCGTCGTATGTTTACGTATTTCATTAATTTAGTTTAAAATATAGTACTTTCACTCATTTTATTTTAAACGCATAACTTTAATTAAAACTGATATATTTAAAATTTATGACCATCAATTATTGCTTGAAAAAAAATAAAAGAAAAGAATAAAGAAAATTAATAAATAATACCATAAGCCGTTACATATAATTTCAACATTAAAGCTTTGATTTAATTTACCACGCGAAAAATTGTTTATGACAGCCGCATGCAATGAACTATTATAATACTGATGACATGGTGCCGATGGAACAATATTTGACGATTTATCACCTGTTCCCAGATAACATTAAATTACCAAATTGGCCGCCTGGCATACAAAAAGCGAAGCGGTCAACCTGGAACTGTCGATGACAGTCGCATGACTTAGGCTTATATTATATAAATAGTTTTTTTTCAATCAAATAGGATCCTATTAATTAGGGGACCCCCCCCCCCCCCCCAAAGTTTTAATTTATACCAAAATGCTTCCGGTCTTAAATGATTTTAAGTCAAAAAACTCTTTGGAAAATGTGTTTTGAAGATTTAAGAATTTTACTGATATATCGAAATTCTTAAGTTATCAAGTATAGGGAATCTGAGGAAACTTTCTGAGGAAAATTAATAAAAACATTAATGAATAATTTCCAACATTCATTACGGTTGTATTTTGTTTAAAATTCAACTTAATTCAAAGAGTTATTCAAATTATCTTTTGTTTATATATTTTCTTAAAGCATACCAGTTTATGAATTCTAATGATTTTATTTTCCGTGGCAAATCTCGTTTTAGTACAGTCCATATTGTTTCCAGCATAGCACGTGTTTAAAACTATCCTATAGTAAAAGTTTGGACAGGTTTTTGTAATGGGAAAAAATTACTCTTCCCTGCAATTACAATTCGAACTAGCATAAAATCTTTAGATAATATGCAATAAATCATCTATCGCCAACAAAAACTGAATTATAAAACATTTGTTTAAAATGTGTGTGTTTTTTGTAAATGATGCAATTTAAGGTAGTCCACAGCTCTTGTTATTTCTAAAATGGAAATTTTAAGGATATTATGAAACAGGATTTCGTTTTGTAAAATAAATAAATAATTTTGAAGGAAATTTAACGTTCTTTTAAAATGATTTCCTACATTGTTTAGAATAAAAATAAAATACATTTTCCTGAAAAAAAAAACTATGAAAATATTTTTCAATAGTGTGAGTTATTTCCATCAGTTTAACAGATTATAATAAACTGTATACAAGCGTAATAAATAATACATTGTTCACACAAAGCTCGGATAGTTAAAATAATAATAATATACCATCAAATGGAAAATATTCGCTATTAAAATAATTTGAAATTAATATGTGTACATCAGTAAATTATTTATTGTAGCTTGTTGAATAACTAAATATTTGTGTATTTTAAGTGAAGTTAAATGCAAAACCATATGAATTCAACATCGTTTTCTTTTTATGATGCAATTTGCAAATGTAGATTTAAACAGAAAATGTACATTATAAAGACACTGAGACGTAATTTATTAAATGAAATGGGTTTTTAAATTTAACTAAAATATTTTAGAGCATTTAAATTTACGATGCGATTAAAACATGAAATTTACGATAAACAGAAAACGGGAGCATCTATTCGGCTTTATAAAATAGAAACGTTTGCGTTTTCCTCTAATGTTTAGAAAAAGAAGTATCAGAATTAATATTCATAAATGTATGCATTTTCATTTTTAAATATGTCATTAATTTTAATAGAAATTTCAAAATTTTAAACTAATTAATAATTCAGTTAATTTTGATAGAAATTACTACCGAAATGAAAACTTTTTTAAAAGTTATTTTTAAATAAAAAATTCGATGAATACTATTAGTAAAATTCGTCTAATATTTTTCGTATGACGATCAATAATACAGGCTTTTTAATAGAAAAAAATGTGTACTTATCTTCGTACAACGCGAAGAATAATAAACCTTGTGATTGTGAAATAATCATTCTTTTCAGATTCTCAATTTAATTATTTTAATACTATTAATTTTTACAAACTGGTGGCTCTTAATGAATGCTATGCATCCTTTTCCGATCACATTCTTATTATAATAGTCTCTTTTTTTCTTGTTATTTTTAAGAATTAAATATGAAAACAATTCCATTGTTAATCGTGTATGATTTTAATCTATTGGGGTAGCATAAATCAAAACATTCTTTAAGACACTATCTATTATTATATATTATCTATAGTTATTATACAATATAAGAAAAATAATTAAAACGAAGCTATTTTAAATTATTATTATAAATCACGGTATATTACAAAAAAAAAATGAAATAAAAACTGCACATCTGAGTATATATAGTATACACAAAGCTTATGAATTTATGTATCTTTATGAGAATAAATCATAGAAATCATTAAAAAAATACCTTCAACTCTTTTTTCGAATACAAAATATTATATATATTTTTTATTGAATTAAAAGTAATATTATGTTCGTATAAAAAAATGAATAAAAAAATAAATAACTTTCTAATTATTTTTTCAGAATTTCATTTTTAAAAATTTTTAAAGAAACTTTTCATCTGAGATTGATTGCTGTAAATGAGTGTCGACTTTACTTTTCTCAGATTAATCATAAATTAGGTAAATTTAATATAGTGCTCTTTAGTGTTTAATCGGAAAAATAACCAATTCTGGCATTCATCGCATATCATTTGAGTCATTTGGGACAAAATTTTAATGAAGAAAAATTTTGTGTGTATTCTATCAATATCTATTTATACGCGATGCCTAAAACGTATTATGGACGTATTCGTAAATGCATCTCTTGATATATGACAATATATTGAATAAATAAACGAAACTGGCGAAAGGAAAACATTACATTTGATTATTTTTACTGTACGTAAATTAAAAAAAAAAATTATATTAATGTCTCCTGAATTTTCAACAAAAAATATTTTCAGTACTCTTCGTATGATATACAGTATTAATTTATTTATATATTTTTTAGTCCAATCCTGCATAAAAAATACATATGATTATTTTCGAGTAACGAAATGAATAATAAAACTTTTACCTGTATAAAAATCATTGTTTTGAAGTTCTTAATTCATGTATTTTCAGCACTAATATTCGTCAGAGATTGGTTTTCTTTAACGAGAGCCGATGTATTATTCTTCGAACACTGCCTCCTTTTAGCGTTTTCGAAATTTTAAAAGAAATCAAATAAATCAATTCCGATATTAATTAGACATCACTCTGATCCATTTGAAAAAAAAAAAAAAATCAAAGGCAATTTTGTGTTTCTCGTACAATTATTAATTATCATTATTTAATGCCTAAGAAAAATGATCAAAATTTAGGTATAAACTCAAATCATGCTATTTGACGGTGCATTGTAAAGAATAAACAAAAAAATGCAAAGTAAAACAGTTTTTTAATTTAAAATAAACACTAATAAAATAAACAATAATATTTTTCACTCATCGCTCCATAAATAAATCAGGCAACTGAATTAAAAATCCTCCTATGAGGAAATATATAACAAAACTGTTTAACTAAATACTCCAGTAAAATTTACTAATGATTATTTTATAATATAAAGGATGTTAATGCTGATTTGTATAATAATCCTTCCTTTCCGTATCTAAATGCAATTATTTTCAACACTATCCTTCGTAGATTGGTTGCACTTAATAACATTGATGTATTTGTTCTTCAAACGATTATTAGGAGAGATTTATTGATAGTTTTTCAATATTTAATCAGGAAAATTACAAATTTTGATGTTAATCGTGTATTGCTCTTAACTATTGTCCTGACATTAATTATTGAAAATTCTGTATATTACTTATATATTATTAGGTATTCCTTTAATACGGTGTATGATAATTTTTACTATGAACAAAGTTTGAAATATCTTTTAACGCTATATAAATAAATCATGCAAATGAATTAAAAATCGTATTTTAATATTTTTCCGATGATGCAATATCTAACAAAACTTTTTAATTAAATATTCTGGAAAAAAATACTACTTATTTTATAATACAAACGAAATTTATGCTGCCCTGTATAATAATTTTCCCTTTTCGCATCTAAATGAGATTATTTTCAACACTATTCTTCTGAGAGAGTTTGCGCTTAATGAGAGTTGATATACTTTTCTTGAAACACTTGGTTATTAGAAGAAATTCTTTAATAGTCTTTCAAGATTTAATCAGGGAAATTACAATTTGTCACATAAACCGGGTATTATCCTTAACTGTTGCGCTAATGTTAATTATTGAAAATTCTGTGTATCACTAATATATTATTAGGTACTAGTCTTTAATACTGTGTATAATAATTTTTACTCTGAACAAAGTTTGAAATATCTTTTATGGCTATATAAATAAATCGTGCAACAAAGTTTGAAATATCTTTTATCGCTATATGAATAAATCATGTAAATGAATTAAAAATCGTGTTTTAATATTCTTCCTATGATGCAATATGTAACAAAACTTTTTAATTAAATATTCTGATAAATTTACTAATGATTATTTTATAATACAAACGATGTTTATGCAGCACTGTATAATAATTCTCCCTTTCCGCATCTAAATGCAATTATTTTCAACACTATTCTTCTGAGAGAGTTTGTTCTTAATGAAAGTTGATGTACTTTTCTTGAAACACTTGATTATTAGAATAAATTATTTAATAGTCTTTCAAGATTTAATTAGGGAAACTACAAATTCTCACACAAACCGGGTATTATCCTTAACTGTTGCGCTAATGTTAATTATTAAAAATTCTATGTTTCACCTATATATTATTAGATATTAGTCTTTAAAACTGTGTATGATAGTTTTTACTCTGAACAGAGTTTGAAATATATTTTATGGCTATATAAATAAATCGTTCCACAGAATTAGAAATCCTATTTTTAATATTCTTCCTATGATGCAATATCTAACAAAACTTTTTAATTGAATATTCTAGAAAATTTACTAATGATTATTTTGCAATAAAAACTATTTTAATGCTGCCCTGTATAATAATTCTCCCTTTCCGCATGTAAATGCAATTATTTTCAACACTCTTCTTCTGAGAGAAGTTTCTCTTAATGAGAGTAGATGTATTTTTCCTCAAGCACTTGATTATTAGAAAAATTCTTTAACATTTTTTCAAGATTTAATCAGGGAAATTATAAGTTCTCACACAAACCGGGTATTATCCTTAACTGTTGCGCTAATGTTAATTATTAAAAATTGTATGTTTCACCTATATATTATTAGATATTAGTCTTTAAAACTGTGTATGATAGTTTTTACTCTGAACAAAGTTTGAAATATATTTTATGGCTATATAAATAAATCGTTCCACAGAATTAGAAATCCTATTTTTAATATTCTTCCTATGATGCAATATCTAACAAAACTTTTTAATTAAATATTCTAGAAAATTTACTAATGTTTATTTTGCAATAAAAACTATTTTAATGCTGCCCTGTATAATAATTCTCCCTTTCCGTATCTAAATGCAATTATTTCCAACACTCTTCTTCTGAGAGAAGTTTCTCTTAATGAGAGTAGATGTATTTTTCTTCAAGCACATAATTATTAGAAAAATTCTTTAACATTTTTTCAAGATTTAATCAGGGAAATTATAAGTTCTCACATTAACTGGTTATTATCCTTAACTGTTGCGCTAACCTTAATTATTGAAAATTCTGTATATCACTAATATATTATTAGGTGTTCGTCATTTATACGCTGTATGATTATTTTTACTATGAACAAAGTTTGAAATATCACATATTGCTGTAAAATTAAATCATGCCATTAAATTAAAATTATTATTTTAAATAGTCTTCTTGTGAGGCAAAATTAAACACAACTTTTTAATTAAATATTGTATTAAAATGCTAATGATTATCTTATAATGCAAAATATACTAAAGCTCTCTTGGATAATAATCCACCGTGTTTCAGCATTACGATGCAGTTATTTTCAACACCATGCTTCGGAGACTGGTTGTTCTTAACGAGAGTTGAAATAGTTGTCTCCATACACTTGATTATTAGAAGAAATTCTTTAACAGTTTTTCAAAATTTAATCAAGGAAATTTTAAATTCTCACATAAACCGAGTATTATCCTTAACTGTTGCGCTAACGTTAACTATTGAAAATTCTTGTTGTCACTTATATATTATTAGGTGTTAGTTATTAATACGCTGGATGATTATTTTTACTATGAACAAAGTTTGAAATATGACATATCGCTGTAAAATTAAATCATGCAATTGAATTAAAAATATTATTTTAAATATTCTTCTTGGAAGGCAAAGTAAAACAAAACTTTATAGTTAAATATTCTGTCAAAATACTAATTATTATCTTATAATGCAAAATATATTAAAGCTCGCCTTGATAATAATCCTCCGTTTCAGCATTACAATGCAATTATTTTTAACACTATGCTTCGGAGACTGTTTGTTTTTAATGAGAGTTGAAGTAGTTTTCTCCAAACAATTGACTATTTGGAAAAACCCATTGACAGTTTTTCAAGAATTAACCAGAAAAATTAAAAATTCTCAAGTTAATTGGGAATTGTACTTAACGATTCCGCTAACATTAATTTTGTAAAATGCACTTTATCATATATTATTAGATATTAGCCTTTACTGCACTTTAACGGAGGGGAAAATATAGCGAATTGCGGCCAATTAATTAAATATTCTATTAAAATACTATTGATTATCTTATAATGCAAAATATAATAAAGCTCGCCTGGATAATAACCTGCCATTGCAATTATTTTCAACACTATATTTCTGAGACTGGTTGTTCTTAATGAAAGTTGAAGTAGTTTTCATCAAAGACTTGACTATTAGGAAAAATCCATTGAGAGATTTCAAGATTTAATAACAATAAAAAAAATACAAATTCTTAAATTAATCGGGAATTATTCTTAATGATTCTGCTTACATTAATTTTGCAAAATACTGTATATCATATATTATTAGGTTTTCGCTTTTAATACGCTTTATCGAATAGGCAAATCCGGCGCATTGCGGAAAAACCTAAAATCACCCATTTCACGAATTGGCCGGCCATTCCGCAATATGACCAACTCCTTTTTTAATTGGTTGGTCAATTAGGGAATTCGCCGGCTAGTTCACGAAATGGCTGTGTATGTTATGAATTACAGATGATTCATATTCAAAATTTCTTAAGAAATCATTAATTGCAAATCTATTTGTGCATAGCCATTTGTTTAACGAACATTGCAAAATGAAATATACGGCGGTCAAAAGTTTACGGACACTTAGTTTTTTTTTTTTTTTTTTTTTTTTTTTTTTTTTTGTTTACCAGAACGTTCAAGCGAAGAAGCAGCGCAATCGCTTAAAGGTTTAGGACTATACAAATTACCTCTGGTCACGTGATCATTTTGATTGGATACTTGAGACACTTGATGCAAAGGGGAGAAATTATAAATTCACGTGGCAAAAGTTTTCCGTCATTCGTAATTCGTTAGTTTTTGCTATCGGTAAAGTGTCTTTTTGGCCTTCTTTGTTAATTAATCAACTGTAATAATTTAGCTGAAATTCAAAAATGAAAAGTTCACCAATTACTGTTCGTAAACGAGTAATTTGTTTGTCGGTAAAGGGCCAATCATCTCGTGAGATTGCGGCGAAGTTATTGATCGGAAAATCTACTGTGAACCATATTTTTAAAAAATATATAAAGATGACCATGGCCTTCAAGACTTACCACTGTCCTGGAGACCCCGGAAAACTACTATTTGTGTGGGCAAAATTATCAGGAGAAAAGCAGTTGATGACCCGCATAAAAATGCTGCTGCAACATCCCGTGATTTACGGAGTGAAAATAGTGCTGAAATAATTCGGTTTACTGTGTCAAGACGCTTACTTGGCGTAGGCCTTTATGGAAGATTTGGTGTTGAAGAACTTTTCATAAGTAAAAAAAAAAAAAAAAAAAAATCAGAGGGCCCGTTGGCGTTTGCCAATGAACACAAAAGCTGGTCATGTGAAAACTGGAAAAAGGATTATTTTCCGATGAATCTAAGTTCAACCTTTTTAGGAGTGATGGCAAACCCTACGTCAGATGACCTAACAACAAAAGATATGATTCAAGATATGTTATTCCCACCATGAAACATGGCGGAGGACGCGTTATGCTGTGGGTAGTATTTTCTGGAAAAGGTGTCGGTCCATTAGTTGAAATCCGCGAGAAGATGAATGGTGTAATGTATAAGGATATCTTGCAAGATCATTAGCTGCCTTATTGTAGGAAAAATTGTGGTCGCAACTATTTGTTTCAGTATGATAACGACCAAAGCATACATGTAAGCTCGTCAATCAGTGGCTTTCGCACAAAAAAGTTCCTCTTTTGAAGTGGCTATCCTAATCAGCAGATCCAAAACCAATAGAAAATATTTGGAACAAACATGATAAACGTGAGCAGAATTCTAAATATTGTAATACATGAGAATTTCCCTAAAAGTTGCAAGAAGAGTGGTAAAAACTTAATATAGACTATCTTAAACGGTTCATTAAAGCGATGCCACATCGCTGCGCCGCAATACTTATTGCTAAATCTATGACGATAAAGTACTAATTGTAAATGTTGTTGATCACTGTTATTTCCTATTAGAACACCAATTTTTTCCAAACATTCCAAGATGGCCGGAAACTTTTGAGAACACGCGTTTTCCTTTGCAATTAGTTTTGTTAATTTGATTTATTGATATTTATTTGTTATTCCATAAATACGTTCCTAACTATTATGTAAATAAAATGCATAAGTATCACTTTGAAATTCTTCTTCATATGGGTATACTTACAAATTTAACCAAACATTTATGCTGGCCGGAAACGTTTGACCGCCACTGTATAGGTATAAACTTGCTTTTTACTACTCAGAATAAAGCTTCAAAATATAACTTTTAAATGTTAGAAATTTGCTCAATTCTACTAAAAAGTATTACTGTAATTCCAATAAAAGTACTGCGTATGATGAAAAAAAAACAATATTTTTGTAATTACAGAATTCAATTAAGAAAAAATATTTCCCTTCTAACAATCTTTGTATGATGCAAAGAATAATAAACTTTTTGCTTTGGTAATAGTCCTTCTCTTTATGTTGTATTTTCAGTCATTTTCAACGCTGCCATTCCTTAGAGACTGGTTGCACTTAATGAGTACCTACATCATGTTTTAGAATCATTTGTGTATTAGGATATTTTCAATCATATATTTTAAAGATTTAATCAGAAATCTTATCTATTCTTAGATGCATGAGGTCCCATTTAAATCCGCTGAGATAACATTAATCAAAGAAAACTCTCACATGCCTCTAATATTATTATTTATTATTTCCCACTGACTAGAAAAATATCAAAAACATAGCAATTGACGTAATTGATGATGTATGACGCTATAGTGAATAAAGAATCCTACATTTTGGTTTTTTATAGATATTTATGATTATTTCGATCACAAAGTAAAACTATTGCGTGCAGTATAGAGTTCTTTTCTAGAAGGGGTGTAAATTACATATAATTTCATTTCTTTATTCTCCCTTAAACGCTTCCAGTTTAAATAAAACTTGGATAAGAATGTTACTCGTGCCAAATAATTTGTTGATAGTATTGTTGGGAAATGCAAAATGTTATTTCAATAAAATTTACATAATATACATTGACACTTCACAAAAATTTAGATATAGCACATCAAATTGCTGATGTTTTTTTTTTTTTCTCCACATCACTTACGTATTACAGAAACATTTCTTAAATTTGTCCAGTAAAATCATTGAATACCAATATTAACTGAATTTTATTCGAATTCATTGGGTTACTATTCAACAAGTAAATTTCTTTAAGTCACTTATATATTGTTACCTTTTATTACTGAATATCTTGAAAAGTACGAAGACATAGCTATTACTTAACTTGTGATGTATGACGCTATAATGTATGAATAAACGTATATATTTTTCTACTTTAGAGATATTTACATCAGTGTGTACACAAAACAAAGCTGAACCGATAAATTTAGATTTCCTATTATTTATGTTCCTTCAAACGCTGTCAGTGTTAATAACAACATGGCGGAAATCACTTCTAGTATATACTCTAAAAATATTAATTTTGAAAAAAGTGAAAAGTTATTTAGATTTTAAAATATTAAATAATCGACATCAACCGATCAACATCAGTAGTTTTTTTTTTTTTTTTTTTTTCAGTTTGAGTATCGGATTTTATTAGGTACCTTTCATTACAAAAAGCTACCTATTGCAGCCGTTCTGAGGAAAGCGATTTAAAAAAAATTTCGTATATTTTCATCGATCATTACCCCCAGTCCCCGAAACCACCCTCCGTTCAAAATTGATATACATATATATATATATATATATCTGACATTTATCACACTGTAACTCTCGTATTAATGAACCTATTTCGATGTAATTCGGTGTGTACATGGTACATACCAATGTCTCGACCGAGTTCGTTGGCCAGCTTCATCCGCCATTTTGTTTCAAAATGGCGGCCATTTAAAATGTAAAAAAAAAATTAAATTTGAAATGTGGTAGCAAAAAATTGAAAATGGAAAAATATTTTTTTCTTATGTATTTGACATTTATACAAAGATTCCGGAGCAGTTTTTGTTTCGTCTATATCTTAAAAATGGCTGAGTTATAGCATTTTGAATTTCTAGTGTGGCTGACATTTTGAAACGTCCTGAATTTTGTCAAGCGATAAAAGGCGTATTTATGAACCGATTTGGATGTAACTTCGTTTATACATAGTACATACCAATGTCTCGACCGAGTTCGTTGGCCAGCTTCATCCGCCATCTTGTTTAAAAATGGCAGCCATTTAAATTTTTAAGAAAAAATTAAATTTGAAATGTGGTACCAAAAAATTGAAAATTGAAAAAAATATTTTTTTCTTATGTGTTTTACCTTGATAAAAAGATTCGGGAGCAGTTTTTGTTTCGTCTATATCTTAAAAAATTGCTGAGTTATAGCATTTTGAATTTATAGCGTGGCTGACAATTAGAAACGTCCTGATTTTTGTCACGTGATAACGGGCGTATTTATGAACCGATTTGTACCTTGGTGTGTACATAGTACATACAGATATCTCGACAGAGTTCGTTGTCCAGCTTCATCCGCCATCCTGTTTCAAAATGGCGGCCATTTAAAAAATTTAAAAAAATTAAAATTTAAAATGATATACCAAAAAATTGGAAAATGAAAAAGATTTTTTTCGTATGTGTTTGATCTTAATACAAAGATTCCGAAACAGTTTTTGTTTCGTCTATATCTAAAAAAATGGCTGAGTTACAGCATTTTGAATTTCTATTGTGGCTGATATTTTAAACGACCTGATTTTTGTCACGCGATAAAAGGTATTTATGAACCAATTTGGATGTAACTTGGTCTGTACGTAGTACATAACAATGTCTCGACCGGGTTCGTTGGCCAGCTTCATTCGCCATCTTGTTTCAAAAGGGTTGCCATTTAAAAAATAAATTTAAAATTTAAAATGAGGTATTAAAAAATTGGAAAATGAAAAAGATCTTTTTTATGTATTTGGCGTTGATACAAAGATTCTGGAGCAGTTTTTGTTTCTGAAAATTTGTTCTTTTGTTTATATCTTAAAAAATGGTTGAATTATAGCACTTTGAATTTCTAGCATGGCTAACATTTTGAAACGATATTGTATTTGTCACGCGATAACACACTTATTCACCTATTTCGTATGTGTTCGCATATTCGCCTATGTAAGAAGGCATGTGAATAGTATACATCAATATCTCGACCAAGTTCGCTGGCCAGCTTCATCAGCCATCTTGTTTCAAAATGGCGGCCATTAAAAAAAAATGATATTTAAAGTGAGGTGCAAAAAAATTAGAAATTGAAAAAGGTTTCTTTCTTACGTATCTAACCTTGATATAAGGATTCAGGAGCATTTTTTGTTTGTCTTTATCTTAAAAAATGGCTCAGATATAGCAATTTCAATATCTAATGTGGGTGACATTTTGAAAAATCTGATTTTTTGCCTGCGGCAGCACTCGTATATATCAATCGATTCCGATGTGAGTGAGCATGTGCACAGCAATTACTAAGTTCTCGACCAAGTTCAATGGTTAGCCTAATCCATCATGTTGTCTTAAAATGGTAGGCACTTTAAGAAATCGCCGAATTTGGCAGCCAAATATAAGTTACTTTAAATAAAAGCAGCTTGGATAAAGCTGACTAATTTCGCGAAATTCTCATTCATAATGATTTAGTATTGATAAAAACTAGTATTGAATCTCCTATATTCGGTTTCCACTAAATTGAGCTTCGTGTGTTTGAATAATATACGTTGGCTTTTTAAAAATAAGGAATATGAAAGCTACCTCTTCCTCCCGGCAATGGCCTGAAGGACTTTTTTGATAAACCACTCGACACATACATCTTTCTTCAGGGGACCCGCAGCTTTTGAATAACTGAAATCCTCTTTAATAAAAAGAAACCCGTTGCTGACAACTGGCATTTTCGGTAAACATTGCTACAGATTAATCTCGAAAAATGAAACATTTGAAGTTACTGCAAAAATTAATAGCGCGAAAAGTATTTATCAGAAAACTGTTAGATAAACTGTATTAGAAAAATATTTTTTCTTGATACTAGGGGGCTCTGCCCCCTACGAGTTGCGCTGGCCACCCCCGTTCGGACTCCGCAGATTCTAAAAACATGCCAATTTCATCGGCCATAAAAAGATTGAATTGTAATTTAAAAAAACAGTGACGGTCTCCCTGTAAACGGGTTTTCATTCATTTTCCTTTGATTGGAGATTTTTAAGACGAAATCAGCCGCTGATAAGAGATACAATGGCTGCTTTAGTCTTTCATTAAAAACAAGAAAGAAAAATCATGCGTAAGACATAGATTATGAAACACTCTCCAACACTCCCTGAAAGCTTTAACAAAACTTCGTTATTTAGTGAAATAAGGTAAATAAGATAACTAACTAAACATTTAAAAAACTGATTTCAGCAGTTACCGTCCATAGCCAAATATTTATTCCAATTCTTCCGAACAGCCCTGTATTTGATCTGCACGCTGATATATATACTATATAATAGAAAATTTAGTTTAGCAAGAAAACGCATATCAGGTTGAAATTTCTCTTTCAGCAGTTTATACTAATAGATGGAAACATGGATAGAAAAACCCTGTTGGTTACCTAGTACCTTTATTACACGCCACTATTTAGCTAAACTTTAATTCAAACTAAATCACTCTTAAAACTACTGAAATCGCATTTCAATAATTGGCCATGTATACAATCCTTTGCGTGGCCCTGTATAGTGTATATCATTTTATCTATATTCTACAATCATTTCATAGAAAACTACATGCAGTTCAGCATAACACATTTTAAACCCACCCCCCAAAGCAGAATACTTTGCAACGTTCTGCAACGGACATCAGCTGATCAAGAATGTTTTGCGAGAATAAAAAAGAAAGACACAGGGATATTTTCTTATATATGAAGAAGTGCAATTGCATCTTTTATAGAAATGCAAAAGACATTTCGTAAAACGCTTACACACACACACACGAAAGAAACTATTGCCAAATTTCGCGATTTTATCCGACAATAGATTGACGATTTTCTCAGTATTTCAGATTTTTTCCTCTGTCAACTGGCGAATTTCGTGTTTTATTTCTTTTTTTTTTATCGACCTAATCATCGAATTTCTCTTTTTTTTTTTCCTTTGGCTGATTGAAAAATTTCGAGATATTTTCCATAATTCACTGAGGAATTTCGCGCTTTTTAACTTCGACCGGCAGGCGAATTTTGCAATATTTTTCTTCGACTGATTGGCGAAAATCGTAGTTTTTTTTCACGTAACTGATCCACGAATTTCGTGTTTTTTACGGACGACTGTTTGGCAAATGTTCCATTTTTTCTTGCGAGAAATTGGAAAAATTGTGGATTTTTTCCACGACGGGACAGATCGAAGAATTTTCTGATTTTTCTGACGATTTTAAAGGGTTTTTGTTACATGCGAGTGATAGGTGAATTTCATTATATTTTCTTTTTAGTGATTGGCAATTTATTCTCTTTTTCTGGCGACTAATTGGATCGACGAATTTTCGATTTTTTCCGTTCATCCACTAAAGTATTTTGCAATTTTTTAGCCGCGACGGATGGGCGAATTTCGTGATATTTACTTTCTACCGATTGGCAAACTTTGTCACTTTTTTCCAACCAATTGGCAAAATTATGGATTTTTTCCGTGACTGATCGACGAATATCTTATTTTTTCCGACGTTCCACTAACAAATTTCGCTTTCTTTTCTCACGGCCGATTGGGGAATTTCGCGAAATTATTCCTTGAAGTGTTAAGCAAATTTTGCAGCAGCTTCTTTCGACTGATTGGAGTAAATAGTGCATTTTTACCATTACGGATCGACAAATTCCGCAATATTGTTTTCTTCTGATTAGCAAATTTCTTTAGCTTTTTCTTGCAAACAGTTGGTAAAACTCATGCTTTTTTCTGAGGCCGATCGACTAATTTCGCGTTTTACCCGCAACAGATCGATGAATTTCGCGATATTTTCTTTCTATTAAGTGGAAACCTTTTTTCGCTTTTTTGCAACCAATTGGCCAAATCTCTGTTTTTTTTTCCACGAATGATCAATCAAAGTCCGATTTTTTTCCGACGATCCACTGTCGAATTTCACGTTTTTTTTTTTTTTTTTTTTTTTTTTTTTTTTTTTTTTTTTTTACCTGTGACCGATTTTAAAATTTCGAGATATTTTTCTTACCAATAGGCAAATTTTGTGGCTTTTTCTTGAGACCGATTAGAGTAAAATGAGTCTTTTTTCTGCTACTGATCGACGAATTTCGCATCTTCTTCAGGCGATCCACTGACAAATTTCGTGATACATTAATTGCGACCAATTTGCAAATTTTGCGCTTTTTTTCCTTGTACCGTAGGTAATTTTCAAGGCTTTTTCTTGCGACCAATTAGAGAAATCGTGTGTTTTTTCGCAGTTTCTTCCGGCGATTCACTGATGAATTCCGCGTTTTTTTACCTACGACTGATTGGCGAAAATCGTGGATTTTTTTTCCGCGACTGTTCATCGAATTTTATATGTTTTTCCGCAACAGGCCGAAGAATTTCACAATTTGTTCTTCACGATTGACTGACGAATTGCGGAATTTTTCCAATCTTTTTAAATGAGCGATTAAAGAATTTTTGGGGTTCGGTCATTGGGTGACGAATTTCGCGATTTTTCCTTCAATTGAATGGTGAATTTTCTTGAAAATGCGAATTTGAAATGTTCTGCAGAGAAGTCCATTGTTCTGCGACGTACGTCTCACTTTTAAGCATATTCTGCTTTCTGGAGAACCCACCTTTCAGCAATTTACGGTCATACTCAGTAACCTTTACGAATTCTTTTGCGTAGCCCTGTATATCAACTATAACAATTACACACACCATATGGTATGCATAAATATAGTGAAACTTAAAATCGCGTATCATAATTAAAAATGAATTCCCCACCATCGCAGCTAATATACAGTACTTCGGATAGAAAACGCTTGTCTGAAATGTTTTGTATGTTCCTGTAAATGCAATGCACTTCGTATTATACATGAAATAACTTAAGTAAGTTTCACCGAAGTATATCAATTTTATTATACATGAATTTGTATAATTAAAATAAGCCGCAAACAATTTCCCCCAATACCATTTGTAATGGAATTCTTTTGTGTAGCCCTGTAAATGAATAGTAACTATTCGTTGCACCGCATATGCTACAGAATATTCTGCATATTTTAGTGCACTTCGTAAATGCATATATTTTTTATTATGTTTGAAAGGGTGTAACATCTTTCAAATTCATTTGAAATGACTTTTTCCCATTGGTCGTAATGCAACGGAATACTTTTGACTGCCCCTGTAAATGAACTAAACTTGCTACGAACTTCATTTGAAATAGGGTTCGTGCTAGGCTAAACGTCAATAACCAAAAATTTCAGTGCGATCCGAGTATATTTACAAGAGTTAGAGCGCGAACAGATAAACCGAAATCAATAACACATTTCAACTTTGTTGAAAAGTGTCAAAAATTAGTTAAAAATTTGAAAGTAAGCTAATGTAAAATGAATTAAATAAACATAGACTTGATCTCTCGGTACTTTTTAACAACGATGAGAAAGTTCTTTTAAATGTATCGTTTTAAATCTGACGTAATTTTCACCAAACTTTCCTTTCTCTTTTTAATATACACATGAAAATATTTTTGTTGTTAGAAAGGAAATATTATTTGCGCTGTCTTAGAATTCACGATAATAGTTGAAAAGATTATCTCAAAATATGAAATAAATGTCTCGTGCAAATATATTTTTTAATTTAAAGTGTTTTGCCAACTTTTATTTATTTGGCCTTTTTAAATATGACGTAATTTCTTTCATTTGTTACTTTTAACGCATAATAATGAATTTAGTATTTTAAAATTTTCTTTCCCTATTAAAATTCACGTGTAACTATAGTTTTTATGATGTAATTTTGAATATTTTCCTGATTTTTAACACATAATCACTTAATTCTAATTTGAAAGTTTTTTCTGTTTATAATAGCCAAGTGTATATAATTTTTTTATTTGAAGGAAATATTATTTTTTGATCTGTTTTTAAAATTGGCAACAGTTTAAAATAATTGCCCTTTTCTAAAATGTGTAAAAAATATCTCTCGAAATGCTGAAAATTTGAATTTAAAATGGAAATAAATCCTCAAAAAATGAGTCAAATTAAAAAGATAATTGCAGTCTGCACATCGAGAACTTCCAATGTATAAAATGATCTAAAATGTTTAAATTCCTATGTATAGTTTTTCTCCTATAAAACTTTTTTAATGGAACGATTTTGACCATCTTTAACATTAAATATCTCTTGAAATAATTATTCGATTCAAAAACTGTCTGCGTCAGCGTGTTTATCAAACATGTCTCTTTAATACCACCGACTTTCATATTTTTGTATGAAGCAGTTTTCTTAATATTAACGAAGAAAGACCCCCGGTCATAAAAAATATGGATGCCGATCTAGTAGGAGTATACCCGGATGATCTACGCAGGTTTTCATTGGTCCATTTCCAAATCAAAACTTTTTTTTATATATAGAAGGATAAGTTTCAAATGTGATGATTAAGCCGTTTTTCAAATATTGAATTTCAAAAAGTACCAAATTTTACAATGGAATACGATAGCAAAAAATTCACGCGTGAAAAGATAATTTTAATGGCAATGTGTCCTGACGTATATACTACTGTTATAGCACGAGTCATAAATTATAGTAGCCATATTATTCTGTTAAAATATGAAAGTGAATAATGATGTCACGAGTGCATGATTTATATTTAATGCTGGAGAAATACTAGATGCGGAATTTATTTTTAGTTATGAATAACATAGGTTAATTCACGTATGAGCTCATATTTAAAACGAATATATCGCTAACGCACGGCTTTTAAAAGAGAAACGGATATCATGAAGGATTTTTCATGAATTTGGCTTTCTTTTTCGATTTTTTTTTCAAGTATCAAAACTATATATATTTGTGTTTAGGAAACATTTATTTTAAATACTGATATAAAAGCAAAATTTCTTAAGCCTTTCAATATTTTAAGAAAGAGAGCATATTTGCGCGAGATCCATAGTCCGTACGATGATTAATTTTAAAATTGATTTTTCTAATCAAATATATTTAAATTCCCGGTTATTTCAGCTTTATGTGTTGCGCAGCACTATATATGACCAGAAACATACTAATGAAAAAAAAAAAAAAAACTTTTTGAATTATTCTATCTATTGTTGTAACTAGTTTTGCTGTAGGCCTATTCATTTTTTTTAAAAATAAAATTTTGAAGTAGTACAGATCTTTTTGGAACTCCCTGCATATTAATCAGACGATGTATTTTCCACAGATAGAAATGTTGAGTTTTAAAATTTAATCAAGGAAATCACCACTTCTTTTATTAATCAAGTATTATTCATATCCTTTGGGATAACACTGAACAAGGAGAATTTAGTACACCAGTTATACAGGGTGATTATAATTAAAGTTTAAGTTTCAAAATGCTCTAAAAAACGAACTACTTATTAGAATGACGTCAAAATTGAACGGCGTATTATTGAAGAAGGGAGAAAGACATGAACAAAAAAAAAATAGTTCCAAATTTTAGTGACAGATGGCGCTGTAAGCATCAGAAGATGTAAATTAAATATCTGGCATGCATTCGGCCATTTCAGGTGTTATAAAAGTGTTGAATAAACGGCGTTTCCTCATTTCGCGTCTCAGACGTTCGCCATGAGTGTCTCAATGAAGGACCTCGCTCTGCTTGTAAAGTTTTATTACAAGAACGGTGAATCTGCACCAACAGCTCTGCAGAAGTTCAGGACACTCAAGGGTATGAAAAAGGCGTTGGACCAATGACTGTCATGGGTTCGGTGAAAATGATGAAAAGATTCGAAAATACAGGTTCGTTTGATGTGCCGTCTGGTATAGGAAGGAAGGGTGAGATTCGGCGGTAATTGAAGAAGTGGCCACAGCAGTTCAGGAGGAGTCGAGCGGTAGTGTGCAACCATGCAGTGCACTTAGAATTTCCCGAACATTGGACAGGCCTGTGAGCATGGTACATAACATTCTATGTAACATCCTGCAATGCTATCCGTACAAAATTTGCCATGTGCAGGAGTTGTTTCCTTCTGACATGCCAGCAGCAGAGGTTTTTCTTTGGAATTTCTTGCTCGCATGGAATTGGACAATGATTGGACGTGGTAAATTCTGTGGATAGACCAAGCATTGAAGCAGACGACAATTTTAGTCGAAATTCTGGCGCTTACATCGCCATCTGTCGCTAAAATTTGGAACTTTTTCTTGGTTAATGTACTTTCGCCCTTCTTCAGTAATACGCCGTTCAATTTTGACGTCATTCTAATCAGTTGTTCGTTTTTTAGAGCGTTTTGAAACTTAAACATTAATTATAATCACCCTGTATCTTATTATATATTACAGTTACTGAATGTTTAGAATAATATTAAGAGCGTATCTATCGACATAATTTATTATATGTGACCTATAGTGCATAAATAATCCCATATTTTCGGACTTTATTTATATTTATGATTATTACAACCAAAAAAAAAAAGCAAATCAGCGTTCAATATAGAGTACTTGCATAGCGTCTGAATAAATAACTTATAGTTTTCTTTTTTCTGTAGTCTTTCAGACAATGCGAGTTAAAGTAACATTAGATAAAGAAAAAAAAGGAATATACTTTATTAAGGGGTTACATACATTCTTAAATTTCAAAAAATCGTTTTAATTGTTTTTGACGGAAAAAAAAAATCCTTATAATGTGTGTAATTATGGGGAAACGATTTAAAGTGATATCTCAATTATTAAAAAAAGATATGAGCAAAAATGTGAGCATGATCAAAATATATTTAATCCTAAAACTTTAAACGCGGTTTTCCGAAAAGTATATTTTTCAACACGGGCAGCATATTAGGTTAAACAATTTTTAACATTTTTGGATAAAAGTTGCGCTCATCTACGCATAGTTAAATTGTCAAAGTGCAATCGAGCCATTTTTTTTAAACTTTACTTTCATATATTTTTCCAAGATGTTTGAAGTTAAAAATTTTAAACGAAATATGAACTTTTCTTATTTTTCAAAAATTCAAAAATTTGAGCCGATGGCCCGTAGCTACAACTGGATTTTACAGGAGAAATCCGAGATTTTAATAATATTTTGTTTCTACAGGAAATTAGGATACTGCCCATAAAGCAGTGATTTTTTTGTACATGTTAACGTTGCTGCATGTTTCCGACGTAATATGTGACCAAATGAAACATGAAAAAATACTTTTAAGTACTTGAAGCAATAAAATACAACATGGAATTATTAGTTTTTAAATATTCTTGCTTCCTTAAAATAAAATTCAGCAGAGTACGTAAGTAAAGTCTATTTCAGTAAATTTATATATATATATATATATATATATATATGTCTTGTCAATAACACAAATTTTTAAATAAATCATTTGCTCTTAGAATAAAAGCGAATTTGCAGTATTATGTCTTTTCTTCAAAATAAATAATTAAATTTTATTACTTTTCCATCTCAACAGCAAAATGTTTTACATTTACCGTTTCAATAATGCATGTAAATAATTCATGTCTATCAAGTTTAAATAATAATAATAACATGGCATAACAATGCATATTAGATAGGATAATATTTAGAGGTACTTATACATCCATCGTTAAAAAAAATTAAAATATGCATCTTATACGTTTAAAAAGTTAAAATAATTTCACATTATGAGATTTTTAAGAAATACATTGTTAGAGATAATGTACTAATTCATACTGATGCAAATAACATTTTTAAAAGATCGATTTTTTCTTCTTGGAAGTATAGATTCGACGCAATGTAGATTGCAAGAACATTAGCAACTCTTACAAAAATGATAATCTATAGAGAAATGCTGGTTAATAGACAGACATTTAGCAATATAATAGTTCTCAGTAAAGAAGGTGAAAGGCATATTTCACTATTTAGAATTAATTAGTGCTTCTTTTAACATATGACATCGGTGTAAGAACCACGTCATTTTTATTATTGTATATAAATGTCGATGTACTAATTTAACAAAATGAAAAATTAGCAGGCATAACTAACTAAAAGATAAATGAAAAACCGAGAAATTAAAGTTTTTCGATATTGCTTATTTCTATAAATCTTTTCACTGATAATGCAAATAAACCGCTCTGCTGTTTATTACAGTGTGTTTTATGGCAAATATTCATTTGTTATAAACGTAATTTTTAAATCACTCAAACTCCATTTATTTTAGTTCAGCGACTTATTTATGAAGTATTTAAGTACATGTATGTTCTTTAGTTATAAATATATCTTACAATCACGCAATATTTTATGAAGCAAACAATGCATGGATTGATAATATATCTCTCTCTATATATAAGAAACAGGGATAAGTTTATCGGAATTAAAAACTTATTTCTCAGGATGCATTAACAGATGTGTTGGTTAAACAATAGAATAAGAAGAATACGAAATTTTAAATAAAAATTCACTGTTACATTCAATATTTAAATTATAAATTTTCTACCCCAATGAATCATTGTAATAGATCTACAAATTTAGTAATTTTCAAGATAAGAGAATGTTCATTTACGTAAAATTTAAAAAAAGAATTTCACCAATAGATAAAAAAAGGAAATGTTAAGAAATTCGAAATCTTCAGTATTTGTTATTTTGGTGAAATATTCTAAATTTGATGCAAACATGCCAATTTTTTATATATTGTTGCATGATTCATTGTTAAATATTAATGCAAAATATATAAAAATGTTCAAATCACGAAAACCGCTGAATTTAAATTTTGTTCCGTATTTATGAAGTACTTACTTGAGATATACACTCTCTCAAAAAAAAAAAAAAAAAACACCGTAAATTTATGAGTGCTTGCCTTTCAATTTTCACGGGCAACAGCCTCAATTGATGAAAAACGGCCTTATCCCTTAGATACTTAGAAAATTAAGGACAATCCACATATTTATACAGTTCTAGCCCATCTTTAGCAAAAATACGGATTGGAAATTGGATATGGATTGTTTTTTACGGGGTATGACTGGAATCTCTCCCCGTAATTTTACAGGGATATTTTTATGTGTGCATTTTAAAGTTACAAATTTATATAAAAAACAATTATTATCTGACAATTTATGAAATCTATAAATTGATATTCGTGTTATTTAACAATTATTATACAACAATCATGTTCGATAGTACGTAGACTTTAAAAAATATTTTGGAGCTCTAATTTAAAAAAAATAAAACAGTGAAAATTTTCATTTAATTTTACATTTTAATTTTACAATTTAAATTAGAAGGAATTTAATCATAATACCTTATTACAATTAGTCGGTTATTTCATTAATTATTTTGTCGTAATTGGAAGGGTATTTTTATAAAAAACAAGAAAGAAAAATCATACATCAGACATAGATTATAAACACTTTTAACACAAACAAAATATTAAGAAATTTTATTTTTTCATATGATAAATAATATAACAAAGAAAGAAATTTAAATAAAGAGCATCCTAAATTATATTTTCCCATATATCTTAATGTAGCGGAATTATTCTGTGTATACCTCTAAACAAACAATGAATGATACAAAGTTCATTTTAAATAGCGATCACTATACAGCAAAACTTCATTAACATATGAACATTACACGTGTATTCCGATTATATTTAAGCAAGTTAGAGCACAGAGAAATATACAGAGAAAACGAATTCATAAACATTTTCAACTATGTTGGAAATCGATAAAAATAACACAAATAGCAGAAAGGTAAAATGCTATGAAATGAGAAATTTTCTGTACTAAAATCCAATTGATTATTTTTAACTGTTGCATATATAAAGCTTGATTATTTATCTTAGCGTGTTTAAATACTAAATATTCATGTACGATTACAAAACATTTAAAATCACGCAAACCATAAAATTTCCGGTTTGTTTTTATAGTATAGTATGCATCTTGCCAAATAAATCCTTAATCAAGAAATACAGATAAATGGTAATTAGTGTAACAAAATGCATTAAATGTAATGCGTATTTAAAATATCTACATAAATTTTAAGCATTTAAATCTCAGTATAAATACAAAATAATTTTTTTATTTATGATAAAAATGTTCCATAACGCGATAAAACTTATACTCTGAGATATTTTCCGAAATACGTAAATTACAATTTTCATGAATTATGTATGTAATTGTTTATGCTTATAAAACTAACATTGACTGTTCGGTGTTTAGTGAGATTTTAAGTGCATTGTTCTTCTAGTTAGCTTTAATTACCTATTGATAGTTACATATTTTTAAACTGAATCTGATAGCATATGCAGACTGTCAAAATGTAAAATATATTGTCATTACAATGGTTTCCATTTTAAATAGCTCCAAGAAAATTTCTATTTTGCATTTAAAAAATGTTGTTAATTTATATACATATATACCTGTGTGTGTTTGCGTGTGTCTGTGCATGAATGTCCGTGCACGGATGCGCGTGTGTGTACGTTCATGAATGTCCGCGTGTAATAATATTTTTAAACGATTGATTCGTTTCATAGCGTATTAGTATTATTATTATATCAATGTTGACAGTTTAAATATTATCAATGATAATAAAAAAAAAAAAAAGGGGAAAAATATTTTTTTTTCACATTCAAAAAGTAATTGTAAAAATCTGTAAACTCGATCATTGAAATCCCATTTAATGTGAATTAATGATTATTTGTAAAATATTTCGAATAATAAACTTAATAGAATTCACAGCGATTTCTTCTTTTTTTCATAATTTTATTGCTTTATAACCGACAAAAATTTTTCGTAAAAATATCAATGCTTAAACACGTGCCTGGGCAGGGTAGTCTGTAATACTAAATTCCCATTGTATGGTATATCGATACTAAACTTTAATTTAAATGAGTGCTTGAAATAAAATGATTATTCAATTTGTCTACACAAGAATCTTAACAATTGTGGTCTATAGCAACTTCCAGCAATTTCAATATAAAAAAAGAAATTAAATTCGTAAATAAATCAACATTATTTCAAATAAAAATCAAATTTCAAAGTAATTGCTTAAGAGGCGCAAAGGCCAACACAGTGAAAAAAAATCTATGCCGGACTCTAACCCGGGCCATCAGTAAAGCGCACTGACGTTCCACAGACTAAAACACATGGAACGATACCCAGCCCGGAAAATTTTTCACTAATAATGGCCCGGGTTCGAGTCCCGGCATGGAATCTTTTTCACTGTGTTGGCATTTGCGCCTCTTAAGCAATTAGTTTGAAATGTGATTTTCTTTTGAAATATTGTATGCAAGGCGAATGTTTGTATCTGGAATAATTTCCATGTATTAATATAAATCATCATTGTTTTACTTTGATTAAAATTTTTAATTTAAGCAATAGTTGCGTTTCAACTGAATAAATTTCCAATAATAGATATTTATGCCACAAATTAATTGTTAACAAAATACACTTTTTTTTTTACCTGTATTCTAAAATCGCATGAGAACGTATTTGGCATTATTACTCAATACCTTGTTATCTATTCAATTTTGCGCAAGACAATTCAAATTACATGCATAAGGATTTACGAGAAAATATTGTAATCCGTTTTTTCCAGTTGAAAATTGTGTTGTATTTTGGAATTATAAATTAAAATTTTACAATATCTAATTGTGATGCAAAATTTTAACTTACAGTAAGTGATCATATAACTAGAATTACCTCCAGTAATTAACATTATTTTTATTTTAGTAATTTTTAATTAATTGAAGATTTACAATTTTTTTTTCCATTTTTATTTCAAAACCAAATTGAAAGCCACGTTGTTCATTTTAAATTAATTGACGTTTTTTTTTCGTTTTTTTTTTTTTGAGATTATTTAATTATTTATGTTTTTGAAAATGCATTGTTCTTGTTTGAGGGAATATATGTATACGGAATTTAAAAAAATTAGTATGACATACATATACATATATCAACTAGAAAAATTACATGTCTATTGTACAATTTTTAGTATACTTTATTCATTCATTGTTTGACTCCAAATATGTTTTATTTAAATAAATGCCCTAGATAAATGTTAGTAACTTATCTGAAACTTTCGGTAATTGTTGAATAAAATTTTACTTCCTAAAAAATATATTATAAAGAAAAACGTATCCATGAGTAACGCTGACGTCATATCAACGGTGTCAACACCTGATCACTAGGTTTTGCTTTAAAATCAACTTTTTAAACTTCTAAATGTGTTATAGTTTCAAAATTTACATCGTCGAATAGTAAATAAAATAAACTTCCAAATGCAGTTAGTTTGAAAACAATATTTAATTTTAATGATATTTTACGGTTTGTAAATTCAGGTTTATTCCAATTTCCAAGAATATTATTATTTTATAATCTTCTTCTATTGCATGCAGACTAATTCCAAATAGTTAACCAGATAGCTCTTAAAACATTCTAAATAGTTCTGCATTTGTTTCCAGCTAGTATTCTATAGCGAAATTAAAACTTCGCCAATATATAAATAAAAAAATAAATAAATAAATAAAAAATATATATATCCAACGGGCATGTAATCAAAATACGCTCTTAAATTGCTGATATCATTGGAATAAAAAAGGCTTTAGTATGTAATGAAATCGTTGAAGATTTCTTCGAATATTAACTACAGGAAAGTGGGTAATACGAAGATATCGCTTTTAATACATTTTGAAACTTTGTTTGAATACATAATTGATATTTTTCATATAAAAATGATTTTTAAAGTTGTTATTGTGTAGTAAAAAAATATTAAATGTAATATATCTATAAGAGATTTCAATAAAAATTGGTTTTCAACTATATTCTATAACCCGAGAACCACGGATTATATCTCCTGGTTTCCTTAAAGACAGGTCTTGCACCATAGACCACTTTTTCTAGATAAAGAAACCCCAATATAACACATTAAAATAATTGAATTTGATATATATCAGTTTTAAAACAAACCATTTGCCAACATTTAAATGCTTAAGTAGTGTAAAAAATCTGGAAAACCTCATAAATGAACAGCTTGGCTACCAAGCGGTATGTCAGAGTATTAATATTAAGTAGTATAACATACATCATATATGTTTAATAATCACATGTGCAATGTTTCTCTCTATATTTGTATAAACGGTAGCTTTTATAAATGGTAAAATTACTTGTAAAATTCTATAAATAATTAAATTTGAAATGAAATGTAACTTACTAAAATGAAAAATATATCAATTATAGGGGTCGCTCAAATTATATAACTACCCACTGCACATATTCATCTATAAATTTCTGTAAGCGTACAAATATTAAGCTATGAACTGTTTAATCATAAATACATGCCGACATATTTTTTTTTCCTCCTTGAGCTGTTAAAGTGTAATTATGTTACTTGTTTTCGAATATGCATTGCAAATAACTTTTTTGTTGACAGATTTTACTTCTACAAATTGTACTTTTATTCTAAAATGTTTAAGGATTCACGTCTAACAAATAGCTTGTTAGACAAGTTTTAAAAAGAAAGATTTCATTTTTGACGAATTTGTATTAATTTGTACTTAAAAGAAAAAGCACAAAGAATAACCATATTTAAGTAATTAATTTTATGTTATACTTCCTTTCTGAAGGCATTTATTATGGATTTAAAATAACATGTGTAAAAGTAATATTTAATTTTTCATAAAATATACTGTATTAACGCATCTATGTCAGTCTTGAAACTCCATATATATCTGTCAATTCCCCAAATAATATGCATATATTTAAAGAAATTTTCAATCAACTATATTCTAAAAATAATTAAATACTTGTTAGCCTACCTTCTATACCTGCACCTAGCACCAGAGTAATGAAAAATATCTTCTCTATCATTTTAAAGTTGATTTTGAATCATTTCCATTTTTGTGCAGTAATATTGGATTTCACAATAGTCAGGTTTTCACAAAACACCTACATGAATATACGCAATGCCACAATATACATAATATTTCATATTTGTCAACATTTTCTCAAACATTTTTCAAACACAATATTTAATCATTCCACGGATAACAAACGCACTTTTAACCATTTTAATAAGTATTTTTCATCACCAATAACATTTCTACACAATAACAACCAAACTTTAAAAATAAAACGATTTCTTTTTAAATTAATTTAAATTCATATCATCAGTACTGAGAATACATATTTGATTCTCCAATTTATCTAAACGGAGCGGTAACGTTAGATGCTTCTCCATCTACAGTTGGAGCATCGACTAAAGAGCAGAGACGTCTCTCCATGTGTCACGTGACTTGGATGCGCGAACTCTCTCTCTCTCGTGAGTTCTTTTCCTCTCAGGCACTCCCTCTTTCATCTCCAACCTCCTCCCATGCATCAAGAAAGTGATCTTGGACATCTAAAAATTGCTGCCCCTATGAAGTTAGGGTCATCCATTATTAATGTCTATATGTTTGCCTTTTAAGATATGGTTAGTCATTAACTTCCTATATTGATTCTTCGAAGCGGATGAAACGAGAAGCAAATTGTATTTTCATTTATGGTACTTTCTAAAAGGTTCTTTTGGAAAATTCACTCGCTGCGATAATAAAATTCATATTTGGTGCTAATGCTGCATAATAATAAATTTTAATTCGAATTTTTTTCCCAATTTTTCTTATAACTGATATGCATATGCTTCATTGAACAATATTACAAAAAATATAATTTATTTGATTTCTTTACATTAACCTTATCAAGTGAGGGTCATCTTTCATTACAGCCAATTTACATTTTTAAAGATATTGTAAGTCATTACTTTTCTAAACTGACACTTTGAATAGGTGGAATTGTATAGAAAACTAATTCCATATTATTTTATCAGTATTTCAATAGATTCTTTTTGAAAATTCAACAGATTCATGACACCAGTTCATAAGAAAAACATTGCAATGTACTATTTTTTAGTAAATATTGATTCCTCTTGCGAATTTTATCATTATTAATATCAATAGAAGTTCTAAATTTAGATTACTAAAACAAAAGTCTTATTTTGTTTTCATTGACTATGTGATATTAGGGGTCATTCTTTTCTAATAGTTCTACTTTTCTACGATATGGCTAATTATTATGTCTGCCTGAATTGTAGATTATACTATGTGATACTGTTATAGAAGTGGTTACCTGTGTTAGAACTTGCACAATAACTTTTCTGATTATTTCTTGATAAGTTATTTCTCTAATTTTTAACTGCATTTTTTTTTTTTTTTTTTTTTTTTTAATCAAAGTATTTTTTAGAGAAATTAGACATTACCATGTAAAGTTCCTGATTAAAAACATTTCGTGAGAGGTTTTATTCATAGTTGTGAGTTTTGAATAGGTATAGGGAAAATGATTTCGTCATAATAAATAATACATATGATTGGGGCTGGTTAAATCGACTCACGGAATCAGAGAGAAAGACAAAAAATATTCCATTTTCACTTATTTAATCTAGGGAGGATTGTTTTTTAATTCACCGGATGTAAAAACATATATCCCGATTGATGCAAATTACGCCTAATAACATTTTGTATACTGTATTTCTTGCTCTTATGCAGTTTTTGTTGTTTTCAATAAAAGTATGTTTTTACATTTATATACTATATTTGCCTTTTAAGAAATGGTTAAACATTGATTTCGTATATTGAGTCCCCATTCGGAGAAAAAGAAAGGCAAATTGTGTTTTCTTTTTTGTATTTCAAACAGGTTATTTAGTGAAATTTTCCATATGCAGGAAGGATAAATCTAATTGATGCAAATAGCGCATAATAATATTTTGAAATTTCGGAATTTATTTATTTTTAAAAAAATTATTTGATATATGTTACTCGAAATTAATAATACAATTCAATTTAGTTTTGTGTTTCATTATTTTTTTTCAACTTTGACCATATAATCTGAGAGTATTCCATTATAAATGTGTATATATTTGCCCATTAAGATATAGTTTGTAATTACTTTAATTTAATGATTATCTGGATCAGCGACAAACAAATATAAATTGCTATTCCATTCATCTATTATTAAAAGAAGTTATTTTGGAAATTGTCCCAGGTTTATAATAGAAAATCCTAATTAATGTAAAGTGCAAATGCAGTGAATCCAACGCATAAATTCTTTTAGATAAATCCTTATGTAATTTTATTGGTTTCTTTAACAGTACTAAAAAAAATTTAGGGTGATTCTTTGCTAAAATTTGTATACTTGCATCTTAATATATTTTTAATCGTTCACTTTGTTTTCCGCATTGGACGAAAATAAACCTCAACTCTATTTCCATTTTTGTGTTATTTATTATTATTTAAATTTCAGTCCATGCGTAAATAGGAATTTGTTGCTCTGAAATATAAATGTGAGGTTGAAATCGTGCATATTAATGTGTTGTAAATTTAGAATTGTGCCTTGAAAATTTAATGTCCGTTGTTCTTCTTGTAAATATAGGTGGTCGAATGTGATTAATACTCAAGCTTAAGGAGTATTTTTGCTTTCTTCTATCTTTACAAGAAAAAGTATTGAATTCGTGAAAATTTTCGAGTTCCGTTTTCCATGGATTTAAACGTTTTAGAGGTCAGAGAACTCGAAAAACATGTTTTTACAAAATGGCTTTCTGTAAGTCTGTGACTCTGTTTGCTTATCTCTATGTATGTATGATTGTGGACGCTGTATCCCAAGAACTACTGAACGGAATTTTAAAAAAGCCTTAGATTAATTTGTTCCTGATAAAAAGTGGTGCTGATTACTTTTTGGTGTAAATCGCCCAGCAGGTGGCGCTGCTATACAGCATTATTCATGATTATCGCAATAGCTCTGTCTCAAAAACTAATGCACGAATTTTCACCAAACTTAGTTTCAGTGAGTCCTTGATATAAATTAGTGCTGTTTAGTTTTTAGCATAAATCGCATTAAAGGTGGCACTGTTAACCGGCATTATTCATGATTATCGCAATAGTTCTATCTCATGAACTAATGCACGATTTTTCACCAAACTATAGATTCAGTTAGTCCCTCATATTTCCGAACGGGTGGCGCTGCTAGGCTGCATTTATCGCGATTTCGATATAATTGTATCGCAAGAACTAAAGCATGAATTTTCAGCAACCTTCATATTCAGTTTGTCCCTATTATAGATTGGCTCTGATTAGTTTTCGGAGTAAATTGTCCAACAGATGGTGCTTCTATGCAGATTTGTTTACGATTTCTGCTATAGTTCTATCTTAAAAAATAATGCACTGAATTTCATTGCATTTTAGATTCAGTTAAAACTTGATGTAAGTTGTTGCTGATTAGATTTTAGTGTAAATCACCTAACCGCTGGCACTAATATGCTTCACTTTTCAGGAAATATTAGAGGTCTCAGGACACTTAAAGCTTTAAAATTTGCGAAATTTTAATTTTTTAATGTTAAACTGCTATATAATTGTTTCCTAATTCCCATTAGAACCGAAGTTATGGCTATTAGAATTATACACGTTCAATAGCTAAAGCGGCGTTTCATAAACTTTGCTTTTTTCTTCACATGATGTTTTTGGGTATGATGCGCACTATATCTTAAAAACTTCTGAATATCTTTTCATGAAATTTTCAAAACACATATTGCATGTTAGTCCGTATAAACGGAACTTAAAATATTTTTATTGTTCAAAAAAATATTTTTTTAAGGGGACAAAGGACTTTTTTTTTTCTTTTTGTAAATATCACCTTAAATATTATTCAAGAGTACATTATATGCATTATAGCATGCATTTATCACAAAAAAAAATTATTTTTGAGAAAAAATGGAATTTTATACGTCGTTTTAGAAATCTTCGAAATGCCCCCTGCGCATTCCATATCAAAAAAAGTCCCCAATATTTTCTATAAAAATTTGATTTATGTATATAAATAAAATAGAGCATCGAATTTCATATATTTGAATTTAAAGGTAAAAAAAAAAAAATAAGAATTTTGAAATTTTCAATTTTTTTTTTTTTTTTTTTTTTTTTTTTTTTTTTTTTTTTTAAATTTTATCTTAAATATTACTCAAAGGTACACTATATGCATTATGGCATGCATTTATCAAATACTTTTATGAAAAAAATGGAATTTTACGCGTCGTCTTAGAAATCATTGAAATGCCCCCTGCGCGTTCCATATCAATGAAAATCCCCAATATTTTTAATATAAGTTAAATTTATAAAATAGAGCATCGAATTTTATATATTTGAATTTAAAGGTTAAAACATTTTTTAAAATTTTTGAAATTTTTTCGAAAAAATTATCGGAATTTTAGTAAAATTCCATTTTTTTCCTAATTTTTTTTTTTTTTTGTGATAAATGCATGTTATAATGCATATAATGTATCCTTGAATAATAACTAGGGGAAATTTACAAAAAATAAAAAAAAAAAAAATATTTTGAAGGATTTTAAGGTCCCTTGTCCCCTTAAGTGATTATAGTGTTGAAATTTTCCAAATTTTGTATTATCTAAATATAACTTAAAAATATAAAAATGTTTTAAATACAAATTTATTTAGATTTCGTGTAAATATGACAATGAAGACACACAAAAAAAAAATAATTCTAGTTGCAAAATTTATTTCGCAATTCTGCGCGTAAACTGTTATAGCAATTTTCTGCTCGACAAATGCCGAACAGTTTGGAGTACCCTATATATACTAATTCTGTATCTTGCAATTTTGTAAATACATAGAATGAAAGAACATACTTATATCTTTTAATCCCATTAAAAATTGTGTTTTAAAATCAAATACATTTAAAGATAATAAATATTAAAAATTGTCTTTTTTTTTCTTTTTTTCTGAAACCCCTTAATATATGAGATTCACATCCCAGATGTCACATCCGACTAGTTTATTGCTGCGTTAAAGATATGATCTTAAAAGGTTTTTTTAATTTCTGTTTTTATGCATCATATATAAATGTAAATAATTTCGTTTTAATATTTTTTTTTATTACACTTACTAAGATGAGGACATCTTTTATTAAAATTTATATTTTTTACATTTTAAGGCAATTTCAGCCGGAAAAACACTCTTTATTTTGGTTCTCCAAGTCGGAAAAAAAAATTATATTTAATTTTTGTACATTCTAAAAATTTGTTTTAGGAACATACAACAGAAATGTCAATAATAATTTTAATTGATTCAAATCATACATAAAATTTATTTTATTTTATTTCTTGCATCACATAAATGTCAATCTTTTGATCAGATAATTACAAAATTTTAAGGTGTTAATTTCATATTTTGTATGTAAAGGTTGTTCCATCTGTATGTTTGTATTTTGCGATCAGTCATTAAATATTTATATTTATTCCTCTCCGAAACATATAAGGCATTTACTAACATAGATAAAAGAAAAAAAAATTCCTATTTTGATCTTATTAAATTAAGGTCATACTTTATGAAAGTAAATGTATTTGATATTTGTCATATGTCATTTTTCATTATTCGCTGTATTGATTCTCCTTATAAGTGTAAAAGAATAAACTTATTTTTTTACCCATTTATGATCTTTCGATTAGGTTATTTTGGAATATTTCCTAGAGTTATAAACATTACAGTTGATTTGAATAGGAAATAGTAATATAATTTTTTGATTCTTCCTTAGATGTTCCGATTTCTGTTTTGCTTAATGTAAACATATAGGAGTATATTAATGACATATTAATGTAATAGACATATTAGATATAGACATATTAACATAAACATTTAATAGATATATTAACATAATAGACATATTAATGTAAACATAAATGGGACACTTTTTCAAAAATATTTATTTTTAATACTTTTTAAAGTTATTATAAATATTATATATCACATTTCATACATTAGGTATTTGGCTTCATCTGTGCACAATATTTCGCCTAGATTATTATTATATAGTAAAATATTAGTAAAAAATTATATTAAATATATATTAAAATAAAATATATTAAATAAAAATATAATAAAATAATATATAATATATATTATAAAAAATATATTATAGTAAAAAAACGTTACTCTCTTTCCCATTTATCCCTATAGCAGGAATGAATGGGACACTAATAGGGATGGATGGGACACAAATATTTTTCTCCCTGTATTCAATGTTACGTAATTAAAATTTATAATTATAAACTGCTATGTTGTTATATTTGTAATATATGGCCTTATATTGTGGCTATTATATCTCAGCTTTGCTAATAATTTCTTTTACTGTTGTTTTAACTTGTAATGCAAACTTCGACTGCCTATATGTTCCCTTTTCCCACTTACGAGAGATTTTAGATATGAAATGAAAGTAAAAAAAATGGCTTTGAAATTCGGCATAGCTAATATTTTTCATTCACAACAGATTAATTATTATTAATTAAATGTATCTTAGATATCATGCATAAATGAACTTATGTTAGGGGGAGTACGAGTGGGGATTTATTTAAGCACATGTTCCAAATTCAATATAATTTACTCTATTACATCATTAACATACACTACTTAACACTTATCTACTTTGATATAGTTTCGATAGAAATTTTTTGATGCACTATTGAACATTTATTACAATACAATAATCAAGATTCAATGTAATTTTTAATAATAAACAACATGTATAGAACGAGTACTGTTTAATACTAATAATTAACATAAAACTTTAATTTATAAACCTATATAATATTTTTTAGTTAATAAATAAATGTTTTAACATCTCTAGGGATGAATGAAACTGTCCCATTTATCCCCATTTGTAATGTCCCAATCATCCCTACGATACATAGATTCATTTGTGCGCCATCTTGTCTCAGAAAATATTTGTCACATTGGTTATTGTTCATTCATTTTAATTACCAATATTGAACCTTCAAATAAATAACTACACCATATCGTATTTTTTTATATTGTATAAAATATTTGACAACTTCAAATGTAAAAAAAAAGATACTTTTTAAACAGAATTTCAGAAAATGAAACTTTGCAAAAAAAATGAAAGCAGCCATGTGGTTTTGCTTTTGGTTCTAAAGCACACTATGATAGTGCCATATATGAGAATAGAAAGCAACTAAAAAAACGTTCATTGCCTGAAATATTGAGAATATCCAATCCATATCCCTTTTCCCATTCACCCCCCAGCTTCCCTATCACTTTGACAAAAGTAATGGAAAGAAAAATCTCCATGAGATTTCTGTACATTTTCCTTATGAGTATAGAAGAACCATTATTAATGTTCATATGCTTGACTTTTAAGTTCAGTCAATAACTTCCTCTATTGATTGTCCTAATTTGAGGGGGAGAAAATTAAAATTCTTTTTTAAATTATGTGATTTTAAGATGTCCTTTTGAAAATTTCACGAGATGTAAAAATGATAATCTTAACTAAATCAAATTGTCCAAAATGATATTTTAAAAGTTTTTAATCATGTTTAAAAGTTGAATCATCGTTATGTTTTATATAGATATAGGTTATTTGAGAAGAAATGACTGAAGTCCCTATAAATTAATACTCACCAATTAATACAGCATAATTTTTTTCCTTTTAAAATATGATTTTTCAGTGTCGTTTATATTCAATCTCAGAATTAGGATATTTAATTTCATCCAAAATCCAAATAAAAAAAAAAAAAAAAAAAAAAAAAATCATTCCATTGATCTATTTTCAAATAGATTCGTCAGACAAATTCAATTGATGCGTCAATGGTTGGTTGTGTTTATGAAGGCCAATTATCAGCACGAGGGATATAGGCCCAAGGTGATGCGTGAATGGAAAATTTAGTATCAGCGATTCATGTAAAATTATAACTTCTATGTTAGGAATCTTTATTAGAATTTATAATTTTCATTTTACTTAATATATGTTGTCTACAAAATACAAGCAATTTTGATATATATATATTTATATAGAGATAAGTTTTTAACTTAAGAACTTGATCTGACGAAGAGTATTATAATTATTAAACTGTCCTTCAAGATTTTGAACTGATGCATTTATAAAATTTTCAATTTATATAATCCTGCATGGTATTCTTTTATGAGTTAAGCATTGATATCATTTCTTCCAAATTTATGTATGGATAATGTTATATTGTGTTTGTGCATATATAATTATTGTGTATATGTTTGATAAATGATTAGTTTCTTTATAAACCTCCTCAGAAAAAAACAACGTCACATACATTATTAATGTTTATGAAATTGCATTTAAGATATAAATTGCCATTTACTTATTATACTTATTATAATTCTCCATACTGAGTTTTCTCATAGGGTGAAATATAAAAAAAGTCGTTTTCCTTTTTAGTATTTCCAGATACATTTTTTCTTTAAGTACTGGGAAAACATAAGTGAAACGCATGTGATGTAATTTAAACCTAAACATTTGTGTCTTATGCCTTAATTTTTTTTAACTAAATGTCAATTTAGTTTAATTTTATATTAACCTATTCACCAATGTGTAAAATAATATCAGTGAAAAATAAAATAGTTTATATATTTGAAGTTTAGTATTTTTCAAAAATGAGTATCATAAGTTTAAGTTAGAATACAGTTGATTCGATATTTACTAAGGTAATTTATTTTTTACTTTGATTTACATCTTTGCATTGTTACTAGCGTAGTTTATTATTGTGTTAACTTCGTGCATTATTTGTCTATGTTTGTCTTTTTATACTATAGAGAGGTATGGTTAAAGATTAACTTACAATATAAAGTTTCTGTTGATTAAAAAATAAAATGAAAATGAATTTCCATAGAACTATTATTTCAAATAATCATTTCAAATCTGTCCACCAGTGGCCGAGAGGTTCTGCTCTCGAAGCTGGTCGATGGGAGGTGCGCCCGTCGGCCTAATCGTTCGGAGTTTTCGTGGTTTTCTTCGGACCTTGGATTTCCAAGCGTAAATACGGGTTAGGTTCCCTTAGAAAGACCCCCACGAAAGGAACTCCCCCTTTTAGGGCCTATATGCCTTGTGCTGATAATTGGAAGTCATAAATACAACCAACCTTTCAAATCTATCACTAAATATTTCAGTATGAGATGTAAATTTCCTACTGAGCGAAAAATTCCCGGACCAGGATCCGAACTAAAGATCTCTTGGCTGGAGACACCAATGCTCTACCATCGTAGCTATTCCGGACGAATCTGGTGGATTTCACCCAGCTAACCTCATTGATTATAGCATCTGGTCTTGAAAATTAAATCAGCTCAACAGAATTAAGCGCAGGTAATATAATTGCAGATAACAATTATTCTAATTGGTAAATAAATCATATGGGATGTTAAATTACAACCAATTTAAATTATTAATTGTATTAAAACCAGTTAATTGTGTTAAATTTAATCATGTGTAATTGTGTGTCCAGCATTTTCTGTTTCCATTACCAGCGATTTATTCTGGTGAGCTGATTCAACTTTCAGACCGGACGCTATAATAAATAAGGTTAACAGGGTGAATTAAATTCACAAGTTTCGTCCGATATACTTCAGATGGTAGAGGATTGGCGGCTCCAACCAAGAGGTCCCTGGTTCGAATCCAGGTACGGACATTTTTCGCGCAGTTGGAAATTTACATCTCATATGATTTATTTACCAACTAGAATAATCGTGTTAAAATTAATCCAGTTTAAATATTTCAGTGGTGTACGAAGGGTGAGAATAACGAAACAATATTTAGTATTATTATTATTTTGTTTGAACCATTCAGCATGTCGTACATATTGTCCGATATTAAAATACTTCAATCTACAGTAATACGAACCATAAACTTTTAGCAGCGTAGACTGGTGATACCCCCCAAGGCAAAACTTTAATATTACAAAAAAAATTATTTCCCGAGATTTCATTAAATTATTCTAAATCCCCAGTTATTCAACTTTTTTCTCTGTCTAAAATAATATTTTATTACTTATTCTGCTTGAATACCATTTATTTTAAAGCACGTATTTTAATATTTACTTTAATTCGAAAGTCTATTGTACATTTTTACGTTACAGACCTTTCTTTAATGCTGGTACATTTCGCAATGTTAAAATGCTTCCACGCCGATTCATTCGAATATTCTTTTCATTCTAATGTTGTTTCTCCAGAGCTGCTGTCGGCAAGGCCGTATCGCTTCAAAATTCATACTCCTGTAAATAAAGTGTTCCGCCAAACCCAAGCTTCTGATTCGAGAAATGCTTAACGCAGTTCATAGAAATCACTGCGTACACCCGGGATAAGACCGAGTGCATGAGCTCGGGTGAGCATATTTTCGCCGGTTTATAGTTTGCTAAATTATAGTTTGCTAAATTATTCATAGTTGCTTGGAAGTTCTTGTCTGAGTCGTACATGAAATAAATATTTACATCTCGACTACAATGGAGCCTGATTGAACAACGAGTCGCCAATATGAAAGCAGCCAGTAATCTGCTTCCAGAAGAATATTTAAATCTTGGGAAACTTTAGTCGTGATGTGTGACAGATTCTCAATAAAATCGTTATAGCTTTATCCACCGTGTTATCTTTTATGTGTAAATTCCGCGTGTAAATTTTCATCTATGCCTTTACTTCGACTGCAACCATCCTCAGATTAAGTAGTTCATACAAAAAACGATGATGTATTGGGTTTTTCATTATTCCCTTCAGAATATTATAACATAACTAGTAGCCGGCAGGATTCAAATATAATCTTCGCTCTACTATGTAAAACATCTCAACCATAATATTAGTACTCCGATACTAAAAATACCTGCTATATGTGCTGATTGCTGCTCTATGCGCGAATAAATTGGATATTGTACTAAATGGTGACGTTACTGAGTGTTGATTATTTATATGAGTTAATATTGCTTAGATTTCAGCATTGAAATATTTTTATTACTCCAGATGAAGACATAAACCGATGCTTGCGGTAACTACAATTATTCCTATGCGATGACCAAAATACACTTCCTATGAGTCCTTAATGCTTTTTTTTTTTATGTATTGAGAGTTTTATGTTTTGTTTTATAGAAGTTAGATTTCTTATTTTTTAATTGTTGTTACTATTATTATTATTTGAGAGAAATGCTAATATTTGCAATTGTTATTCATTATCAGAGTTTATTATGTTATTATTTATTATTTTCATATTTTAAGTCTTATGTTATTCAGATCGGGGATTATTAAGGATTCTAGTGTTATCAAAATGAGTGAAATCAATATAGTTTCATTTGATCCTGATCTAGGAATGGATTTTCAGGCGTGGTTAGTGCATTTTGATAAATCTTGCACTACAGAGAAAAAATGTGCAGGTTGGAAATTGCAAATTATATTTAAATTTTTGTGGGAGAAAAATGGTGGGCTTTAAAGATTTATATTAATGATTGTTTAGATTATACTGAATCCGAACAAATTTCTGAATTTCTCACAGAGGTTTAGTAATGTTCAAGTTCCTGAAATTCACTGAAGCATTAAGAGTAAATGAATTAAATAAATTAGAAAAATATTTTCATAAAAAAGTTGAAATCGGTAGAAAATGACACCTTTGTGAAACAATAATAGTGCAAGGAATTACTGATGGGTTAAAAATAGAATACTAGAATTTTTTAATTATAAATCCCCAACTTGTAGTAATCCCAAAATCTGCTGTAAATACTACAGAGAATAATCTAGAATTAGTTAGACCTTTTCAGCCGCAAAATAATGCAGCCTGCCATTGGATTAGGCAACAGAATCCCAATTTTGATGCAGATTTTTAATATTAGAATGCAAAATACTTATTTTCAGCATCGTTATCCATCTAGACATTACAGAATTAGTCTAAATAAGGCTAAGGGCTTTTTTCTCCACTCAAGGAGCCGATTCCGGACCACCCGGAGGGGCTGCCAGTGGGAAGAAATTATAAATAAAAAGTAATGAAAATGGATTGCAAAATTCTCGAAAAACACCTTTTGTACGATTAAATTTATAGTACAATATTAGAGCATTTGACAATGTTTTTTACAATTTGAGAAATATTTTTTTATTTATATAAAACATAAATTAAAAAAGCAAAGAATAATAATAATTTAAATTGATTACATACTTCTTAATCCAAGATTAAACATGAGCATATTTACCATTTAAAAAGTTTCTGGTAGCATTGAATTTATTGAATATTCGGACCTGCAAATTGATAATATATTATAAATGCCTAACATGACTAAGGTAATAAAATTTATATTTAATTAAATATTTACCTAAATTTTTAAGAAGGATCAAATAACGTGCTTTCTTATGCTATATGACTGAAGCCAATGTACAGTCGTGGAAAAAAAAAGTAAACACCCCCTACTAACTCCTCAACAAATTATTGTAGACGAAAGTTACTGGTACCGAACGATTGGAAATAAAGTCTACTTTTAAATGACGTATATAAAATTTGCTTAGGGGGCCATCTACATATTAAAACGAATACAAACTTCATTTTTTTCAATGACAATACCCAATTTTAACGAGATATTTTAAATCTTTGGTTCAAACTATGCCTAGACACCAAATTTCCCGTCATTTGAATCATAAGTTTTTGAATTATAAACATTCAAAATTTAGTGCTCTAATGTTAAATTACATTTTCATATTTTTATTTGTAACTCCTGAAATTATGCTCCTAATGTGCTAATGTTTTGTGTAGCAATAATACGAATATACCCAAACATAAATACGTTGAATTTGCAATTTTTATAATTTTCTGATATGAATTATGAATTATGAAAGTAATATTCGAAAAAACTATGAATTGCAATCTACAAATTTTTTGATGGATTCAGATTTATTAAGTCCTGCTTTATGAGAATCCCAAATTTCACATTTTTCTTCCAAGTAGTTTTCAAATTATGCTTAAAAAACGACAAAATGATGGTTTAAGGGGCCGTCTATGATAGAAGTGACTAGATGCTTTGAAATATTTTCTGCTGTCGTGTAATCTATCAGGCTTCATTGACTGCTTGAGTGGTGCTCTGATCAAGAAGGGAGCTCTCTCGGTTGACAATCGAGTACCGAACTTCAATTTGGATACAGTCCTTAAAATACGCTCGTTTTAAAATAATTAATTTATCCGAAACTTATGGTACGAATTGCATTAAAATTTGTTTTTAGACTAATTGAAGGGTGTAGATCATTTAAATCATTTATGCTGTCAGAATTGTGTACTGCTATTGAGAAAACAAAGTTATGGTTTGTTTTAATATGTAGATGGCCCCCTAAGCAAATTTTATATACTTCATTTAAAAGTAGACTTTATTTCCAAACGTTCGGTACCAGTAACTTTCTTCTACGATAATTTGTTGAGGAGTTAGTAGGGGGTGTTTACTTTTTTTTTTTCCACGACTGTACGAAGACAGGATAACAGAATTTTATCATTATTGTTATTTCCTCATAGATGTATTAAATACATTTTATTTTAGGAGGATATTAAGAAAACAAATGTATTGAGCCTTTCGATTTTAGGATTTTCAAATTAAATCAAAGAAAACCTCATGATAGTAATAAACGCATTATTTAGATACACATCAAACGTGACAAGAAAGGTGTGTTAGTGCTAGGAGCTACGTATAGTTGGCACTTTATTCGCGGCGTCATCTATCAAAACACTGATGATGTGCAGAAAACATATAAAAGAATTTACCCCATTCATTAAAATAAATTGCTGCCACATTGAAATAAAACCATATATATATATATATATATCTTTAATTTTAACAAATATTAAAGAAAACTACTAAAAATAATATTAAAAAATATATAAAATCACCCAATATTATTTTTATATTCCGCTAATTTTGTTTGCATTCCTTGATTCATTTTCAACATTTTTTTAAGTTTCGCTTTTCAATAAAGTAATCGAAATATTAATTATTTTTCATTAGAATTCAAAATCTTATTTTGGATTTTTACTTCATCAAATTAATTTTTCTATTAAAAGTCTAAAATTCTGTCTTAATTATTAAAAAAGTAATTACATTTACTTATACCATCTGTTGATTTAACATATGATTAATGGAAAAAGGAGTATTGATTATCTACCAAAATAGCATTAATCATTAAAATATTGCAAAACGTAATTTAGAATGTTTTTCTATTGTAATTAAAAGAATTAATTAAAAAATGCCTTTATAATATCTAATGCTTTTGTTATTCAATTTAATTTTAAGGATAAAATTATTTTGAACAACTATTAAACGATTTCCAATCGGGTCCAAAGGAATTGCTCTCTATGCGATTTAAGCAAAAATTTTCATATAAGTAAAGTCTAAATCTTCTTATAGATATACTATACCGAAATGTTTACTACTTTTTAAACAATAATTTAAAATTTATTTGACATCCCTGAAGTTGGATTTAAATAACAAACAAGCAGGTAAGTGTGATCACAGATCGCACAGGGGGTTTCTTTTAATATTCCTTTCAAAACATTTTATCCTTTTACAAAATCTGTTAGTTCCACATTTCGCAATCAGGTGGCGCACTCTATCCTAAACAAACCTTTATCCGAACGAAACTCCGTTTTACAACCTATCCGTAGATATATTAATCGAGGGGATCGGCACATATCACCCGAGATAAATAGGCGCCTCTGGCGGTAAAAGTGTAACTAAAATATGCAAGTCTATGATGCATAATATGAAAGAGTGGTTAAAGGGGTGTCGGCAAAAGCATATAGCAGACATAACATATAGCAGATAAACCATTTTCTTTCCAGCAAGTGTGAATGAGTATATAGTGGAGTTATGATATTTACATTTAAATAAATCTTTTTAATATTATATTTCAATACGATAATCGCAGTTTATATGTATAAATGAAATATATTAATACTTTAAATTATATTTTTATTTTTGTAGTTCATAAATATGTCTCCAAAAGAGACATGGGATACGAAATTATATTTTTCCGATAATTTCTCTACTATATACATATATTTCTTTTTTGTTTTAGAAGATTATTATAAAAAGTCAAAATCACATAATTTGAACGTATTTCGATTAATCATACTTAAAAGAAAGATCGTCTTATCTTCTTCAAAATTATGACTTATATACACAGAAATGCACATGTGGGATAATATATATCTATAAATATACACTGTACACAAAAAGAAAGAGTGATTACTTTAATGTTCATCCTTTTCTCACGAAAGCTAACGCCCTAAATATGAAGTAAATCTCTTCTCCTCCAACGGCAGTTTTTCTAACATTAGCTTTCCTTTTTGTCGTATATTTTCTTTTTTATATTTACTAAATCGTTAACCACACTTAACGACTTTCTAGTAAATTGCTTAATCTATAAAATGGATTATTTTTTGTGATGTTCAAAGTTTTGATCAAGGATTAAAGGAAAAAGGGTTGTACGCTATTGAGAAACAAATATGAAGGAAAAAGTTTAACGACGTTAGCATCAAACATTAAATAAGAAATTAAGATTTAAAAATTTTGATACTTTTTTTAACCATGTTAATATAGATAAAAATAAATCATTTACCAGAAATTGAAAAAAAAAAAAAAGTTCATTAAAGTGAATTACGTAAATTAAGTGTACTTCAAATTGCCACATGAGTTTTATAAAATAAAGTTAGGTATGACTTAGCGTATAACTTTCTAAACCGCTTCCTCATAAAAAAATTCATAAAAGCGAAATTAAAAAATATCTCTTTTTCCATAATGGTTAATTTATACAAATTCATAAGAAAAAAGAATAGAAAAAGTCAGTAGTACACACGTATATAGATAAACTACCTCGTAATAAAATATTTTCATGTATCACAAAATTTATGTAAAAAAAAAGATGTGAATCTACAAAACTTGTTTTTGTAAAGCTACAAAAATCTTTAATGCTTACTAAATTTTATCGGTATCACATGATTTTTTTTTAGTTGCAGTTACATAAAATGTTCTACGCATTACACTTTCCTGGAAAATGCTCAGTAACCTTACAGATTTTTTAGAGTATAAACGTGAATCTGTTACATGATTTCTTTTGTTGTAGTTGCATAGAAATTTCTTATCATTTGTTTCCTAGAAAATTCTTAATAACCTTATTTTTTACAGTGTAGCTACACAGTTATGTAACTCGCTTACTACTATGTATACCATATATATACAGAAACATACAAAATGCATACTTTTATTTTTAAAATTAGAATTAAAATGTAAAATAGGTAATAATAACTCTTTTAAGTATTACCTTTAAGTAACAGAAATAACTGTGAAGCTCTTACATGAACCTCATTGTGATTGTCATAAATGAATTTCTGCCAAACGAACAACCTGACAATTTCAATTTTGTATCGTATTTACACTAGAATGAAAATTTTCTTCGTTCATATGAAATCTTTATTAATATGGTGTGATAAAATGTTTTTATCCAACAAATGTGAATAACAGAATATAGAAATGAATACACGAACACAGATTTTTGAAAAAAATTAAATGCGCTTTAAATTTTTACCTGTTTTAGATAAGAAGGCAATGTAAAATGTAAAATTGTTTAAAATAATGCGAGAAATAACATTATATAATGCAAATAGTTACTCAAATAAGTTTCGAAACGTGACGGTTTTGAAATTTTCATGCAACCACCTAAATAAATATTTCTAATTAAATCTAATATATTTTGTCGTAACAAGATCATTACAAAGAACTTAATACAGGTACCTTTGAATTAATTATTATAATAAGTGAAAAAAATCTTCCTTCCCATCACCATTTCTTACCATTAAAAATAAATTAGGGATACATTCCCAAACTAATACTAGCATTCTTCAGGTCGGAAATATGTTAACGAAATATGTGACAATTTTGCATAAGATTTACATTTATGTAGAGCATTATACAGACAACGTTCATATAAAGCAACAAATGTAATTTTAAATTATATAAGTACAATTTACAATGCAAGTAACAATAATCACAAAGCATTTTTAAAGTATTTTATCTAATTTCCAATTCATAAATAACAGTGCATCGGTTATTAATTCTGAGTTCTTCACCATATCGATAACTTTGTATTTAAGATGAAGCATAATGCATTAAAATCCGTGTTTGTTTTCCTATGCAATAGCTCATACATTTATATGTTTTAGTGATATGTGGTTTTCATTCACAATGGTCAATTTTAATAATGATACACATTTCATTTTTAACCTCTTGCGCTGGAAATTAATTGGCAGAAGCCGGTGACTACCTCGTCCATATTTTAGAATAATATTTCACACCAGAAGTTTTATTTAAAATTATTAACTTATCCATTTATCTAGTTTTTTTCTTTGTATCTTTTAAACTAGTTTTATAAAAAA